>CM065596.1:6756123-7356123 GCA_033119425.1 Bufotes viridis
GATCGCAGGGCATCATTCTTTGCCTCCTGTAGCCTCCTCCTCCTACTCGGCTTCCTCCTCCTCTGCTTCCACCAGCTCATCCAGTCAGCCACACACCTTCACCACCAACTTCAGCACAGCCCGGGTAAACGTCAGCAGGCCATTCTGAAACTCATATGTTTGGGGGACAGGCCCCACACCGCGCAGGAGTTGTGGCGGGGTATTGAACAACAGACCGACCAGTGGTTTCTGCCGGTGGGCCTCAAGCCCAGCCTGGTGGTGTGCGATAATGGGCGAAATCTCGTCGCAGCTCTGGGACTAGCCGGTTTGACGCACATCCCTTGCCTGGCGCATGTGCTGAATTTGGTGGTGCAGAAGTTCATTCACAACTACCCCGACATGTCAGAGCTGCTGCATAAAGTGCGGGCCGTCTGTGCGCGCTTCCGGCGTTCACATCCTGCTGCTGCTCGCCTGTCTGCGCTAACTTCGGCTTTCCCGCTCACCGCCTCATATGCGACGTGCCCACCAGGTGGAACTCCACCTTGCACATGCTGGAGAGACTGTGCGAGCAGCAGCAGGCCATAGTGGAGTCTCAGCTGCAGCACGCACGCGTCAGTCGCACTGTGGAACAGCACCACTTCACCACCAATGATTGGGCCTCCATGCGAGACCTGTGTGCCCTGTTGCGTTGTTTCGAGTACTCCACCAACATGGCCAGTGGCGATGACACCGTTATCAGCGTTACAATACCACTTCTATGTCTCCTTGAGAAAACGCTTAGGGCGATGATGGAAGAGGAGGTGGCCCAGGAGGAGGAGGAGGAGGATGAGGGGTCATTTTTAGCACTTTCAGGCCAGTCTGTTAGAAGTGGCTCAGAGGGAGGTTTTTTGCAACAGCAGAGGCCAGGTACAAATGTGGCCAGCCAGGGCCCACTACTGGAGAACGAGGAGGATGAGGAGGAGGTGGAGGAGGATGAGGAAGAAGCAGGTTCACAGCGGGGTGGCACACAACACAGCTCAGGCCCATCACTGGTGCGTGGCTGGGGGATACAGAGGACGATGACGATACGCCTCCCACAGAGGACAGCTTGTCCTTACCTCTGGGGAGCCTGGCACACATGAGCGACTACATGCTGCAGTGCCTGTGCAACGACAGCAGAGTTGCCCACATTTTAACGTGTGCGGACTACTGGGTTGCCAGGTACAAAGACAATGTGCCCACCTTACTTCCTGCCTGGAGCGTGATAGGAAGATGCGCGAGTACAAGCGCACGCTGGTAGAGGCACTCCTGAGAGCATTCCCAAATGTCACAGGGGAACAGATGGAAGCCCAAGGCGAAGGCAGAGGGGGAGCAAGAGGTCGCCAACTCAGCTGTGTCACGGCCAGCTCCTCTGAGGGCAGGGTTAGCATGGCAGAAATGTGGAAAAGTTTTGTCTCCACGCCACAGCTAACTGCACCACCACCTGATACGGAACGTGTTAGCAGGAGGCAGCATTTCACTAACATGGTTGAACAGTACGTCTGCACACCCCTCCACGTACTGACTGATGGTTCGGCCCCATTCAACTTCTGGGTCTCCAAATTGTCCACGTGGCCAGAGTTTGTATTTTATGCCTTGGAGGTGCTGGCCTGCCTGGCGGCCAGAGTTTTGTCTGAAGTGTATTCAGTAGTGTTGAGCGCAAATATTCGAATTGCGAATTTTTATCGCGAATATCGCAACTTCGATAATTTGCGAATATTGCGAATATATCCCTATATATTCGCAATTTCGAATATTCTTTTTTTTTTTTTTTTAGTTAATTCTTGTTGCTCTCTGGTTGTCTTCTTACTTCCCTAAAGCTGTTCTTACCTGTCCGGAGGATTCCTGGCTCCCTGCCCGCTTCAGTCAATGCCCGTTGCTGCTTCTGCCGACTTCCCGTGTGCATGGAGCGTCCCCATCCCTATGGGAACGCCTCCATGCTAAAATGTACTGTCGGATGTGAGAATCACGATCTCACAAATTTGACAAAGTTGTAATTGCAATGTGATTAATATAACCTGAATTATTCGCATTGCGATATTCGTTCTATTCTAGCAATACAACCATTAGGAACTTAGCTCTAAGATCAATTCGCAACGCGAGTATATGTTCGCCTCGTGAATGAAACTTAGAGCTAGCTGAGTTCCTAATGGTTGCATTGCTAGAATATAACAAAGATTGAGAATATAGTGCTATATTCGTGAATTCGAGATATTCTCAATCTTCGTTCTATTCTAGCAATTCAACCATTAGGAACTTAGCTCTAAGATCAATTCGCAACGCGAGTATATGTTCGCCTCGCGAATGAAACTTAGAGCTGAGTTCCAAATGGTTGTGTATTGCTAGAATATAACAAAGATTGAGAATATAGTGCTATATTCGTGAATTTGAGATATTCTCAATCTTCGTTCTATTCTAGCAATACAACCATTAGGAACTTAGCTCTAAGATCAATTCGCAACGCAAGAATATGTTCGCCTCTTGAATGAAACTTAGAGCTAGCTGAGCTCCTAATGGTTGTATTGCTGGAATAGAACGAAGATTGAAAATATCTCGAATTCCCGAATATAGCACTATATTCTCAATCTTCATTATATTCTAGCAATACAACCATTAGGAACTCAGCTAGCTCCAAGTTTCATTCGCGAGGCGAACATATACTCGCGTTGCGAATTGAACTTAGAGCTAAATTCCTAATGGTTGTATTGCTAGAATAGAACGAAGATTGAAAATATAGTGATATATTCGTGTGATATTCGTTATCTTTGTCAATTCTAGCAATACAAGTTAACCATTAGGAACTCAGCTCTAAGTTTCATTCGCGACGCGAATATAAATTCGCGTAAAATTCGCAATATATAAAATAATGGCGAATATTCGATTTCGACGAATATATGACGAATATTCACTCGAATATTCAATCGAACTTTTTTTTAACTTTACCATGATCTTGCGGTGCAACCCAAAGTTGAATGAACCTCTCCTCTGTCTGGGTGCTGGGGCCGAAATAACTGAAAGTGGCCTTCTCCAGTGGTGGGTGATATGACGCCTTATTCCTTGCTGTGGGACCACTCTCCTCTGTCTGGGTGCTGGGGCCGAAATAACTGAAAGTGGCCTTCTCCAGTGGTGGGTGATATGACGCATGATTCCTTGTTGTGGGACCTCTCTCCTCTGTCTGGGTGCTGGGGCCGAAATAACTGAAAGTGGCCTTCTCCAGTGGTGGGTGATATGACGCCTTATTCCTTGCTGTGGGACCTCTCTCCTCGGTCTGGGTGCTGGGCCGAAATAACTGAACTGGCCTTCTCCAGTGGTGGGTGATATGACGCCTTTTTCCTTGCTGTGGGACCTCTCTCCTCTGTCTGGGTGCTGGGCCGAAATAACTGAACTGGCCTTCTCCAGTGGTGGGTGATATGACGCATGATTCCTTGCTGTGGGACCTCTGTCCTCGGTCTGGGTGCTGGGCCGAAATAACTGAAAGTGGCCTTCTCCAGTGGTGGGTGATATGACGCATGATTCCTTGCTGTGGGACCTCTCTCCTCGGTCTGGGTGCTGGGCCGAAATAACTGAAAGTGGCCTTCTCCAGTGGTGGGTGATAGGACGCATGATTCCTTGCTGTGGGACCTGTATCCTCGGTCTGGGTGCTGGGCCGAAATAACTGAAAGTGGCCTTCTCCAGTGGTGGGTGATATGACGCATGATTCCTTGGTGTGGGACCTCTCTCCTCGGTCTGGGTGCTGGGCCGAAATAACTGAAAGTGGCCTTCTCCAGTGGTGGGTGATATGATGCATGATTCCTTGCTGTGGGACCTGTATCCTCGGTCTGGGTGCTGGGCCGAAATAACTGAAAGTGGCCTTCTCCAGTGGTGGGTGATATGACGCCTTATTCCTTGCTGTGGGACCTCTCTCCTCTGTCTGGGTGCTGGGCCTAAATAACTGAAAGTGGCCTTCTCCAGTGGTGGGTGATATGACGCATGATTCCTTGCTGTGGGACCTGTCTCCTCGGTTTGGGTGCTGGGCCGAAATAACTGAAAGTGGCCTTCTCCAGTGGTGGGTGATATGAGGCATGATTCCTTGTTGTGGGACCTCTTATCCTCGGTCTGGGTGCTGGGCCGAAATAACTGAAAGTGGCCTTCTCCAGTGGTGGGTGATATGATGCATGATTCCTTGCTGTGGGACCTGTATCCTCGGTCTGGGTGCTGGGCCGAAATAACTGAAAGTGGCCTTCTCCAGTGGTGGGTGATATGACGCCTTATTCCTTGCTATGGGACCTCTCTCCTCTGTCTGGGTGCTGGGCCGAAATAACTGAAAGTGGCCTTCTCAGTGGTGGGTGATATGACGCATGATTCCTTGCTGTGGGACCTGTATCATCGGTCTGGGTGGTGGGCCGAAATAACTGAAAGAGGCCTTCTCCAGTGATGGGTGATATGACGCATGATTCCTTGCTGTGGGACCTGTATCCTCGGTCTGGGTGCTGGGCAGAAATAACTGAAAGTGGCCTTCTCCAGTGGTGGGTGATATGACGCATGATTCCTTGCTGTGGGACCTGTATCCTCGGTCTGGGTGCTGGGCCGAAATAACTGAAAGTGGCCTTCTCCAGTGGTGGGTGATATGACGCATGATTCCTTGCTGTGGGACCTCTCTCCTCTGTCTGGGTGCTGGGCCGAAATAACTGAAAGTGGCCTTCTCCAGTGGTGGGTGATATGACGCATGATTCCTTGTTGTGGGACCTCTCTCCTCGGTCTGGGTGCTGGGCCGAAATAACTGAAAGTGGCCTTCTCCAGTGGTGGGTGATATGACGCATGATTCCTTGCTGTGGGACCTGTATCCTCGGTCTGGGTGCTGGGCAGAAATAACTGAAAGTGGCCTTCTCCAGTGATGGGTGATATGACGCCTTATTCCTTGCTATGGGACCTCTCTCCTCTGTCTGGGTGCTGGGCCGAAATAACTGAAAGTGGCCTTCTCCAGTGGTGGGTGATATGACGCATGATTCCTTGCTGTGGGACCTCTCTCCTCGGTCTGGGTGCTGGGCAGAAATAACTGAAAGTGGCCTTCTCCAGTGGTGGGTGATATGATGCATGATTCCTTGCTGTGGGACCTGTATCCTCGGTCTGGGTGCTGGGCCGAAATAACTGAAAGTGGCCTTCTCCAGTGGTGGGTGATATGACGCCTTATTCCTTGCTGTGGGACCTCTCTCCTCTGTCTGGGTGCTGGGCCTAAATAACTGAAAGTTGCCTTCTCCAGTGGTGGGTGATATGACGCATGATTCCTTGCTGTGGGACCTCTCTCCTCTGTTTGGGTGCTGGGCCGAAATAACTGAAAGTGGCCTTCTCCAGTGGTGGGTGATATGAGGCATGATTCCTTGCTGTGGGACCTTTATCCTCTGTCTGGGTGCTGGCCCGAAATAACTGAAAGTGGCCTTCTCCAGTGGTGGGTGATATGACGCCTTATTCCTTGCTATGGGACCTCTCTCCTCTGTCTGGGTGCTGGGCCGAAATAACTGAAAGTGGCCTTCTCCAGTGGTGGGTGATAAGACGCATGATTCCTTGCTGTGGGACCTGTATCATCGGTCTGGGTGGTGGGCCGAAATAACTGAAAGAGGCCTTCTCCAGTGATGGGTGATAGGACGCATGATTCCTTGCTGTGGGACCTGTATCCTCGGTCTGGGTGCTGGGCCGAAATAACTGAAAGTGGCCTTCTCCAGTGGTGGGTGATATGACGCATGATTCCTTGTTGTGGGACCTCTCTCCTCGGTCTGGGTGCTGGGCCGAAATAACTGAAAGTGGCCTTCTCCAGTGGTGGGTGATATGACGCATGATTCCTTGCTGTGGGACCTGTATCCTCGGTCTGGGTGCTGGGCCGAAATAACTGAAAGTGGCCTTCTCCAGTGATGGGTGATATGACGCCTTATTCCTTGCTATGGGACCTCTCTCCTCTGTCTGGGTGCTGGGCCGAAATAACTGAAAGTGGCCTTCTCCAGTGGTGGGTGATATGACGCATGATTCCTTGCTGTGGGACCTGTATTCTCGGTCTGGGTGCTGGGCCGAAATAACTGAAAGTGGCCGTCTCCAGTGGTGGGTGATATGACGCATGATTCCTTGCTGTGGGACCTGTATTCTCGGTCTGGGTGCTGGGCCGAAATAACTGAAAGTGGCCTTCTCCAGTGGTGGGTGATATGACGCATGATTCCTTGCAGTGGGACCTGTATCCTCGGTCTGGGTGTTGGGCCGAAATAACTGAAAGTGGCTTTCTCCAGTGGTGGGTGATATGACGCATGATTCCTTGCTGTGGGACCTCTCTCCTCTGGGTGCTGGGCCGAAATAACTGAGAGTGGCCTTCTCCGGTGGTGGGTGATATGACGCATGATTCCTTGCTGTGGGACCTGTATTCTCGGTCTAGGTGCTGGGCCGAAATAACTGAAAGTGGCCGTCTCCAGTGGTGGGTGATATGGCGCATGATTCCTTGCAGTGGGACCTGTATCCTCGGTCTGGGTGCTGGGCCGAAATAACTGAAAGTGGCCTTCTCCAGTGGTGGGTGATATGACGCATGATTCCTTGCTGTGGGACCTTTCTCCTCTGTCTGGGTGCTGGGGCCAAAATAACTGAAAGTGGCCGTCTCCAGTGGTGGGTGATATGACGCATGATTCCTTGCTGTGGGACCTGTATCCTCGGTCTGGGTGCTGGGCCGAAATAACTGAAAGTGGCCTTCTCCAGTGGTGGGTGATATGACGCATTATTCCTTGCAGTGGGACCTCTCTCCAATTGATATTGGTTAATTTTTATTTATTTTATTTTATTTTAATACATTTCCCTATCCACATTTGTTTGCAGGGGATTTACCTACATTTTGCTGCCTTTGGCAGCCCTCTAGCCCGTTCCTGGACCATTTTACAGCCTTTTTAGTGCCTAAAAGTTCGGGTCCCCATTGACTTCAATGGGGTTCGGGTTGGGGAAAAGTTCGGGTCGAGTTCGGATCCCGAACCCGAACATTTTCGGGAAGTTCGGCCGAACTTCCCGAACCCGAACTTCAAGGTGTTCGCTCATCTCTACTCTTCAATAAATATTAGGGTTCTGTGCAGCTGCAAAGGTTACATATGGTTTGTCTACCTCTAGTCATTTCATATCCTGAATAAAGAGAGTGTTAAAGGCAAGGAAGAGAGTCCTTAAAAACTCCTGTTAGCTTAGTGAGGCAGAGGAAAATGGACACGCCATCAGATTCTCATGGCTATTTTGCATCCATTTCTGACCGTCTGTCCATTTTTAACGGCCATTTTGCATCTAATTTTAGTGGCTGGCTGAATTTCATTAGAATGATTACCTTTTTTTACCTTTAAACATTCCAACCCCTGCAATGCCCTCACAGTATATATAATGCCCATATAGTGCCTTCTGGGTGTTGCATGTGAGGGGACAGTTGCTCCTCACTTGATGCAAAAGGACCTGCGCTCTTAGCACGATGACATAAACATGCATTCCCAGTGTTTACTTCATCACGTTGGGAGGGCAGGTCCTTACGCATCAAGTGAGGAGTGACTGTCTCTTCATGTGCAAATGGATGTGCAAATGGATGAAGAGTGTAATTTTAAAAACTCCACTCCATTCTAAATGGCCGTTAAAAAAACAGCCCCATTGAATTCAATAGGGTCCATGAAAATGGCCAAAAATAGGACGTCCTATTTTTTGTCAGCCCACATTCACTGGCTGTTAAATGGCCATGCAAATAGCAACATCGACTTCAATTGGTTTGTAAAATGGCCTTGTGATGACACTTAAAAAAATGGTGGTCACACGGACCAATAGTTGTGTGAATATAGCCTAAGGCCTCATTCACATTTCCCTTTTCGCATTTTCTGCGGACAGAATTTTCTATGGGTCAGTGAAAAAAAAAACACATAGACATGCACTACTTGGGTCCGTGATGTGGACTAAACATGCCCTTTGAAGTTTATGGGTCTGTGAAAAATCCCTGACAATATGGATGGCATCCGTGTTTGGTCCATTTCTCAATGACCACTGATAAATGGTCTGGAAAATAATTTTTAGCTGAGCAGTGTCTGTGGAATACAGATGAAACATGAAGGGCAAAAAAATGGACACTGACCAAGCACGGATCCAACATGAATCTTTCACAGACATTTTCACAGATGGGTTTTTCACATTAAATAGACACGGAAACGTCATCACCAGGAGATTAATCAGACTGCGACAGACCATGGCTTGAGATGGTAACATATTCAGGAACAGAGTCAGGGGTCAGAGCCAGGAGTAGAACAACAGTTATAAGATGTATGGTCTAAGGGTTGAGACAGAAGAAATATACAGGAACAAGGCCAAGGTCGGGATCAGGGTGAGTCAGGAGTCAACGAGAAACAATAGCAGAATATTCAAGTGCCAGGACAGAAACCACATTCAACAGGCAAGTCATGACATAACTATTGCCACCAGGCACAAGGTCATCTTCTAGAATCTGCTCCATAAGCATCCCTACACCGCTGTGTATGAGAAGAGCCACGGTCTGATCCAGCAGTGCAGAAGACAGGAGCCAGAGAAACAGAGGAAGAAAAAAGTATCACATTTTCTAGCAAACAGACTTGGCTATCAGTAGGAGCTGTGGCCATTTAGGAAAAGGTGAGTAATACTATCACCCTCTTTTGACTCCTCCCTGAGGAGATTTTGTGTGGTGTGGGGGGTGCACCGGGTCTCTCCTGATGAGCAGAGTATCATTAACATCTACCTCAAGTACTCAGCTTCTCTTCTTAAGACCAAATATCTTTCAATCTATAGATTGAAACATTTTTTCATCGACCTACTTAAAATATAGAATTTGCTCTGGGAAATCTGCTGAAGATTCAAGGCCAAGGTGAAAAGCGTCTTGATTTTTCTAGAAAAATTGCTTACAGAGTGTGCGGAAGAGAAATATAGAAACAATTGAGTATCCAGAGATATGGAATCTAACCAGGTTAGATTGCTTCTAGACCTGGAATGGAGCTATTAACCCCTTAAGGACGAAGGGCGTACATGTACGCCCTTGCGTCCTAGTTCTGCAAACTACAGAATCGGGGCAATAAATATTGAGTTTTGTTTGGCTGTTAACCCTTGCTTTGTTACTGGAAAAAATGGATTCAAACGGAAAATTTTCCAAACAATCGAAATTCTGAAATTTTATCTCCATTTGCCATTAACTCTTGTGGAAAACCTAAAGGGTTAATGACGTTTGTAAAATCAGTTTTGAATACCTTGAGGGGTGTAGTTTCTAGAATGGAGTCATTTTTGGATGGTTTCTATTACGTAAGCCTCACAAAGTGACTTCAGACCTGAACTGGTCCCTAAAAAGTGGGTTTTTGAAAATTTCTGAAAAATTTCAAGATTTGCTTCTAAACTTCTAAAACCTTGTAACGTCTCCAAAAAATAAAATGTCATTCCCAAAATGATCAATACATGAAGTAGACATATGGGGAATGTAAATCAATAACTTTTTTGGGCGGTATTACTATGTATTATAGAAGTAGAGAAATTGAAACTTGTAAAATTGCAAATTTTTCCAAATTTTTGGTAAATTTGATATTTTTTTTAAATAAAAATGAAATTTTTGACTTCATTTTACGAGTGTCATGAAGCACAATATGTGACGAAAAAACAATCTCAGAATGGCCTGAATAAGAAAAAGCGTTTTAAAGTTATCACCACATAAAGTGACACTGGTCAGATTTGCAAAAAATGGCCTGGTCCTAAGGTGAAAATGAGCCCGGTCCTTAAGGGGTTAAATGTGGGACAATTTTGTAAAATTATTCTTTGAAATGAATTGTAGACAATATCCCCTCGAGAAATGTTGGGACCTGGACACTAATGGTCATGAGCACATCTCTTGGTCTTCTCAGCAGCCTTCAAACTATTGTGAATCTCTATCCTAAGGCCCTAAACAAGCGTTATTCACAGACTATCTGAAATGGTGATTTACCGGAGGACTCAGAAACATGGATGTGGTGGGAAAACTCTGCGCAAGCTAACATCTTGTCCTGGTGGACATTCACATGTGCAAAAGACATTGCTCGAAGACCAGGAATTTGCTACTTCTGATGCTAGTATCCAGTACAATCCTCAAAGCCCTACGCGAAGCCCTCCAGAACTTGGAGACAAACTGCAGTCCAGTTTTCATTTTTGTTTTTTCCCTCCCTGCCTTCCAAGACCCATAATTTTTATGCTTTTCCATTCACAATACCTTATGTTATGAAGACTTTTTTGCTGCACAACTTGTATATCTTAATTAAATGATTACACTAAAGTCACTATACATTGTATTTAAAAAAACAGGAAATAATTCTTTGGTGAAATCGAAAAAAAAAAATCCACATTTCCGCCTTTGAGTTTTGTTTTCACAGCATTTACTATACAGTAAAATTGACATAAGCTTATTCTTCAGGTCAGTACGATTATGGCAATACCAGGTTTTTTATAGTTTTAAATTGTTATGCTACTTTTTAAATAAATAAAAATCATTGAAAAGAAAAATTCTTTGCATCGCATATTCTGACACTTTTTTTTCTTATTCGATCTACTGTGCTATTTGAGGGCTTATGTTATGTGGGGTGAACTGTAGTTCTTGGTACCATTAAGAGGTACCTATGGCTTTTTCATCATGTTTTATTTACATGTATTTTAATTATTTTTTAGTATTAATAGCTTGGGCATTTTTTGATGTGGTGATATCCATTATGTTTATTTTTTATTGTTTTTTATTTTTACATGCAAATTTGGGAAAAGGTGGGAATTTTCAATACTTGTTTTTTATATATTTAAGCATTTTTTTACTGTAATTTTTAGTCTCCTTAGTGCTGAGTTTGGACTTGATATAACATAGTGGACCAACACCAGCAGATGAAATGGCTCCCAAACCATCACTGACTGTGGAAACTTCACACTGGACCTCTAGCAGATTGGATTGTCTGTCTCTCCGCTCTTCCTCCAGACTCTGGGACCTTGATTTCCAAATTAAATGCAAAATTTACTTTCACCTCAAAACAGTTCTTTGGAGCACTGAGAACAGTCGAGTCCTTTCTCTCCTTAGACCAGGTAAGACTTTTCTGATGTGGTCTCTGGGTTATGAGGGGCTTGACACAAGGAAAGTGATGATTGTAGCTCATGTTTTGGATACGTCTGTGTGTGGGCTCTTGATGCACTGACTCCGGCTGCAGTCCACCCCTTGTGTATCTTTTCTTGACAATCCTTTTATCCCTGTTGTTTGTCACCTTTTTCTACCACACTTTTTCCTTCCACTCAACTTTCCATTTTATGCTTGGATACAGCACTCTGTAAACAGCCAGCTTCTTTAGCAATGACCTTTTGTAGCTTGCTCTCCTTGTGGAGGGTGTCAATGACTGTCTTCTGGACAACTATCAAGTGAGCAGTCTTCCCCATGATTGTGTAACCTACTGAACCTGACTGAGGGACCATTGAAAGGCTTAGGAAACTTTTGCAGGTGTTTTGTTCTGATTAGCTAATTAGAATGTGACACCATGATTGAGATTTTTCACAATATTCTACTTTTGTGAGATCCTGAATATTCATTAGCTGTAAACCATAATCAGGATTAACCCCTTCAAGACCCAGCCAGTTTCCGCTGTAAGGACCAAGCCACATTTTGCAAATGTGACATGTTTCACTTTATGTGGTAATAATTCTAGAATGCTTTTACTTATTCAAGTGATTCTGAGAGTGTTTTCTCCCGTGACACATTGTACTTCATGTTAATGGCAAATTTTAGTCAATATGTTTTTACCTTTATTTATAAAAAATTACAGAAAATTTTGAAAAATTCACTATTTTCTGAATTTCAATTTCTCTGCTTTTATCAGCAGATTTGTACCTGGGCGCTTGGCAGCTGAAGGCATCTGTATAGGTCCCATGTTCATATGTGTCCACATTGTTGAGAAATATGATATTTTAATATATGCAAATGAGCCTCTAGGAGCAATGGGGGCGTTGATATTACACCTGCACTGATTGACAGGACCAGACAGTGTATGTCATCAGGGCCAGAACAGAAATCAGGCAGAGATCGGGTCAGGCAGCAAAGGGATAAATCTAGAGTCAGGCAGAAATCTGTGAAAATAAGACAAGTAGTGCACTTTTGCAGGAAACTGGAGAGCTGCCAAGTGCACATGTAACAGGTCAGCCAGTGTCATAGGGGCAAAACTGCTGACAGATGCCCTTTAAGATGGACAGTGATTCCTTACATAGTAGAAATCACCCATAAATGACCACCTTTTAGATGTCATGCGATTTTACCAAGTAAAGAAATAAAGGAAAATTGTTTTATCTTTATCCAAGAAGTGCTGGAATGCTTTTTCTTCCACTTGACACCATTTAGAACCTACTCCCCTCAATTTATTGAAAACTGATTTTAAAAACTCTGTTAATCCTTTAGGTGCTCCACACGAATTAAAGGAAAATGGAGGTAAAATAAAATAAAAAATTGGCAGATTTTCCATTTGAATTCATTTTTAAAGTAAAGCAGCAAGGGTTTATAGCAAAACAAACATCAGCATTTATTACCCTGATTCTGCAGTTTACAGAAACACCCCATATGTGATCGTAAACTGATGTACAGGCGCACAGCAGGGCGCAGAAGGGAAAGAGCACCATATGGTTTTTGGAGAGCAGATTTTACTGGAATAGTGTTTGGACGCCATGTCACATTTGAAGAGAACCTAAGTACTCCTACAGTAGAAACCCCTTATAAGTGACCCCATTTTGGAAACTACCCCCTTAAGGAATTTATTGAGTGGTGTAGTGACTGCTTTAACCCTTTAGGCATTTCATAGAATTTAGAAACACTTACCTATGAATATAAACAATTTTATTTCTTCTGGTAAAATGTTGCATAAGCCTTCCATTTACATTTCACAAGGGTAACGAGAAAAAAAATCACCCAAAAGTGTGTTAAGCATTTTCTCCTGAACACGGAAACACCCCATATGTGGTCATTAACTGCTGTTTGCGTGCATGAAAGGGATCAGAAGGGAAGAATCCCCATATGGTTTTTGGAGGGCAGATTTTATTGGAATGGTTTTGGGCACCATGTCACATTTAAGGAGACACTGAGGTGTCCATGGAGTGAAAACCCCAAAAAGTGACCCTATTTTGCACACTAAGTACTTTGACCCCTCAGGCATTTCATAGAATTTAGAAACATTTGGCTTTGAAAAAGAAAATAATTATTTCTTTATGTTGCTTTAGCCTAGAAGTGTTAATGTAGAGTCAGGAGGAGCTGTGCCAGTGCTGGGACATAGAGACATGCTGTCATCGTTCCTGTCCAGCAGAGGGAGCCCAGTTCCCAGCTGGAGATAACAGGGGAAGACAAAGCCTGCTGCACAGGAAGAGCAGTACAGCCAGGGCCTGGAGAAGGAGAGCAGTGCAGTGCAGGAGATCCAGAGCAGGGTCCGTTACCAGAGCTCAGGGGTGGAGTGATGTGGCCCCCCAAGTGAAGCAGTGCAGGAGATCCAGAGCAGGGTCTGTTACCAGAGCTCAGGGATGGTGTGATGTGGCCCCCAAGTGAAGCAGTGCAGGAGATCCAGAGCAGGGTCCGTTACCAGAGCTCAGGGGTGGAGTGATGTGGCCCCCAAGTGAAGCAGTGCAGCCCAGACAGGTGCACAGAGGCTGCGGCAGGCTTTGCATAGTGCGGCGCTGAAGGAAGAGCGCAACACGGACCAGTGCAAGGGAGCAGAGTGCGGAGCACGTGTCAGACCAGCAAGGCTGCAGAAGAGCCCGGCCAGAGTCTCCACTGTAAAGAGAAAGTTCCCGCTTTGGAGAGGTAGAGATCGAGCACCAGGAGGGTCCCTCGCCCGCTGGCAGGAACAGTAACACAGTAACTGTCACAGCACCTGAGAGACTTTATAAAGGCAAAGAGGACTTCTGACTGGTCCTGACATAATATTAGTACCTGGCAGTGTAGGGCATGGGGAGTAGATGTCCATGCGCTGATTTTTTTCAGATCGGCTGCGCCGTTGGTGCGCTGTGCCCCCCATTCTCTTCTGCCCCCTTGTATGCTAATTAATATCATCGGCACCGGGAGGAGGAGACTGATCTGTTTCACAAGAACAGGAGGTTGTTGCTGTTGTAAAGCTGTTCCAGCCGTACTCAGTTGTCAGAGTGAGTTTGTCGCCATCCACCTGCGTACTTTACAGTAATATGAGAAAAAAAGACCCCACAATTTGTTATGCAATTTCTACCAAATACGGTATGTGGTCGTAAACTGCTGTAGGGGTACCCCATTTTAGAAATCGCACCTCTCACAGTATTGGGGTGAAGGGGTGTATTGAGCATTTTCACCCAATAGATGTTTTGCAAAAAATAATTCACAACAGATTGTGCAAAGTGAAGGGGGAAAAAAAAAAACACAAAAAAACCCCGCTATTTTTCTACAGATATGGCATTTCAGTCAGTCAGCCCTCTTATTACTCTGCCGGGCTCCCTGGTTTCATAAACACCGTACATGTGGCCCTAATCTTTTGACTAGACATACAACAAGGCCCAGGAGTATAAGAGCACCATGCACATCTGGGGCCCCATGTGGTGATTTACGCATCTTGTGCTAAGAAGTCACACTATACTGGGAACTATACTTTTTATTGGTTTAATTTTGGGGAGCATGGTATTTTTTGATCGCTCGCTATTATGCTTTTTGTGAGGTAAGGTGACAAAAAATGGCTATTTTTGCACAGTTTTTGTTGATTTATTTTTTACAGCTTATATCTGACGGTGTAGATAAAGTGATATCTTTATAGAGCAGGTCGTTACTGATGTGCAAATTGCTAATATGTCTATTTTTTAATTTTGTGTTAAGTTTTACACACTTTTACACAGTTTTGACATCTTTTTTTTGCCGATTGTCTTGTGTGAGCGCTTGTTTTTTGTGGGATGAAGTGACGTTTTTATTGGTCCTGTTTTAGGGAACATAGTATTTTTTAATCACTCGCTATTATGCTTTTTGTGATGCAAGGTGACAAAAAAATTGCTATTTTGGCATAGTTTTTATTTATTTATTTTTACAGCATTCACCTGACAGCGTGGATCGAGTGATATTTTTATAGAGCAGGTTATTGAGGACACGGCGATACCTAATTATCAATTTTTTATTTTATTTCTTTATTGTACATGACTTGTATATAAGGTGAAAGGGCTTTTAAAAAAAATAAAGTTTTAATATTAAACATTTTTTATCACTTTTTTGGTCCCACTATGGGACTTCAACTTTCCAGGGTTTGATCCCTGTTTCAATGCAATACAATACATGCAGTAATACACCGACAGCCTGCCTGTGAGACCCGGGGGGAGGGGGGGTTTCATCTCGGCTTCCTGTCAGGCTTACTCATATGGGTCGAATATTCATATTCTATTATCATTGATTTCCTCCATATTGGATTTTGCATGCCAAGTTTCTGCTATACTAAAGGCACATTGTATGGTCTCACCAAGATATTTGTTTGTAAAAGGTCTCGTCTCTCTCCTAAGGGGGCTACAAACACAAGTGTATACAGAGAGTCACATAAGATGTACGAAAATGTGTTCAAAAGATAAGGAAATCCTACATGAGAATGAACAAACCCAGCGGCAGGATCTCAGGTATATTTCACCAGGTCATTGAAAAATGCAAGGTTTGGGAAACAGAATATATGACTTAAAGGCAAATACATTCTAAGAAATTCATCTGGTTTGAGGGAGAACAATGATTTTCAGTGTTTATCGGGGATAATGAAGTCCTGTTGTATCCACAGGTTATATGCTCGATTGGTACACAAATGGCTCGGTCCAAAGTTCCAACTTCCCGAAACCCACAGTGAAATGTGTAATATAATAAACCTATCTATCCTATATGTATAGTGAATATCCAAATATTATTAATCTATAATAGCAAGTTATAACAGGATGATTTTAATATTGAAATATGTCTAAAATAGGCTTTATAAGATAATGATCGGTATGACAAGATACTGTCCCTGCAGACTGAATATATAGGAATAGGGATAACACTTACACTTCATGTTTAATATATTATTAATCTGTTTAAAGTCATCTATTTAAGACGACAGAGATAAATCTGTGAATCATACTAATTTGGAAAAAGACATTAAATAACTATAGAGGTGATACGACATTTATCCAAGTGTAGCGAAGGGAGCCGTCCTTAGAGTCAGGGTCCTATCCAAGACCGCCCTCTCCTGGTAACTCAGGAATAGACCAGACAAATACTAAGTCTATTACACATAACCACGCCCACCCGATGACATCATAGGTAATGGGGGTGGAGGTTTCAGAGAGCGACAGGTTAAAAACAGGTGTAGGGGACACTCAGGGGGATCACTCATCGAAACGCATCAGGACACTCATCCACGGACTCCTCAAGAAAACGACACACCTCCATCTTGCTTGTATTCATGAGGCCTATTAAAACCCAGATATCTGGTAAAGTATAATTCTCATTGTCTATATAATTGAAAGAAATTAACTGGCTTGATATTTAGTAATCCCTGCTTTATTCCGGATGTATAATGTTAAAGGTTCTACGTCAGTATTAGTAAAGGTGCATATTACTGAATACGATATCTAAATTGGCATCAGAGGAAACGCTCTGCCTGAAATCCATATTTCAGGAGTTAATACCAAGCCCGATAATCTAGGTATCGCATGTTAGGGTATATTATTGATTTTCGTTGATTCATTTTATTATATTCTATATTTATGTAAATAAATCATTTACATTTTGCATAAAGGCTGGTACACTGTTTTAATCATTGCACGACATGATTACCCACCTGTGATCTCTTCATATTTTGAGGTGTTTTAAATGTCCACCTCGTAAGATCAAATTTTCATTGATCCTTAATCTTTCTTAATAAAGCACTTTGCTTTATTAACCCTGACATTCCGAAGCTGGCAGTGGCGCTGATCAAGGGGCCCAGCTCCTGCACCCGACCAATCAGAACATGTAAATGTGCGTGGGTTTGCGGCAAAAGACCACATTCCCTCGTGTACATGAAAATGTGTGAAGGGGTTAAAAGAAATAAATGCTTGAAATAGATCACTGTGTGTCACTTTGTGTCTAATTAATATAATAAATTAATGAAATAAATTCAATTTTCTATAATATTCTAATTTATTGAGATGCAGCTGTACCTGTCATTAAGAACCATCATCAGCATAAAGAAGAAGGAGCCCTGGAAGTAATGATGTGGCCCCCACAGAGCCCTCATCTCCACATCATCCAGTCTGTCCAGGATTACATGAAGTGGCAGAAAGATCCGAGTAAGCCTACATCCACAAAAGATCTATGGGTAGTTCTCCAAGATGTTTGGAACAACCTCCCTAATGAGTTCCCTCAAAAACTGTGTGCAAGTACCTAGAAGACCTGAGGCTGAAGGCAAAGCTATTTTGACAAAAGAAAAGGCACAGGGAAGAAATGTCAGGTGAAGCAATGTCCTGGCTCCAGACTGATGTCATGAAGTGGCCGCCCAATCCCCAGACCTCCATCCGATTGAGAATTTGTGGAGCGACATAAAAAATGCAGTATTTGGTGTCAAAGACCAAGAAGTGTGGAATGTAGTTCAGTCGGCTTGGGCTGGAATCTCTGTTGGCAGGTGTCAGATGCTGCACCGATGGAAAGCAGTTGTCAGAAATAAAGGTTCTACAGCTAAATATCCGGTCAGTCATTAACAAAAAAGTGAAATCTGTAAACAAGTTTCAGTTTATAGTGAAAATATTCCAGTTTGTAACTGAACATGCAAACACCGCTATTCCCTATTATTCCTTTTTCTTCATTTTCAGTTTAAAAATTGATATTTAGTTAATGTTTTCATTTTGAATTGAATGTGCAAGCACCGCAGCGGCGCTGTGGATAGGGGAATAAATGCGGTTAGGAGGAATGAGCTTTTTCTCAGTGGTTTTAAACAGATTGCTATCATTGTGCACATATGACCAAACGATTGCTGCAGTTTTATTGTGGTTAAATAATGGCATGTAAAATGTTCTTTCAGTAAATACTTTTTATGCAAGACCCAAAGATATTAAACAATGTAACAAAAAGGCAAAAAATAAGACCATTAGTAAGGAGAACCTATGGGTTTTCTAGTAAAGGTTGCAGGGAGGCGCTGGCTTTAGATTTACCGCAGCTCATCATTTGTGTAACTAAAGAGGGTTACAATAAGGATTGCAACTCACCAATTGAATCCTTTTTTATTAAGTCTCCTACAGAACAGTTTAAGCTCCTATCTCTAATACAGAGCCCAGGGTTTTGATATATGACTACTACCACCAGCATTATATAATACCATCAGCAGGAGGAAAGACAAACACAACTATAAAGTATCTGTAGGTTCTTTCTTGGAAAATAGAGAGTCTTTGGCTCACTTGCCCTCATTCAGTTTCCTTGACTTCTCTTCATCATCATATTGGCAACTTATGTATTTAGTATTGGGAGCAGAGGACCCTTCCTATCTTTTCAGCGTTCATACTTCTTTCCCGAGACAGGAGAATCCGGTACTATTTAATCTTTGGCAGCTTTCCTTGCCTTGTGCAGATATATGGAGCTCAGGGCAGGTTTCTACTGACCATGTAGAATGGTTCCACCCTAAACTTGGCCTCACTGTCTTTACAGGCCTACCAATATGGTGCATCTGCCACATATGCATATGCCTTGTCTGAAAACCTTCTTAGTGTCTTATGGGAACCCAACAATTAAAGTTGATATTCTGATAACACCATAGATGGTCAGTTTTTCCAACTTATGTTATGGATGGCTCTCTTGACAGCTTCCTTGAGGTCTTTGTTCCTAATGCTGTAGATCAGGGGGTTAAGTAAAGGGTTAATGAGGGCATATATCACGGACACCACCCTGTTAACAGTAAAGAGATTACTCATGGTGGGCACAAAGTAGATAAAAATAATGGACCCATAGAAAATAAACACCACGGTGAGATGAGAGGTGCAGGTTGAGAAGGCTTTAAGCTTTCCATGTTTTGTCTTGATCTTGAGAATGGTGCTTAAGATGTGAGTATATGGGACAAATGTGATGGAGAAGGCCCCGATGCCAAGGCTTCCGCCTACAATTATTATTACTAAAATGTTAATAAAAGTGTCAGTGCAAGAGTTCTGGAATAAATGAGGCAGGTCACAGAAGAAGTTGTGGATGGTGTTTGGATGACAGAAAGTCAATCTGAGTGAGAATAAAGTGTGGACCAGTGAATAGAGAAACCCAAGAACCCAAACCCCAGAGGCCATCTTGGTACAAACCGTCCAGGACATGATCTGAGAGTAGTGCAGAGGGTGGCAGATGGCAATATATCTGTCATAGGACATAGCAGAGAGCAAGAAGAGTTCTGCACTGGCCAAGTAAATGAAGAAGAAGACTTGGGTTGTGCAGGCTGGAAGAGACATGGAGTGATTCTTGGTGAGCAGGTCGTGAAGCATTCTTGGAGCCGTCACCGATGAGTAGAAGACGTCTATAAAGGCCAAGTTTCCAAGAAAGAAGTACATTGGAGTGTGAAGCTTGGAGTCAGTGAGGACAAAGGCAATGATTAGGAAGTTGATCATGACGGTCAAGACATAGATGAAGAAGAAGACAACAAAGAGAAGATGTAGGTTGTTGTGTGGATGAGCTGAGAGGCCGATGAGAATAAACTCAGTGACTTTGGTCAAATTCTTCATTGCTCTGGTCAAAATCCAGGGTCAGAGGCCATTTGGTAAATAATCAAAAAAGCCTGAGGACACAAGAGGTCAGCAGACATGTCACCTGCAGGGATCACGTTGATCTGGCGGAATAATTACTTACTATGGCTTTACTAATATAGACAAACCTAGAGCTTCATATTCCCAGGAGATACGAGGATCTGTAATGTACAAGTTGATTCCGACAAATTCCCAGAGCATTAATTATGATTTCATGTTTTTGCGTTTGTCACTTGAGATCTGTAATTATTTTTTAATCATTTCTAAACTTGCAATTTTCAAGAACTTTAAGTCATGACCTCATCCTATAAGTGTGGCTTTGTTTAGTATCAGATACTTATCTCAGGATAATCATACAATTGTTCTTTTTACTCTCTTTTAATATTCTTTTTTCATCAAATTCACATAGTTAAAATAATCGAAAAATATTGATATAAGTGGGCTTATGCCTTTTGATCAAAATGTACACTAATGCCTCTTGTACAGCATGCAGTATAGGGGGCCGTACACTAATGCCTCTCATATAGCATACAGTATAGGGGGCCGTACACTAATGCCTCTTATATAGCACGCAGTATAGGGGGCCGTACACTAATGCCTCTTATATAGCATGCAGTATAGGGGGCCGTACACTAATGCCTCTTGTACAGCATGCAGTATAGGGGGCCGTACACTAATGCCTCTTATATAGCATGCAGTATAGGGGGCCGTACACTAATGCCTCTTGTACAGCATGCAGTATGGGGGGCCGTACACTAATGCCTCTTGTACAGCATGCAGTATGGGGGGCCGTACACTAATGCCTCTTGTACAGCATGCAGTATAGGGGGCCGTACACTAATGCCTCTTGTACAGCATGCATTATAGGGGGCTGTACACCAATGCTTCTGGTACAGCATGCAGTATAGGGGGCCGTACACTAATGCCTCTTGTACAGCACGCAGTATAGGGGCCGTACACACTCAATGCCTCTCTATATAGCACGCAGTATAGGGGGCCATACACTAATGCCTCTTATATAGCACGCAGTATAGGGGGCCGTACACTAATGCCTCTTGTACAGCATGCAGTATAGGGGGCCGTACACTAATGCCTCTTGTACAGCATGCAGTATAGGGGGCCGTACACTTATGCCTATTGTACAGCACGCAGCATAGGGGGCCGTACACTAATGCCTCTTGTACAGCATGCAGTATAGGGGGCCGTACACTTTAATATTACACTGAGATAGAGAGTTAATTTAGATCAAAGCATAGCGTTGTGGATGCGCCATCCAGTTCTGTTTCTCCCCTTGATATTGAAATAATTTATCTTTGGTCTAATTTTCTTTACCACATTTCAGATGGCCTCGTGTTATTTAGTGTGATGTGTACTTTTTTCCGTTTATTAAGAATATGCAGCTGTGGGTATGAAATCCAGTAATGTAAGATGTCCTTTCGCGTGGCTATTAAAGATCTGCCAAAACCTACGCCAATGGACATATTTTATCATTTTGTTTCTTACTTAAAAGGAGTTTGTCCACCAGAGTCAGGGCTTGATAGGGACTTCACTATGACCTTCAGAAGTCCCAAGACAAACAAAATCACTTCTTCCATCTCAGCGCAGGAAGCCGATCGGACCCTTGGAGTTCAACACTCCCAGAAAATAGCAGTTCTGGTTCTGTGGTTACAATTGACCCCAGCTCCTTCCTTCTTGATCGACAGGGCAAGGTTCCTGCTTCACCATCTTACTTGGCCCTGGTGAAAGAGATGAAGGGATTGGCAAATGAAGCAGGAAGAGCAAGGGTGCACAGAATGGCTTGGATCAGACCTTGGTGCACTTAACAGCTCATTTACATATGTATTAAAAAGTACTGTTTCCTTACAAGGCAGTGTGGCTGGTCACACACTCTGTTTAACCTATTCCTGACATTGACCGACATGTATGCCCAATTTTGGGTCTTTAAAGATGGCACCCTGTGAGGAGCTAAACAGGCGCCACAGCCACCGGGTTATTGCTGTATTAACCAGCAGACACCCGGTAGCAGAGTCTGTGGTAGTAATGCTGACCACAGACGTAACCCCTCAGATGTTGAGAGTGATTGGTTCTGTCTCCTTTAATATCACCTTCTATATTCTTTGTAATGTCATGAATTAGGGATAGTTAGACATGCACAACCTCCATTGTGCTGAGAAGGCCTCATTCCTGAGGGCTTATCTCAGAGAAATGTGTGCTATACACTGGACATCCTTTGGAGGAGGGACTAAAGAGTATAAACCTTGTGAACAGACCTTTAATTGGCACTCCATTGAGGAACACCATTTAATCATGCTTAGAAAATATTTTATCACTTAGCCTTATAAGCCTATTTTTTCTCAAATCATTGAATTCACATTATAAAACACTTGGTGTCAGAAGTAGGATTTGAGCAAATGAATATGCTTATTGTTAATAGGTTGATACATTGAGAGGGTAGAATGGTATCACCACTCCGAAAGGGATCCCAGACTTTTGCAGGAATGTAATAATCCGGAGGTGGATTATTAATTGTTGCATTGGTCGTGCAAATCTGTAACAAACTGCAAGTGGGGTTGTAGAATCTAGCAAGGATCTTTTGTAGCTGTAGAACTCCAAATTTGTAAGAATTTGAGTAGGTAGAGCTCCTGTGATGCTGAGGGGGGTTCTGATGAGTTGTTAACAGTGCAGTGCAAAGACTGCAACCTTTGCCACTAGCAAGACAAAAGCACCCATGTGTCTAGAAAAATCAAAGTGGCCCTTGTGTTACATGTTAAATAAACAGTTTAAGCCTTCATTACCGCAATGCTGTGCGTGTCTGAGTAGGAAGGACCTATTTGTGTCCATAGCATTAGATATTGTAGCTAGTGTGTGTCAATAGATGTGTGGTTATCACTAAGCATATGTTAAAGGGGTTGCCTTTGATGACCTATAGTACCTACTAGCTTTGTGCGAATATATGAATATATGATGCTGTAGCAACTAATGAAAATGTGAATGAGTATGAAATAAGAAGGTAGAGTAAAACGTTAGTTTTTTTTAATGCGTATTGGAGATTTTAAAATTGTTCTTGGAAGATTTTTTGTCAATTTTTTTTATTGAACTCAGTTTTATTAAGTTCAAAGAAAGCAATGTGATGGATCGACGATTTGAGAACAAATAGGCTTAACAGGCTAAGTGATAAAAATATTTACTAAGTGTGATTACATATAAGGTTTTTGGGGGTACTCTCTCTTTTTGAGGAGAGAGCGCCTTAATCAGCGTGAGGAGACTTGTGGACTCCTCTAGAATTCTGGGAAGAAAGGGATACAAGTGAGCTTTTAACAAGCTCTCCCTTTAATGCCACCAGATGTAAGGCAGCAATCCTATAAGTCAATGTTCAACCCTTTATATAGGCCTTGAGACATGACTCGGATATTAAATAAGCCAGCACCTAATCTGCAAAAACAGACAAATCACCTACAGAATAAATAATAAATCACATGGTCTGCCCAGTACAATATGGCGGTGGGCCTCTGGCCGCCATGCGGTAGCACATGGCCAATACTCCATGGTGATGCAAGAGATGGGGATAGTGTTTCAATCACAACATTACATGGTGTTCCTCAATGGATTATTAATTTCCCACAAATGCCTGGGATCCTATTTGGAGTGGTGATACCATTCTACCCTCTCTATTTATCTCTGTTAACAATAAGCATATTCATTTGCTCAAATCCTACTTCTGACACCAAGTGTTTTATAACATGAATTCAACGATGTGAGAAAAAAATTAGGCTTTTTAAGCTAATTGATAAAATATTTACTAAGTGTGATTAAATATAAGGTAAATCAGACAACTCAAATACAGAATATATAATAATCAGTCACATGACCTGGATTGTCTTCCTCAATGGAGTGCCAAATAACTGTCTGTTCACAAGGTTTAAAGCCTTCAGACCCTTCTCGAAAGGATGTCCAGTGTGTAGCACGCATGTCTCTGAGATGAGCACTCAGGAATGAGGCCTTCTCAGCGCAATGAGGGTTGCGTATGTCTAACTATCCCTAACTCATGACATTACAAAAAATATAGAAGGTGATATTACCGGTCTGTAATCCAGATATCTCTTTCCTTTTCTAATGGTATCTTTACCTTTAAAATTATGTAATGTTATCTAAATGGACTTTTCTTTGGGGTCCTTCTCATGATTATTTTTTGGTTGGTTTAACTCTTATTTGATTTATAATATATGGCTTTAATATGACTTGATATTGTGGCGCCCCTATTTACTCTCTTGGATATCGGATTGCGGCCAATTGATTTATATGTGCTATTTATGATATTTTTTAACTATTTATTATTAAATTGTTAATAAAGCTCATTTGATAAGTTGTGTGAGAGGTATTTTTCAATTTTGGTTTTATTAGTTTAGTTGGAATACCTCTACAGTACTAATTGTGCTGTATAGCCCGGTCTAATTTGCGGTGCTATAGCAATGGGGGTTGTGTATGTCTAACTATCCCGAACTCACTAGATTACAAAGAATATAAAAGGTGATATTAAAGTGGACAGAATTAAAAAGGTACAGAACAAATCAGTTCTCAAGTATGTAAAATACCCTTACAACACAGAACAGTATATTAAAAGTAGAGTCCCAAATCACCTCAAGTGGACATGACCATAACATGTGTAGAAGTGTGTCTCTGTGCCCACATTGTCACTAACAAAGGTTTAAGCTGCCCGGGTACATATGGCTAAGGCAGTCAGGAGTTTGATACCATCGCAATATGGTTTTCATGGCAGATTTTTCATAGTTTTTTCATGGCAGATCCTCCAAGTCATTGATTTCAACTTATCCATTTTCTGAGACAAGTCATTGTGAGCGTCTACAAGATGGTTGTAGAAGAGGCAAATCCCCCATTTCGTGCTTGATATAACTAACTCTAGAGGCAAGATCTTGTACAGATGATTGTATGGGGGAGACCATGTACGTAGTGAGCTCAGCATGTAGTGAGAGTTACTCACAGTCAAAAACATTTCCCTCAATAATGTGCCGGGGACAGGTTGGTCCGAAGTAGGAAGATGCTCCAGGGCAGATGCTGACCTCGAGATATGGACCAGTGCCGACCTGGAATCCGCCTCTTCGTCATGTGAGGAGCTTTCTTGGAGCTTCAGTTTTTGCTTCATCGGGCTTGTCGTGGAGGAAGAAGATGGTGCCTGCTATGTGGCAGGGCCTGCAGCCTTGCTGGTAGTATCTCCAGAGATCAGCGTTTTCCACTTAGGAGACCTCGACGGCAAGGAGGGGCGAGATTGAGACCGGGCGTTTTCCTCATCTCCATCCTGGATCATCTGAGGATCGGGGGAAGCTTGAAAAGGGGAGTGTGTTGGGACTGGTGAAGTCGGAGACAAAGACATGGAAGAAGGACCAGTGCTATCACCATCCCGCTCCTTATCAAATAGGTGTAATGGGTAACGCCCCCGTTGCTCCTAGAGTTTCATTTGCATATATTAAAACATTTTTCGCACATGTAACAGGTCAGCCAGTGACATAGGGACAAATCTGCTGACAGATGCATTTTAAAAGAGGTTTCTTTTATGTCATGTAGGCCATTAGGCTGCCAAAATGAAAGTTTCGGGGGGAAATACCCGAACCAGTGCTTGGCTATTTTCAGTACTTCCTATTACGTGAATAAAGGGTGGCCGTGCATGCGCAGTGTGCCCTCATTCACTTTGGAGGCCCCGTTCCAGAAATGGGACCCGTACCTATCTGACATTGGTGTCATATCCTAGTGATATGCCACCAATGTGTTTTGATTGCTTTCCTTAAAGTGGTTGGCCAGAGATGGAATACGTTTTCCCGGTGGTTGTAACATTGTGCCTGGGATATGCACACCGCCTAAAGATGACCACAATACCTACAGTGTTCCCGCATCCCCCTACTGGTGTATTGGGGTTATTGTGCTTTGTGGTGCTATGTTTTTTTCTTGTTTTTACAGTGATCTCATTCTCATCACAGGAACGATTACAATGACAGATAACACAGGATCTTCCATTCACAATAGGTGATGTGACATCTTATCTACTCCCCCTCCCTGCACAAGTCACAGAGCATGCCTCCGATAGAAGCTAATGGACATTTTGTTTCCATTTCTCCTCTAGTCCATGTGACTGCTGTACAGCATCTCTTTAAATGCTGATAAAAACAGGGTCTGGCAAGAGGGCCGCCTCCAAAATCATGTACAGAAAATATAATTTAACAGAAAAAAAAAACACATTAGAACAAAGTGATACATATTCTATTTGGATTTTACTAAAAGAGACTATAGGTGATACATTCCCTTTAGGTTGCATAAATAAGTTAAAGGGCTTATCAAGGATTATAAAAACATGGCTCTTTTTCCCAGATATAGCGCCGCTCCTGGCCACAGGTTGTGGGCGTTATTGCATCTCCGTGGAATGGACGGGTGTGGCGCTGCTTGTGTAAGGAGGCAGGCATGTTTTTCTAATTCTAAACGTCCCCTTTAAACAACATGGGAGCAGGGGATGTCATTCCTGAGTCTAGAAAGTTGGCTGACAACCCCTTTTGGAAATGTAATGCTAGCTATACTGGCAGTCAGTCAGTCTTGGTCATTATAAATCAAGGCTTTTACTTTCTTTGACTGTTCCCACCAGTCTTGTGTTTTGCAGGACTCTCCTGTGACTGGGACTCAATTGCATATTATCTGTAGACCGTTTTGGGGCTGCCCCTGGATATAACGAGGTGGAGCTAAACACGTTTTGGGATCAGGGACTCCAATTTTAAGACACAGATCAGCAGAGACTCTTGTAGTGATGTCTGGGTGCTGCTCTTTATTGGACACTACAATGTGGTCCTTTTACCTAATGGTGAACTCCGCCTAGGGCTGGGTTCACACGGGCATTGCGGGAAAAGATGCGGTTGCCTTGCGGGAAAATTCGCGATTTTTACTGAAGTTCTGGTTTGGGTTAGGTGTTGTGTAGATTTTATAATTTTCACTTATAACATCAATACAGAATGCTTAGTAAACAGTCGATTGAGGGCTAAAAAAAATTAACTCACCTCCTCCAATTGATCGCGTAGCTGCTTGTCTCCTGTTCTTTGTTCAGGACCTGTCAAAGGACCTGTGGTGACGTCACTGTGCTCATCACATGGTCCATCACCATGGTGATGGACCATGTGATGAGCACAGTAACGTCAGCACAGGTCCTTTTCCTGACAGGTCCTGAAGAAAGAAGAAGAAAGAAGCCGGGCTGCGCGAACAAGTGGATTAGGTAAGTTTAATAATTTATTTTTTATCCCCTCTATCTTTAATTTATTTAGCATTCTGTATTTAGAATGCTATTACTTTCCCTTCTAACCATGTTATAAGGGAAAATAAAGGTCGGGTCCCCATCCCGATCGTCTCCTAGCAACCATGCATGAAAATTGCACCGCATCCGCACTTGCTTGCGGATGCTTGCGATTTTCACGCAGCCCCATTCAGTTCTATGGGGCCCTATGTTGCGTGAAAAACGGAAAGTATAGAGCTTGCTGTGATTTTTACGCAACGCACAAGTGATGCGTGAAAACCACAGCTCATGTACACAGACCCATTGAAGTGAATGGGTCCGGATTTAGTGCGGGTGCAACGTGTTCATCTCACGCACTGCACCCCGCGCGGAACACTCGCTCGTGTGAACCCAGCCTAAGGGCTCATGCACACGACCATTATTGTTTTGCGGCAGCATTTCTACAGTATGGATCCAAAAATATGGATGACATACGGATGCGTTCTGTATTTTTTGCGGACCCATTGACTTGAATAGGGCCTCGGACCGTGATTTGCGGACATGCACTACTTTTTTGCGGAACGGCCATGAAAACAAACGGAAACGGAATGCACACGGAGTAACTTCCGTATTTTCTACAGCTCCATTGAAGTGAATGGTTCCACATACGGGCTGCAAAAAAAACGGAACAGAAGCAGTAAGAAAATACGGTCGTGTACATGAGGCCAAAAACTAAACTGCACAGAGTCAAGAGTAATCCAGAGCAGAAATAATCTTTTCCGTTTCCCAGCCTGATCTCATTAAGCAGCGGCGCCGTCTCCTGTAGGTTATTGGCTGGGGATGTTGGGTCCCTCTCGATACAGAATGATCGCAGCTCCGCAACCTAAGTTAATGCAATTAATGCTCTGCTGCATCTGGGGAATAATTAGAGCAGACGGTGAGCAAATCTCAGCACAAGAAAATAGAAGCTCAGTCCCGAAAAGTAATAGAGCTGAGGATTACCGCGCCCCGAGACTATAAACAATGGCTCTAATCAGCTACCGAGATGGAAGAGCGAGTAACAGGAAGATTAATGACGAGAGGAAAAGTCAAGATTTATTACGTTATGTAAATGTGATAGTTTAGTTAATAAAAGTTACAATCATAAAATAGCTGACAACAGCCAAAGAAGAGAACTACAATCAGAGGGAGTCAGGGTACAGCTGGAGCTTACAACACAGACATATGCATTATAGCAGTTATATCATACATAGGAGCGGTATTATAGTAGTTATATTCTTGTACATAGGAGGCAGTATTATAGTAGTTATATTCTTATACATAGGAGCAGTATTATAGTAGATATATTCTTGTACATAGGAGCAGTATTATAGTAGATATATTCTTGTACATAGGAGCAGTATTATAGTAGTTATATTCTTGTACATAGGAGCAGTATTATAGTAATTATATTCTTGTACATAGGAGCAGTATTATAGTAGTTATATTCTTGTACATAGGAGCCATATTATAGTAATTATATTCTTGTACATAGGAGCAGTATTATAGTAGTTATATTCTTGTATATAGGAGCAGTATTATAGTAGTTATATTCTTGTAGGTAGGAGCAGAATTATAGTAGTTATATTCTTGTACATAGGATGAGTATTAAAGTAGTTATATTCTTGTACATAGGAGCAGTATTATATTAGTTATATTCTTGTATATAGGAGGCAGTATTATAGTAGTTATATTCCTGTACATAGGAGGCAGTATTATAGTAGTTATATTCTTGTATATAGGAGCAGTATTATAGTAGTTATATTCTTGTACATAGGAGCAGTATTATAGTGGTTATATCCCTTGTTACGGTATAACCCGGTATAGTGAGGGTTAATACCGTTCGGGCGATTCCCCTGGGGAAGCGCACAGCAACCCACAACCGCTGGAATCCACCGAACTGGAACCATACGGAGTCCTCCTTTCCTGGAACAGGCAAGAGAACGTTCTGACGTAGCAATTCCCCCCAAGTACGAGATGAGGCTCCGTATTAATGGTTAAACAGGAATTCTAACTTTATTGAGGGCTACCTGCCCGGTATTTATGCAGGTCTCCCACCTGGTGGACACTCCCCTAGGGGACCAGATGGAAGACTGCGACACAGGGGATACAGCAGCCAATCACACACAATGGGACAATACAGACACCCCCAGCATATCCCTCCCCTCTGCCTGTGATACAATTACCCTACACAGGTTAATGTAACCATCACAGGCCGGAGAATACACAATGTCTTCTGTCCTGGAGACAATTGAGGAGTCATTCAATTATCTCTCAGGACAAAGGGAAATCGCCAATACACACGTGGGGACAATAGGACAGACATCATTATTCAATATACAATGTCCCACCCTTTACAGTACACACAGACATTCAACATATCCCCAGATAGCTTGGATCTGAGCGCTCAATATATCCAAACAGCGCTCAGATGCCACAAACACAGTCAAATCGCCATGGGGTTTAAGTTTAGCATGGGCTGATGAGAGGGCCCATAATCCTGGGGCAAGAGGCTGGCAATCTGTCCCCTCCAAAACCCAGTGGCGCGGTTGGTTTCGCCACACATCTCCCCTTTTCCACACAGACTAACAGGGTATCTGACCTTCTGCCGGTCAGTGCCCTTGTTAGTCCAGCAGCCCACCCACAAAACAGAAACAGCAGTACAGCCCACCCACAATAAATGGTTACTACACCTGAGCAAGGGATAAACCTGTCCATGTCCATGTGCCTCACTACGGCTGTGTGGGGGACTGGTAGACCGCCTGAGTGGGTTGCTGAGTGGGCAGAGACCAGCGGTACTCTGCCCTGGTGCCAGCGCTACCACGGAAGTAGCCTGGTTGGAGCCTGGTTGTTGTAGGGGGAGACCGACTGTCTCCCCTTTAGATACACAGCTCTGCTGTTGTAGGGAGAGACTGACTGTCTCCCCTTTAGATAGACCACCATGCTGCTGTGGGGGGAGACCGACTGTCTCCCCTTTGGCTAAATGGCCCTGTTGCTGGGGACAGGACCGACTGTCCCTACCCCCTGTGCTGTGAGTGCAGAGACCACGGTCCCATCTGCACTGTTGTGGGGCTTACTGTCTCCCCCTGGTGCGTTAAACTGCCGCTGGGGGATGGAGACTGTGCTCCCAATTCCCTGTAAATCACACGGCCGATGGGGAATGGAGACAATGCTCTTCTCTCCCTGCAAAACATACTGCCGCTGGGGAGCAGGACCGACTGTCCTTACTCCCTTAAAATCCGGCTGCCGCTGGGGATCTGGGGCGACTACCCAGCATCCCTGTAGGGCCGGTGGAGAGCTCTCGGTCCCATCTCCACTGTTGTGGGGCTTACTGTCTCCCCCTGGTATGTTAAGCTGCCGCTGGGGAGAGCAGGTAACAAGCTTCTCTCCCAGACATACTTCCAGCCGCTGGGGGGGAGACCGTCTGTCTCCGCTCCCAATACAGTGTCCTGCTGCTGGGGAAAGGAGACTGGGCTCTCTATTCCCTGCTGGACACTCTGCCGATGGGAAATGGAGCCTGGGCTCCCAATTCCCTGCACTTGACTCTGCCGCTGGGGGACAGGACCGACTGTCTCTGCCCCCTGTAACTCAGCCTGCCGCTGGGGAATGGAGACTGGGCTCCCAATTCCCTGCAGGACCGGTGGAGAGACCTCGGTCCCATCTCCACCGGCCACCTGGGGTTCTTCCCAGTAGACCTCCACAATATCCTCCCAGCTGAAGGGCTCTGGACCTGGGTCTGACACTCTGCTCTCTCACTGAGCCCTCTCACTGGAGTGGAACAGCTGCTGGTAGTCCTGTTCCAGCTCCATCTCCCGGGTCACCAGGTGGACCAGGTCTTGCTCAATTTTGTGAGTGTCGTCCCAGTCATACCTGCTCTCCCGCCACTCAAAGAGGTCCCTGAACCGGGCTTGTGTAGGGCTCCCAAACTCCAGCTCTGAAAAAGTCTCCCATAACAAGCCAGGACCATCAAACTCCTCTCCCTCTGGCATGTCATGCTCGGCTGTCCGGGGTAGGTACCGAGCTTCATACCACCAGAGTGCCTGGTAGGCATCTTCCAGCCACATCTCCCGCCTTACCAGGTGCTTCAGGTCTTCTACCCACTCTTCCAGGGGCTGCTCTCCTAGGAAGGGCATCTGCAGGGCTACTCGCTTCTGCTGTCGCTGCTCGTCCTTGGGGAGCCTCTCGTCCCGCAGATACTCCACAATACCCAGTGCCTGGTACCAGATGCCTTTGCGGACTGCATCTCGGTCATCCATGACACCCTCATCATACTCCACTAGTGGTTCCATACCGGTGCTGTACTGGGACACGCTTTGCCCTCAAATTGTAAAATCCACGGTGCCTTCTGTTGCTGTCCTTCTGGCTGTAGGAACGATCCCACTGCTGCCACCAGTTGTTACGGTATAACCCGGTATAGTGAGGGTTAATACCGTTCGGGGGATTCCCCTGGGGAAGCGCACAGCAACCCACAACCACTGGAATCCACCGAACTGGAACCATACGAAGTCCTCCTTTCCTGGAACAGGCAAGAGAACGTTCTGACGTAGCAATTCCCCCCAAGTACGAGACGAGGCTCCGTATTAATGGTTAAACAGAAATTCTAACTTTATTGAGGGCTACCTGCCCGGTATTTATGCAGGTCTCCCACCTGGTGGACACTCCCCTAGGGGACCAGAAGGAAGACTGCGACACAGGGGATACAGCAGCCAATCACACACAATGGGACAATACAGACACCCCCAGCATATCCCTCCCCTCTGCCTGTGATACAATTACCCTACACAGGTTAATGTAATCATCACAGGCAGGAGAATACACAATGTCTTCTGTCCTGGAGACAATCGAGGACTCATTCAATTATCTCTCAGGACAAAGGGAAATCGCCAATACACACGTGGGGACAATAGGACAGACATCATTATTCAATATACAATGTCCCACCCTTTACAGTACACACAGACATTTAACATATCCCCAGATGGCTTGGATCTGAGCGCTCAATATATCCAAACAGCGCTCAGATGCCACAAACACAGTCAAATCGCCATGGGGTTTAAGTTTAGCATGGGCTGATGAGAGGGCCCATAATCCTGGGGCAAGAGGCTGGCAATCTGTCCCCTCCAAAACCCAGTGGCGCGGTTGGTTTCGCCACATCCCTGTACATAGGAGGCAGTATTATAGTAGTTATATTCTTGTACATGTGAGCAGTATTATAGTAGTTATATTCTTGTACATAGGAGGCAGTATTATAGTAGTTCTATTCTTGTACATAGGAGCAGTATTATAGTAGTTATATTCTTGTACATAGGAGCAGTATTATATTAGTTATATTCTTGTACATATGAGCAGTATTATAGTAGTTATATTCTTGTACATAGGAGGCAGTATTATAGTAGTTATATTCTTGTACATATGAGCAGTATTATAGTAGTTATATTCTTGTACATATGAGCAGTATTATAGTAGTTATATTCTTGTACATAGGAGCAGTATTATAGTAGTTATATTCTTGTATATAGGAGGCAGTATTATAGTAGTTATATTCTTGTACATAGGAGCAGTATTATAGTAGTTATATTCCTGTACATAGGAGCAGTATTATAGTAGTTATATTCCTGTACATAGGAGCAGTATCATAGTAGTTATATTCTTATACATAGGAGCAGTATTATAGTAGTTATATTCTTGTACATAGCGGGCAGTATTATAGTAGTTATATTCCTGTACATAGGAGCAGTATCATAGTAGTTATATTCTTATACATAGGAGCAGTATTATAGTAGTTATATTCTTGTACATAGCGGGCAGTATTATAGTAGTTATATTCTTGTACATAGGAGCAGTATTATAGTAGTTATATTCTTGTACATAGGAGCAGTAATATAGTAGTTATATTCTTGTACATAGCGGGCAGTATTATAGTAGTTATATTCTTGTACATAGGAGCAGTATTATAGTAGTTATATTCTTGTACATAGCGGGCAGTATTATAGTAGTTATATTCTTGTACATAGGAGCAGTATTATAGTAGTTATATTCCTGTACATAGGGGCAGTATTATAGTAGTTATATTCTTGTACAGAGGAGCAGTATTATAGTAGTTATATTCTTGTACATAGGAGCAGTATTATAGTAGTTATATTCTTGTACATAGGAGCAGTATTATAGTAGTTATATTCTTGTACATAGGAGCAGTATTATAGTAGTTATATTTATATACAGAGCACGCAGTATTGTATTATTTTTACTTTCCCATGTGATTGAGGAGTATTTTCTGCACTAGTGATGACTTGCGAGGTAGATTTTAGTGGCAGACAGATTAAAGTTATTAACATTCATTACAAAACATAAATGAATATTTCAGATCACTGTTTTTGGAATATCTGCATTTGTAGGTTTGTAATTTTCTTTGTCTTCTAATCGTTTCTCTCTTTTGCTGTGGTTAATATTACAGGGAACGTCTTGTCATCTCTTCACCTCCACATCCCAATTACAATGCGACCGCCCCTAGTGCTGAGGCTGCGAGCGGTGACAGGGTCGGCATCTACACAGTCTGGTCAGGGATTTTTGTTATATTCATTTACTGCGAAGGTGACGAGGCCGAAAAAAATCTAATCTGCCCAACAGCACTTAAAATCAAATCACAGTTTACCATTTCAGACTATAGGAGAGTACTGGTTTCCTACAGAGCTCTGCCACAGACAGGACTCCATATGAGCAATGCTGTGGCAGGCCTCAGAGTCTTCGTAAGGCCCAACTCTGCCATAGCAACCGAATGGTTCCCTCAGTCTCAGCACAGGGGATCCGTTTGGGCCCCACATGCACAAAACTCCAAGGGCAAGATGCCTCCGATGCCGTGGGTGCAATTCACCAAAGCAGGTAAGGGGTTAAATGTCGGTAGTTGGAGTTATTGCAGATCATTGACAATAGCTTTGGGTGTCTGCTGTTTAAACCAATGGGCACCTGGCAGCTATAGCATCTGCCCAGCTTCTGAGCGGGTCCCAACATTCACTGTTTATGTATTGTAGAGGTAGGGAAGGAGTTAAAATAAGTCATATCCCCATGTAAAAAAGGGCCTTCAGCATTATAATAGTGCTCGTGTATTTAAAAACGTGTTGCAAGAAAAGAGGTGGGGCTCATTGGGAGTGGGCGGAGCCTGCCATGGTCCGCTGGGTTTATTATAAATGACCCCAGGGACTGGTATAATCAATTATTACATCTACGTCTGCCCCTAGATGGAAATGTCTGGTGCACAGATGATCAAGGGAACGTCGGTCTTGATAAATCCCCTTGTTTCAGTTTGCATTTTTTATTTCAGTTTTTTCAAAAAATTTTTGCATTTATATTTATGTGGCCAAATACGGCACAGAAAGGACTGAGAAAATTTACAAACAAGACATTTTAGAAGTCAGTTTTTTGGAGTTTTTTAAAAATCATGGCATAATTTATTTTGGATTTTCGCGTCTTCAGATTTCATTCAGCGCTGAATATGGGCAAAAGTTAAAGATCCGGCAGATCCGGGCGTCTTAGAACGGCGGCGAATCATTGCATCCTTTGCAGATGTTTGTGCTCGCTATAATAATTACTGTGGATTTACCCCAGTGAATAAAGGCGCTTCTCCCATCACCGCGCCGCGACTAATTAACCGCTGATTGACCAAGCTTTTCTGGGATCGCGCCAATTGGGTTTATTTTACGCAGATCTTCATCCAGGAGCAGAAAATAGAACGCAACGAAAATAGAAAAATCATTTATAAATTCTTTACCGGTCTCCGGCACAAAGATCTGCCGAGGAGCAGAAGAATCGGCAAAGCTTAAAGGGCACTACACCCTGAAACACAAGGCCTAGACAGGTCCTGACGTCTGGTGTAGCAGTAAACATGTATAGGGACATATCAGTAATGTCAGTTTGCCCCCATTCAATTTGCTCTCATTTCCGTCTCGTCTGCTGTTCTGACAACACAGGATGATTTTTATGCCTCCATAAAAGACGCGATCGGCATACATATGAGTCGGCTGATCTCTGGCCAGGTCTACACAAGGCAAGGATTGGGAATGAATGTGACTTTCCCCTTTAAGTCGTGACACATGGGGTAGCCTTCTTTCTGGGGTGCAGGATACCTGAGCCATGTCCCAGAATTCTGGGGGGGGGGGGGGGTGCGATACAAGAGATAAAATATAATAGTCGCAGTGTACAGAAGGCATAATGGCGATTATTACATGCTCCGCCTGATATGGCGGTGTAATCGCTGGCGACGCTGTGATGGCAGCAGCAGATAACGCGGGTGACTCGCCGTAATTGCTTTGGTTTCAGGATATAAAATAATGTGTATGTACATAAACTGAGCCGCTGCCGCTTTCTATCCAATTTTATGGTCATTAGTCTCGATGATAGCGGCTGCTGACTAAGGATGTGGGAAAACACAGAAGCCAATATAAATCGCTATAATATGTTTAACCTGTTCATTGCCAGTAAAGGAGCGAGTGAAGGAAGGGATCCATGGTGAAAATACTAACCATGTGATGATCACTGCCAGCAGGACACAGCGGAGCCCCATTCAGATCTGTGCTCCACCTGGTTAGTACAGTGTATACACCCGTCCTATAGTGAGGTCAGGCCATTACTCTCCGTTATCAGGCTTCTCAGACAGTACAGAAGCCATGAGAGCAAATACAGATTACCAGCTGCTGCGGTGAAGGGAGCACGAAGAGACCCCCGGGCGAAGGCAAATCCACGCCAAATATTCATCCAGCTCCACAGGAATTAAAGCGGTGTCCTCTCTATTATATCAGGTTAAGAACCGCTGCATACAGTAAGTACATTAATTCCTACGAGTTTCATTTGCACAGGATATGTACAAGGATCGGTTGACATTAAATTCAAGACCTAACACGTGTAAGGCTTCGTTCACATCACCGTTTAGGAGCAGGAGAACGGAAAGGACGGATTCAGCCCATAACAGCCGAACGGAACCTAAGGAGCCCATAGACTATAATGGCGTCCGTTAGGTGTCCGCTCAGAAGATGATTTTGGAGCGGAGACAAAAGTAGTGCAGGTAGGACTTTTGTCTCCGCTTCAAAAATCTTCCTCTGAGCGGACACCTAACGGACCTCATTATAGTCTATGTGGTCCTTAGGTTCCGTTCGGCTCAGTTATGCACCGAATCCGTCCTTTCCGTTCTACTGCTCCTAAACGGCGATGTGAACGAAGCCTTACAACCATATGAACTCTTTGTACCCAGATACCTTGATTGGTTGTATATAAAAACATAGTAACAGGATAAACTCTGCTACAAAAGAAAGACACAAGACAAGGGATGAGCAGCGAATGCTCCACACACCATAACCCGATCTCCCAGGAGTAAATGAAGCTGCGCTATCACTAATAAAACGCATCATGTGAATAGTTACCGATCGATGCTGTTTAGAATCTTCACAAATCAATATTATTTGTGGATGCAAAAGTATCTATTGAAAAAAAAAAACTTCCTATGGATAAATACTGGTCAGTACCATTAATGACATTCACAGCAGGGGAAGTGTATTTGTAAGCCCATGTTCAGACTACCACAAATGAAGGCCTCATGGACACATTATTTAGTCTGCAATTTTTACGGATCAGATACGGACCCGCTCATATCAATGGGGGCCACAAATGATGCAGACAGCGCACCCTGTGCTCTCCACATCTGTCCGTTCTGCAGCTCTGCAAAAAAATATAAGAAAATAGAACATGTCCTATCCTTGTCCGTTTTGTGGGCAAGGATTGAACATTTCTAAAGGTGTAAAAAATAAAAAACAATTGCGGCAAAGCACATACAAGTGTGTGAGCACTTACCTAGTGTTAGGTGTTGTGGGGAGTCGCTCTGGTAGACAGCGGTGCGGGTGCAGTACTGAGGCAAAACAAGGAGTCCAACATGTGCAGTAAACAGTGTTTTATTCACACTTGCACAACATAAATGAAAAACAGTCTCTTGGTGATAATTCACACATAACAGAAATAATGTGGCCAAACAAAACAGGCCAACACAGGTTCAGTCACCTGGGAGGTTTAGGTGCGGGTTCACACCTAGCAGTCGGCCCAGCCGCAGGAGATTCCACCTTCAAGTTGCAGGGAAAAACACCACCTTGCTGAGCTCTTTCCTCCAGGTCAGAGAGCTCCACAGGACTGTTAGCAGGCTCCAGGACAATCACCCTCTCAGCTGCTGGTGCTGGCTGAGTTTTTAAACCCAGCCCAAAACCAGGACTGGGTCGTGGGGAGCAGCCACCCACCCTACACTTTAGCTGCTCCCGGTAAGAGCCGGCCCGGATCGGCTTTGCAGCCATGCTATTTACAACTATGTCAGTAGCACTAGCTGCTGCTGACATCAACAAAATACAGCTCTTACCTCACCGAGGCTATGAACCTCGGTGACACATACCTGCCATCCACGACGGCACCCTGCACCTTACCACAGTGTCTAATGAGGGAACAGGTGGATTAAAAGGGCAATTTATCCCAGGTTCTAGCCCCCTAACGGGACTAAAAGGGGTGTAAAATAACTAAAATATAACAGGTATCGCCACATTCTGTTATGTACAGCATAACAGAAAAAAAGTAAACATGTTCTTCAATTTTTGGTCACCTTATTCCCCCCAAAAAGATTGAACAACAGTGATCAAAAAGTTATAGGTAACCCAAAAATGGTATTATCTGCTGCCGCCATATAGAGGCCTTCGCAGCGCTGATGCTTGAATATATATATATTTTATTTTTTAAGTAATTCATCTTTGGTCAGTGATTAGGCCAGTATTGGCCAATATGTCTTATTTTCCATTTTATTTTTTGTCTGTTATTTGTATGTTTTAGGGTTTATACCTTCTCTTGGTTTTTTGGCTGGTCTCTTCGGTTGACTTTTTCTTCAGTCTGTGCGTTTACCTTGACATCTTTTCTGATCATGCGATTGATGGCTTACTGTTGCCATTATACTCACCTATAGGTCACACTGCTGAGGAAGGTCCATTCGGACCGAAACATTCGGTGATTTATTGTGGAGTATTAACTCTACATATGTCTGGATCAGAAACGCGTTTGATGTCTTTGAAAAGTAAAATAAGATGACATCCTTATTTGCAGCATATTATTGGAGTGCAGCGATCATCTTTCTTTAAAAACTACAGTTCATCCTGCAAAAAGTAAGCAGAAAAGAGAGTTATGGCTGTCAGAAAATGGCGATGCAAAGAAAATTTAATTTTTTCCAAGGTCTTTATTTTTTAAAAAGTAGTAAAATAAAAAAACGAATTTGGTTTTGCTGTAATTGTATTGAGCTGCAGAATAAGGAGGTCAAGTCATTTTTAGCGCACAGTGAACGTTGCAATATCAAAAACAAAACTTGTTGAAATTGTTTTTTTTTCAATTTAACCCCACAATTCATTTTTTCCCCCGCTTTCCAATACAAGACATAGTAAACTAAATGGTACCCGATCCGTAAGGGGTCAAAATGTTGATCCGAACAATTATATGTTTTACATGGATGAGCGCCACATTTCTAAAATCCTCTAACAACGTACATGCAATCCAGTGTCCCGAAGTGACCGCCAGTCTGCTGCGAATAACACGGCACGCCTGTTGTAATATATCAGACAGTACACTATAATAAGTAACGGTAAGTACTCCATTAAAGGTCTGTGATTGGCATTATCGTCAATCACAGACTCTGCCACCGAATGTCTTCTGTATATTACAGGCACCCAGCGGATATGGCGCCCACTCAGCTTCTAAGCAGGCGCCATCTTTATAAAATCTGACATCCGCTGTACATGTATTGCAGATGTTGGGAAGGGGTTAATTTCTCACCTCTCTTCCAGACTGACAGTATAGGAGCAGTGAGGCTGGTTGTGTCTCTGGAGGTTATATCAGTACTGGAGCGTTATTACATCATATGTGACTGATATCAGCCTCTCCTCTTATAACGCTCCAGCACTGATATAACCTCCAGAGACATTACATCACATGTGACTGATATCAGCCGCTCCTCTTATAACGTTCCAGTACTGATATAACCTCCAGAGACATTACATCACATGTGACTGATATCAGCCGCTCCTCTTATAACGCTCCAGCACCGATATAACCTCCAGAGACATTACATCATATGTGACTGATATCAGCCGCTCCTCCTATAACGCTCCAGCCCTGATATAACCTCCAGAGACATTACATCATATGTGACTGATATCAGCCGCTCCTCTTATAACTCTCCAGCACTGATATAACCTCCAGAGACATTACATCATATGTGACTGATATCAGCCGCTCCTCCTATTACGCTCCAGTACTGATATAACCTCCAGAGACATTACATCCTATGTGACTGATATCAGCCGCTCCTCTTATAACGCTCCAATGCTGATATAACCTCCGGAGACATTACATCACATGTGACTGATATCAGCCGCTCCTCTTATAACGCTCCAGCGCTGATATAACCTCCAGAGACATTACATCATATGTGACTGATATCAGCCGCTCCTCTTATAACGCTCCAATGCTGATATAACCTCCGGAGACATTACATCACATGTGACTGATATCAGCCGCTCCTCTTATAACGCTCCAGCTCTGATATAACCTCCAGAGACATTACTAGTGTTGAGCGCGAATATTCGAAAAGCGAATTTTTTTAGCGAATATCGGCACTTCGCTAATTCGCGAATATTTCGAATATAGCGCTATAAATTCGCTATTTCGAATATTCGTTTTTTTTTTGTTTTTTTTTAGTTATATTTTTTTCTTTCCTACTTCCCAAAAGTAGTTCTTACCTGTCCTGAGGATTCCTGGCTTCCTGGCTGCTCCAGTCAGTGCCCGTTGCCGCTTCTGCCGACTTCCGTGCTCATGTGGAGCGTCCCCATCCATGGGAAAATCTCTATATACTAAAATGTACTGTCGGATTTGAGGAATTACGTTGAAATCGCAATGCGATTAATTCAAGTTATATTAATCGCATTGCGATTACAACTTAGCACTGCTATCTTACATAGGCTAGAATTAACGAATATGGAGTATAGCTATGCACTAGCAGTGCTAAGTTGAAATCGCAATGCGAATACTTTAAGTTAAATTAATCGCATTGCGATTTCAACTTAGCACTGCTGCTATATTCCATATTCGTTAACTTCGTTAATTCTAGCAAGCTGACCCATTATAAACCCAGCTCTAAGTTGAAATCGCAATGCGATTAATATAACTTGAATTAATCGCATTGCGATTTCAACGTAATTCCTCAAATCCGACAGTACATTTTAGTATATGGAGACGTTCCCATGGTGATGGGGACGCTCCATGAGCACAGAAGTTATGGTTGGCTTGGTAGAATTAGCGAATAGCGAATATGACGAATGTATTCGTCATATTCCTCAAAACGAAGATAACGAGTATTCTACATCTTCGTTTTAGCTACCTATTCGTCTCGTCATCGTCAACTTCGCTATTCGCTAATTCTAGCAATCAAATAGGAAGGTTGACTTACCAGACAGCTGTGTTAAATTAGCTATGCGATTTTTTTTTTTTTTTAATACAATAATTATATTACTTGATAAAATTATTATAAGTATTCTATTTATTAAAAAAAAAAAAAAAAAAATCGCATAGCGAATTTAACACAGCTGTCTCTATAGTCAACCTTCCTATTTGATTGCTAGAATTAGCGAAGTTGACGAATAGGTTGCTAAAACGAAGATGTAGAATACTTCGTTATCTTCGTTTTAAGGAATAGACGAATACATTCGTCATATTCGTCATCCTCGCTAATTCTAGATATGAAACCAATAGGAAAGTAGCCTTAAGTACAAATCGCAATATGCGATTATTTAAATCGCATGTTAATCGCGATAACTAGAAAAAATGACGAATATTCGATTTCGACGAATATGAAACGAATATTCATTCGAATATTCGCGAATTTCGTCGAAATCGAATATGGCACCTGCCGCTCATCACTAGACATTACATCATATGTGACTGATATCAGCCGCTCCTCCTATAACGCTCCAGCACTGATATAACCTCCAGAGACATTACATCATATGTGACTGATATCAGCCGCTCCTCTTATAACGCTCCAGCACTGATATAACCTCCAGAGACATTACATCATATGTGACTGATATCAGCCGCTCCTCTTATAACGCTCCAGTGCTGATATAACCTCCAGAGACATTACATCATATGTGACTGATATCAGCAGCTCCTCTTATAATGCTCCAGCGCTGATATAACCTCCAGAGACATTACATCATATGTGACTGATATCAGCAGCTCCTCTTATAACGCTCCAGTGCTGATATAACCTCCAGAGACATTACATCATATGTGACTGATATCAGCTGCTCCTCTTATAACGCTCCAGCACTGATATAACCTCCAGAGACATTACATCCTATGTGACTGATATCAGCCGCTCCTCTTATATCGCTCCAGCGCTGATATAACCTCCAGAGACATTACATCACATGTGACTGATATCAGCCGCTCCTCTTATAACACTCCAGCACTGATATAACCTCCAGAGACATTACATCATATGTGACTGATATTAGCTGCTCCTCTTATAACGCTCCAGTGCTGATATAACCTCCAGAGACATTACATCCTATGTGACTGATATCAGCCGCTCCTCCTATAATGCTCCAGCACTGATATAACCTCCAGAGACATTACATCATATGTGACTGATATCAGCCGCTCCTCTTATAACGCTCCAGCACTGATATAACCTCCAGAGACATTACATCATATGTGACTGATATCAGCCGCTCCTCTTATAACGCTCCAGCGCTGATATAACCTCCAGAGACATTACATCATATGTGACTGATATCAGCCGCTCCTCTTATAACGCTCCAGCGCTGATATAACCTCCAGAGACATTACATCATATGTGACTGATATCAGCAGCTCCTCTTATAATGCTCCAGCGCTGATATAACCTCCAGAGACATTACATCATATGTGACTGATATCAGCTGCTCCTCTTATAACGCTCCAGCACTGATATAACCTCCAGACATTACATCATATGTGACTGATATCAGCCGCTCCTCTTATAACGCTCCAGCACTGATATAACCTCCAGAGACATTACATCATATGTGACTGATATCAGCCGCTCCTCTTATAACGCTCCAGCACTGATATAACCTCCAGAGACATTACATCACATGTGACTGATATCAGCCGCACATGTCCATTGGTTGTATCTGTTATTGCAGCTTAACTTCCTAGAAGTGAATAGGGATGAGCTGCAGTACCACATCCAACCAGTGGACAGGTATGGCGCCGTTCTTGGCATAAATCAGCCCCGTCTTTTTAACCCTTCGCTCTTCAGCCCGGTCCCCGCACATCATCAGCATTCAGGTTGCTGGGTTTGATGGTTGCTTTGAAGGTCACCATTTTTTGGTGTCAGAAAAGCTTCCCTTTGAAGGCAGCGGTGGGAGTTTTTGCTCAGCTGCCTGCTGGGTCCTCACTCATCTCAAGTCCCTGATGCATAATTCATTAGCGCGGCGCTGCGGCTGCTCTTCACACTCTCAAGCATTTCCTTTGGAGCCGCCTTTTCGATGCGACACGCTTCAACAAGGCCCGGCGTGTTTTCTGAAGACGGCGCGCTCCTTCTCCTCTTTTTTCCTTCACATCGTTGTGTTCTTGCTTATTCGCTTCTCATGTTTAAGATACCTTCATTGAATTCCGTCCTCGGCGCATTTCACCCCCCCGCGCCGTCAGCATGTCGCTGAGCCCTCAAAGAAACCTCTTTAAAACATTTAAAAGTCAACAAGCGGCAACGTTTAGGAACAATTTCATTTCCATTTCCAGGACTCGCCGCTGTTTTATGCTTTCTGATTGCGTGTAATTTCTGCGGTATTTAATATCGGAGCTAAGTAGCAGTATTAGGAGTAGTAAAGGCGCCACGGGGGCTGCGAGCGCGGTTTAATGTTGATTAATGAAATTTAATATTACCTGATGACTACCGGGGGCGTGCAGTAAATATAATAATCCATATTATTACGTTTTCATTGGATGGGTGGGTTTTTCCCCGTTGAGGTGCATTCTGCAGCGTGGCCAGCAGGGGGCTCTGTCCCTGCACAGTTTAGGAGACATAAGCCAGTGGTCGCACTTACAGCACAGTGGAGCTTCATGCAGACTTGGTGTTAAGTGTAACCTGCAGCACGGCCCGAGGAGTCACTGGAGCCTTCAGGCCACCGCCAGGAGCAGTGATCAGGATTCTTAGACTTGCATTGAATTTGGTGGTTGCTTCCTTGATGAAGTGTCTGGTTTTATTAAAAAAAATTGCAAAAAAAAAAAAAGTCTCCAGCGCAAGAAAATGAATACACACATACACACAAACAAGCACGTATGAAAGGGTGGGAGGGGCGGCCAGTGGATACAATTGTAACAAATCCCCTGCTGTGAGAAGTATTAGCTGGGTACAAGTGGCAAGCAGCGATATTAGTGCGGTCTGTGACGGAGGACCCGACCGGAGCCTCCAATCGAGACGCGTACTCTGCCTTAAAGGAGCTTTCCAGTTTTATGAAAATACAGCTCAAAAGTTAAGAATTCTCTATCTTTTTTAATAGACTTTGCGGGTCACGTATTAACCCTTTCACTACCAGCGCCATACATGTGCGCAAACATGGCGCTCGCACGTGCAGCGGCTAATAACCGCCACCGGCAATAATGTGGATTATCAAACTGCGGCCCTCCAGCTGTTGCAAAACTACAACTCCCAGCATGCCCAAGCAGCCTACAGGTATCAGCCTACAGCAGGGCATTGTGGGAGTTGTAGTTTTACAACAGCTGGAGGGCCGCAGTTTGAGGATGCCTGCTCTAGATGCTGTGATCAAGTGTGATCACGGCATCTAATGGTCAAAAATCTGGACGCTCGCGCTTCCGGGGGTGGCCAGTGAGGATGCCGGAAAATTGAATTTGAATGCATTCAGAAGAAGAGGCTGAGAGCATTCAAACTGCAACTCTTATTTTGGCCACCAGGTGGCAGTCAAACATAAGAAATGAGCAATAGACAGTAATAAATTCTTTTTAAAAGCACATGATTGTTCAAATTAAAAAAATAGATTTTGTAGGCTCAAATACAAGCTTCAAAATTACAAAAATGTTTAAAAAAACTGTAATATATAAAAAATAAAAAATAAATATTAAAAAGTTCAAATCACCCCCCTTCCGTATAATAAAAAAATACTTAACTAAAAATTGTAAACATCATGCGAATGTGTTACATCATGCGGAAATGTCCGTACTATTAAAATATAAAAATTACTTTTCCAAGAGGATGAATGGCGTAACGGAAAAAAAAGGGATCAGAATGGCCAATTTGCCATTTTTTTATTGCTTCTCTTGCCCCCAAAATGTAATAAAATGTGATAAAAAAACTACAGAACCCCCACAAATCTCCGTATACATAACTGTAAAAAAAAAAAAAAAAAAAAAAAAAAAGAGTCAGAATATGGCAATGAAAAAAATTAATTTAAACTTTTGAAAAAAGAATTTATTTCTTTTCAGTATTAAAAAAAAAAAACGTCCGTTTTACTGCATAGTGAACGCCAAAAAAAAAACTTAAAACTGTGGTGCAATTGTTTTTTGATTCCAATCCTACCGAATTTAGAATTTTTTCCCGCTTCCCACTACATCCTATGTGATACTAAATGGCGGCATTAGAAAGTACAACTTGTCCTGCAAAAAACACGCCCTCATACGGCTATGCGAATGGAAAAATAAAGTTATGGCTCTGGGAAGGCAGGGAGTGAAAAACGAAAACGCAAAAACGGAAAATTGCTGAATAAGAAAGGGTTACAAGAGAAAACCAAACACGGTGTGAATAACGATAGACTTCAACGGTTCTGTAAACGTAGTTCATGATGAGGTTTCGCCCAAACTTCAGATTTTACCCTGAGTTTGACAGAGCGTCACATGACCTCTCTGCACCAATCACAGCCCATCTAGTGAGAGAAGAAAGATGATAATAATGTCGTCCGCACCTGAAAATAAATCGACTGCAATGTTTCCGTGAGAGTAAAACACACTGTATGTGTTCACTGCAGGGAAGCAGAGTTATAAAAGCAAGCAGACGCCTTTCCTGCTGTCCCCCGCTGCTCACCTGCCGGCAGAACGCTAATCATTTCCCTCTACCTTCACCTCCCGCGCTTTCTTTTAGAATTTCAATGAATTCCGCTCCTGTAAAACGTGAGACCAATTGTCGCTCCGCCGAGGGGGGCACCGACTTATCTCACAAATGATATTTAATAAACAGATACAACATTAAACACAACAGACGACAACAATGTAGCGAAGAAATGAAGATCACCTCGCCCTCCCCGCGATGTCATAGTAAATCAGGGAAGAAATCTTCCGAAAATCCACGTACTCGCGCTGCGAAAGAGATGGTGACGCATGCTAATACACAGCACCAGACCCTCTGCGGGCCGAGTCAACTGCTGCATTAAAAAAAATGACTCTTCAGAGCATAGCTGCTGCCCATCCTGATCTATAGCTCAGATCTACCTGGACCTATAGCCCTACTCTTGAATAAAATGCAAGAACAGTGGAGACTGACACAATAGGACAGAGGAGCAGGAGACCCCCACAGATGCAACATTGATAAAACATTAATAAAAGCGAACCTGAATGGAAAGCTTTTATTTCTTCCCCATTCATTTGTTGCAGGAAACACGGCTACGCGGCCCTCACCAGATTCTCTTTTACGTATTTACTTCAGTTTCAGGACTCTGCGGTCTATAGAAAGGGGATAGGGCTGAGCCTGGGCCCCGGACCCTTCTTATGGGCCCCATAGCTTCTGTCTTTGTGGCTGTGAACGGGGTGATAGCGGATATGGTTCCATCTACAGGCCAGGAGATAAGGATCTGATCCGTGGGATCCCACTGCTGGGGCCCCCACCATGGGCGTAGCTATAGGGGGTGCAGCGGTAGCAGTCGCTACTGGGCCCAGGAGCCTGAGGGGCCCAAAGACAGTTGTGCAACTTAAGAAGACACACAAAGCACTGAGTGAAGGGGGCCCCAAGCTGAACTCTTGCACCAGGGCCCATGAGCCTTTAGCGACGCCCCTGGCTCCCACCATCACAAGAACAGAGAGAATCCATTGCTTACCATTTTCAAAATCTCTGCTAGCTGTCAGGGAATGGGAACATTCTCATTTCCATCCAAATTGGCACTGCTCGATCCCTGCACTCATAGATAGGGGGACATTTATAGAGACAGGTGTCTTACATGCAGTCCTTGACTCCCAGAGAAAGCACCTAACTTATGGCGAGCTCTCAATATAGGTTATGTGCGCTGCTGGCAGTCCTTGCTCTTGAGGTAAAAACTACTGCAGCCCCTGACTGATGGCCTCCGACTGGAGCAGTGTTCACTCCTTTTACAGCTGTTTCCAGAAGTAAAAGATTGTAAATGTGTTAGGCCTGATGTTCCAGAATATCTCACAGGGTCTTGCAACTTTTTGTAATGCTAGAAACTGTCAGAGTGCTGTTAAATGACCCCCAGTAAATCTATTCTGGACCATCCTTTGTGCCTGGACTCCAGACTGATACATTGTAGCAATCACAGCCAATTCCTCCTGAGTGATGCCACGTGTTCCCAGAGGCACAGAGCATGGCCGCCTCCGTGTTGCAGGCGCGGTACGTTGCAGCCTCCTGACCTGCGCTCCGTACAATCTCATTCTAAACGGATCAATACAATGACTCAATTAAGAGCCACGAGGAGTCAATGAGCAGCAGACGTGGAGCTCGTTACCGGCAGCCACATTGTGGGGAGGGGGACTGACTATCAGAACTGCAACAAACGTGCTGCGCGTTTCTTGGCACAGGTTTCAGGGCGGATTCAGTCCGGAAAAACCACGTTGAATCTGTTCCAAAAACCGCCTCGCATTATTTTCCCAGAAGGATGTGCCACAGTTCGCGTTTTATGCCAGTTGTTGTTCAGACCGCACCACGTGGACACAAAGCCACGGTGGGAGACTGCTCGCGAGACCGCAGCATTGAGAATGAGACTGCAGCGGATGGGGACATTCTTCACGTAAACCTCTGTGTAATGAATGTTCCGCGGCTTCCAGGCGCTACGTCTGACCTTTCACCTCTAAGAATAAGGAAAGTTGGAGCGATTTACATCAAATGCATTAAATGCCGCTTTAGGGACGGTCCGAGAATCAGATCTATGAATCCCAGGAGCAGGAAGTGATTTGTGATTTTCAGACCACGTTCGATTTTTTTTAGTCACTTTTCCAATTTGCCAAGAGACGAGGAAATAGAAATGTTTGCAGAAATCTCGAGCACATCCTGATTGGAAAGTTTTTTTCTTATCACAGTTTTCTCCAAAATTGGCCTAAACAGTTTATTAAATAAGGGTCTTGATGCTTCAATTTCACACATTCCTGCTTGCTGTCAGTGAACGAGAAAACTCTCTTTGCTACAAAACTGCACAGATCTAATCATATTCACAGCTGAGGGTTTGCTGCAATTACATCCAGTCTGAAAACACAGGGCCACATTTATTAAGACCAGCATTTTAGACACCAGCGTTAATGAAGCGGTGGATTCTTCTAAATGTAAGAAGCTTCTGAGCCGTTAGACCTTAGGGCTCTTTCATACGAGTGGATCCCGTGCGGGTAATCCGCTGCGTGAAAGAGAGCCAAGCCCCGTTCCAGACAGCAGAGACACGGAGCAGTAACATGATTACTCTCTGATCTTTTTACTACAAAATCAGTGAGATAAAGTTGTCACCGTGATTTTGTAGTCAAAAGGTCACAGAGAGGCACAAAGCGTTATCACTCGTGTCACTGCTCCGTGTCTCTGCTGTCCGGAGCGGGGCTTGGCTCTCTTTCACGCAGTGGATTACTGCCACAGGATCCACTCGTGTGAAAGAGCCCTAAAGCCTCATTCACACGTCAGTGATTTCCATCAGTGATTGGCCTCATGCACACGAACGTATTTTGGGTCCACGTCGGAGCTGCATATCTTGCGGACCCATTGGACGCGGACCCATTCACTTCAATGGGGCCGCAAAAGATGCGGACAGCACTCCGCAAAAAAAATATAGCATGTCCTATTCTTGTTCGTTTTGCGGACAAGAATAGGCATTTCTACAATGGGCCGCGTTCTGTTCAGCAAACAGCTTCCGTGTTTTGCGGATCCACGGATTGCGGACCACAAACCACCTACGGTCGTGTGCATGAGGCCATTGTGAGTCAAAACCAGGAGCGGAGCCTTCACATACATAAGGTATAAGGGAAAGATCTGCACCTGTTCTGGGTTTAGAGCCGCACCGGGTTTAGCTCAAAATCACTGATGAAAATCACTGACCGAACACTGACTGTGTGAATACTGCCTAAAACAGGTGTAGAAAAGGGTGAATTTTAGATCTGGTGTGAGTGGGGCAAAGTCGCAAGTAGCGGCGCGACAAACCACTGTGCCGCTATCTGTACCTAAAATACGTCCATTCACACGTCCGTAATCTGAAACTGCATTTTCAGGATTCGAATCCGTTTTTCGGGATCTGTTTTTTCAGGATCCGCAATTCTGTTCCTGAAAAAAATAGAACATGTCCTATTCTTGTCCGCAATTGCAGACAAGAAAAGGCATTTTCTATTATAGTTCTGGCTATGTGTGGTCCCCAAATTGCGGATCGCACATTGCCAATGTCTGTGTTTTGCGGATTCACAATTTGCGGATCCGCAAAACACTTACGGACGTGTGAATGGACCCTAATTTAGGTGTATTTCAGCATAGTAAATGACCCCTACAATCCTCTGTGATATAAACAGCCTGGATCAAATCCCGTGCTGAGCCACGCCCCCTGCACTGATCACATGACAGTGACGTCACCCCAGGTCCTTCGGCTGTTCAACAGTTCGGGTTGGTGGCAGCCGCCCTTTATGGATTCCATATGCCGCTATAGTGGAATCCATAACGGGATGCGCGACTTACCACAACCCAAACGCTGAACACCGGACTTTTTTTTAATGTTCGCTCATCTCTACCCACAACTGCTGGACCCCATGTTCAGCACCGAGTGATAAGATTACTCGTCATCTCTTGGCCATTTCCACTAGGATCATTTTCTGTGCATTTTAAAAAATGGAAATTTAGTAACAAATGTTTCACTTTGATTCTTCAGGTTGTGTTCAGGGAATGTACTGCATTAGCGCATGTGTCCAGTAGAGGGCGCTGATTATATGATGGTGTAATGGCTGGGTATATAACACAGGAGTAATGGCGCAGTGAAGGTGACAGCTCCACGATCGGCGTTTGTTCTCTTCATGTTTTTTTTTTCATCTTGTTCTGATTCACAAACTTTAATGGCATCTTTTACGAGTCTCTTATTAAACCTGAATTTCATTTATTCCTGTGAAATCATAGACAACATCTTCCTGGAACGCTCCCTGCCGCCAGTGACGGGGGCGATGCGGCCGCTCAGAGAAACGTAACATTCCTTGGTGTCGTTTGGCGATGTGCGTGTTTTCCCATTTTTTCTGCACTAAATTTCTTTTTACGTTTTCCTCAGGATTCTGCACAGTAAACGACTATTCCCAGCATCATAAATTTGTTATTTTTACCTTATGAGCGCCATGCGGCTAGATACGTATTTACCAGCGAGATTTACAGGACACTGGGTGACTCCTTCATATCTGGATGCTCTATATTAAGGCTCATGCACAAGACCGTATTTTCTTTCCTCTCCCGTTTCGTTTTTTGTGCGGCCCGTATGCGGAACCATTCACTTCAATGGGGCTGTAGAAAATACGGAAGTTACTCCGTGTGCATTCCATTTCCGTTTGTCCGCATGGCCGTTCCGCAAAAAAGAAGTGCGTATCCTATTATTGTCCGCAAATCACGGTCCGAGGCCCCATTCAAGTCAATGGGTCCGCAAAAAATACGGAACACACACGGAACACATCTGTTTGTCATCCGCATTTTGCGGATCCATACTGTAGAAATGCTATGCCCAGCCCATATTGATCATGTGTGTGGTGACTAATAAGTTACTGTTTCCGATCCACAAAAACGGATCGCATATGGAAACCATACGGATATATTTTGTGGAATAACGGAACAGAAGAGCACTTAAATCAGAGAAAAAAAAACCTCAGATGCGGAACAATGGATCCGTGAAAAACGGACCGCAAAAGAACCACGGTCGTGTGCATGAGCCCTTAATGGTAAATCTACACTTGGATGTCCAGGAATCGCATTATGAGCGATTGTCAACACCCTATTCATCAATCGCCCCGGACAGCAGGAGAGGTTCAGTAATTACCCAATGAAGCAAAACCCTTGAACCACGATGCTTTGCTGCAGGACACCACAGGACACCCCACCTGTCGACTTGGGTGGTCTTCAGGTTCTTCACCCTTCTGTGAACCCACAGATTCTTCTTCTAAAAGATCAACTAGTCCAAAACATAGTGGAAATGTCTCCCGCAGAAGAGAGATGGCCCCCCCAATAAAGATCCCCGGACCCCCAGTATGGTGTTTTGCCTCTGAGGACAGAAGGATCTGTGTGAGATGGGGAACAGCTCATATTGTCTGAACACTGTTTGTATAGATTAAATTAAATAATGTGGATTGACATTCTGCTGTTTGGCCACAAGATGCCGCTGTTTCCAAAACACAGCTAACAGACGGCATATATTTTTATATTCATGAGAGGTGGGGTTTAAGAGCCTGGAGAAGAGAAGTAAGCAGCCATCTTAGAGGAAGCTGAGACAGAGGAACTGTGTGTGAGCAGAGTCTGACATCATCCAGGTTTGAGAGCGTTCCTCAGTGACCAGAGCTGCAACTAAGTGAAGCTGATTGTGTTCAAGACCCTGATCCTGTCCAGAGAAAGGAGGATTGCTTCCAAGAACGCTGATGAGAGCTGAAGAGCAAAGCTACATACACTGTGGTACCGCATGCTTATTGGAGAGGCATTTGTTCTGTTTAGAGTCACCAGCGGATGCAGAGCAGACCCGGGTCAGTGAGATCGTGCACGCACCTCATTACAGTGTTGGCGCCTAGAGACTGAGACCAGACCTGTAGTTAGTTAGATAGGGTCCCTGTTTGTGTCAGGTCACAAGTGTTACTGTTCACTGCAAGGACTCCATAACTTAAAGTGACATTTCACATAAGAGAGCTGTGATGTCACAGTACAGAGATAATACACACAGTGATGTCACAGTACAGGGATAATAAACACAGTGATGTCACAGTACAGAGATAGTAAACACAGTGATGTCACAGTACAGAGATAATAAACACAGTGATGTCACAGTACAGTGATAATAAACACAGTGATGTCACAGTACAGGGATAATAAACACAGTAATGTCACAGTACAGGGCTAATAAACACAGTGATGTCACAGTACAGGGATAATACACACAGTGATGTCACAGTACAGGGATAATAAACACAGTGATGTCACAGTACAGAGATAATAAACACAGTGATGTCACAGTACAGAGAAAATAAACACAGTGATGTCACAGTACAGGGATAATACACACAGTGATGTCACAGTACAGAGAAAATACACACAGTGATGTCACAGTACAGGGATAATAAACACAGTGATGTCACAGTACAGGGATAATAAACACAGTGATGTCACAGTACAGAGATAATAAACACAGTGATGTCACAGTGCAGAGATAATAAACACAGTGATGTCACAATACAGGGATAATAAACACAGTGATGTCACAGTACAGAGATAATAAACACAGTGATGTCACAGTACAGAGATAATAAACACAGTGATGTCACAGAACAGAGATAATAAACACAGTGATGTCACAGTACAGGGATAATAAACACAGTGATGTCACAGTACAGGGATAATAAACACAGTGATGTCACAGTACAGGGATAATAAACACAGTGATGTCACAGTATAGGGATAATACACACAGTGATGTCACAGTATAGGGATAATAAACACAGTGATGTCACAGTACAGAGATAATAAACACAGTGATGTCACAGTACAGGGATAATACACACAGTGATGTCACAGTACAGAGATAATACACACAGTGATGTCACAGTACAGGGATAATACACACAGTGATGTCACAGTACAGAGATAATAAACACAGTGATGTCACAGTACAGAGATAATAAACACAGTGATGTCACAGTACAGAGATAATAAACACAGTGATGTCACAGTACAGAGATAATAAACACAGTGATGTCACAGTACAGAGATAATAAACACAGTGATGTCACAGTACAGAGATAATAAACACAGTGATGTCACAGTACAGGGATAATAAACACAGTGATGTCACAGTACAGAGATAATAAACACAGTGATGTCACAGTACATGGATAATAAACACAGTGATGTCACAGTACAGTGATAATAAACACAGTGATGTCACAGTACAGTGATAATAAACACAGTGATGTCACAGTACAGAGATAATAAACACAGTGATGTCACAGTACAGGGATAATACACACAGTGATGTCACAGTACAGAGATAATAAACACAGTGATGTCACAGTACAGGGATAATAAACACAGTGATGTCACAGTACAGGGATAATAAACACAGTGATGTCACAGTACAGAGATAATAAACACAGTGATGTCACAGTACAGAGATAATAAACACAGTGATGTCACAGTACAGAGATAATGAACACAGTGATGTCACAGTACAGAGATAATAAACACAGTGATGTCACAGTACAGAGATAATACACACAGTGATGTCACAGTACAGTGATAATACACACAGTGATGTCACAGTACAGAGATAATAAACACAGTGATGTCACAGTACAGGGATAATACACACAGTGATGTCACAGTACAGGGATAATAAACACAGTGATGTCACAGTACAGAGATAATAAGCAGTGATTTCACAGTACAGGGATAATAAACACAGTGATGTCACAGTACAGATATAATATACTCAGTGATGTCACAGTATAGAGATAATAAACACAGTGATGTCACAGTACAGAGATAATACACACAGTGATGTCACAGTACAGGGATAATACACACAGTGATGTCACAGTACAGAGATAATAAACACAGTGATGTCACAGTACAGAGATAATAAACACAGTGATGTCACAGTACAGAGATAATAAACACAGTGATGTCACAGTACAGAGATAATACACACAGTGATGTCACAGTACAGGGATAATACACACAGTGATTTCACAGTACAGAGATAATACACACAGTGATGTCACAGTACAGAGATAATAAACACAGTGATGTCACAGTACAGAGATAATAAACACAGTGATGTCACAGTACAGAGATAATAAACACAGTGATGTCACAGTACAGAGATAATAAACACAGTGATGTCACAGTATAGAGATAATAAACAAAGTGATGTCACAGTACAGGGATAATAAACAGTGATGTCACAGTACAGAGATAATAAACACAGTGATGTCACAGTACAGAGATAATACACACAGTGATGTCACAGTACAGGGATAATACACACAGTGATGTCACAGTACAGTGATAATAAACACAGTGATGTCACAGTATAGAGATAATAAACACAGTGATGTCACAGTACAGAGATAATACACACAGTGATGTCACAGTACAGAGATAATACACACAGTGATGTCACAGTACAGAGATAATAAACGCAGTGATGTCACATTACAGAGATAATAAACACAGTGATGTCACAATACAGAGATAATAAACACAGTGATGTCACAGTCCAGAGATAATAAACACAGTGATGTCACAGTACAGAGATAATAAACACAGTGATGTCACAGTACAGAGATAATACACACAGTGATGTCACAGTACAGGGGTAATTCACACAGTGATATCACAGTACAGAGATAATACACAGTGATGTCACAGTACAGGGATAATAAACACAGTGATGTCACAGTACATGGATAATAAACGCAGTGATGTCACAGTACAGGGATAATAAACACAGTGATGTCACAGTACAGAGATAATACACACAGTGATGTCACAGTACAGGGGTAATACACACAGTGATATCACAGTACAGAGATAATACACAGTGATGTCACAGTACAGGGATAATAAACACAGTGATGTCACAGTACATGGATAATAAACGCAGTGATGTCACAGTACAGAGATAAGAACACAGTGATGTCACAGTACAGAGATAATACACACAGTGATGTCACAGTACAGGGGTAATACACACAGTGATGTCACAGTACAGAGATAATAAACACAGTGATGTCACAGTACAGAGATAATACACACAGTGATGTCACAGTACAGGGGTAATACACACAGTGATGTCACAGTACAGGGATAATAAACACAGTGATGTCACAGTACAGGGATAATAAACACAGTGATGTCACAGTACAGGGATAATAAACACAGTGATGTCACAGTACAGAGATAATACACACAGTGATGTCACAGTACAGGGATAATAAACGCAGTGATGTCACAGTACAGGGATAATAAACACAGTGATGTCACAGTACAGAGATAATACACACAGTGATGTCACAGTACAGGGGTAATACACACAGTGATGTCACAGTACAGAGATAATACACAGTGATGTCACAGTACAGGGATAATAAACACAGTGATGTCACAGTTCAGAGATAATAAACACAGTGATGTCACAGTACAGAGATAATACACACAGTGATGTCACAGGACAGAGATAATAAACACAGTGATGTCACAGTACAGGGATAATAAACACAGTGATGTCACAGTACAGGGATAATACACACAGTGATGTCACAGTACAGAGATAATACACACAGTGATGTCACAGTACAGGGGTAATACACACAGTGATGTCACAGTACAGAGATAATAAACACAGTGATGTCACAGTACAGGGGTAATACACACAGTGATGTCACAGTACAGAGATAATACACACAGTGATGTCACAGTACAGGGATAATACACACAGTGATGTCACAGTACAGAGATAATAAACACAGTGATGTCACAGTACAGAGATAATAAACACAGTGATGTCACAGTACAGAGATAATAACACAGTGATGTCACAGTACAGAGATAATACACACAGTGATGTCACAGTACAGAGATAATAAACACAGTGATGTCACAGTACAGAGATAATAAACACAGTGATGTCACAGTACAGGATAATAAACACAGTGATGTCACAGTACAGTGATAATAAACACAGTGATGTCACAGTATAGAGATAATAAACACAGTGATGTCACAGTACAGGGATAATAAACACAGTGATGTCACAGTACAGGGATAATAAACACAGTGATGTCACAGTACAGAGATAATAAACACAGTGATGTCACAGTACAGAGATAATACACACAGTGATGTCACAGTACAGGGATGATGTAATGTGCTTAGTCCCTCTTCGTCCATAGCCGTCACTGGCTGCCCATATGTCTGAGTGGAGATTGCCCCCTTAGATGCTGGGCTCTATAGTAGCTGATATTTTGGTAGCTACACCCAGGTTTGGGGGCAGTGTTGGATTAGGATGTCTAGGGCCCTAATTATTTTGGGGGCCACTCTACAGCTACGCGCTAATATAACACCCTCGTACAGCGGCAGCAGCAAGCCACCACAAGATGACTGATGATCACTGTCCCTGCAGGGACTTTGAGAAAGCAGGTCCCTGGGTAAGGAGGATGGTGGCCGGTCCTCTTCTCTGTCTGGACGTCATCTTAGCCTCCTGTCCTGATGCATCTACAGTAATACATTTGGTAGTTTGCTAAATAATGTATCCTGTTTTTACAGGGACGATTGGCTGAGGTGCTGTACGCTGCCTATCTGTATGTACTGCAGTTAGTCTACTGTATAATATGCCACTTGTGCAGGGGTGGGGGACCGTGGATTCACCTGTTCCCCTGTGGGCCAGTCCGAGCCTGATTGGGGGCTTCTCTCCAAATACTACCATGTGGGCATTGGGAGGATGAATGCTCCAGTTTGGACTCATGTGGTTGCCACTTTTTAACCCTCTGGGGCATTCCTGCTTCTATCCATTTTACTGCTGAGTGATGATCTTTACCAACGCGTTTTAGGTAATATTATCCTGTTATCAGATAACCTGATATAGAGATATGTAAGAAAACAGATAGACCCTTGGTGTCTGAGGTGAGATCCCAGGGCGTATAATGCAGATGATCAGATAATGGGATAAGTGGTGGAAAATGAGCTGCGGCAATAAGAGTGCGGCTGATTATGGGGGAGCGGTGGAGGCGCCGGCCTACTGTTTGTCCTCGCATTCTACAAATATTACATTATGGTCACCTTAGTCTCACCTCTGCCTTAATGAGATGCAGCAGCCGCCGCCGTGATCAGCCGCTGCCAGACACTTGGCTCTGACTGGAGTTGTAGCCTCCATATATTATCTACATCGTAACTTCCAGGCTGTAACCTTCATACTGCAGATACCGGAGGAGCCGCGGCCTCAAGGTGTCTGTATGGAAGCCTCTAAATCCTGCGCCAGGCCCGGCAGGTGCGCGGTGAGAAGCTCTGGCCGCAGCCAAGGGCTATTCACTTTTAACATTTGTTCTTCATGTCCCAGTGATACAAAACATGAAATATTTACATAAACGTTGTTACATCTGAGATCATTAGATGCTGTAGACAGGCTCAATGTATCACCGAGGTCTGCTACAAGGTAACCACTTACAGAAAAGCTGATGGGGAAAGGGGGCGGCTGGTCATACGTGCTTCTCCTATACTGTGCACCTCACTTTATTGCCATTTTACATCTCTGCTTGCTGTCAGTGAATGGAAACATTCCTGTTTACATCTAGAGGCTGAAACCTGTACTGACCAGAGGGTTTGTAACAATGTATCCAGTCTAGATAATCCACTGTGAGATAAACCACTCTGGACTCAGACTGATACATTGTAACAAACCATTAGTTGTGCTTCAGATGTGTTTAGCTTACAGGCAATTGTCCATACTGGATACACTGTAACAATTCCTCAGCTGCGATAGTGATAGTTCAGTTCTGTATTTTTATGATTGGACATGCATGAAGCTCAAATTTTATGAGGGTATAACGTGCTGCAGCTTCCTAATACAGTTTGTGCTTCAAGATCTTTGCTTGCTGTCAGTGAATGGGAACAATGTTTACATCCAAACGTTGAAAACCCGTCTTGTTCACGCTCAACTGACACAGCTGCGGAGCTTGTCACAGTGTATCAGCTCTCTCACTTGTAACTTGTATCCGTTGGATTTGATCAGGATAGATTTTCAGTTTCTGGATCTAAACTTGAATGTCCAAGCTCACTGACAACAAGCAGAGATCTTGAAAATGGTGAGGAATTGAAACACCAAGCCTACGCAGAACTCCTCATCATACAATGATTGAGTTTCATATCATACTGGACACCGGCCCTTTAACCGCTTTCCATTCGCCCTCACGGCGGTGCGGGGCACGAGGGAAGCTCCTATGAGTGGAGTACATCTGTGAGCGGCTGTGAGTTATGGAGCTATGTGCAATCATGATGGTCCAGCCAAAAAAACAAATGGCTTCCTATTAAGTTCTCCCCTCCCTTCCCCCGAACTCTAGAAGTGTTCAGGTTGGAGTGAGGTGCCCCTGCCAATCTGTCTCTGCGCCGATGGCTGAGTACTGAAGGCATTCATCGGCCCGCTGGCAGCCGCAGATCTATCACCAGTGACCTTATAGAGAATATTCCCTGCACCACTGACACAGCTCATTGCTCAGAGCGCAGGCTCTGCAGGCGGCAGTAGATGTATGAAGTGGCGCCTCCATCCCTCACTCTTCCCCGTTGTCCCCCGAGGACGCAGCATTTACATTCGCCGGCCTTTCACGGCTCCTCTTCTCTATTGAGTGACCCAGTGTGAAATCCAAATCATTAAAACTATTGCTACGGCTTACACTCATTTATTAGTTATTGGTCCCGGGTAATTGGGCTGAGGCACTGAGAGCGGAACATGTTGTGGAGGAGCCTGAGGTCACCTAATGAGGCGAGATGTAATAATGCAAGATTGATTTTTAGCTGTGAACAGAGAGAGATTCCAAGCCGAGCTCGAAATGTGCAGGACAGCAACCCTCAGCGGAGCTACAATGTGAGCACACATGAAGAGAAAGGGCGGACCGCAAAGACATGCTCTGATGTGGGCTGCACATAACTCTGCACTGTACAATTCAGAGTTACACCCTCTATTATACTCCAGAGCTGCACTCACTATTCTGCTGGTGCAGTCACTGTGTACATACATTACTTATCCTGTACTGATCCTGAGTTATATCCTGTATTATACTCCAGAGCTGCACTCACTATTCTGCTGGTGCAGTCACTGTGTACATACATTACTTATCCTGTACTGATCCTGAGTTACATCCTGCATTATACTCCAGAGCTGTACTCACTATTCTGCTGGTGCAGTCACTGTGTACATACATTACTTATCCTGTACTGATCCTGAGTTACATCCTGTATTATACTCCAGAGCTGCACTCACTATTCTGCTGGTGCAGTCACTGTGTACATACATTACTTATCCTGTACTGATCCTGAGTTACATCCTGTATTATACTCCAGAGCTGCACTCACTATTCTGCTGGTGCAGTCACTGTGTACATACATTACTTATCCTGTACTGATCCTGAGTTACATCCTGTATTATACTCCAGAGCTGCACTCACTATTCTGCTGGTGCAGTCACTGTGTACATACATTACTTATCCTGTACTGATCCTGAGTTACATCCTGTATTATACTCCAGAGCTGCACTCACTATTCTGCTGGTGCAGTCACTGTGTACATACATTACTTATCCTGTACTGATCCTGAGTTACATCCTGTATTATACTCCAGAGCTGCACTCACTATTCTGCTGGTGCAGTCACTGTGTACATACATTACTTATCCTGTACTGATCCTGAGTTACATCCTGTATTATACTCCAGAGCTGCACTCACTATTCTGCTGGTGCAGTCACTGTGTACATACATTACTTATCCTGTACTGATCCTGAGTTACATCCTGTATTATACTCCAGAGCTGCACTCACTATTCTGCTGGTGCAGTCACTGTGTACATACATTACTTATCCTGTACTGATCCTGAGTTACATCCTGTATTATCCTCCAGAGCTGCACTCACTATTCTGCTGGTGCAGTCACTGTGTACATACTTTACTTATCCAGTATTATATTCCAGAGCTGCACTCACTTGTAGTGCAGAATGTGTGTGGGAATCTCCCGACCCTCCGCCAACAGGTGATGTCAGGGGAGACAAGGTTCGGGTGAAATGAACATCATTTTCTCCTGATCCTGTGGCTCTTCCAGGAGATGAGCTTCCTCCAGAACTGTATGTGTAAGGGAAAGCTGGGACAGATACAGGAGAGATAGCCGCCGGCCAAAGGACAGCAGATCCTGGACTAGGCGTTTAATCCCAACTAAACCTGTCGCTGCCCAATGATGTAGGACGCCGCTGCTGGACATCCCTGTAAAAACTGCCTCCACACCAGTCGTCGACTCGTCCCCATGAAATTAATCAGACCCCAGACCAAAATGAATCAGATTTATTTGATTAATCAAACTATAGACCAGATCATTAAACAAATCAGACTAGACCCCTGGATTAATCAGACCCCAGACCAGACCCTTAAATCAACTGAACCTTAAACTACAAGAAAAAACTAATCCAGACTTCAGACCAGACACTTGCAGCACTCATCTCTTCTTGGAGACTTTTCTACTTTAAGTACCGCCTGCCACATACTGGGCTCTGATGCCAGCCGGCGTCAGGATATTGTATGCCCAGTAACGCACCATGTCTTGAGGCAGCATGGTGTCAGGACCTAATGTACGGTGCAGGTGCCTGAAGCAGGAGAGGCCTGGGGAGTGAGGAGTGGTGGAGCAAGGCTCCCTCCTCCGGTCCAGTCTAGATTCAGGAGACCACTGGGCCGTTCACCAACTCCCCGTGGGTCAGTCCGAGCCTCTGGCCTTTGCTCAGCTCTTGGAAGGAATATACAGGATATTATGCCATTTCTTTGTTTCAATTTTGTATATAATGATATGACACATACTAATAAGATCACCTCTAGGGAGGCTTTTCTGATCCAAATTTTTCTAGCCATTGTGAGTGGCTTTCCACCCCATCCATGAATCTAGTGTCAACATTTTCGAACCCTCTCCAGCTATCTTATACCATTTATTCAGCCCATTGATTCTGCTGCCGACAATTTAAAATTTGAACTTACAATAGTTTTTTAAAGAAATCAGTGCTTTTCATGAATCCTAAAAATATATTTTTCTTCTGCAGCTGCTACCTGGCATTGAGCCTCCCAGATAGAGCTAAAAGACAGTACATCTCAGTACATTAGGACAGTGAATGCAAGTGGTGAAGTTATGAGCTTTTACCCACCACAAGGGTCCATGGAGACCCCACCTCACTGTCCAGTGTGTTATAGTGCAGAAGTGTAAAGGGAGACTTGGGCCTCACTACTTCCTGGCCCCCAACGCTATATTGCTCTGGATATGACATGACTGCATTTGCCTGAGATCTGAGCTTTGTGATTATTTACAGGTTAAATGTAAAGCAGACAAATCCTACCCTATAAACAACCATGAAATTGAGCGTCCTGAGACCCGATTACATTATTCCTGGATTCTGGTCTGGGCCTCTGTGGCTTCAGCTCCTGGGAGAACCAATGACTTTAAAATGAAGGAAACATTAGCTGTTAGTATCAGATATTTTATATCCAAGCCACAATGTTCACCGCCTAAGTTCATATATTCCATACATTTCTCCTACTGTTTCATTGTTGCCATCAGGTTTATTAACTTTGAAAACTTTGTGAGGACTCACACTAGAATGATCAAGAACCAAACAACGATCTCCAGAGTTCTTCTCATGAGTCTATCAGATAATCAGAAGATCAGCTATGTCCTCTTCATCATCTTCCTCCTCATCTACCTGATGACCTTCTTGACCAACTTTCTTATCATCCTTCTAGTTCTTACTTGTGCTCATCTTCATACACCCATGTATTTCTTTCTTGGAAACTTAGCATTCTTGGACATGTCCTACTCATCGGTCACTGCCCCAAGGATGCTCTGTCACCTCGCCACCCAACATTGGTCCATCTCCTTCCCAGAATGCATAGCACAAATGTTCTTTGTCATCTATTTTGGCACCTCTGAGGCTTTCTTGTTGTCCTCCATGTCTTATGACCGGTATGTAGCCATCTGCCGCCCTCTCCACTATTCTCAGGTCATGTCTTGGGGCACGTGTACTCAGATGGTGTCTTTGGTTTGGTCGTCTGCTTTCTTCGCCCCTTTCATGTATATTTTTTTTTAAGAAGGTTGACGTTCTGTGGTCCCAACTTCATCCACAATTTCTTTTGTGATCTTCCCCATTTGCTCCAGATTTCTTGTTCTGATACTTCCATCAATGTTCTAGTCGTAATAGTTGTTGGGAGTCTTCTGAGTGTCGCAGCCTTTGTTGCCACATTTTACCCGTATGTCAGAATTTTTAGCACAGTCTTTAAAATTCGCTCCAGTGATGGAAAACGTAAAGCTTTCTCCACCTGTACGTCTCATCTGACTGTGGTTTTTGTATATTACGCATCAATAACTTTTATCTACCTTGTACCTAACACAAGTAATCTTCTTACATTGAACCAAGTAGTCACTGTGATATATGCACTAATCACCCCTTTACTCAACCCCTGAATCTACAGCCTCAGGAACAAAGACCTGAAGGCCGCACTGAGGAGAACTTTACATATAGATGGTACAAGAAGACTCACATGACTCCTGCCCAGGACTTATTATAGGCTGAAGTGTAGATACGTTACTTGATCTTTGAAATGTTGTTCTGTTATTTTTCAAATGTCCATTAATCCCCGATGTCTCTGTTCTTATTGTATATATATATTGCTATTTCTTCATATATTCTTGTAGTACGCCTGATGAAGGGACTGGTGATGTCTCGAGAGCTCGCTATGTAACATCATTACCCCTGCAATACTCCATTTTTTTTCTCTTGATGTAAGCACTAAACTAGTTTTCCATTGGCTAACACGGTACCAGACTTCTTCCTTTTTCTTTTTGTGACAAGGCTCAGCATAGAGATTTTTGGGTGTGTGTCACCTGGAGGCATGTGGACAGGAGCCCCAGCTTAGAGTGCCCTATCTCTTTTTGTCATAGATCCATGTCTCATTATGATTCTGAAATATTTCAGAAATGTTTTTCCATATTCTTTCTAGATACCGCACAGTTGCTGACAAACTGAACTCCATTACAGAATGAGGCTCCTAATATAAGTGAATTGTTACTTTTAACAAATTGACTATTGAAAAATGGCAACAATGTGTTCTGTTCACTGGGCGTGTCCTGGCAACAGTGTCCTACATGATTATTTACACTCTAACATGTACAACCTCCTCCCCCTCACTGCTGCCATGTCTCTCAGAGATGGAAGAGAGAGAGCAGCTCAGCTGGAGTTATGTGCTGTAAGCACCCATTTATGGGGCCATAAGTTGACCCTCCTGAATTTAGTTTTTTTATCTTTTGGTCTCTTCATTGTCACGTAAAAGGGTTTTCCAAGGCATACTGATTAACTATTCTCTGTATAGGTCATCAGTATCAGATTGGTGGGGGTCCGACACCCGGGGCCCCCACTGATTGGCTGCTCGAGAAGGCACCGGCACTCCTGTGAGCACAGTACATTGTATAGTGTCGGTGCTTGGTCTCGCTCTCAGCCCCATTCACTTTTATGGGGCTCAGCTGTGCCAAGGCCATGTGACAGATGGACGTGTCCTCACTGGCCTAGGGAAAGCTGTGAGAAGGCCGCGGTGCTACTGTGAGCTCCGGTGCCTTCTTAAACAGCTGATGGGTGGGGGTCCCAGCTGTCAGACGCCCACTAATCAGATACTGATGTCATCGGTATTAAAGTCATGGACAACTCCTTTAAACATTATAAAACAAGTCTATCTATTTAGGGACTTTATTTTAAGATAATGTTTAAGGCAATGGCAACTTCTCCTATGGGAGAAACTAATTTTCCCTTTTTTTCTATGTAGCCCAGACCACTATGATGACTACTTCTGCCCATGACTTTTTCTCTCTTTGCTGTCCTGACATCTTTTTTTTTTCTTTATCAGGTATATAAGGTGTGTATGATGTAATATAAGGTATATAATATATAACACACTGTATATGTATAATATTATCATTTATATAAGGAGTGTATGATGTAGTATGAGGTATGTGATATATCACACAGAATATGTATAATATTTTCATTTCTTTCCAAGTTTTTTATTGAAAGTTTTCCCAACAAAAACAAGCATAATGTAGTAGGTTTGACATCTTTGGTTTTCTGCTTTTATGACATCCTCCACAACAATTCCGCACACAGATACTTGCCATTCCTTCCTGGATCCGCTCATACCTCACCAATCAAACATTAAGGCTGGAAAACACCTAGGCGTTTCTGAATCGCGCGTATGACGCGCGTTTTATGCGTGTTTTTGGATGCGCGTTTTTGTAACTAGGAAACGCGCGTCATGCACGCGATTCAGTGATTCTCCCCTATGGCAACATTGTCCATAGGCGCGTTAAAACGCCCCAAAAAAGCTCATGTACTTGTTTGGGCGTGGGGCGTTTTACAGCGCGTTCAATCGCGCTGTAAAACGCCCAAATGTGAACCATGCCCATAGGGAAGCATGGCTTTTCACATGTTGTGCGTTTTACAGCGCATTTGAACGCGCTGTAAAACGCTTAGGTGTGTATCTAGGGTAAGTGTCTCCCATTTACACCCCACCTCATCACTCAGCCCTCCTACCAGACCTGTCAATCACAGTTGATGGCTGCACTCTTGCTCTACTCTCAGAGGTCCGCTGCCTTAGGATAATATTTCATTCTGCTGTATTCTTCAAGCTACACATCCAAGAAATTACCACTTCCTGCAACCTCCATCTCAAGAACATCTCTTGTATTCCTGAACCCTGAGTCAACTAAAATACTACTGCATGCCCTCATCATCTACCGCCTGGACTACTGCAACATCCTCCTTTGTGACCTCGCATATAACACTGACAGCCTCCAATTTATATCCTAAACTTCCCACTCGTTTCTCCTCTGCCTTTCCTTTCTCTCAGTCTCTTCACTGCCTCCCCATTACCCAGCGAATGCAGGTCAGTATACAAACCACAACTCAAATAAATACAGACTCCTTAGCTACAAACCCCTGACCCTTAAATAGGACCCCCAGACCAGATCTCCTAAAGAAAATACAGAGCCCAGATCAGAACCCAGACAACTACATTGCAGCTCACACTCTCCCCCTCTCTGGACCTTTTAGAGAAACTCCAGTAAGAAGACCACAAGACCTATATTTCTCTGTTCAGCTGTGCACCCCTCAGTAATGGGCCCTAGAAAGTTTTAATAAAGACATTTTAGAAAGTTTTTAAATGTTGTATTTTGGAAGCCAATGGACAATAAAAAAAAAAATCTAAGTGTCCACTTATTATAGTTGTTGGTTACCATGTGCTTGACCTGCAGTGATATGTGAGTGCTGAGACTTCTCCACATTGCAACAACAAACAAGTGCCAACTACATCTGGACTGGTAGTAGCTGAAGGACTCGGCGTCGCACGGGCATCATTTAATGTTTCTGTGTGTCGTTAAAAGATATCGACAGTATCCACTATAACAGAGACATCCACAGTCCCCCACCCCTTAACACTGACACGCCCCCCCACCCTTACAGTGCACCTTCTCCTTAAAATGGGACCTCCACAGCAGCCCACCCCCTTAACTGACCTTTACAGCAGCTTGCCCCTTTAATAGTGAGTTCCACAGTACCCCACCCTCTTGACAGTGACCTCCACAGGAGCCTGCTACCTTAACAGTGACCTCCACAGCACCATCCCTTAACACTGACAATAGGTTACAGTCCCCTTAACTGACCTCCACCATTCCCGGCCCCCTTAACAACGACCCTGACCCTTTAACAGTGACTGCCACAGTACCCCGCTCCCTTAACAGTGACCTACACTGTACCCTCTCTTTTAACAGTGACCTCCACAGAGCTCAGTTCCCTTAAAATGTGACTTCCACAACACCCAACCCGCTTAACAGTGACCTCTACAGCACCCCGTTCCTTAACACTGACCTCCATAGCGAACCGTCCCCTTAACTGTGACCTCTACCGTTCCATTCCCCCTTAACAGAGACCTCCACAGTACCTGCCCCTTTAACAGTGACCTCCACAGCATCCCACCCCCTTAACAGTGACCTCCAGAGCGGCTGCCCCTTTATTAGTGACCTTCACAGTACCCCATCTCCTTAACAGTGATTTTCACAAGACCCCGCCCCCTTAACAGTAGCCTCTACAGCAATCTGCCACTTTACTGTGACCTCCACAGCAGCCTGACCCTAGGGTAGCCAGAGGTCCGGTTTTAGGCCGGACAGTCCGGCTTTCAGACTCCCTGTCATCCATCCGGCACAGGGCCTGCATGGACACAGTGATGTCCTTTTGAACAGCTCACTCTCAGACAGCAGCACTGTGCTGTCTGAGCTTGAGCTGCAGGGAGAAAGTCACCCTCCCTCCCATCCCTGCAGCTGACAGAAGTAGATTTTTACCTTTATTTTTCCAATACCCATTGGCTGTGGAGTGGGCATGGCCGAACCAGGTCGGGGAGTGGCTAAGCGGACCTGGGTGTGGCATGAATGGCCATCCTACCTGCCCCCTTAACTGTGACCTCTATAGCACACGGCTTCCTTAACAGTGTCATCCACAGCACCCTATACCTTTAAAGCTGACCTACAGCAGTGAAGAAAAATGGCTGGGTTGTTATGGAAACCTGGTGTAAAACTGTGCGTATGTAGAAACGAAGGACCTGCAAGCTTCTATTGGTTGATAAGGGACATGTGACCGTGTGAATAGCAGTTGGGATATGAGGAGGAAGACTTGCAGGCTTCTTTTGGCTATTGTAAGTCTTGTGATAGTGCCATATTTGCATTTTTTTGGGAATATCTCAGGAACAGTACGTGCTAGAGAGCTGAGACCCAGTCTAAAACCTGCCCGGACACCTGATGTACCCGTGTGACAAATTTTGTGATTGTAAATGTGGGTGCGGATTCCTTTAGCGGACATACAGACATACACTAAGCTTTATATTATATATATATATATATATATATATATATACACACACACATCTCAACATTGAAATTGCAGCACCACGAAAGACAAGCCGAAAGGGTATACAAATTGCGAATGTAACCTGTATCACTGAGATTTGCAGATGATGACATTTTCCAGCACCTAGCTCCAATCTGTGGCATGTGGGAGGGGCATAAAAGCCAGATTGAAAGCAAAGTTTTTTTAGCCACATGAAACCTCAGAAATCAAATCAGTGTGGGATGATTGTGCGATGTATCCTTGTACTGAGAGGCCTCGGTTTATCACTCAGGCAGATTGCTCCTAGTCTGAGATGTCAGGACAATGATGAACTGGAATAACAGCAAGAGGTGCAGAGAGGAGACCTTCTGCCCGGATGGATTGTCTGATTAGGAGAATGGCGCGTAGTGATCTGTTCTGCACTGCAAGTGACATTGTCACATCCCACGCCTAGGGAAGGTGTCTACACAACATTGAGCCAGACGTCCAGCTACAGGTGTCCACTGACCTCACACCACAGCTCTGAAAGGCTATCAAGATGCCAATAGAGGCTGGAATGGAGGCCTACTGTCTTCAGCAATGAGTCTATCTGTTTTCTTAGACACAATGATAGCCAGAGACAGTGCTAGACTGGAGACCATGTGGGAAATGCTGTAAAGTAGCCTTCACTAGAGAACGTCACACTGGTCCTACTCCTACAGTAGTCGGACCCCCCTAGTCTTCATTTCAGGGTAACAGCTCCGTTGATTTAGCTGGGCAACCAGTGGTACGGCCATTTCTCCAAAGTGTCCCAAGAGCCCTCCTTCAATAGGACTACTCCAGGCCGCATGTTGCTCATGCTACCGTTAGAAGCCTGCATGGCATAAACGTGATACTATGGCCTGCAATGTCTCCCGTCTTTTCGCCCATCGAGTACATCTAGGCTACATCATTGGTCAGCAATTGCCAAGGGGGCTGCCAGCAGCGGACTAAGGATAGTAGCCATCTTATGCCATATTTTCAGCCCATTGATTCTGCTGCCCAAAATTTAAAATGAGGACTGTGTTTTTATTGAATCCTAAAAATATATTTTTCTTCTGCAGCTGCTACCTGGCATTGAGCCTTCCAGATACAGCTAACAGACAGTACATCTCAGTACATTTCACTTGGTGTGGAAGCAACAAAAAAGTGAGGACAGTGAATGCAAGTGGTGACGTTATGAGCCATTAGCCACCAGAAGGGTCCATGGAGACCCCACCTCACTGTCGAGGGTGTGAGGTGATGGTGATGCAACCATGGCGGACGTCCCAATATTTTACTCTGTTATAGTGCAGAAGTTTAAAGGGAGACTTGGGCCTCACTACTTCCTGGCCCCCAACGCTTTATTGTTCTGGATATGACATGACTGCATTTGCCTGAGATCTGAGCTTTGTGATTATTCACAGGTTAAATGTAAAGCAGACAAATCCTCAACTATAAACAACCATGAAATTGAGCGTCCTGAGACCCGATTACATTATTCCCGGATGTGCAGAGCAGAGGTCTGGGCTTCTGTGCCTTCAGCTCCTGGGAGGACCAATGACTTTAAAATGAAGGAAACCACAATGTTCACCCGCTAAGTTCATATATTCCATAAATTTCTCCCACTGTTTTATTGTTGCCATCAGGTTTATTAACTTTGAAAACTTTGTGAGGACTCACACTAGAATGATCAAGAACCAAACAACGATCTCCAGCGTTCTTCTTATGAGTCTATCGGATAATCAGAAGATCAGCTATGTCCTCTTCACCATCTTCCTCCTCATCTACCTGATGACCTTCTTGACCAACTTTCTTATCATCCTTCTAGTTCTTACTTGTGCTCATCTTCATACACCCATGTATTTCTTTCTTGGAAACTTAGCATTCTTGGACATGTCCTACTCATCGGTCACTGCCCCAAGGATGCTCCGTCACTCGCCACCCAACATTGGTCCATCTCCTTCCCAGAATGCATAGCACAAATGTTCTTTGTCATGTATTTTGGCACCTCTGAGGTTTTCTTGTTGTCCTCCATGTCTTATGACCGGTATGTAGCCATCTGCCGCCCTCTCCACTATTCTCAGGTCATGTCTTGGAGCACCTGTACTCAGATGGTGTCTTTGGTTTGGTCGTCTGCTTTTTTCGCCCCTCTCATTAATATTTTATGTTTAAGAAGGTTGACTTTCTGTGGTTCCAAGTTCATGCAGAATTTTTTTTGTGATCTTCCCCATTTGCTCCAGATTTCTTGTTCTGATACTTCCATCAATGTTCTAGTCGCAATAGTTGTTGGGGGTCTTCTGAGTGTCGCAGCCTTTGTTGCCACATTTTACCCGTATGTCAGAATTTTTAGCACAGTCTTTAAAATTCGCACCAGTGATGGAAAACGTAAAGCTTTCTCCACCTGTACGTCTCATCTGACTGTGGTTTTTGTATATTACGCATCAATAACTTTTATCTACCTTGTACCTAACACAAGTAATCTTCTTACATTGAACCAAGTAGTCACTGTGATATATGCACTAATCACCCCCTTACTCAACCCCTTAATCTACAGCCTCAGGAACAAAGACCTGAAGGCCGCACTGAGGAGAACTTTACATATAGATGGTACAAGAAGATGTACGTGATTCCTGCCCAGGACTTATTATAGGCTGAAGTGTAGATACGTTACTTACAAAACAAAAGCCACAAGAGATGGAGATTTTGGGGTGTATGTGTCACCTGAAGGCATGTGGACAGTTTTGAGCTCATGCGCATGGCAATAGCCATTTTTGCAGTCCGCAAAACACTGGCCGCGTGGTTTCCGCATTTTGCGGAATAAGGACAAGATCACAAGAATAGGACATGTTCAATTTTTTTGCGTGGCCATGGAATGGACATACGGATGCGGTCAGCACACAATGTGTACACAATGCAGATCGGAGGCAGCCCAAAAATACATTTGTATTCATGAGCTCTTAGAGTGACCAGTCTCTTTGTCACAGGATAGGCCTGTGTTTCAGTATGGGCTCATTCAGACGGCGAGGTCTGGGACCGCGCAGCCACTTCAGTTCGTGGGGAAACGCCGAGAGTAAAAGAGCACCGCAATCTGTTGGCACGTCGGACGCCGCGGCCACAGACTTTCACATTGCATAATAACTTTGGCTCATTGGAGCCAATACGTTCTAATACTGTATGGAGCGCTCACTCTGTACAGTATTGAAACAAAGTTTTATGTGAATGGACTTTGGGTGTTTCATCCAAAATCGATTCGCTCATCCCTAGTCATCAGTATCTGATTGTTGGGGGTCCGACACCAGGGACCTCTGCCGATCAGCTGTTTAAGAAGGCACCGGCGCTCCTGTGAGCCATGCTACCAGTGCTGTACATTGTTATAGTGTCGGTGCTTGGTATCGCGCTCAGCCCCATTGACTTATATGGGGCGGAGATGCTCCCAGGCCACCTGACCAATGAACATGTCCTCACTAGCTGAGGGAAAGCTGAGAGAAGGCTGCGGCGCAGGGAGTGGGGACCCAGGTGAGTATATTCAGTGTGGGGGGCCCGTCATATGGGATATTTATAGGATTGGATAACCCCTTTAAATATCCTTCCCCTTCTACAAACACACTGAAGACTCTACTACTGACAGGTGGAAATAATGCAGTATCAGCGCCACTAGCAGATATGGGCCCGGGGTATTGTGTGCGTTTAATGACTTTTGGGATGTAAGATACCCTCAGCCTGCTATCCCTTTCTACCTCCCACAACCCGAACCCATTAAAACACCGACACCAATATTGGTTAAAATGTCCGTAAAAAACACCCCATTCTCCTCCAACTTTAAACAATAATGATAATTATCACAATAGCACATAACATGAACATCCAACCCACTGTGAAACAGGGATCCTGGAAGGCAACCCAAGCAGAACCATCCTTCACTCCCGATTTCCACTTGACTTATTCACCTTACCCTCGGCCGCAGTCACCGACCCAAGGGCACCAAAACCTCCAAATTATCCCTCAATCTACCCCTGAAGGCCATTTCCAACAGGAGCCCCCCACCGTCGGCTCACCGACCTCATAAGATACAAAATCCAACGTGTCATGCACGTGTTTAAACATTGAATTACCTTCCAGGACCCCCCCCCCCCTTTAACCTGCCCAGAAAACCCGAAACCGACCAACCTAGAAAAACTGACCAAGAAAGAAACGGGGCGGGCGGGCAGGCAACTTGCTGAACTCTAACGGCTCTGTTGCCCCCTCCCCCTGACCTACATTAAATAGAGTTGCATTGATTTTATTCTGCCCACACCGAGGAGGACCAACACCAGCGCTTCCACACCCAAAAGGAGCTATCAACCGCATAGCCTGATGGGGGAGGCCAGACTAAATAGCAGTTGGAATGACCACATAATCTACACCTGAGACAAGAGGTGTGGTCATGACCAGCAACAACATAGAACAAAGTGAAACCAAAGGCACTGTCAGATGACATCACGTGCAGCCAGTCTCTTAGATCTCCTGACCCCTGTCACTGCAGGGACCGTGACACACGTGCAGCACTCATCACTTCTTGCTCCTCGAGACCCTTCTGAGTCAGGTACCGCCTGCCACATACTGGGCTGCGATGCCAGCTGTCGTCAGGATATGGTATGCCTGGTGGCGCACCATGTCTTGATGCTCTTACAAGGAATATATATTATAGATAATGATTCACACACATTCCGATCAGACCCCCGGAAGATTGCCATTGTAACGTGGCATTGTATTGACGTATTCTGCTAAATGCACTTTTATGTTTTGTCTTCAATCATAGGATTTGCGCGTTTGTATAACTTTCTGTTTAAAGGAGAGAAGATGAGAAAATGTGCATTATTTTCTGGAAACTGACATAATATTTCTATCTGTCTCTTAGTCCAATTCTGGGAGCGGCTGTTAGAGATGAGCGAATTTTATGTTATGAAATTCGTTCACGCTTCTTTTGGTGGTAAAAGCAGAACTGAGTTATGGATTCCGTTACCACGGACCATAACGCAATTCTATGACGGAATGCATAACGGAATGCCTCTAGAGGCATTCCGTTATTCATTCCATCATAATATAAGTCTATGGCCTGCATAACAGATCCGTCCCATTTCCGTTAGGCTAGGGCTACACGACGACATTTGCCGCGCGACATTATGTCGCACCAATGTCGCGCTACAATTTTTATACTGATAGTCTACGGTAACGCACTGTGACTGTGACACGACGGTAGCAAAAACTCCATAGTGCGACACCATAGACTATCAGTATAAAATTGTAGTGCGACATCAAAGTCGCGCTACACATGTTGCAGTGTAGTTGTGCCCTATGTGTCACGCGAATTATTGTCACGTGACAAATGTCGTCGTGGAGCCCTAGCCTTATGCAGGGGAAACGGGACTGTCATATAATTGCGTTATGGTCCATGGTAACGGAATCCATAGCTCAATTCTGCTTTTACCACAAAACGAAGCGTGAAGGAATTTCAAAATATGAAATTCGCTCGTCATCTCGTCTTTAGCGGCCCTGATTAGCTGTGTGTGCAGATGTGATGCCGCAGCAAGGAAAACGTGATTGTGTAAGCGGAGGTACTGAGTGTGTGGAGAGAAATCGCTTACATTTTATAATGTTTCGTGTGGTTTTATACATTGTGCGTGGAGCTCCAGGAAAACTTTTGTTTATGAATTCAGAGAACTGAGGTGAGAATATATTGGAAACATTTCCTTTGTGTGTTAAACGTTTGCCTGTTTCTATGTCTGCTCCATTATAACCTGAATGTTATGTCCGATACTGATTATTAATAGCAGTAATTAAAGGTATATGATGAAAGTGGTATTATTGGTTCTAAGGTTTATATTGAAGAAGATATCAGTGAATAAAAGGATATTAAAACAATTGGACGCTTTTATTTTACGCCACAACGCGTTATGAGTTATGACGAGTAAACAGATGTAACAGACCTAAAGGAAAGTGATAAATGTTCCAATGTTATCTCGTAAAAAAGGCCCTCCGAGACCACTGGGAAATATTGATTGCCATTGTGTATTTGATCTATTAATGACGAAGATGAGGGCCGCCATGAAGTGTCACTCGTTTTATGTATACGTTTTTATTTTTGAAATGTTATTAGATACTGAACCAAATACTGGACAAATATATTAGGATTGATACAGGTAAATATAAGGCTGTTTTCACACCAGTGTTTTTACTGGATCCGGCAGGGCTCAGCAAAAACGATTCCGTTACTGAAAATACAACCATCTGGAGCCACGACAGATTCATCATTAACTCCATTGAAAAGTCAATGCGGAACGGGTCTGTTGTGTCTGAGAAAACGGATCCATCCCCATTGACTTGCATTGTGGGTCATGGCAGATCCTTTTGCTCCGCATCCCAGGACGGAAAGAAAACCGCAGCTTGCTACGGTTTGCTCTACTGTATGGGAATGGAATCAAACGGAACGGAATGAGTTATTCCTGCAAGAACACGTAGAACTGTTAAGTTTGTTTTCAGTTCCGTATTCCGTAAGTGCCGGCCGTATCAGCTGTTTAGCAGAGCCAGGACTGACAACCTCAGCAGTGCCCAGGAACTGACTGACAACCTCAGCAGTGCCCAGGAACTGACTGACAACCTCAGCAGTGCCCAGGAACTGACTGACAACCTCAGCAGTGCCCAGGAACTGAATGACAACCTCAGCAGTGCTTAGGTGCTGCCCAAGTTAACACCACCAGGTGTGGCAAAACACGGCTTTTGGTGGCCTGTCTGCCACGCAACAAGAAAATACTTCAGCCAAAGGTCTGACCCCCAGTTCAGCTGCCACCGGCCCGGGGCTGCTCCGGAGTGGGACCTGGCGACTGCCCTAACGACCCAGAGGCTGTAGTGAAGACCAAGTAGTTACTTAGTCACGCCCCTCCAGACTATAGCCAGTCAGTGGCGCAGTGGGTGCACACCCGCTTATATAACATTCACAAAGAATCAGAACAAGCCATATCCATGATGTCCAGCTACAGGTTTTCCATTGACCTTATGCCACCGCTCTCAGGGCTGGACTTAGGTGTTCAGACGCCCTGTGCGAGCTAATCTTGAGGACGGCGATACAGATGACTATGGAGATGAGCGCAATGGAAGCACTCATCTCCTGCTGTGCCCTGCCGCCGGCCGCCCCCACTTGTCAGCAGGGCCGCGGCAGGCCAGTCTGGCCCAGGCTGTAGCATCTGCGAGCTGTGTCGGCCGCCGGGACAGGCACCCCTGTTGCCATGGCGCCCTGTGCGGCCACACAGCTTGCACAACCCAAAGGCCGGCCCTGACCGCTCTCTAAGGTTATCATAAAGGACAGCAAATCAGCAATGCAGGCTGGAATGGCGGTCTATCCTCTGAACCAATGTCACGCTTTTCTTACAGATGCAATGATAGCTGGAGATTGCTCTAGAGACCACATGGGCGATGTGATGAAGAGGCCTTCACAAGAGAACGTCACGCCCTACTCCCAGGATTATGGTGTGGGGAGGCATAACATACCTCTAGTCTTCATCTCAGGTACTAACAGCTCGGTGTTCCATTGATTTGGTCGTGGAACCAGTGGTTCGGCCTTTTCTCCAAAGTGTCCCAGGAGCCTAAACCTTGATGCAGCGTCTCTGGACTTGTCTCCCATCGAGCACATCTGGAACGTCATTTGTTAGCAATTGCCAAGAGAGCTGCCAGCAACGGATCTTGATGATTTGTGTGCCCAAGTCCATCCAGCATGATAGAACATTCCGCAGACAACCATTAATAACCTCAGCAATAGCGGCCAAGGAGTGGAAGTGTGTGGATTTCCGCCAGTGCTCATACTCCATAGTGGATGAATCCAGATATTGGATATTTTGTTTCCATTTTTTATCATTTGCTCTTCATTCACAAATCTATCCATCCTGTGATTTCCATAATTCCACCACTTTTCCTTCTTGGTGTTGCAGTTTTCAATGTTGAGGAGTGTTTTATATATATTCTGTATACAGAGCGGTGAGCACTGACGATCGCCGTCACTATAGTATTAATGCGCTGCGTCCATTAGCGGAGTAATAACCTGTGATTCCCGTAACTGACTTTCTGTAATGGTTTTGGAACCAGTTCAACGAGAGGCTGTACAGTGAGCAGTCACTGGGCTTCACTGGTTGTCAGGCTGTTCTGAGCTGCTCCAGCAGGGGGCGCTGCAGGACAGATTTCTCATTTATTCTCATTCAGATTGTACAGTTTAAGCTTTGTCTATATAATTGATCCCTGGAAATATCATAAAGGACAATCTCTAGTGCTGAGTGAGCATGCTCGGCCAAACACCTGTGCAGCTCGAGCATCGCGATACTTGGCACTCGGCGGTGTTTGGCCAAACACTGCCGAGTGCTCGAGCCCGATGCTCCAGCCTCTCCCCTACGAGATATGTCAGGTAGTCAACTGTCCGTCCAAAGCATGAGGCGAAACGCATTCTTTGTATCTGAATAACATTCTGAAGAAAAGGTACATCTCAGCCTTTTTACATAATATCTATTTTGATGGAGCATGCTGGTATAACCTGGGTATCTCCTGTATATAATTATATATGTACAGCTGGTATAACCTGGGCATCTCCTGTATATAATTATATATGTACAGCTGGTATAACCTGGGCATCTCCTGTATATAATTATATCTGTACAGCTGGTATAACCTGGGCATCTCCTGTATATAATTATATATGTACAGCTGGTATAACCTGGGCATCTCCTGTATATAATTATATATGTACAGCTGGTATAACCTGGGCATCTCCTGTATATAATTATATATGTACAGCTGGTATAACCTGGGTATCTCCTGTATATAATTATATATGTACAGCTGGTATAACCTGGGCATCTCCTATATATAATTATATGTACAGCTGGTATAAGTTATACATCTTCTTGTATATAGTGATATGGAGCATGCTGGTATAACCTGGGTATCTCCTGTATATAATTATATATGTACAGCTGGTATAACCTGGGCATCTCCTGTATATAATTATATATGTACAGCTGGTATAACCTGGGCATCTCCTGTATATAATTATATATGTACAGCTGGTATAACCTGGGCATCTCCTGTATATAATTATATATGTACAGCTGGTATAACCTGGGCATCTCCTGTATATAATTATATATGTACAGCTGGTATAACCTGGGTATCTCCTGTATATAATTATATATGTACAGCTGGTATAACCTGGGCATCTCCTGTATATAATTATATATGTACAGCTGGTATAACCTGGGCATCTCCTGTATATAATTATATATGTACAGCTGGTATAACCTGGGCATCTCCTGTATATAATTATATATGTACAGCTGGTATAACCTGGGCATCTCCTGTATATAATTATATATGTACAGCTGGTATAACCTGGGTATCTCCTGTATATAATTATATATGTACAGCTGGTATAACCTGGGCATCTCCTATATATAATTATATATGTACAGCTGGTATAACCTGGGTATCTCCTGTATATAATTATATATGTACAGCTGGTATAAGTTATACATCTTCTTGCATTTAGTGATATGGAGCATGCTGGTATAACCTGGGCATCTCCTGTATATAATTATATATGTACAGCTGGTATAACCTGGGTATCTCCTGTATATAATATATATGTACAGCTGGTATAACCTGGGTATCTCCTGTATATAATTATATATGTACAGCTGGTATAACCTGGGTATCTCCTGTATATAATTATATATGTACAGCTGGTATAACCTGGGCATCTCCTGTATATAATTATATATGTACAGCTGGTATAACCTGGGCATCTCCTGTATATAATTATATATGTACAGCTGGTATAACCTGGGTATCTCCTGTATATAATTATATATGTACAGCTGGTATAACCTGGGTATCTCCTGTATATAATTATATATGTACAGCTGGTATAACCTGGGTATCTCCTGTATATAATTATATATGTACAGCTGGTATAAGTTATACATCTTCTTGTATTTAGTGATATGGAGCATGCTGGTATAACCTGGGCATCTCCTGTATATAATTATATATGTACAGCTGGTATAACCTGGGTGTCTCCTGTATATAATTATATATGTATAGCTGGTATAACCTGGGCATCTCCTGTATATAATTATATATGTACAGCTGGTATAACCTGGGTATCTCCTGCATATAATTATATATGTATAGCTGGTATAAGTTATACATCTTTTTGTATATAGTAATATGGAGCATGCTGGTATAACCTGGGCATCTCCTGTATATAATTATATATGTACAGCTGGTATAAGTTATACATCTTCTTGTATTTAGTGATATGGAGCATGCTGGTATAACCTGGGTATCTCCTGTATATAATTATATATGTACAGCTGGTATAACCTGGGTGTCTCCTGTATATAATTATATATGTACAGCTGGTATAACCTGGGTATCTCCTGTATATAATTATATATGTATAGCTGGTATAAGTTATACATCTTTTTGTATATAGTAATATGGAGCATGCTGGTATAACCTGGGCATCTCCTGTATATAATTATATATGTACAGCTGGTATAAGTTATACATCTTCTTGGATACGACCTGGGAGTCCAAGATGCATCCAGACATCCTCCCCATGCTGTTCCCGAACCATTTCGGTGGTGTTTCCATCAATTTCTGACCTTTTCCTGTGAACCTCCCCTCTTCAGAGCAGGTTCAATGCTCGGTTTCTCCCATTGACTTCCATTATACTCTGTGGTCTGTAGAGCCCCCGTGCAGCCCGATGTGTTCGGCCCGAGCAGTTTGGTGCTCGATTAACACTAATAATCTCTGAGACATACGACCCCAACTCCCACCTGATGACCAAGCACTGGAGCCAGGAGATGGTCACTGGCCCAAGTGAGCTTACAATCTAATTTATCCATGAGAGAGCAGAGCCTCTCGGTGTAATGGTAACGCCCCCATTGCTCCTAGAGGCTCATTTGCATATATTAAAACATCATTTTTCTCAGCAACGCGGACACTTATGAACATGTGACGAACACAGACGCCTTCAGCGGCCGAGCGCACATGTAACAGGTCAGCCGGTGTCATAGGGAGAAATCTGCCGACAGACGCCCTGCACGGACTTGTACGAGCCACGTAATAGCAGTGGTGCTTACAGCACCTCCTGGAAATAAAAATTCTGTGACTGCAAGCAGAGTTCTTGAAACTGAAAGTTTTAAACCTTTACATATGTAGGTCACATGTATACAATGAATAAATTAAAGCAAAACATATTTTTTTACTGAAGTGCGTTATTCATTTCATGGCACTAAAGACATTCCTGCGCGGCGCTCCGTCACATGACAGCTCTCACGGCTGCCGCTGCATCGTCCCGGCTGCTTCAGTTTTGTTTAAATGTCAAGTTTCTAACTAAATCCCACCAGACAATAAAAAACGAAGTTCCCCCTCCCGCCGTTCGGCAGGATTGTGCTGTAATCGGAGCTTTAAGTGTCTGACAATTAACACGTCGCTGAGAGTGTAAACACACATTATGCTAAAACGATGACGACCACTTGAGTTGTCTTAGTACGCTCGACCAAAAACACGGCAATTTTCACCTGTTTATACAATGATTACTGGCGGATTAATTATGTATATTTCTGTCATGTTTGTTTTTTTGTTTTTTTTGCTTCTCTGTTTGATCAAGAGTCGGAACGACATCCGCCCTGATAATAAATGGCGCTACATTCGCTTATTGGAGTCCATTGGTTGGAGGTAAATGATCTTACATAAAACTGATAAAAATTAAAATAAAAAGATGATTAAAAAATACAAAAATCAATACGTGGATACAATAAAACATTACAAAAAAGTAAGTAAATAAAAAAAAACTTAACAAAGGAAAGTAAGGGGTTAATTTAAAGGGGATCTTTATGTTATGACAATTAATTTTTACATCTGCAACACATTTTTCTGAGCACGGTGTGGCCGGCAGCAATGGCGGACACCGCGGCGCTGCGAGAAGGGGCGACGCGTCTCAGTTTGTGACATTGAGGAGCTGATCATGGTTTATGGGGCACTGGACACGTGAGGATTGACGGACTGAAGTGTGAGCTTTGGGGTCACTCCTGTCAAATATAGCTGTCGTCTCTGCCACCCCTGATGAAGCAGAGCTCAGTCTGTTTTCAGAAGGAATTCTAGAAAATTCTACTTACTTACATCTCTCTGGGAAAGCTGAGTGACAACCAATAGGACCGCCATTACAGCACTGTCTGGCGTTGTCACAGCAAATATACACATAGTCATAGTCCCATATAGAGCTTCGCCCAACTTTTCTAGAAACAGATATAAATAGTAGGTCGATCTGATTCTGGGAAAGCTGAGTTGTTCTTAGTTTTGCTAGGATTACGTCCTCTAAGAGGATTGTTTACATTGTTGCAAACCCTCAGCTGTGAGAACTTCTGGATGTAAATAAGAATGTCTCCATTCATTGACAGCAAGCAGATCTTCTTGTCATTAAGCTGCTGCCTCGCTGTTGTCAGTCACTTCTTGATCATTGGTTGTTTTGATTCGGCTCTGACCTCAGTAATCAATAAATAAGTGAAATAATTATGATTAATAACTTGGGGTCAGGTGTGAGATTCATCAGAACGGCGATAAAAAAACAAAAAGCGTCATTTGACCTGTGCGGAGATTTATCAGCACTGCTGTAGGATACATCATTTGTGAAAATGTTGCAAATTTCACCAAATTGTGTCCTTATGATAAATCTGGCGCAATTCACTAGACGCGTGATCGCCTTATGTACACTGTGTACATCCACGCCAACATTATGTGCAAAAACATGGCGGGTGTTGTACAAAATCCACATAATGCATGTCCCGGGCGCACTTTGCTCTGTAAATTGAGCAAATCGGTGATAATCCCTGGGTTATCGGACGCTCAGAACTTTCTAGAAGATCCTGAATTATCCGACTTTCTGCCAGATTAAAACTACTGTAGACAGAGCTGCATCTTCCTCATCCAGAAGGGGTCACGTCTCTTGATCTCTTGGAAGGCGCTGAAATAGTTAATGAAATCCGTCCACGATAAGTGGATATTTACCTAAATGGAGTTTTTTAAGCTGGTGTTAAAAATGGAGAAACCTGATCAACAACTTCACGGCGCAAAATAGGCGCTAATGATATCATCCCGCGAGACGGTCGGACCATGAGCCTGATACATTGTATCCGTTCAGCTCCATGTTTCTACATGTAGCGGATTTGTATCTAATTATTATTAGTTGTTTTACCTAGACCAGAAACTAAGAGGTTTTTGTAAAGATCTCTGCTTGCTGTCAAACAATGGAAACAATGCTGAGGCTGAGTATTTGTACCGCTCTCACAGCTGCCAGGCTTGTCACAATGTACCGCACCAGCGAAGGTGAGAGCTTGAGGTTCAAGGGAGAGATCTGTGCAACTTCTGTACATAGCTTCCAGAAGATTGTCTACACTGATACATTGCACCAAACCCCCAGCCGTGTGAGCAGGACTCTGTCAGGAGGGGTTTAAGATTCGGATGTAAAGGGTAATTTTTCCCATTTTCTGATAACAAACAGAAAACACATTGGAAAATTGAAAAAATATAAGTCCTGTGTAATTGTAACAATCTCTGCATGTTGTCAGTGAACCCAAACCAAATTGAAAACTGAAAACCCATAGATACCACATACAGCACTTCTCACAGCTAAAGGTTTTTTGCAATTATATCCGGTCAAGGCAATCTTCTATGAGATAAACACATCAATAGCACAAATTTCTGTACTGTGCTGGTAGTTTGTTACAATGTATCAGTCTAAGGAGGCCAAAAGATCTGTCTGCCACATTATATACGGGACAGTAGGTACAAGGTCCTCATACAGATTTTCCAGTGAGGTCCAGGAGCTTCAAGTCGCCTCTGTCCCAGGAGCCTGTCATTTAAAATTTGCTTCTCACACGACTGACGATACATCAAAGAAGAGTAAGGGCCGCGTCCCCCTCCTCCTAATGTGATACAATTATTACTAATTATTATAATAGTGATAGTATTACCTGACCTTCATTATGAATGGCGGGGAATGTAACTTGGCGAGTATTCTTTTTTTCCCTTCCTTGGCTGCTTTTGGACATGGTTGGTGACATTACTAGGGGCACTACGGGGGAATATTACTGCAGCAGAACCAGATACCACAGTGCAGCACAATATACCGCCCCAGCAGAACCAGATACCACAGTGCAGCACAATATACTGCCCCAGCAGAGCCAAATACCACAGTGCAGCACATAATACTGCCCCAGCAGAACCAGATACCACAGTGCAGCTCAATATACAGCCCCAGCAGAACCAAATACCACAGTGCAGCACAATATACCGCCCCAGCAGAACCAAATACCACAGTGCAGCACAATATTCCACCACAGCAGAACCAGATACCACAGTGCAGCTCAATATACAGCCCCAGCAGAACCAGATACCACAGTGCAGCACAATATACTGCCCTAGCAGAGCCAAATACCACAGTGCAGCACATAATACTGCCCCAGCAGAAGCAGATACCACAGTGCAGCTCAATATACAGCCCCAGCAGAACCAAATACCACAGTGCAGCACAATATACAGCCCCAGCAGAACCAAATACCACAGTGCAGCACAATATACCACCCCAGCAGAACCAAATACCTCAGTGCAGCACAAAATACTGCCACAGCAGAACCAAATACCACAGTGCAGAACCATATACTGCCCCAGCAGAACCAGATACCACAGTGCAGCTCAATATACAGCCCCAGCAGAACCAGATACCACAGTGCAGCACAATATACCACCCCAGCAGAACCAAATACCAGAGTGCAGCACAATATACCACCCCAGCAGAACCAAATACCACACTTAAGCACAACATACTGCCCCAGCAGAACCAAAAACCACAGTGCAGCACAATATACCGCCCCAGCAGAACCAACTACCACACTTAAGCACAACATACTGCCCCAGCAGAACCAAATACCACACTGAAGCACAACATACCGCCCCAGCAGAACCAAATACCACAGCGCAGCACAAAATACAATATACTGCCCAAGCAGAATCAAAGAAGTTCTGCCGGTGCAGTATATTGTGCTACACTGTGGTATCAGGTTCTGCTGGGGCAGTATTTTGTGCTGCGCTGTGGTATTTAGTTCTGTTGGGGTGGTATATTGTGCTGCACTGTGGTATTTGGTTCTGCTGGGGCGGTATGTTGTGCTTCAGTGTGGTACCTGGTTCAGCTGGGGCAGTATATTGTGCTGCACTGTGGTATTTGGTTCTGCTGGTGCGGTATATTGTGCTGCACTATGGTATTTGCCACTGCTGGGGCAGTATTTTGTGCTGCGCTGTGGTATTTAGTTCTGCTGGGGCGGTATATTGTGCTGCACTGTGGTATTTGGTTCTGCTGGGGCGGTATGTTGTGCTTCAGTGTGGTACCTGATTCAGCTGGGGCAGTATATTGTGCTGCACTGTGGTACCTGGTTCTGCTGGGGCGGTATATTGTGCTGCACTGTGGTACCTGGTTCTGCTGGGGCGGTATATTGTGCTGCACTGTGGTATTTGGTTCTGCTGGGGCAGTATATTGTGCTGCACTGCTGTAGAACCAGATATTTATGTGTAGCACAAAGTACTGCTCCTCTATGATGTTTCTGGCCCCACCTACTTGAGTTGATTTGGGCCCACCTACATCGTGTCCCCGCCCCTGTGCCCACCCATCTCTCTAGTGGAGCCTCAGACTGCTTCTACTTCCCTCATCATGACAGGAAGAGCCTGAGGTTGGAGACTCCTTTTCTATAGAGTAAGGCCCCTTTCACACGGGCAAGTTTTCTGCGCGGGTGCAATGCGTGATGTGAACGCATAGCATCCGCACTGAATCCTGACCCATTCATTTCAATGGGTCTGTGTACATGAGCGTTTTTTTTCACGCATCACTTCTGCGTTGCGTGAAAATTGCAGCATGTTCTATATTCTGCGTTTTTCACGCAGCCCTAGCCCCATAGAAGTGAATGGGGCTGCGTGAAAAACGCATTGCATCCGCAAGCAAGTGCGGGTGAGTTGCGTTTTTCACTGATGGTTGCTAGGAGATGTAGTTTGTAAACCTTCAGTCTTTTATCACGCGCGTGAAAAACGCATCAAAACGCATTGCACCCGCGCGGTAAAAAACTGAACAACTGAACGCAGGCAAAACTGAATGGCTTTGTCTGTGAAATCGCACAGTTTTCACTGAACGCATCCGCAACGCATCCGGACCTAATTCGGACACGCTCGTGTGAAAGAGGCCTAAATGATACTTTGTATACAGCATTCTCCCTGGGGGCGGGGAAAAGCCGTTAGCCCCTCCTCCGCGGGATCCAGTCAACTGACCACACACTTGCTGTACCATAATATGAGGCAGATCGTTATGAAATCCTCCGCATATGAGGGGCAGGGCTCCGGTACTACTTCACTTCATCGAATGATCAATTATCTATGTACCAACATGGAAAACAAAGGCCGCGGCGGCGGTGAATTGCCTCACTTATCTGTCTGCGAGCCGCCGCACGCCACCGCTAATTTGACGATTCATTATAAAATGTTTTCCCATTAATGTTCACACTCATGTAGAGGAATCGCAGAGAGACAAATGAAGCCGGCGCCGCTCCCTCCGCTCTAATGACGCTCGTGTAATTGTGGATCTGCTGCGAGAAAAACAAGAGGCGTCTCCCTGATTAAGAGCGCAAAAGTAACCGCTTATTATTTCCAAAGACAAAACTTCCCTCCGATTGTGCCGTGTAATTTCAGCTAATAAAAAGCTTCACTCACACGCCGCCGCTCATTATCTGTGCGCTGTGAAGTGTTCAGAGACGCGAGGCACCAAAACGCAGACCAGAACAATCTGTTCCGGGAAAAAGACAAGATCTCGAAAAACCTGCGACTGTGAAACTATGTAACAACTTCATTACCGTCTCCTCAATGTCGTCCTTATGAGCATCGGATTTATCACCTTCAAGGGTCTTGTATATAAATAGGGTCTGATATGCTTCAATATAATTATAGCAGTCAGAGCACAGTCTGTGACACAGAGCTCCAGAACCCCTGCAGTTATAGTTACATGGTGCCATTAGAGGGAGCTCACTACATACAGATTATACAGCCACCACTAGGGGGAGCTCACTACATACAGATTATACAGCCACCACTAGGGGGAGCTCACTACATACAGATTATACAGCCACCACTAGAGGGAGCTCACTACATACAGATTATACAGCCACCACTAGAGGGAGCTCACTACATACAGATTATACAGCCACCACTAGAGGGAGCTCACTACATACAGATTATACAGCCACCACTAGAGGGAGCTCACTACATACAGATTATACAGCCACCATTAGAGGGAGCTCACTACATACAGATTATACAGCCACCACTAGGGGGAGCTCACTACATACAGATTATACAGGCACCACTAGGGGGAGCTCACTACATACAGATTATACAGCCACCACTAGAGGGAGCTCACTACATACAGATTATACAGCCACCACTAGAGGGAGCTCACTACATACAGATTATACAGCCACCACTAGAGGGAGCTCACTACATACAGATTATACAGCCACCACTAGAGAGAGCTCACTACATACAGATTATACAGCCACCACTAGAGAGAGCTCACTACATACAGATTATACAGCCACCACTAGAGGGAGATCACTACATACAGATTATACAGCCACCACTAGGGGGAGCTCACTACATACAGATTATACAGCCACCACTAGAGGGAGCTCACTACATACAGATTATACAGCCACCACTAGAGGGAGCTCACTACATACAGATTATAAAGGCACCACTAGAGGGAGCTCACTACATACAGATTATACATCCACCACTAGAGGGAGCTCACTGCATACAGATTATACAGCCACCACTAGAGGGAGCTCACTAAATACAGATTATACAGCCACCACTAGGGGGAGCTCACTACATACAGATCATACAGCCACCACTAGAGGGAGCTCACTACTTACAGATTATACAGCCACCACTAGGAGGAGCTCACTACATACAGATAATACAGCCACCACTAGAGGGAGCCCACTACATACAGATTATACAGCCACCACTAGAGGGAGCTCACTACATACAGATTATACAGCCACCACTAGAGGGAGCTCACTACATACAGATTATACACCCACCACTAGAGGGAGCTCACTACATACAGATTATACAGCCACCACTAGAGGGAGCTCCTTACATACAGATTATACAGCCACCATTAGAGGGAGCTCACTACATACAGATTATACAGCCACCACTAGAGGGAGCTCTCTACATACAGATTATACAGCCACCACTAGAGGGAGCTCACTACATACAGATTATACAGCCACCACTAGAGGGAGCTCCTTACATACAGATTATACAGCCACCACTAGGGGGAGCTCACTACATACAGATTATACAGCCACCACTAGAGGGAGCTCACTACATACAGATTATACAGCCACCACTAGGGGGAGCTCACTACATACAGATTATACAGCCACCACTAGAGGGAACTCACTACATACAGATTATACAGTCACCACTAGAGGCACCTCACTATATCCAGATTATACAGCCACCACTAGGAGGAACTCACTACATACAGATTATACAGCCACCACTAGAGGGAGCTCACTATATCTACATTATACAGTCACCACTAGACGGACCTCACTATATCCAGATTATACAGCCACCACTAGGAGGAGCTCACTACATACAGATTATACAGCCAACACTAGAGGGAGCTCACTACATACAGATTATACAGTCACCACTAGAGGGAGCTCACTACATACAGATTATACAGCCACCACTAGAGGGAGCTCACCACATACAGATTATACAGCCACAACTAGAGGGAGCTCTATACATACAGATTATACAGCTACCACTAGGGGGAGCTCACTACATACAGATTATACAGCCACCACTAGGGGGAGCTCACTACATACAGATTATACAGCCACCACTAGGGGGAGCTCACTACATACAGATTATACAGTCACCACTAGAGGGAGCTCACTACATACAGATTATACAGCCACCACTAGAGGGACCTCACTATATCCAGATTATACAGCCACCACTAGGAGGAACATAACAGAGCCGAGGAGAATATGACAGTACCCAGGTGAACCAGATAGGGGTCCATTCACACATCCGTAGTGTATTGCAGGTCCGCAATACACCCAGCCCGCACACCCATAAAACTGCCTATTCTTGTCCACAATTGTGGATAAGAATAGGACATGTTCTATTTTTTTCCAGAGACGCGGACCGGAAGTTCAGAGCCGCGCTCCGGAAACGCGGATGCGGATAGCACACTGTGTTCCTGCCCTATAGAGAATGAATGGGTCTGGATCTGTTCCGCAACGTTGCGGAACAGATCCGGACCAATTCATGGACCCTAAAACTGAGCAGAACATGACAGAACCAAGGAAAACATAACAGAATCAAGGGAAACATGGCAGAACTCAGAACATGGCAGCGCAGAGGAAAACATGAACATCCTAGGATAATATAACAGAACCAAGAAGAACATGACAAAGCTGAGGAAGATATGACAGAACCCAGGTAAACGTGGCAGAGACCAGGGGAATATGACAGAAAACCCCAGAGAACGTGACAGAACATAACAAAACTAAGGAGAACATAACAGAACCCAGGAGATCATGAGGGAACATAGAAGAATGTGGATGAACATGGCAGAACATAGGAGAACATGGCAGAACCCCGAAGAACATGACAGAACCCCGAAGAACATGACAGAACCCAGGAGAACATGACAGAACCCCGAAGAACATGGCAGAACATAGGAGAACATGACAGAACCCGAAGAACATGGCAGAACATAGGAGAACATGACAGAACCCAGGAGAACATGACAGAACCCAGGAGAACATGACAGAACCCAGGAGAACATGACAGAGCACCGGAGAACTCAGAAGAACATGGCAGGACCCATGTAATGGAAGAACACAAGAGAATATGGTAAGTATGGTTTGCGGTTCGTCAGAAAAGTCTTATCTTTTGCGGTATGGAGGCACGGACCCGAAAGCCCATGGAAATGCTTTGGAGTGTTTCCGTGGGCTTCTGATCCGAGCACAGAGCCCTTACATTCCTGTGCATGAGCCATACAATGGATGCTACCCTGGGCAGCATCTTCTCTTGATGCCCCCGTATAGAACTTGGTTTCATGTGGAAAGATCCCTTTTTGCAGCATATTTGTGCATTTGAATAGAATTGTTTAAATTATCATATACAGGGTGGGCTGTGGTAAACAGAGACGCTGGACCAATATGGTAAATGTAATAATGCCCCATTGGGAACTTTCTTTTAGGCTGGATTAACACTTGCAGTTCTTGGTGCATTTTTTTTTTCCAGATACAGACAGAATGGACATATCGGGTGCCCACGGTACGGATCATGTGCGGTATTTTGTGCAGAACAACCTCAGCGTAATATAGCACCTGCAAAGTGAAAGAGATTTGCCAAATCTCACATACATGGTCTTAGTACTTACAGAAATGGACCTGCCCTGCAGACTTCAAAATCTGCAGTATGTTCATTGTGCGATTCTGCACCTTATGTAGAGTGGATTTTCCCATAGACAGCAATGGGCTCGTTAAACAGAAAATCTGCACCAAAAAAATGAATAGAGTGGATTTCTGTGCATTTTTCATGCACATTTTCTGCACATAGATCCGCGCCCTGTGCAGGTAGCCTTAGGGAGCAAAGAGGGACCTGGTTGAAAGGCACCACTTGGAACCGAACCTGAGTTCGGGAAATAGTTTTTTACAGTCTGAATCAATTTGTGAAGTTATTATGCGAAATTTGATTGGAGCCAATACATTCTAATACTGTACAGAGTGCTCGCTCCATACAGTATTGAAATGAAGTTTTATGCGAATCGACTTCAGATGTTTCATCCGAAGTCGATTCGCTCATCCCTAGTCGTAACGCCTGGACACGAGCCGTGTGTAATGCGATGGAAAACGGAATCAAGAAAGAAAAGGAGGCAATATGGACAATCCCAATACTTTAGGAAGTGCCTTGTATTAACTTTCTCTACACGATAAATGCCATTTGCTGAAGTGAAACAACCCCTTTAATAGATTTGGTATTTCAGGTTCTTACTATTTTCAAAATCTCTGCTAGCTTTTGATAAATGAACACATTGACTGAAAAATATTAAGAGGCAAAAGCCGCATCAGTATCGTGCTCACAACTGCAGTTTGTTACAATGAATCAAGCTTGATAGGTTGGATACATTTTCCCTGGGTTCAGACCTGAGCGTTCTTGAAACGCGCATTTTACGCGCGTTTTTGTCACACGTATTTTAGCGCGTTTTTGCAAATAGGAAACGCGCATCGTACGCGCGTTCTTGTGATTGACTACTGTGGTGTCAATCACAAAACGCGCGACAAACGCCCCAAAAAAAGCTCAAGTACTTGTTTATGCATATGGCGTTTTACAGCGCGTTCGTACGCGCTGTAAAACGCTCAGGTGAGAACCATGCCCATAGGGAAGCATTGGTTTGCATGTGTTGAGCGTTTTACAGCGCGTTCGAACTCGCTGTAAAACGCGCACGTGTGAACTTAGGGTGTATGTAACAAACTGCAACAGGACTGGTTGTGTTTGGGATTTCAGTCCCTGAAAGTAAACAAGAGAGTTCATTACTGACAGCAAGCAAAGATCTTGTAAATGGTAAGGAATGAGGGTCCCACCAGTTGGCCCCAGCCATCATACATTTCTTCATGGGAAATCCTTCAAGCCTTCTTGTCTGGAATCTCCTCCCCATAGACCCTGGAGCCGTCACCCCTCCTCCGCCCTCGCTGTGATATATTTGTCGCAGGGCGCTCCATTCAGCTCCCGCTGTGGTTGCTTTTGCAAAGACGACGCATCTGAAATGAAATTCCTGCTTGCACAGTAAAAAGTGAAATCCAGGGAGGCGGGATGATTGCGGCTGAGCGCCCGGCTCCTCATTTTACTTTTAAAGTTAATACATGGCGCTTAGCCTTGCGCTCCGATTGATTCTGCCCATCAGCGGCGTTGCTGCTCAGGAAATCGCCGCGGTTCGGTCTGTTGTCGGCTTCGCTCAGTCACTCACTCAACAAATTGGATGGAATTGAATATTTATACAAGCGGGATATTGGAGAAGTTACTCGTGATTATCTCACTTCATGTCGACATCTTTCTTGCTGCTTCTTGGAAAGTCGTAAATCTGTCACCATTTATTTCACTCTCCCTGTCTTGTGCCCGGGAACCACCTTGGCGGAATACTGATCAGCGCTGGCGGGGGCTGTAAATTAATCGCCATTTCAGGGATAATTGCATTGTGTTTTGCAGCCTGATGTTCTAGCATTGAATAGATGGATGGACGGGATCCAATCCCAACTTCACAGATTTCATTTCACTTATGTCAGCTATTTATTACACCTGATGCTCGGCTCCGCTGCATCCTTGGAGAGGAACGCTGTATACACCTGTCTGCCGCCTTACATTTAGCTGAAAGCTCCTGGACACTAGCTTTCCATGAACCTGTCATCTTACAGTTGACATGTTTCAGTGTATGGGATCAAATCAGATTCTGCAACAAGTTGGCTGGTCTGTTCCTCCTCACCTGGCTTATGCGCTAGGAAGCCTTATGGGGGGCTTCCCCTGCTCAACACTCCTGTTTGCTGTGGGTTTCACTGCTCCAACCACTAGGGTGATGCAGCAATGAATGAGTGTCACTCACACCAACTTGCTAGCTAACCCCTACACAGTGCTGCTGGTCTTCCTCTCTATACCAATGTTCCCCAGCACATAGTTCTGAACATGAGCTCCTCCTAATACCTCAGTTCATTGACTGTAGGACTGTTCTACACAGCATGAGGACATCCTAAGCATAACCATTAAATTGACCTCTGACTCAGCCTAGCATTGAGGAAAATTAACTCCTGGTATCCAGTGGTTTACTACACCTATTCCTGAAATCCAGTCGTTTACTACCCATATCCTTAGTATCCAGTGGTTTACTACGCATATCCCTGATATCCAGTGGTTTACTACCCCTATCCTTACTATTCAGTGGTTTACTACCCCAATCCCTTGTATCCCAAGGTTTACTACCCATATCCTTAGTATCCAGTGGTTTACTTACGCATATCCCTGGTATCCACTGGTTTTCTACCCAAATCCCTGGTATCCAGTTGTTTTCTACCCCTATTCCCGGCATCCAGTGGTTTACTACCTCTATCCTTGATATCCAGCAGTTTACTACCCCTATCCCCATTTTCCAGTGGTTTACTACCCCTATCCCCGGTATCCAATGGTTTACTACCCCTATCCCCAGTATCCATCAGTTTACTACCCCTATCCCTGTTTTCAAGTGGTTTACTACCCATATCCCCGGTAACCAACGGTTTACTACCCCTATACCTGGTATCCAGTGGTTTACTACACCTATCCTTGATATCCAGCGGTTTACTACCCCTATCCCCGTTTTCCAGTGGTTTACTACCCCTATCCCCAGTATCGAGTGTTTTACTATCCCTATCCCCGGTATCCAGTGGTTTACTACCCTTATCCCCGTTTTCCAGGGTTCTACTACCCCTATCCCCGGTATCCAGTGGTTTACTACCCCTATCCCCGGTATCCAGTGGTTTACTACCCTTATCCCGGTTTTCCAGTGTTTTACTACCCCCTATCCCTGGTATCCAGTGGTTTACTACCCCTATCCCCAGGTATCCAGTGGTTTACTACCCCTATTCCCGGTATCCAGTGGTTTACTACCCCTATCCCCGGTATCCAGTGGTTTACTACCCCTATCCCCGGTATCCAGTGTTTTACTACCCCTATCCCCGGTATCCAGTGGTTTACTACCCCTATCCCCGGTATCCAGCGGTTTACTACCCCTATCCTTGATATCCAGTGGTTTACTACCCCTATCCCCGGTATCCAGTGTTTTACTACACCGTCCCTTGATATCCAGCGGTTTACTACCCCTATCCCCGGTATCCAGTGGTTTACTACCCCTATTCCCGGTATCCAGTGGTTTTACTACCCCTATCCAGGGGTGTATCTATCACGAGGCAAACAAGGCATTTGCCGAGGGCAGCACTTGTCAATGGGGCAGAAAAATGCTGGTATACTGAAATACGATATTCTAACCCCCAGCCAGGCGATCCCATGGTGACGGGGACGCTTGCCTGGGGGTTAGAATATACAGGACCCCGCCTCCCACTAGGCGGCGCAGGAGTGTGACGTCAGTGAGTGAGCACCAATCCCTGTTACTGGAGCTGAGAGTAAGATATCCTAGTAAAGAGATAAGCGCTCATTTAAAAAAGTTACAGATTACAGAAAATAAATGTAAAATCCTGAGAGCGGCGTGGAGGGGGATCTGTGGATGGCACTGTCATGGGGGGATCTGTGGATGGCACTGTCATCGTGGGGGATCTGTGGATGGCACTGTTATGGGGGGGATCTGTGGATGGCACTGTTATGGTGGGGGATCTGTGGATGGCACTGTCATGGGGGGATCTGTGGATAGCACTGTTACGGTGGGGGATCTGTGGATGGCACTGTCATGGGGGGATCTGTGGATAGCACTGTTATGGTGGGGGATCTGTGGATGGCACTGTCATGGGGGATCTGTGGATGGCACTGTTATGGAGGATCTGTGGATGGCACTGTCATGGGGGGATCTGTGGATGGCACTGTTATAGGGGGATCTGTGGATGGCACTGTTGAGGGGGGATCTGTGGATTGCATTGTCATGGGGAGGGGGATCTGTGGATGGAACTGTTTATGGGGGATCTGTGGATGGCACGGTTATAGGAGAGGATCTGTGGATGACACTGTTATGGTGGGAGATCTGTGGATGGCACTGTTATAAGGGGGATCTGTGGATGGCACTGTTATGGGGGGGATCTGTGGATGGCACTGTCATGGGGGGATCTGTGGATGGCACTGTTATGGGAGGGGGATCTGTGGATGGCACGGTTATAGGGGAGGATCTGTGGATGACACTGTTATGGTGGGGGATCTGTGGATGGCACTGTTATAGGGGGGATCTGTGGATGGCACTGTTATGGGGGGGATCTGTGGATGGCACTGTCATGGGGGGATCTGTGGATGGCACTGTCATGGGGAGGGGGATCCACAGATATGTGGATGGAACTGTTATGGGGAGGGGGATCTGTGGAACATGGATGACTGATCTTTGTAAAGTGGTTGAATTTACACTTTATATTATTATATCTAAATATTCTTTTTAATTAATAGATGCAACATTTGGTACAGAAAGCACCAAATATTGGCCTTCGTTATTCACTTTTAAATACAGAAATGAAGATGTGAAGCTCTAAAAGGAAAGGGTGGAGCCTAAAGGGGAAGGGGTGGGGTTTTCAGAGGAAAGGATTTGGCCTTGACAGGAAGGGGTGTGTCAAATTTATATTAGGGGGGGGCCCGAGTTTAGTCTTGTAAGAAACAGTCATGTAATGTCTCTAAGTTTCACTATTCTGTGTTAAAATGTAAAGTGCCTGCAGTATTCTTTTGGTCAGTAGATGGCAGCATAGGACCACTTTGTGTTGAAGTTATCATAGAGATAGTGTGTTACTGTGATGCTCCTTTAAGTGCTGAATAAGACACGCCCGGATGATGTCAGCAGGCCTGTTTTCTGAGCAAGAAGGAGGACAGAGAAGCTGCTGCTGTGTCAGCCATGATGGCAAGTTAGAGAACCTGTTCTGTGTGGTGTAAGGCCTGGTTGGAGACATCACAAAGCTGCCCTGTGCATCCAGGCTGTGTAAACTTTGGTTGGAATATAAAGAGACAGTGCATTTAGTCAAGCTGAGCTGAGAAGGACCGTGTACAGCAACTAACCTGTGGAGCTGGCCTGTGCTGAGTGGACTGCCACTAATGGTAAAAGGACTCACAGTACTGTCGATGTACCGGACAGTGACTGTAACATCTAACTGATTCTTCCGGCCTTCTGAGGAGGACTTCTTGGTTGTGGATCCTGCCTTGGTAAAGAGAAAGAACGACATCGGGCCCCACCGTGCACTCCTATAAACTGTAAGAGAACCACTGGGATAAGGGGGGTGCGCACCCACTTGAAGTTAGGGACAGTGTTTGGGACTATTGTATCTGAGTGTCCGCGCTGCAAATACGGAAACAGTGGAGGTGGACATTGTTCTAGTATATGACTTATATTGTTCATACTGTTCTGAATATTCTGCTTGTCCTTACCCCTGCAATTCCAGTGTTGTTAACCTGTTTTTATTCACTTATAGTAAATGCAACTTTCTTAATCTGAAATTCTGCGTACGCACTCCTTTCTGGTCACGGAGTCAAACCACCTGCCTTGCTCTCGGTTTACAGTCTCGCCTAGGGCAGCACAAAACCAAGATACACCAATGCCCCTATCCTTAATATTCAGTGGTTTACTACCCCTATTTAGAAAAAAGCGGACTGAGGGGAGATCTAATAACTATGTATGAATATATCAGGAGTCAGTACAGAGATCACTCCCATCATCTATTTATCCCCAGGACTGTGACTGTGACGAAGGGACATCCTCTGCGTCTGGAGAAAAGAAGGTCTGTACACAAACATAGAAAAGGATTCTTTACGGTAAGAGCAGTGAGACTATGGACTCTATACTGTAAGAGCAGTGAGACTATGGAGTCTTTACTGTAAGAGCAGTGAGACTATGGACTCTATACTGTAAGAGCAGTGAGACTATGGACTCTTTACTGTAAGAGCAGTGAGACTATGGACTCTTTACTGTAAGAGCAGTGAGACTATGGACTCTATACGGTACGAGCAGTGAGACTATGGAACTCTTTACTGTAAGAGCAGTGAGACTATGGACTCTTTACTGTAAGAGCAGTGAAACTATGGACTCTTTACTGTAAGAGCAGTGAGACTATGGACTCTTTACTGTAAGAGCAGTGAGACTATGGATTCTTTACGGTAAGAGCAGTGAGACTATGGACTCTTTACTGGAAGAGCAGTGAGACTATGGAACTCTCTGCCTGAGGAGGTGGTGATGGTGAGTACAATAAAGGAATTCAAGAGGGGTCTGGATGTATTTCTGGAGTGTAATAATATTACAGGCTACAGCTACTAGAGAGGGGTCGGTGATCCAGGGAGTTATTCTGATTGGAGTCGGGAAGGAAGTTTTTTCCCCTTAAGTGGGGAAAATTGGCTTCTGTCTCACAGGGGTTTTTTGCCTTCCTCTGGATCAACTTGTAGGAAACAGGCCGAACTGGATGGACAAATGTCTTTTTTTGGTCTTATATACTATGTTACTATGTTACTATTCCTGGCATCCAGTGGTTTACTACCCCTATCCTTGAAATCCAGCAGTTTACTACCACTATCCCCATTTTCCAGTGGTTTACCCCTATCCCCGGTATCCATCGGTTTACTACCCCTATCCCTGGTATCCAGTGGTTTACTACCCCTATCCTTGATATCCAGTGGTTTACTACCCCTATCCCCATTTTCCAGTGGTTTGTAACACCTATCCTTGATATCCAGTGGTTTACTACCCCTATCCCCATTTTCCAGTGGTTTACTACCCCTATCCCCATTTTCCAGTGGTTCACTACCCTATTCCCGGTATCCATCGGTTTACTACCCCTATCCCCATTTTCCAGTGGTTTACTACCCCTATCCCCGGTATCCATCGGTTTACTACCCCTATCCCCGGTATCTAGTGGTTTACTAACCCTATCCTTGATATCCAGTGGTTTACTACCCCTATCCCCATTTTCCAGTGGTTTACTACCCCTATCCCTATTATCTAGTGTTTTAATATCCCAATCCCCGGTATCCAGCGGTTTACTACCCCTATCCTTGATATCCAGCGGTTTACTACCCTTTTCCCCGTTTTCCAGTGGTTTACTACTCCTATACCCGGTATCCAGCGGTTTACTACCCCTATCCTTGATATCCAGTGGTTTACTACCCTTATTCCCATTTTCCAGTGGTTTACTACCCCTATCCCCGGTATCCAGTGGTTTACTACCCCTATCCCCGGTATCCAGTGGTTTACTACCCCTATCCCCGGTATCTAGTGGTTTACTACCCCTATCCCCGGTATCCAGTGGTTTACTACCCCAATCTCCGGTATCTAGTGGTTTACTACCCCTATCCTTGATATCCAGTGGTTTACTACCCCTATCCCCATTTTCCAGTGGTTTACTACCCCTATCCCTATTATCTAGTGTTTTAATATCCCTATCCCCGGTATCCAGCGGTTTACTACCCCTATCCTTGATATCCAGTGGTTTACTACCCTTTTCCCCGTTTTCCAGTGGTTTACTACGCCTATACCCGGTATCCAGCGGTTTACTACCCCTATCCTTGATATCCAGTGGTTTACTACCCTTATTCCCATTTTCCAGTGGTTTACTACCCCTATCCCCGGTATCCAGTGGTTTACTACCCCTATCCCCGGTATCCAGTGGTTTACTACCCCTATCCCCGGTATCTAGTGGTTTACTACCCCTATCCCCGGTATCCAGTGGTTTACTACCCCAATCTCCGGTATCTAGTGGTTTACTACCCCTATCCACGGTATTCAGCGGTTTACTACCCCTATCCCCGGTATCTAGTGGTTTACTACCCCTATCCCCGGTATCCAGCGGTTTACTACCCCTATCCCCAGTATCCAGTGGTTTACTACCCCTATCCACGGTATTCAGCGGTTTACTACCCCTATCCCCGGTATCCAGCGGTTTACTACCCCTATCCCCGGTATCCAGCGGTTTACTACCCCAACTCCCGGTTTCCAGCGGTTCACTACCCCTATCCCCGGTATCCAGTGGTTTACTACACCTATCCCCGGTATCCAGTGATTTTCTACCCCTATCCTTGATATCCAGTGGTTTACTACCCCTATCCCCATTTTCCAGTGGTTTGTAACACCTATCCTTGATATCCAGTGGTTTACTACCCCTATCCCCATTTTCCAGTGGTTTACTACCCCTATCCCCATTTTCCAGTGGTTCACTACCCTATTCCCAGTATCCATCGGATTACTACCCCTATCCCCATTTTCCAGTGGTTTACTACCCCTATCCCCATTTTCCAGTGGTTTACTACCCCTATCCCCATTTTCCAGTGGTTCACTACCCTATTCCCGGTATCCATCGGATTACTACCCCTATCCCCATTTTCCAGTGGTTTACTACCCCTATCCCCGGTATCCATCGGTTTACTACCCCATCCCCGGTATCTAGTGGTTTACTACTCCTATCCTTGATATCCAGTGGTTTACTACCCCTATCCACGGTATCTAGTGGTTTACTACCCCTATCCCCGGTATCCAATGGTTTACTACCCCTATCTCCGGTATCTAGTGGTTTACTACCCCTATCCCCGGTATCCAGCGGTTTACTACCCCTATCCCCAGTATCCAGTGGTTTACTACCCCTATCCCCGGTATTCAGCGGTTTACTACCCCTATCCCCGGTATCCAGCGGTTTACTACCCCTATCCCCGGTATCCAGCGGTTTACTACCCCAACTCCCGGTATCCAGCGGTTCACTACCCCTATCCCCGGTATCCAGTGGTTTACTACACCTATCCCCAGTATCCAGCGATTTTCTACCCCTATCCTTGATATCCAGTGGTTTACTACCCCTATCCCCATTTTCCAGTGGTTTGTAACACCTATCCTTGATATCCAGTGGTTTACTACCCCTATCCCCATTTTCCAGTGGTTTACTACCCCTATCCCCATTTTCCAGTGGTTCACTACCCTATTCCCGGTATCCATCGGTTTACTACCCCTATCCCCATTTTCCAGTGGTTTACTACCCCTATCCCCGGTATCCATCGGTTTACTACCCCTATCCCCGGTATCTAGTGGTTTACTACTCCTATCCTTGATATCCAGTGGTTTACTACCCCTATCCCCATTTTCCAGTGGTTTACTACCCCTATCCCCGGTATCCATCGGTTTACTACCCCTATCCCCGGTATCTAGTGGTTTACTACCCCTATCCCCGGTATCCAGTGGTTTACTACCCCAATCTCCGGTATCTAGTGGTTTACTACCCCTATCCCCGGTATCCAGCGGTTTACTACCCCAACTCCCGGTATCCAGCGGTTCACTACCCCTATCCCCGGTATTCAGCGGTTTACTACCCCTATCCCCAGTATCCAGCGATTTTCTACCCCTATCCCCGGTATCCAGTGGTTTACTACCCCTATCCCCGGTATCCAGTGGTTTACTACCCCTATCCCCGGTATCCAGTGGTTCACTCCCCCTATCCCCGGTATACAGTGGTTTACTACACCTATCCCCAGTTTTTAGCTATTTTCTACCCCTATCCCCGGTATCCAGCGGTTAACTACCCCTATCCCCGGTATCCAGTGGTTTACTACCCCTATCCCCGGTATCCAGTGGTTCACTCCCCCTATCCCCGGTATCCAGTGGTTTACTACCCCTATCCCCGGTATCCAGTGGTTTACTACCCCTATCCCTGGTATCCAGTGGTTCACTCCCCCTATCCCCGGTATCCAGTGGTTTACTACCCCTATCCCCGGTATCCAGCGGTTTTCTACCTCTTTCCCTGGTATCCAGTGACTGGATGGAAGAGACGGAAAAGTGAGTGACTCCAATCAGAGAAGTCATTGTATTTGCAGAAAAAAGATGAGACGCTGCAGCAGAAACCAGCTCTAATAAGCAATACTGAACCGGTGTAAAGAATGAGAAGAAACAATGTAACGTGCGCTGACACGAGTCACAACAAAGTAAAAGTCACACAATTTACTTTCGGGATCAAGACGACAATTAACATGCAAATGAAAATTTGCCGTCCGGAAACAAAATAAATTTGTCATCAGAACCTCAAAGATTTGGAGCCTGGTGAACATCAGAAGGGTCGGTGAGCGGGGAGACCTCCATTATGGTAAATATCAGCGCTAATGCTTCCAATTACTGAGATGTTTGGGCATAAAAGTCAATAAAACACCAAGTCCTGAGATTCTGAAACTGACAACTTCAAAGCGATTGCAGTCCTCGCTGCGCTTCAAGAAGATACACAAGTAACGGAGGAATTTGTAGTTGATGTGAAACGCGTGAGCTCCTGAACTGCACTCACCAGCTGCGCCCAGTGATTTACATTACAATCGACTCTTCTGTCCTAAAGAAAAACAACCATCAAAAGTAACATAACGAAATATACAATGAAACTTCGGGTCCTAAAAATAAGTGATGTCACCGCTGATCTCTAGTGATGGATAGGCTGCATTCTCAGTGATGTCACTGCTGATCTCTAGTGATGGATAGGCAGCAGCCTTAGTGATGTCACCGCTGATCTCTAGTGATGGATAGGCGGCATTCTCAGTGATGTCACTGCTGATCTCTAGTGATGGATAGGCTGCATTCTCAGTGATGTCACCGCTGATCTCTAGTGATGGATAGGCGGCATTCTCAGTGATGTCACCGCTGATCTCTAGTGATGGATAGGCTGCATTCTCAGTGATGTCACCGCTGATCTCTAGTGATGGATAGGCTGCATTCTCAGTGATGTCACCGCTGATCTCTAGTGATGGATAGGTGGCATTCTCAGTTATGTCACTGCTGATCTCTAGTGATGGATAGGTGGCATTCTCAGTGATGTCACCGCTGATCTCTAGTGATGGATAGGCTGCATTCTCAGTGATGTCACCGCTGATCTCTAGTGATGGATAGGCTGCATTCTCAGTGATGTCACCGCTGATCTCTGGTGATGGATAGGCAGCATTCTCAGTGATGTCACTGCTGATCCCTAGTGATGGATAGGCTGCATTCTCAGAGATGTCACCGCTGATCTGTAGTGATGGATAGGCGGCATTCTCAGTGATGTCACCGCTGATCTCTAATAAATGGATAGGCGACATTCTCAGTGATGTCACCGCTGATCTCTAGTGATGGATAGGCTGCATTCTCAGTGATGTCACCGCTGATCTCCAGTGATGGATAGGCGGCATTCTCAATGATGTCACCGCTGATCTCTAGTGATGGATAGGCTGCATTCTCAGTGATGTCACCGCTGATCTCTAGTGATGGATAGGCTGCATTCTCAGTGATGTCACCGCTGATCTCTAGTGATGGATAGGCGGCATTCTCAGTGATGTCACCGCTGATCTCTAGTGATGGATAGGCTGCATTCTCAGTGATGTCACGGCTGATCTGTAGTGATGGATAGGCGGCATTCTCAGTGATGTCACCGCTGATCTCTAGTGATGGATAGGCGTCATTCTCAGTGATGTCACCGCTGATCTCTAGTGATGTATAGGCTGCATTCTCAGTGATGTCACTGCTGATCTCTAGCAATGGATAGGCTGCATTCTCAGTGATGTCACCGCTGATCTCTAGTGATGGATATTCTGCATTCTCAGTGATGTCACCGCTGATCTCTAGTGATGGATAGGCGGCATTCTCAGTGATGTCACCGCTGATCTCTAGTGATGGATAGGCTGCATTCTCAGTGATGACACCGCTGATCTCTAGTGATGGATAGGCGTCATTCTCAGTGCTGTCACCGCTGATCTCTAGTGATGGATAGGGGTCATTCTCAGTGATGTCACCGCTGATCTCTAGTGATGGATAGGCGGCATTCTCAGTGATGTCACCGCTGATCTCTGGTGATGGATAGGCGGCATTCTCAGTGATGTCACCGCTGATCTCTAGTGATGGATAGGCAGCATTCTCAGTGATGTCACCGCTGATCTCTAGTAATGGATAGGAGGCATTCTCAGTGATGTCACCACTGATATCTAGTGATGGATAGGCAGCATTCTCAGTGATGTCACCGCTGATCTCTAGTGATGGATAGGCGGCATTCTCAGTGATGTCACCGCTGATCTCTAGTGATGGATAGGCGGCATTCTCAGTGATGTCACCGCTGATCTCTAGTGATGGATAGGCGGCATTCTCAGTGATGTCACCGCTGATCTCTAGTGATGGATAGGCGGCATTCTCAGTGATGTCACCGCTGATCTCTAGTGATGGATAGGCTGCATTCTCTGTGATGTCACCGCTGATCTCTAGTGATGGATAGGCGGCATTCTCAGTGATGTCACCGCTGATCTCTGGTGATGGATAGGCGGCATTCTCAGTGATGTCACCGCTGATCTCCAGTGATGGATAGGCGGCATTCTCAGTGATGTCACCGCTGATCTCTAGTGATGGATAGGCGGCATTCTCAGTGATGTCACCGCTGATCTCTAGTGATGGATAGGCTGCATTCTCAGTGATGTCACCGCTGATCTCTACTGATGGATAGGCGGCATTCTCAGTGATGTCACCGCTGATCTCTAGTAATCGATAGGCGGCATTCTCAGTGATGACACCGCTGATCTCTAGTGATGGATAGGCGGCATTCTCAGTGATGTCACCGCTGATCTCTAGTGATGGATAGGCTGCATTCTCAGTGATGTCACCGCTGATCTCTAGTAATAGATAAGCTGCATTCTCAGTGATGTCACCGCTGATCTCTAGTGATGGATAGGCGGCATTCTCAGTGATGTCACCGCTGATCTCTAGTAATCGATAGGCGGCATTCTCAGTGATGTCACCGCTGATCTCTAGTGATGGATAGGCTGCATTCTCAGTGATGTCACCGCTGATCTCTAGTGATGGATAGGCTGCATTCTCAGTGATGTCACCGCTGATCTCCAGTGTTCTTAGGTTTACATTTAGACTGGAGATTTTTTTACGCTGAGTCTGGTTTTTGGCTTTTCTCGCCGTCTCATCGTTTTTCATGTGCTTATGACATTTCTACATCAGAACGGCTTCAGCGGTGATGGATTTGTCTCCGTGTTCGGCTTCGCCGCTCCTTCTATTCTTTTATGTTTCTCGTCTGCAAATAAATTGTCACCTCAGCCTCTCCCGGCCGCTCGCGTCTTCTTTTCTCGTGTTTGCTGCGTTCATCCATTTCCAGCATTTTACTGAAAGTATTTAAATAATTTCTGTGGTTTTCGCAGAGCCCCCGGGTGACCGCCATCTGTCTTACCTGCTTCTGTGTCTGATCAGCCAGGAAGACGTTGACGTCTCTCCACACTCCAGCGACAGCGCAAATCCTGCGGCCCTTCCATATACAATGTCTACAACAAGGTGAGGAGTCGCTTGTAGAATGGGACAGAAGCCGAGACTGAAGATTTCTATAGAATCGAGAGATGTGACAACCAATATGGCCACTATTAAAGCTCTCACCCAGCTTTCCCGGAAGCCCTGATACATTTTTTGCCTCCATAATACTGAATGATCTAGCAGAGTGGACCCCGCTCCCTGGTGATGTAGTGCCCTGGTGTCCAGTGGTTTAGTGTCTGGTTTGGTCTCAGTCCTGGAGTCACAGTCACTTACCTTCCTCCTCACATGACCAACAGACATGATGCTTCTTCTTCCTGCTCCTAAAAATCAAGAAGAAGAAAAGGAGCAGCCGTCATCTGACAGTCCCTCGGCTCCCATGAAGGTCGTGGTCCGGAAATCTGCAGGGTGATGTCAGATCTATAGATTGGTACCGGAGCTGGACCTGAACCTGACTCTTCTCCTCTGACCCCAGTCCTTCTTGGTACATACCTAGTGTCCTCGCTGCTGACATTGCCATTGTATCTGCAGACAAAGACACTGCAACAGAAACCAGTTATAATAAACCATACTGAACCCATGTAAAGAACGACAAGAAACAATGTAGTTCGGGCCGCAACAAAGTAAACAAGTCACAGCCTTGATTTATAGGAACCTTTAGCTTTTCTTCTGCTCTGTATGATTTTAGGTGTTATATTCAATAGTTTTATGGCGCACATGTTGTTAAATGTGTCAGCCACAAAATCCTGATCCCCTTCCCCCTTTCGCCCAAGCCCCCCACCCTCCAAAAACGGAAACACCTTAAAGTAGAATGATTTGCCACCAGAGGTAGCTGTGTACTTGCAGCCTCACAACCACACAAAGAGAGAGGCTTCAGTGGCATCACCCTTCCTACTTCCTATAAATAAAGAGAGAGAGATGCTGCAGCTGCATCCTGCTCCTCCTCCCTGCACAAAAAGAGAGAGAAGCTATAGCTCCTTCCTACATGCAAGGAGAGAGAACCTGCAGCTACCCACCTCCCTACACACAAAGAGAGACAATCTGCAGCTGTTCCCCTCCTCCTACCTACACACAAAGAAAGATACTCTGCAGCTGTTACCCTCCTCCTTCCTACATGCATGGAGAGAGAAGCTGCAGCTCTCCTGCTCCTCCCTACCCACAAAGAGAGAGGAGCTACAGCTGCACCCTCCTCCTCTTTCCTACACACATAGAGAGAGAAGCTGCAACTGTCCCTCTCCTCCTCCCAACAAAAGAGAAGTTGCAGCTGTCCTGCTCCTCCTCCTTACACACAAAGAGAGAGAAGCTGCAGCTGTCCTGCTGTCCTGCTCCTCCTCCTTACACACAAAGAGAGAGAAGCTGCAGTTGTCCTGCTCCTCCTCCTTACACACAAAGAGAGAGAAGCTGCAGCTGTCCTGCTGTCCTGCTCCTCCTCCTTACACACAAAGAGAGAGAAGCTGCAGTTGTCCTGCTCCTCCTCCTTACACACAAAGAGAGAGAAGCTGCAGCTGTCCTGCTGTCCTGCTCCTCCTCCTTACACACAAAGAGAGAGAAGCTGCAGTTGTCCTGCTCCTCCTCCTTACACACAAAGAGAGAGAAGCTGCAGCTGTCCTGCTTTCCTGCTCCTCCTCCTTACACACAAAGAGAGAGAAGCTGCAGTTGTCCTGCTCCTCCTCCTTACACACAAAGAGAGAGAAGCTGCAGCTGTCCTGCTGTCCTGCTCCTCCTCCTTACACACAAAGAGAGAGAAGCTGCAGTTGTCCTGCTCCTCCTCCTTACACACAAAGAGAGAGAAGCTGCAGCTGTCCTGCTCCTCCTCCTTACACACAAAGAGAGAGAAGCTGCAGCTGTCCTGCTCCTCCTCCTTACACACAAAGAGAGAGAAGCTGCAGCTGTCCTGCTACTCTTCCCTTCCCACAAAGTGAGAAAGGCTGCAGCTGCCTCCCTGTCTTCCTGCCTACACAGAAAGAGAGAGAAGCTGCAGTTCCCCCCCCCCTCCTCTTCCCTGTCTGCTGTGTACTGTTTTACTCCAGATGGATTTCTTGGGACTTAGGTGGTTTGTGCATATTTAGAGAGATGCTGCAGGGAGCGGGGGCTACACGTGGCTGGGGGGTGAGGAAGGAGACGCTGTCCTCTAATACCATATATTAGGACAGTCACATTAGGGGCAGTAAGCTTCCACACAGTGACCAGTCCTTGATGGGTTAAAGCTTTAACACTCCAGATTTGGGAGTGCTGTGCGCTGCTGTCCTGTCTTCTGCTCAGCGTTTTGTGTACTCAGGAATCCTGCAGAGATTCTCTTGGATTTGGTTCATGTCCTCAGGGAATTAATGAATTTCTGCTGCATTTTCTGAGTTTGCTCTGATTGTGCTCAGTGACTGCTCCCGAAACCTAATCCCCGGCAGTGATTTATGATGTATTGTAACCCTGGTGTACTTCCATAAACCCAATCACCGCCATATAACTGACTAAACAGGTACTAATGCCGCCTGAAATAATATTCTACTGCAATTTCTGGAGAGTGTGAAATGTAGGTCAGCGACTTCTTAACACCGCACATCGCCAGCGATACAAGGGTAAGCCGCTGGTGTTAACTCTTCCAGTGCCGGGGTGAAGATCTAAAGGTCCCCAGCAGTACAGAGGATTTCAGGCCAGCAGTGTGCTGATCTTGTGGAGGTTACAGGCTGAGAATTACATAGTAGAGGGAGCAGGGTCCCAGCAGGACAGAGGATTTCAGGAGAGGAGTGTGCTGATATTGTGGAGGCCACAGGCTGAGAGTTACATAGTGGAAGGAGCAGGGTGCTCCCAGCAGCACAGAGGATTTCAGGAGAGGAGTGTGCTGATCCTGTGGAGGTGAAAGGCTGAGAGTTACATAGTGGAAGGAGCAGGGTCCCAGCAGCACAGAGGATTTCAGGAGAGGAGTGCGCTAATCCTGTGGAGGTCACAGGCTGAGAGTTACATAGTGGAGGGAGCAGGGTCCCAGCAGCACAGAGGATTTCAGGAGAGGAGTGTGCTGATCCTGTGGAGGTGAAAGGGTGAGAGTTACATAGTGGGAGGAGCAGGGTCCCAGCAGCACAGAGGATTTCAGGAGAGGAGTGTGCTGATCCTGTGGAGGTGAAAGGGTGAGAGTTACATAGTGGAGGGAGCAGGGTCCCAGCAGCACAGAGGATTTCAGGAGAGGAGTGCGCTGATCCTGTGGAGGTCACAGGCTGAGAGTTACATAGAGGAAGTAGCAGGGTCCCAGCAGCACAGAGGATTTCAGGAGAGGAGTGTGCTGATCCTGTGGAGGTCACAGAGTGAGAGTTACATAGTGGGAGGAGCAGGGTCCCAGCAGCACAGAGGATTTCAGGAGAGGAGTGTGCTGATCTAGGGGAGGTCACAGGATGAGAGTTACATAGTGAGAGAAGCAGGGTCCCCAGCAGCACAGAGGATTTCAGGAGAGGAGTGTGCTGATCTAGGGGAGGTCACAGGATGAGAGTTACATAGTGGAAGGAGCAGGGTCCCAGCAGCACAGAGGATTTCAGGAGAGGACTGCGCTGATCTGGTGGAGGTCACAGGATGAGAGTTACATAGTGGGAGGAGCAGGGTCCCAGCAGCACAGAGGATTTCAGGAGAGGAGTGTGCTGATCCTGTGGAGGTCACAGGATGGGAGTTACATAATGTAAGGAGCAGGGTCCCAGCAGCACAGAGGATTTCAGGAGAGGAGTGTGCTGATCCTGTGGAGGTCACAGGATGGGAGTTACATAATGGAAGGAGCAGGGTCCACAGCAGCACAGAGGATTTTGCTTATAGATTAAAACACTACAGAAATTAAAACAGCAGATGAAATGAGGTCAAACTGCTCAAAGTGATGTATTTCTAGGACCGTAGGAGGATAGGAGTGGTAGTGCATGTTCTACCCATAATTTCTCACACATTAATTTTTGCCAAGGGAAAAACGTGTGAACATGTTTCTTTGAGATTTGGCAGAAATCTCAGAATCTGAAGCTCATTGTTGTGATTTTTATACTTTCTGATGATTAACTGTTCAATATGGATGGAGAGATTTCAGGGATCGGCGCCAAATCTCCAGACGCTGATATCTGAGTGGATGGAGTCCGGCCAGAAAGTGCACATATAACGGACACACACCCATCACTGCCGAGGAAGAGGCGGAGCTCAGGAAGAGAGATACAGTGTATCTAATCTCATCAAGTGTGATACTGATCGGTAAGATTCTGTATCTGAGCATCTGAAGTGCAGACCTACTAGAAAGCACTACAACTCCTATCATGCAACTTACTGAAAAATGAGATCCCGTGCTGCTCCACCTGCATCATTTACATTAGGGCTCGCTCACACAAACGTTTTTTGCGTTCCATATACGGTCTGTATACGGAATCATTTATTTCAATGGGCCCACAATAAAAAAAAGGAAGGGTCTCCGTATGCATTCCGTTTCCGTATTTCCGTTTTTCTGTTCCGCAACATTTTGAGTCAGGTTCTATTATTGTCCGCAAATCACCTTCAGTGGCTCCATTCAAGTCAATGGGTCCGTATGAAAAACAAAATGCATACGGTGCACATGTCCGTATGTCATCCGTTTTTTGCGGATCCATGCTGTAGAAATGCTATGCCCAGCCCATTTTGCACGTGTGTTTGGTGTTTTCAATGATTTCAAAGTTCCGCAAAAAACGGACCGCAAAACCATACGGTCGTGTGAACAAGCCCTTATGGTAACGCTAATTTATAAGTGGCTGTGACTGTACACAGGGAGGCTGCAGAGTGATGCAGGATGATCCACAGATACAAGGAGACTGAAAGCGGAAGTTCTACGAACAAAGAAGAGAAATACTACTACACACTGCCAGAATACACTGCAATATACTATCTAAGAAAGTAATATTATAGCAGTTATATTCCTGTACTCATGAGGCAGTATTATAGTAGTTATATTCCTGTACATAGGAGCTGTATTATAGTAGTTATATTCTTGTACATAGGAGCAGTATTATAGTAGTTATATTCTTGTACATAGGAGCAGTATTATAGTAGTTATATTCTTGTATATAAGAGCAGTATTATAGTAGTTATATTCTTATATATAGGAGGCAGTATTATAGTAGTTATATTCTTGTACATAGGAGGCAGTATTATAGTAGTTATATTCTTGTACATAGGAGCAGTATTATAGTAGTTATATTCTTGTATATAGGAGCAGTATTATAGTAGTTATATTCTTGTACATAGGAGGCAGTATTATAGTAGTTATATTCTTGTACATAGGAGGCAGTATTATAGTAGTTATATTCTTGTACATAGGAGGCAGTATTATAGTAGTTATATTCTTGTACATAGGAGGCAGTATTATAGTAGTTATATTCTTGTACATAGGAGCAGTATTATAGTAGTTATATTCTTGTACATAGGAGCAGTATTATAGTAGTTATATTCTTGTACATAGGAGGCAGTATTATAGGAAAAATACGTACCTGGGATTTTACTTTCCTTGAGTCCGAAGGCAGCACAGAATGGGTTAAGATCCCGTCATCCTTGTTTCTTGGACCGCCCACCTAGTAAAAACAAACCAATAATGGTTAACAACTAACTGATCCTCCCCTATAAAAGGGTCCTTCCCCCTAGGCATTCTGTGTAAAATAAATAGATCCTGACAACAATATAATGCCAATCAAAAAATTTATTAGGGAGGGTATCGTTGTGCTGCCTTCGGACTCAAGGAAAGTAAAATCCCAGGTACGTATTTTTCCTTTCCCCTATCGTCCTACGGCAGCACAGAATGGGATTTTCATATATCCTAATGGGAGGGATTTTCTTCCAAGGCTGCAGACAGAACCCCGGTACCGAAGGCTGAGCTCCTGGCATAGACATCTAAGCGGTAATGTTTTGCAAAAGTTAGAGATGACGACCAAGAGGCAGCGTTGCAGATATCCTCGATGGGTACTTGAGCTACTTCAGCCCAGGATGTGGCTGTCGCCCTTGTAGAATGAGCCTTTAGCGGAAAAGGCGGAGGTAAGTCTTCAAGAGAGTAGGTTTTAAAAATGGCAGTTTTTATCCATCTAGCTAGGGAGTCTCTTGATGGTGAATGACCCTTCCTAGGGCCGGCGAATAAAACAAAGAGGTAATCCGTCTTCCTGAACTCTCTTGTTCTTTCAAGGTACATTAGCAAAGTCCTTTTTACATCCAAAGTATGCCACGAAGACTGGCTTTCATCAGACGAATCCGGGTGAAATATGGGTAGAAAAGCTTCTCTATTCTTATTAGCTGCAGATGGGACTTTCGGTATAAAGGATGGTACAGTCCGTAGTAGTACCCCATCAGGGAGGAAACGGATATATGGAGGCTTTGAAGACAGAGCCTGAAGCTCTCCCAACCTTTTCGCGGATGTTATAGCGGTTAAAAAGAACGCCTTAAGCGTTAACCATTTGATGTCTGCCTCTTGCAAAGGCTCAAAAGGTGGCCCAGTCAAGCCATTTAGTACCACCGAGAGATCCCAGACTGGCATTGGTTCTCTATGTGTTGGTTTCAGTCTTCTAATGGCTTTAAAAAACCGGGATACCAGAGGATGGTGAAGGAACTCATTCCCCGTCATAGAGTTGATTGCTGTCATGTGGGCCCGCAAAGTATTTGGCTTGAGGCCCTTTTGAAAACCATCTTGCAAAAATTGTAAAATTGATGCTATCCGGAGTTCCTTCTGACCGGAGTCAGATCTCCAGGACGTAAACTTCTTCCAAATCTTTGCATATTTTTTATTAGTGGTGTCTTTACGGGAAGCCAGTAGAGTTTCAATGACTGATTCTGAAAGACCATCTCTTTTCAGTTTAGATCTTTCAGCCTCCAGGCTGTCAGATGGAGGCGTTCGGCATTCTGGTGGTAGAGACCGTTCTGTGACAAGAGATCCGGACGAAGAGGGAGCTTCCAAAATTCCCCCCTGGAAAGATGGAGAAGGAGGGGGAACCATGACCTCCGAGGCCAGAACGGGGCTATTAGAATCAATAGGCGTGGTTTCTCTTCCATAGCCTTCCGTAGAATTCTCGGTATTAACGGGACTGGAGGAAATACATAGGCTGAGAGGTTCTTCCATGTTATTGAGAAGGCATCCACTACAGTGGGCCTGTCCACTGATCTGAGGGAGCAGAATTTGTCCAGTTTCTTGTTTTCTGCTGTCGCCATGAGATCCCATGTCGGGCATCCCCATCTGGCTGTGATGTCTTGAAAAATAGAGACATTTAATTCCCATTCCGCCTGATTGATAATCCTCCGACTGAGAAGATCCGCTCTCGTATTCGAGCAGCCTCTGATATGAAGCGCTCTCAATTCTAGGAGGTGTCTCTCTGCCCATCCGAAGATCTTCTTGCAAAGACTCAGTAGGAGGCTGTTCTTTGTACCTCCTTGCTTGTTTAGGTAAAATACTGTAACCAGATTGTCTGATCTGATCAAGACCGCTCTCCCTGCTATGTAGGATTTGAAGTGGAGTAGAGCGAGGTAGACCGTCTTCAATTCTTTGTAATTTGATGACTGCATCTTGTCCCTGGGGGACCAGAGACCCTGGGTCCAGAGATCCTGAAGATGTGCGCCCCATCCGTGACCCGAGGCGTCCGTGGTAATAATTGTCGGGGACACAAACTGGAAACTCTTTCCTTTGGTGAGATTGTTGGACTGACACCACCATCTGAGACTCCGGATTGTCATAGGTTTCAGCTTCAGTCTGGCTCCTAGGTGATAGCCGCTGCGGCGCCAGGCCTGTAGACAATTCTGCTGCAGATCCCTGGCATGGATGCTCGCCCACGGAACCGCATCTGAAACAGCGGTGAGATGACCCAGTGTTCTCATTACTCTGCGAACTGAAGGGCGTGTATAGATATTAGATTCTTCACCTCCTTTTGTATTGCTTCGACCTTTGGAATGGGCAAGAATAGCTTCATGGAGATTGAATCTATCAGGAAGCCTAGAAAGATCTTTGATGTTGATGGGAGTAGATCCGATTTCTTCTGATTCAGGAGGAATCCCACAGATTGGAGAACTCTTATTGTCTCTTCCAGATGACGAAGAAGTAGATCTTTTGATTGAGACACGATCAGCCAGTCGTCTAAATAAGGAAAGATCTGGATCCCCTGTAACCGTAGGTAGGCTACAATTATGATGACGACCTTTGTAAAGACCCTTGGAGCGGAGCAAAGACCAAATGGAAGAGCTTTGAACTGGAAGTGTTGAATCTTTCCGTTCTTTCTGACAGCGACTCTTAAAAATTTTCTGGACTCCGGATGGATAGGAATGTGCAGGTACGCATCCCTCAGATCCAGGGAAGACATGAACTGGCCCTTTTTGATTACCGCTGAAATGGATCTGATGGTCTCCATCTTGAAGCTGATCTTCTTCATGAAGTGATTCACGTATCTCAAATCTATTATTAAACGGCTTTTTCCATTTGCCTTGGGGACACAAAATACTCTGGAGTAGACTCCTAAGAAATCCTGGCCAGGTGGAACAGACTCCAGGACTTCTTTTTCTTGGAACTCCTGAAGTAAATGAAGGACAAGCGGATCTTCTCCCTTGTTGAGTAGGAACCGGTTTCTTGGCAGGCGCTTGAACTCCAAGGAATACCCTTTTGAATTAAATTTAGGGCCCAGGCGTCTGTGGTGATGACCTGCCAGCCTGAGAGGAAGTGCTGCAGACGTCCTCCCACTACCTGGTTCTTGGCGTCAGAACTCGGTTTTCGATGTTCTGTTGTCCTCGCCCTTTTCTTTGGCTTCTCTGAAGCTGACCATGTTCTTCGGTCTGTTCTTCCTCTATTGTAACGCCCCTGAAGGAAGATCTTCTGTATTCTTGGTTCCTGTATGGACGAAAAATTTACTTTTTCTCTCCGTTTTGGCTGAGGGAAACTTAAGGCTTTCTCATCCATGTTGGCTTCCAGCAATTTATCCAAGTGAGCCCCGAATAATCTTCCCGGCTCAAAGGGGAGGGAACAAAGATTATTCTTGGATGCCTGGTCACCTGACCATAATTTGAGCCATAATGCTCTTCTTACTGCATTAGAGAGAGCCATGTTCCTGGCGGTAAGTCTTACAGTGTCCACCGGAAAATCGCACAAGAATTCTGCCGCTAGTTTAAGCGTAGGGATCTGTCGGAGCAATTCCTCTCTGGACACACGATCCTCAATATCTCTGCCCAGCTGGCTAAGCCACACTCTGAGGGCTCTGGCTACCGGAACGGCGGATAACGCAGCCTTATTCAGGGAGGCAAGGTGAGTATGCTGCCTCTTCAGGAGGCTATCCGCCTTCTTGTCCATCGGATCTTTAAGTAATGCCGAATCGTCAGATGGAAAAGAGATTTCTTAGCCAGTCTAGTAACGGCTGCATCTACTCTGGCCGGATCTTCCCATGATGATGATTCAGCCGGATCCGTTTTATAAATATTTTTAAATCTGGTCCCCAAATTGATTCTGGAGACTGGTTGCTCCCATTCCTTCCGCATAATACTCTCTAACATGGGATGACTAGGGAAGACCGATGCCTTCTTTTTTGGAAAATAAAACAGGTCTTCTTCTTGGCGGGAGCTTGTTTTATCTTTGCTGGCTTCCATGACGCTCTTCACCTCTTTTATTAAATGATTCGCTTCCTTTTTGTTAAACAGAAAGTTGTCTTCCATGACCGTAGTTTCAGAGTCTGAAGAAACCTCGCCCTCAGATCTAGAAGATTCGCCCGGTGATGATGGAGAAACGTATGATTTTTTAGGAGCCTTCTTTTTGGATTTTTTCAAAAAGGCTTTAAATAAGGACATAATTTTCCTTGTTTCCATATCTGAATCTTCTTCTGGCTGAGTACAGTCCTCACATATGGTGGAGGGGTAGTCAGATGGCAGTTGAGACAAACAGGATACACATAGTGCAGACTTCTGTTTCTTTTGTGGTGGAGGAGACAGTGCCAGGGGCGGATTAAGTGCATGATAGGCCCGGGGCTGACTACCCAACTTGGGCCCCCCCCCTCCCCTCCATTTTAGGTTTCAGGTTTTTTTTCTGTATGAAGAGGCTGTGGTGCTTTGTGAGCGCCACAGTCTCTTCATAGGCCATATGACATCACATTCATCGTTCACATGGCCTATCTGCAGCTCTGTCCTATCTGAGTGATTGGGGCTGAGCTGCAATACCAAGCGCAGTGCTATCACATGGACAGCGCCGTACTTGGTAAGGAGCAAAGAGGCTGCGGCGCTCACTGGAACATCGCGGTCTCCTCAAACAGCTGATTGGCGGGGCTGCCAGGAGTCGGACCCCCACCATCTCATAACTCTCTGAGTACAGATGTCATAGATGTTACCTGCAGTCCTATGTAACACCCCACATAACACAGTAAATTATTGTGCTATGTGGGGTGTTACATAGACTGCAGGAACTATTACATTATCTGCACACAGAAAGTTATCACTGTTATCAAGGCTGTTACATAGGACTGCAGGTGAAAAATAAAAATTTAAGTTGCCAAATTTAAAATACATATGATTATGATAAAGACTTGGAGGAGAAGATGAGACGCAGGTCACAGCAGTGAGGATACAGCACCACATACCTCTTACATCCAGGGACTTCTCCTGTCATGTAGCTCTTCTCTTTCCTCTTCTCCTCCGTTTGACCCAGACCGCCATGACTAATTCCTCCCGCCGCATCTCGTCCCTACAGAGTTTGTTACATAGACACGTTAGATTTCTCATAATTGGGGTCATTTATCAAACTGATGTAAATTAGAACTGGCTTAGTTGCCAAGAGCAACCAGATTCCACCTTTCATTTTCCAGAGGAGCTGTCAAAAATGAAAGGTGGAATCTGTTGCTATGGACAACTAAGCCAGGTCTACTACAACAGTTTGATAAATGACCCTAAAGATCCCTATAGTGTCTAAAGCAGTTATAATGTCCCATAGAGTGCCCCCAGTAATACTAACATCCTATATTGTGCTCCAGGTAATAATCCCTGTATAGTGTCCCCAATACCCCACACTACCCCCATATAGTATTTTCCCTTCACACTGCCCCATATAGTAATTTCCCCACACTGCCCCCATATAGTAATTTCCCCACACTGTCCCATATAATAATTTCCCCACACTGCCCCCATATAGTAATTTCCCCACACTGCCCCATATAGTAATTTCCCCACACTGCCCCATATAGTAATTTCCCCACACTGCCCCATACAGTAATTTCCCCACACTGCCCCCATATAGTAATTTCCCCACACTGCCCCCATATAGTAATTTCCCCACACTGCCCCATATAGTAATTTCCCCACACTGCCCCCATACAGTAATTTCCCCACACTGCCCCCATATAGTAATTTCCCCACACTGTCCCCGTATAGTAATTTCCCCACACTGTCCCCGTATAGTAATTTCCCCACACTGTCCCCGTATAGTAATTTCCCCACACTGTCCCCATATAGTAATTTCCCCACACTGTCCCCATATAGTAATTTCCCCCAAACTGTCCCCATATAGTAATTTCCCCACACTGTCCCCATATAGTAATTTCCCCACACTGCCCCCATATAGTAATTTCCCCCACACTGACCCCATACAGTAATTTCCCCACACTGCCCCATATAGTAATTTCCCCACACTGCCCCATATAGTAATTTCCCCCACACTGCCCCATATAGTAATTTCCCCACACTGCCCCATATAGTAATTTCCCCACACTGCCCCCATATAGTAATTTCCCCACACTGACCCCATACAGTAATTTCCCCACACTGCCCCATATAGTAATTTCCCCACACTGCCCCATATAGTAATTTCTCCCACACTGCCCCATATAGTAATTTCCCCCACACTGCCCCATATAGTAATTTCTCCCACACTGCCCCCATATAGTAACTTCCCCCACACTGCCCCACAGTAATTTCCCCCACACTGCCCCCATATAGTAATTTCCCCACACTGCCCCCATATAGTAATTTCCCCACACTGCCCCATATAGTAACTTCCCCACACTGCCCCATATAGTAATTTCCCCACACTGCCCCATATAGTAATTTCTCCCACACTGCCCCCATATAGTAATTTCTCCCACACTGCCCCCATATAGTAATTTCCCCACACTGCCCCTATATAGTAATTTCCCCACACTGCCCCCATATAGTAATTTCCCCACACTGCCCCATATAGTAATTTCTCCCACACTGCCCCATATAGTAATTTCCCCCACACTGCCCCATATAGTAATTTCCCCACACTGCCCCATATAGTAATTTCTCCCACACTGCCCCATATAGTAATTTCCTCACACTGTCCCCATACAGTAATTTCCCCCACACTGTCCCCGTATAGTAATTTCCCCACACTGCCCCATATAGTAATTTCTCCCACACTGCCCCATATAGTAATTTCCCCACACTGCCCCATATAGTAATTTCCCCACACTGCCCCATATAGTAATTTCTCCCACACTGCCCCATATAGTAATTTCCCTCACACTGCCCCATATAGTAATTTCCCCACACTGCCCCATATAGTAATTTTCCCTCACTGCCCCCATATAGTAATTTCCCCACACTGCCCCCATATAGTAATTTCCCTCACACTGCCCCCGTATAGTAATTTCCCCCACACTGTCCCCGTATAGTAATTTCCCTCACACTGCCCCATATAGTAACTTCCCCCACACTGCCCCATATAGTAATTTCCCCACACTGCCCCCATATAGTAATTTCCCCACACTGCCCCATATAGTAATTTCCCCACACTGCCCCCATATAGTAATTTCCCCCACACTGACATCCATTAATTAATTCACCCCCACAACTGCCATCCATTCACTAATTTGCCCCCATAGAAACATGCCCCACTGTCCCTTAATATATCCCCCCCCCCAAGTTAGCACACACAAAAAAAAAAGAAAAAAAGCTAATACTTACCTGTATGCTGATAGGTGAGGCAGGCACAGGTACATGAGAGCGTGCGCGCGCGCCACTATACAGGCGCACGATGATGTCATCACGCGCGCCGCGCGATGATGTCATCGCGCACGCCGGGCTTCTACCACCACCACATAGGCCTCAGGCCTACTAGGCCTGAAGCCTATGGCGGTGATAGGCGGCGGGGCAGGGAACTATACGCTCCCGTGCCCCGCCGCAGTATGTGGGTGTTCGGGTCGGCGCTGGGCCCCCCAGCGATGCCGGGCCCGGGGCGACCGACCCAAACGCCCCAATTATAATCCGCCTCTGGACAGTGCGTCACGGTGACATCTAATGCATAGCTCAGCTTCAAAATCATCTGGAAGCGGCTGCTCACATCCCTGACACAGCCTGTGTCTGGACTTTCTGGACCGCTTTTCCCCTTTACTAGAAGAGGTAGACATCTGTAAAAGGAGATATATCTGCATGAGTGACCATAATATATATGTAACACATGCGCCCCAAGTACATAGATACCGGTACCTTGAAAATGCAGGAGCTCGGCTGCCTGGTAGCAAGGGCACCGAGCTCCACATAGCCCCCTCCTTAAATACTTAACTTTAGCGCCTTTTGCGCTAGTGGCGCGAACCGGGGACCGGAAGTGCGGAAGTGACGTCACCGCAGCGTGCGTGTCACGCTGCGTTCCATTGCAGGCCGACACCGGAAGTGTCGGCACCCGACTTCTCTTTCGGCATTCCGCTTGTATAGCATGCCCCCGATACTGAAGACATGGGGCCGACTTCAGAATATGCGCCAGAGCGGGGCGGGGAGCGGAGCCAAGGAACCACCAGGGCTATACCCGCTCCCCAGGCCATCAATCACCTTTTCCCAAGGTATAGGGCCAATCCAAATGGTGGGCTTCATCCTCAAGGAGGACAATAAAAAAACACAGAATGCCTAGGGGGAAGGACCCTTTTATAGGGGAGGATCAGTTAGTTGTTAACCATTATTGGTTTGTTTTTACTAGGTGGGCGGTCCAAGAAACAAGGATGACGGGATCTTAACCCATTCTGTGCTGCCGTAGGACGATAGGGGAAAGTAGTTATATTCTTGTATATAGGAGCAGTATTATAGTAGTTATATTCTTGTATATAGGAGGCAGTATTATAGTAGTTATATTCTAGTACATAGGAGGCAGTATTATAGTAGTTATATTCCTGTACATAGGAGGCAGTATTATAGTAGTTATATTCTTGTGCATAGGAGCAGTATTATAGTAGTTATATTCTTGTACATAGGAGCAGTATTATAGCAGTTACATTCTTGTACATAGGAGGCAGTATTATAGTAGTTATATTCTTGTACATAGGAGCAGTATTATAGTAGTTATATTATTGTACATAGGAGACAGTATTATAGCAGTCATATTCTTGTACATAGGAGGCAGTATTATAGTAGTTATATTCTTATACATAGGAGCAGTATTTTAGTAGTTATATTCTTATACATAGGAGGCAGTATTATAGTAGTTATATTCTTGTACATAGGAGCAGTACTATAGTAGTTATATTCTTGTACATAGGAGGCAGTATTATAGTAGTTATATTCTTGTACATAGGAGACAGTATTATAGTAGTTATATTCTTGTACATAGGAGCAGTATTATAGTAGTTATATTCTTGTACATAGGAGGTAGTATTATAGTATTTATATTCTTGTACATAGTAGGCAGTATTATAGTAGTTATATTCCTGTACATAGGAGCAGTATTATAGTAGTTATATTCCTGTACATAGGAGTAGTATTATAGTAGTTATATTCTTGTACATAGGAGCAGTATTATAGTAGTTATATTCTTGTACATAGGAGGCAGTATTATAGTAGTTATATTCTTGTACATAGGAGGCAGTATTATAGTAGTTATATTCTTGTACATAGGAGGCAGTATTATAGTAGTTATATTCTTGTACATAGGAGGCAGTATTATAGTAGTTATATTCTTGTACATAGGAGGCAGTATTATAGTAGTTATATTCTTGTACATAGGAGGCAGTATTATAGTAGTTATATTCCTGTACATAGGAGCAGTATTATAGTAGTTATATTCTTGTACATAGGAGCAGTATTATAGTAGTTATATTCTTGTACATAGGAGCAGTATTATAGTAGTTATATTCTTGTACATAGGAGGCAGTATTATAGTAGTTATATTCTTGTACATAGGAGCAGTATTATAGTAGTTATATTCTTGTACATAGGAGCAGTATTATAGCAGTTATATTCTTGTACATAGGACGAGCAGTATTATAGCAGTTATATTCTTGTACATAGGAGGCAGTATTATAGTAGTTATATTCTTGTACATAGGAGCAGTATTATAGTAGTTATATTCTTGTACATAGGAGCAGTATTATAGTAGTTATATTCTTGTACATAGGAGCAGTATTATAGTAGTTATATTCTTGTACATAGGAGCAGTATTATAGCAGTTATATTCTTGTACATAGGAGCAGTATTATAGTAGTTATATTCTTGTACATAGGAGCAGTATTATAGTAGTTATATTCTTGTACATAGGAGCAGTATTATAGTAGTTATATTCCTGTACATAGGAGCAGTATTATAGCAGTTATATTCTTGTACATGGGATCAGTATTATAGTAGTTAAATTCTTGTACATAGGAGCAGTATTATAGTAGTTATATTCTTGTACAGAGGAGCAGTATTATAGTAGTTATATTCCTGTACATAGGAGCAGTATTATAGCAGTTATATTCTTGTACATAGGAGCAGTATTATAGTAGTTATATTCTTGTACATAGGAGCAGTATTATAGTAGTTATATTCTTGTACATAGTAGCAGTATTATAGTAGTTATATTCTTGTACATAGGAGCAGTATTATAGTAGTTATATTCCTGTACATAGGAGCAGTATTATAGTAGTTATATTGCTGTACATAGGAGCAGTATTACAGTAGTTATATTCTTGTACATTGGATGCAGTATTATATTAGTTATATTCTTGTACATAGGAGGCAGTATTATAGTAGTTATATTCTTGTACATTGGAGGCAGTATTATATTAGTTATATTCTTGTACATAGGAGGCAGTATTATAGTAGTTATATTCTTGTACATAGGAGGCAGCATTATAGTAGTTATATTTTTGAACATGGGAGCAGTATTATAGTAGTTTTAATATTGTACATAGGAGTCAGTATTATAGTAGCTTGAATATTGTACGTAGGAGGGTGTATTATAGACATATTTAATCTGTTTCGCATAGTTATCTGTAAGTACTTTCAGGATCAATTCTCAAAGACTGGCTTTTGTTTTACTTATCTTTGATAGCCTCTGTACTGCCTGTGCCTAGTCATTAGTTAGGTGCACATTCGGTATGGCAGGAATAAAAACTAGTCCAGCTCCTGACTTAGGGCTCTTTCACACTTGTGTTTTTCTTTTCCGGCGGGGCTCTATACCAGAAAATAACTGATCAGTTTTATCCCTGTGCATCCTGAATGGAGATAAATCCATTCAGGATGCATCAGGAAGGATGTCTTCAATTCCGTTTTTTTTACCCCAAAATTCTAGAACATTTGCCAGAATACTGGATACAGCATTTTTTCCTAATGGAATGTTAGTGCCGGATCCGTGCTTTCAGTCTGCGCATGCGCAGACCGGTAAAAGTGTTAAAGAGATATATAAAGGATCCGTCTCTCTGCATGACAAGCGAAGAGACGGATCTGTTCTTGCAATGCATTTTCTACAACGGATCGACAGCCGAATCCGTCTTGAAATGCTTTCCGTTTACATGCAGATTGCGGGATTACTCTGCCGCAAGTGTGAAAGTACCCTTACGTAATTTTTTGCTAACATTTACAGTAAATTAGTAAATTTGCCAGGGCCCATGTCTCGCCCCCTGCACTCTCTTGGTACTTTCATGTAGGGACCATGGCTCAAAAACTACTGTGCAACAAAATATTATTAAACGGGCGTAAAAAAAAGTATCGTGACATCTTTATGGCAAAAACTGGTGCAGCACCGATTGTTAATAACCCCCATTATCTATTGAGGATGTGATAGATATTGGAGGGTGGGGGTAGTAATAGTGAGGTGCAATGTGCAGAATACATCATACCTGTGTGTGGAAGCAGATTATCCAATCATTGAAATGGAAAGCAGCGATAACTCAAAGCGACTTCATCTTAGATTTTATTGACAAGCAGAGCAAATCAGTATGACGCAATGGAAATCTTCATTTCTGGAGCAAATGAGCATAGATTTCCTGTCCAACCTGGCGCCCCCTGCTGGCCGGTAATTGAAGCGCTATGGCTGGCTGCACATTTTTAATTACGATCACCGCAGACTCTCTGCAACTTGCTGGGGTTTTTCAGCTATTTTTGTGAGTTGCATATTTATGTCACATTGTGCTCCGGAAAGTGGATCTACTGGTGCGCATCAAATTGTAAGTGTACAGTGGAACTCAGCCGAACAAGAGCGAGCCGTGACTTTCTCCAGACGTGTTAATTGGTCAGAGGCGCAGTGTATCACAGGCTCCAGTGTAATTTACACATTTTTGTTTCAACAAATATTCATTTGAATATTTTTGCATTTTTCTAAGAGTTAGGACGGAATTGAAAGTCTTTTGTTGCGTAAATACTTTAAACTTGACACATAAAAAAATCCATCTTTTCTTACTTTGACTTCACAGGGGCCCAGGAAGCTGAGACCTGCGGAGCTGTGTGCGGGGTCTTCACGCCGTCTATGTTTACCTGTTCTTCCACTACAGGACACCAGGGGGCAGTGTTAAAGCAATAATCAAGAACATATTAATTTCTGATCATTGCATTAATAATTCCTGCAGTACAGGCGTCTATGCAAAGATCATTTTACTATTGTGCGCATCTCCTGGATATGTCTATAGGCAAATCACACACAGAATAAAGAAAATTCTTCTGTACAGCTAAACCCTATGGTAAATGGTCTCAGTATGTCCATTTGTTTCTGTCCATGGGTCCAGGTTATATGGTTGTTGACGTGGTCCTGAATGACAAGTATGGAACTAAATAGTATATAGAAGTATATGGAGACATGGACCTGTGCTCAGTACTCCAACCTAGTATCCGCAGATAGTATTGCTGCATGTATACCTTTTTCTCTTTTTAATTCCGCTAATATTCAAAATGTTGGCGGCCTTCATAATTATTGGGGTCTGCGGCATTGACCTATAGAAGGAGACCAGAAAAACATCAAATCTGCCCATGAGCAGTGTCTGGTATTGCAGTATTCAGCTGAATGGGGGTGAGCTGCCATACCAGAGACAGCCATGGACAGAGGTGGCGCTGTTACGTATTCATGATGCAAGCCATATCACATTGCCAGCTCTGTCGTACAATATCACCAGAGTTATAATGGGGGCTGCCAGGTTCCATCATGGCACGCAGGCCTATTATTTCTGACGGCAGTGTGAATGAGGCCTTAGATTATAAGCCTCACTGACTGCGACGGTTCTAACACTCCTGGATATATTCCCTCATAGACCAGTTGCAGGCGTCGCCGCCATCATGGCCGTCACCTTGTTTGCATAACAAAAACTTGAAAGTTTTTTTTTTTGTGTTATAATTTTCAAAAATCAAAACCTTATTTGTGCTTGGAGGTGCGGCGAGACAGATCGGCGTTTCGTGCCTTCGCTCGCTGCATCATGACTCACTGTCTTTATTTTATTAAAACTTGAAGAAACATCCTGACAGATGGCGGCACATCGAGTGATGGAAGATTTAAGACACATATCCAGTGATTACGAAATGCAAATGACATGGACTTTATGTAACGTGCAGCACAGCGATTCTTCTCACTCAGGAAACTCATCCGGGTTCCAAATATTCAGGAAGAAAGGTGCAGGTGGGATTTAAAGAGGATCGACACCTATATAGATAAAGCTCAGTTTTCGTATAGTTAAAAGATCTGACAATATTTGTATTATTTATTAGACTTTGTTTTTCAATTTCTCACCATTTTCCAAATATGTGCTTGCTGCAATTGAATAGGAACCTTCTTTGTTGACATCCAAAGACCTGGACAGACCAGATACTTGTCACTTTCTTATGATTGTGTCCAGTCTAGACATCTCTCTGTTATGTAAACAGCCTGCATTCCAGACTGATACATTTTACCTGCATTGATACATTGTAACAATTTATTATCAGGGCAGGCAAGAGTTTTGTTCCGTACGACCTAGAGAAAAGCTTAATTTATCAAGCGTCGTGATCAGAACTGTCAACCCTTGGGTCGGTCTGGAACATGTAGCGGCCAAGGTGATAAAAAAACTTGAACCCACGAGCTGCTTTACTGCATATCACCAGTTGTCAAACATTCTAGATTTTTTTCACTCGCAAAAACTGCTCAGATATGGCCCGTTTTGTGAAAACTTTGCTAACTTGTGGCACAACCACACATTGCCACGGTTTTCTGCCATATCATGGCCACGTATTGACTAGACAGGGGCAGCGACATACGTTTCTATCCTTACACATCTCGCATCTAAGGCTACTTTCACACCAGCGTTCCGCTATTGAGATCTGTCATAGGATCTCAATAGCGGAAGAAAATGCTTCAGTTTTGTCCCCATTCATTGTCAATGGGGACAAAACTGAACAGGACGAAACGGAATGCACTAAAATCCTTTACGTTCCGTTTGGTTGCGCTCTCATCACGGACAGGATAACACTGCAAGCAGCGTTTTTCTGTCCGTGATGTGGTGCAGAGCAAGAAAGATCCATCATGACACACAATGTAAGTCAATGGGGACGGATCCGTTTTCTCTGACAGAATTGAAAACGGATCGTCCCCCATTGACTTTCAATGGAGTTCATGATGGATCCGTCACGGCTATAGAAGACATAATACAAACGGATCCGGTCATGACGGATACAAGCGGCTGTATTATGGTAACAGAAGCGTTTTTGCAGATCAGGGGCATAGCTAAAAATGACTGGGCCCCATAGCAAAACATTTTTTGGGGCCCCCCCTCCTGGATCTCCCACCTCCACATACCTATTGGACCTCCCACCCCTCCCAGAGTTCCCACCCAAACACCCCTCCAGGGCCTCCCACACCAACATCCCCACACCGTTCTCTAGATCCCCCTAAGTGTCATCCACAGATCCCCCTTTCAGTGTCACCCACAGATACCCCCGCAGTGTCACCCACAGATCCCCCCTCAGCGTCATCCACAGATCCCCCCTCAGCGTCATCCACAGATCCCCCCCCTCAGTGTCATCCACAGATCCCCCCTCAGTGTCACCCACAGATACCCCCGCAGTGTCACACACAGATCCCCCCTCAGTGTCATCCACAGATCCCCCTCAGTGTCACCCACAGATCCCCCCTCAGCGTCATCCACAGATCCCCCTCAGTGTCATCCACAGATCCCCCTCAGCGTCATCCACAGATCCCCCCCCCTCAGTGTCATCCACAGATATCCCCGCAGTGTCACCCACAGATCCCCCCGCAGTGTCACCCACAGATCCCCCCCTCAGTGTCACCCACAGATCCCCCCCCCTCAGGGTCACCCACAGATCCCCCTCAGTGTCACCCACAGATCCCCCTCAGGGTCACCCACAGATTCCCCCTCAGTGTCACCCACAGATCCCCCTCAGTGTCATCCACAGATCCACCATCAGTGTCATCCACAGATCCCCCCCCCCTCAGTGTCATCTACAGATCCCCCCTCAGTGTCATTCACAGATCCCCCCTCAGTGTCATCCACAGATCCCCCTTCAGTGTCACCCACAGATCCCCCTCAGTGTCACCCACAGATCCCCCTCAGTGTCACCCACAGATCCCCCTCAGTGTCACCCACAGATCCCCCTTCAGTGTCATCCACAGATCCCCCCTCAGTGTCACCCACAGATCCCCTCTCTCAGTGTCACCCACAGATCCCTCCTCAGTGTCACCCACAGATCCTCCCTCAGTGTCACCCACAGATCCCCCCTCAGTGTCACCCACAGATCCCCCTCAGTGTCATCCACAGATCCCCCATAACAGTGTCATCCACAGATCCCCCATAACAGTGTCATCCACAGATCCCCCATAACAGTGTCATCCACAGATCCCCATAACAGTGTCATCCACAGATCCCCCATAACAGTGTCATCCACAGATCCCCCATAACAGTGTCATCCACAGATTCCCCCATAACAGTGTCATCCACAGATCCCCCATAACAGTGACATCCACAGATCCCCCATAACAGTGTCATCCACAGATCCCCCTAACAGTGTCATCCACAGATCCCCCAGTATACAGATGCTCAGTCACCACAGATCCCCCTCAGTGTCACCCACAGATCCCCCTCAGTGTCACCCACAGATCCCCCCTCAGTGTCACCCACAGATCTCCCCTCAGTGTCACCCACAGATCCCCCTCAGTGTCACCCACAGATCCCCCTCAGTGTCATCCACAGATCCCCCATAACAGTGTCACCCACAGATCCCCATATCAGTGTCATCCACAGATCCCCCATAACAGTGTCATCCACAGATCCCCCTTCAGTGTCATCCACAGATCCCCCTCAGTGTCATCCACAGATCCCCTATAACAGTGTCATCCACAGATCCCCCTTCAGTGTCATCCACAGACCCCCCTCAGTGTCACCCACAGATCCCCCCCTCAGTGTCATCCACAGATCCCCCCCCTCAGTGTCACCCACAGATCCCCCCTTTAAGATAAGACTCCGTAGACTCCCCGTCAGTGTTTATTATATGTTGAGGACTTTACGTTAAATGTCGTCCTTCCATCATGTTTTTCATTTCTTGTAAGTCGCTTATTTTCTCTCCGCGCTTCGATCCGCGCGACCTGCCAATTAATCTCCGTCAGAGGAATTGATCAAATCCATCCAAGGCTGTAAACTCTGCTCGATTCCTGGCCTGGCGCGGTCTAACGCGTAGTCAGCGCCTCCCTAAAGGAGGGTTCACATCACGTTTTATGCCTCCGTTTGACGTATATGTTACAAAATAAAGGATACAAAAATGCAGCACGCCACGGTCTTGTATCCTGTCCGCTGGATTTCTATGGTGAACGGACGCCACTGCACGACATCAGTCTGAGGTTTCCTTTTAGCGTATACGTTTCTTGGATACATTAAAAGGATGTGAAAAATGTGATGTGAAACTAGCCTTACCTGAATTTTTTTTAAATATCATTTCCGTATCAGATATGGTCATGAGGTCATCCTCATTCCGCATACTAATGAATACGTTAACGCTTTGCGAGGGGGGTGCGGGCCGCATCGGGTGACACCAGTCTGATGGGATGAGTCAATGAGTCAGAGACCCAAGTTCCCACCAACACCACTGGCACCCCCAGCCACGTAGGGGGCGTCCATCAAGCTGCGCGCTGCTACCACGGCACCGCTGACGTCCCTTCACATCCTTCACTGAGCCTGCCCACTGACCCAAGCGGTAACGGGGGAGGGGCTTGGGGGGGTGACACCATTTTCTACCGCACCGGTTGACACCAGCCCTAGCAACGCCACTGCTTTAAAGTGCAGAAGACGATGAGATAGGAGTCGACCTTAAGGCCTAATTCACACGTCCGCAAAATGGATCCGCATCCCATCCGCAATTTTGCGGAAGGGTTGCAGACCCACTCATTTCAAAGGGGCAGGAATGGATGTGGACAGCACACTATGTGATGTCCGCATCCGCATTTCCGCATCCGTGTTTCCTCATCTGTGTTTCCGTTTCCGCAAAAAAATAGAACATGTCCTATTCTTGTCTGCAGTTGCGGACAAGAAAAGGCATTCTCTATATAGTGCCAGCGATGTGCGGAATGCACATTGCAGCCGTCCGTGTTTTGCGGATCCGTGTTTCCGTAAAACACACTACGGACGTGTGAATTAGGCCTAAAGGGGAAGACACAGAGGTGTGACATTACCTCAACCGGGAGAGGCTTGAATCAGTGCGCGATGCAGCAGGGGGCGCTAATGCTCAGCAAAGTCACAAGCAGATCTGAGATTTAGGAGCCATTGGGAGGATTTCTCCAGTTTTGCATCGTTTAATGCAGATTTCTGTAGACCACACTGAAGGGGGCGACACTGAGCACATTTCATAGCTCCTGAATATTTAGGGACTATGAAATCTTGGATCCGTCCTGAGTCATATACAGGATAATAACTAAAATCAGTGCAATTTTAAAGATCCTCTCTGTGCGACTTTGATTGCTGCTCCGGTGATGGTAGGCTGAAATTCTGCATGACTGATGGTAGGCTGGCATTCTGCTTCTGCTGGCCCTTTAAGACGGCGCATCCCTGAAGTGTGCGGAGGAAATGCTATTTTAAGATGTTACATAAGAAGTAAACACAATATTATTTATGATACAAGTGTGTCCTATATTTATAATGTAATACAATGTATCAACTTCAGCTCACGGTGGCCCTATAGGGATTGGCTTTCCCATAGGGCCCTCGCCTCCGCCATAGGCAGCAGTGAGCGACAACGCTCACTTCAGCGCTCCCAACGCAAGATGAAATGGATGTTGCGGATCCTCCTAAAATAGCGAGACTGGCGTCCCGGGCGCTGGGATGGGGACGTTGGCAGGCGCCATCCTCCTTCTATTCCGATCTTTTGTAAACGTCTCTTTTGGGTTTGGTTTAAAAATAAATATTTTTGTTTGCGTGCGGGCGTTTTTTTCCACGTGTCACTGCCATCATTTCCATAATATGCTAATGCGAATTTGCATCGGGACATCTGGATAGCATTTGAATCTCATTTTCTTTCACGCGAGTTGAATATTCACAGATGGTAGGAACAATTTAAGGGTATTTTTGTTAGCGGCTCAAACATTCCAGCAAATTAGGTGTATTGTGAATAAGCTCAGGCGAAGTGCCATCAAGTTGGGAGAAAGACAGAGGAAGAGACGTCAAAAGAGAAAAGAGTGGTGATTAATGCGCCGGGGCATCGGGGAAGGCGAGCGGGGGGGTGATAAACTCTGACATGATGAGAAATTGATTCCGAGCACTTCGCTCTTTTAACAGGTTCCAAAACTCCCGATCGGATAAAAATAATGGCGCGTCCTTTGTTTGCTCCCAGCTGACACGACTTGTCACACCGCGCGCTGGGAAGAGATACACCTTCAATTAATCTGTATTCAACAGGAACAGACCCGGAGCTCAGAAATAGCTTCTGCCCTTTTCCCTTTATAATCTGGAGGCCTGGCTCAGCAAAACACGGCGACATCTTTCCCTAACAAATGTTCCAGGATTTACTTCTATAAGAAGATCCCCGATTCACAGAATCAGCTGCATAATTACATAGACGGAAGGTGAAAGGAAAAGTACGTAGGAGCTCCTGGCCGCACAGTGCGGCGCTGTGGTCACAGGATGGTTTCTACATGGTAGCAATGCCTGGATTTATCTCATGACACTTATTTTCTAATAGATGGGTCAGACTCCTGGGAAATTTCCCGGTGGGCCGATGCCTAGGAGGGCCAACCAAGTTCTTCTCACCGCCACAAGCTGGGTACATAATGATCGGATTCTATCCTACTCACATGGCCAGTAGCCCTCCTGAATTCAACGGTATCAGCATCCTGAGAATCAAAGCAGTGCAGGCGAGTCGGAGAAGTGCAGGCGAGTCAGAGAAAGGGCTCATGCACACGAACGCTCCATGGCCGTACTGCGGCCTGCAAACAGTGGCTCCACAATATACTGGCACTGGCCGTGCGCACTCCGTATCACAGATGTGGACCGATTCACTTGAATGGGTCTGCAATCCACAAGATATGGAGCGGTGCGGAGCGGAATCATGTAAGCCCACTGAAGCACAAATGGAGCGCTTCCATGAAATTTCGGTTGGTGCCACCGCACCACAAAAAAGTGGGTCATGTTCAATTTTTTTGCAATGCAGACTGAATCTTGCAGATCGTGGACTCATTCAAGATGAATGGGTCCACATCTGCAAACGGTGGTCACGCAGCCGGTGCCCGTGCATTGTGGAGCGCTATTTGCAGTCCGCAGCACGGGGTGCACACATTGGAGTGCATGAGCCCTTAGGCACAGAAATAGGAAGTGCAGGGGAGTGAGAGAAGTGCAAGGAAGTCAGAAGAATCCATCACAGAGCAGTAGGCAGTAGCGATAAAAGTGCAGAGGAGAGATGAAGGAATAATGTACATCGATGGAGAAGTGCAGCAGAGGCTCAGAAGTGTCATGCCTGATAAGTCAATGAGCCCTGCAACAGAGCAGGAGATGGCCATCCTTCATCGCTTGGCTTTTGCTGCGCTTTTGCTTTTCAAACCCACAAGTGCCAGCTCCAGCTGGAGGACCCCTCTCCGCCGGCCCAGGCAGCAATGCACATCCATTACTTACGTCATTTTCAGGGGGAAGAAGTGACATTGAAGGGGAGGCTCCTTTGTACCCAACATTAGAGATGAGCGAAGTTCTTGAAAATTAGATTCGGCTGCTTCCCTGAATTGTACAAAAAAATGTACTTCGTTATGAATTACTTAGTCACGAAGCGCATTTCTTTATAAGTACCGTAACGGCACAACGACTGGGAACGGCAATTACGCTGCCCCCGTCCTTAAACCCCTTAGATGCCGCATTCATCACTGATCGTGGCATCTGATGTTAATTAAGGCTGTTCAGGGGTTAATCATTTAAAAAAAATGTAAATTGTACTCACCTCATCCATTTGAAAGCGAAGAGGCTGCCACGGCCATCTTGCTTGAAGATCCAGCGCAAAATCTCATGCGGTGCGTGATGGCGTCATCAGGCTGGCTGGAGTAGTGACATCAAATGTCACTGCGCAGAAGGTTTCCCGCAGGATCTTCAAGCAGGATGACCGTGGCGGCCTCTTCGTACTCAAATGGATGAGGCGAGTATGATTTTTGTTCTATTTTTCTATCACTATTTTAGGGAAAATCGATTAGTTACCACAAAGCACAAGGAAATTCAGCTTTGCGGCAAATCATATTTTTCCTGAAATTCGGATGGAAGTCCACTTCGGAGACTTCGATTCGATCAGGAGGACTGCCCAACATCTCCATAGTCCTTCATGAACACTCAATGTCATAGTATGGTGTACAGGTTTTTTTTTTATCTTGGAGAATTGCCCAATATTCCCGCTCGCACGGCCTCAGATGGCTGAGCGCTTCACTCTCCTTTGAGTTGGACCTAAGAGGTACAGAACCCACCGCCCCCAGTGCACATCATTGTGAGCATCTTAAAGGGGTCCTCTCACTTCAGCAAATGGCATTTATCATGTAGAGAAAGTTACTACAAGGCTCTTCCTAATGTATTGGGATTCTCCATGTTGCTTCCTTTGCTGGATGGATTCATTTTTCCATCACATTATCCACGGCTTGTATCCGGGGTTATGACCACCCTGCCATCCAGCAGCGGTGGTCGTGCTTGCACACTATAGGAAAAAGCCCCTCTGGGGGCCAGGATCGTGGGAGCGCACATACTGTATTCACGCATGCGCAGCAGTTCTCGTCCCAGAGAATCCCGTAACCCCTGGAAATGGGTAGCATATAATGCAATGGAAAAATGAATGAAGTCAGCTAAGGAGGCAATACGGAGAATCACAATACAATAGTAAGTGCCTTGTATTCACTTTCTCTACATAATTACTGCCATTTAGTGAAGTGAGAGGACCCCTTTAAGGATTCAGCCTCTTTGGCGGAACAATTGGAGGTGGAGGCGCGCTCTGCCGAGACCCCGGCCCCTGGCATTTTATTATTCTCTTAATCATATTGATATATTATTTAGATAACAAACAGACTGAGGGGAATAATTAATTCTCATAAATGGGGAGCGCGCACTCGCCTGGCTGTGATCATCACGCTTGCCCTCCGACAGCGCTGTGCCTCGAGCCGGCTGACCCCTTTAGACACTCATTCTGATAGAGATTTATTAAGTGACTGATCAAAGGCGTACAAGCTCAGACACCTCATTAAAATCAGGAAAGACCACGGGAGACGCACAATAGAATTAGTATCAGTCAGAGCTGCGTCGTCGTTGTGAGGGTCTTGGAGGAATCTGGATATTTTTATAATGTTATCATCATGTGCAGCATAAAACATTGCAACGTCCATGGAACACGAGGCGGTGGTGAGCAAAATATCACTGGGTAATGTCAGACTAAGTAGATCCTGGGGTCCTGGGTGGTTCACTAAACTTAGGACCCCCCACTCCCAATGCTGCAATGCTTTGTCTGTAGACATCACCACCTTTCCAGCATAGGAAAATTAGCTCAACCATTCTCCTTGTCAAGAGGCTGTGCCCCTACATATTGACAGACTCCAGTCATAGCTAACAGCATCAGACAGTGTAGGGACGCATCCGCCTGATGATTAGACATGGGTAATACAAAGACCTTTAGTGGACTTCTTATGGCAGACATGTAAAGAGAGTTGACAACTCCTCAATAAATCCAGTGACTACTCTCCTCTGTTTGTAGACAGTCTCTTTCCTTCTCCGTCTGGCCCAGACCACCATGATGAATTCTCTGAACTACCGCAGAGTTCACTGTTGAGACATCTTTGCTCCCTTGATTCTGCTGAAATCACCAGTCACTATAGCAACATTCAAGCACATTCAGACCCCAAAATAAACTCGAACCGCAGACCAACCCATAAAGTAACACAGACCCCAAAACAAACCCCAAAACAGGGTTTAGCAACCCTTAACACTTCAGCTGCCGTGAAACTACAACTCTCAGTATGAATACTTACTTAGCTGTTCTTGTAACTCCCATAGAAGTGAATGGAGTATGCTGAGAGTTGTCGTTTCAGAACACCTTGCAGAGGTTTGCTGATCCCTGCCCTAGAATAAATACCCAGGAATATATAAACCACCCCCAATAAATAAAGACCCCTAAATTCAGACCCCAGGTGCCAATACAAGTAAACACAATCCCAGGAATGTATACAGACCCCTAAACAAATAGGTACCCCAGAAACCCCTCCTAAATAAAGAACCAAGACCAAAGTCCCTAAATACTGACCCCCCTACATTTATAATGACCCCAATAACTAGTATTGATCGAGCACCAAAGTGCTGGTGCTCGAGTAGAACACTTTGCGATGCTCGGGTGCTCTACAGAGAACGGAGAACCCGAGCATTAAACCAGGCACCCCCTGTCCTGAAGAGGGGAGGGTGTCGGGGGCTTAGGAGTCCCTGCTCTGACTCCATATATAGCTATGTCCATATATGGAGTCAGTTCTTGGGGACACCCAATGTATTTAAATTTAATTTAGCCTCTTTTTCTGAAAAGTTTCTGGCAGGATTTGAACTTACAACCTTCTACATTACAGCCAAGAACCTTAAACCCTACACTATGCTCCTGTAATGCCCAACGGCTCCTGGTATCGCCCATACGGCTCAGGTAGGTTGAGTTGTAGGGCCTCGGGCTACTTGAGGGACCTTGCCGTGGTGTCCGAGCTTAAGACATGTCCTCCTAGTAGGATATGTCGAACTAACCCCTCAATTTTATCAGCGTGAGGGTTTAGTATTGCCGCAGAGTGCACCTGCTTTTGCTATGGTTATGTTTTTCACTACACTATATAGGCTGCATGGCCAGTTAGTTTAAAAAAAAAAAAAAAAACACGACACTTCTGCTGTATAGGATTACTTACTACTAGTAAGTATTCCTATACAGCAGAAGTGTCATATTTTTTAGTAGCTGTCCACGCAGCTCTATAGTGTAGTGTTTAAGGTTCTTGGCATGTAATGTAGAAGGTTGTGAGTTCAAATCCCACCAGAAACTTTTCAGAAACTTTTCAAGCACACATGGTATTCGGTGTTGAGCAAGACCTATAACGCAAATTATTCCTCCTTGTACATTGTCCGGTTCTGACTGTCGGTCAAGAATGTATCAAAATAATTTCTATTAGTAACCACCTTCCTCGCGGCTAATGCTTCAGATATTTGGGATGTCTCATTCATTATCTGTCTGAGCGGTGACGTCTGATCACATCAGGTGTGGATATTTCTCAGCTTCTCTGGGACCTGATGAAGGAACTGTGCAGATGATCACAGAGCGGGAAGTCAATGTCTCCTCATAAATGAATCTCCTGATGGATGGCCTTCCATTACGAGACATGTGCTCCAGATCCGAGCCTCATCCCATTAATGGCGCGATTTATGCTGATGAAACTTTAAGCAGCTTCGATTTATTTTCTTGGTTTTGATGCACAATTGGTAGACTTTCCATCATTTCTAATATTGGCCTTTTAATTCATAAAGACAGAACCACTTCATTCTCCTCCGATTAATATTTCAGCAGACTTACCCAAAGTGAAGATGGCAATATCTCCAAAGAAGTAATGATGGAAAACCCCTATTTGTCTTACTAAATGAGGTGTCAGCCGACATGCGAATAAAGCCACGCGAGCATGAAGAGGTTCTGTACCTTTAAGACTTTAATATGATTCAGGATAGTTTATGGAAAGAAAACACAGAAAACAACTTCAGAAAACATAAATATGTGAATCTGGAAGGGAACGACATGAAAAGGATATGCGAGGGCTTCAGACGCGTCTTCAAGCTCTGGCCCCCGACAGTGTAAAGTCTCAGCATAGCCCCCAAGGAGCAGGAAGGATCAATCAGCCATTTTGGTATCTTCAAATGTTCGCTCATGGAGACGGATAAATGTTTTCTGGTATTTTAATGTGAGCTATAGAAAAAGCATCAAGGTCTGTAAAAGGAATTACTCCAAGAGTGTGGAGGACATGAAAAAGGAGAGCGGATGAGAAGATGCTGCAATGTAAAAATATGCAACGTGGAAATGTAGATGTAGATTCCTTTTTTGTATATTCACAGTGAAATCCAGAACCTGACATAAAGTTAGAAATACTCACAGAGGTTAGGTTCTGAAAAGTGTAATATTAACACTAGATTGGCCAATGTCCTCTCCCAGAACCCTTTGTCTCCTCCAGACTCCTCTGTTCTCCCTAGACTTATCTACCTCCTCCAGACACCTCTGCCTCCTTCAGATCCCTTTGTCTACCACCAGACTTCTGTGTCTCCTCCTGACTCCAGGCTCCTCTGTCTCTTCTGGATGCCTCTGTCTTCCTCCAGGCTCCTCTGTCTCCTCAAATAAAAAACAAATAAAATAAAAATATTTTAATTTGTTTTTATTCAATAAATACCTACCTCAAAGTATCTGGTGCAGCTTGCTGTTTTATTTGCTACCATCATGAGCTTCTCTGCCTTCTCTAGACACATCTTTATCTCTTGTAGACACCTCTGTCTCCTCCAGACCCCTCTGCCCTCCTCCAGACCCTTCTTTCCTCCTCCAGAGCCTTCTGTCCTCCTCCAGACCCTTCTGCCTCCCCCAGACCCCTCTGCCTCCTCCAGACACCTCTGCCTCCTCCAGACCCTTCTGTCCTCCTCCAGATCCTTCTGTCCTCCTCCAGACCCCTCTGTCCTCCTCCAGACCCCTCTGTCCTCCTCCAGACTCTTCTGTCCTCCTCCAGACTCTTCTGTCCTCCTCCAGACCCCTCTGCCTCCTCCAGACCCCTCTGGACTACTCCAGTCCCATCTGTCCTCCTCCAGACCCTTCTGTCCTCCTCCAGACCCCACTGTCCTCCTCCAAACCCCTCTGCCTCCTCCAGACCCCTCTGTCCTCCTTCAGACCCCTCTGTCCTCCTCCAGACCCCTCTGTCCTCCTCCAGACTCTTCTGTCCTCCTCCAGACCCCTCTGTCCTCCCTCCAGACCCCACTGTCCTCCTCCAGACCCCCTCTGCCCTCCTCCAGACCCCTCTGTCCTCCTCTAGACTCTTCTGTCCTCCTCCAGACCCCTCTGCCTCCTCCAGACCCCCTCTGCCCTCCTTCAGACCCTTCTGTCCTCCTCCAGACCCCACTGTCCTCCTCCAAATCCCTCTGCATCCTCCAGACCCCTCTGCCTCCTCCAGAACCCTCTGTCCTCCTCCAAATCCCTCTGCCTCCTCCAGAACCCTCTGTCCTCCTCCAGACCCCTCTGTCCTCCTCCAGACCCCTCTGTCCTCCTCCAGAATCCTCTGTCCTCCTCCAGACCCCTCTGTCCTCCTCCAGACCCTTCTGTCCTCCTCCAGTCCCCTCTGACAGTGGTTTATTTCCTTAACAACAAAAGAATAGGGCAAATTGAGATCCAACTGCCTTAGAGTCGAGAAGCCCGATAAACATTAGCTGGTTGGTCCTGCTGAAATTGTTGGGATGGACCAGTGTCCACATGACGTCTATCAGCAGCTTAAAGGGGTTTTCCCCATTGTTAGTCAGACAGGTTGAGACTGTCTGACTAACAATGAAGTGTTACTCACCTCCACTGATCCCCTGCCGCCTGCTGCTGCTCCAGTCTCTGCTGCTCTCCACTTCCTGTGCTGATGACACAGGCAATGCCAACCACAGGCTTTAGTTGTGACCCTTTCCACTTATTTCCTGTGTGTCAGGACAGGAAGTGGAGAGAAGCAGGGACTGGAGCAGTGTCGGTGCAGTGGGCAGCGGGGGATCGCAGAAGGGGATTAATGATTTACTGGTATTTTAGAGCCTTTATTCAATTTTTTCAAGCAGCATTACAGACAACCCCTTTAATATCACCTATTGATTATTACATGTATCATTGGTCCAAAGAGAAGATCACTCCCATCAGACAGCTGCACAGAGTCTTCTTCCTGCTGATTGAGAGTTTCTCTGGTTGCATTGAGTTATCCAGAGCATTACACCCTTTAAATGTGCGCTGCAGTCAATAAAGTTCATTCTGGCCTGTAATACCGGGTAATTGTCTGCCGAGGATCGAAGACGAGGAAATCTCTTTTATTTGTCATGTGCTCGGTTTGTCTAAAGGCAGGAGACCATGGAGCCGGCTTTCAGAGCTAACTGGGGGGGGGGGGAGGCCTACATTTCACAACCTCCTGATGTCGGCTACATTAGGAGGTTTTAGCTAACAGAGGGGTGGCCCATTCCTCAAAACCAGGGGAGCATAGGGCACACATTGAGGTTAATGGACCCAGTGGGCATCCGTTGATTTCTATCGGTGTCCTGGCGTGCTCCGGTGCCCTGGAGGGAAAAAAGTCAATGTAAGTGCATTTCTATTAAACTAACAGATGATTGCAGGGTTTTCGAGAGGATGAGATTGTTACAGGGGATCTGTCATCTGTCATTTTGGACTAAATCAAATGAAGAAGGTAGTGAAATGATACGGTAATAATTTCTCATCTGTCCCAGTGGAAAACAAGATGCTGTGCTGTGAAAAAGGGGCGGGGCTGTGACAACTTCAGGCTGAGTTCAATGAAAACAGGTTGTCTCTGTTCATATATGAGATAATGGGATCATTGTGGATGTCATCAACCCCTGTCCAAAATATAATGAATGCAAAATTATATCTGTTTGATGCCAGTGAATTGAAACATTCTTTCCTTACAATCACAACTGGTTTGGTAACAATGTATCAGTGGAAGGGAGATTTGATCTACCATTGTGTTTAGCTCAGAGAATTGCCTTCATCTTAATTCACTGACATCAAGCAGAGATCATGAAAAGAGCTAATGAAACAAAGGCTATTAGAAAATTGCAGAAGTTTTGACTATACAATAAGTAAGCAGTATTGACCTGCGACTGGACACCAGAAAACCATAGAAGAATTGTTTTTTTTTTTTTTTTTTTCATTGCATCCAAATGGTAATTTTTTTGTGTGTTTTTTGTACCATATGGAATATTAAATGCAACCAATAAAAAACAAAAAGTGTCCTGCAAAGAACAAGCCCCCATGTGACTATGTGGAGGGAAAGAAGGTGAGGAAAAACAAAAACCTAATCGCCAAAATTGGCTGAAGGGGTTAATCTTCCCTCTTTATCTTCTCTGCTCTTGGCCTGAACCATTGTGGGAGTAGAGGTCTTGGCCTCACCTTATCCACCATGGGTAGCAATGGCAGCTGCCAGCCACTCACAGTGGAAGCTTCCATCAGTTATCGGGTGCAGACTCCTCTTAGTTGCTTGCAGCTGTTTCCATCAGTTATCAGGTGCAGTCTCCTAACAATCTCTCTCAGTCTAGGCTTCCATCCGTTACTCCATGTAGTCTCTTTTTGGTCCCTTACAGCAGATGTTTCCATCACTTACTGGGCGCAGTCTTCACTTGGTCACGCACAGCAGACGCCTCCATCAGTTATCGAGTGCCGGCTCCTCTTGGTCGCTCACAGCAGACGCCTCCATCAGTTATTAGGTGCAGACTTCTCTTGGTCGCTAACAGCAGAGGCCTCCATCAGTTATTGGGTGCAGACTCCTTTTGGTTACTCACAGCAGAGGCCTCCATCAGTTATTGGGTGCAGACTCCACTTGGTCGCTCACAGCAGAGGCCTCTATAAGTTATTGGGTGGAGACTTCTCTTGGTCGCTCACAGCAGAGGCCTCTATAAGTTATTGGGTGCAGACTTCTCTTGGTCGCCCACACCAGAGGCCTCAATCAGTTATCAGGTGCAGGCTCCTCTTGGTCGCTCACAGCAGAGGCCTCCATCAGTTATCAAGTCCAGTTTCCTCTTGGTCGCTCACAGCAGAGGCCTCCATCAGTTATTGGGTGCAGATTTTACTTGGTCGCTCACACCAGAGGCCTCAATCAGTTATCAGGAGCAGACTCCTCTTGGTCGCTCACAGCAGAGGCCTCCATCAGTTATCAGGTGCAGGCTCCTCTTGGTCGCTCACTGCAGACGCCTCCATAAGTTATCGGTAAAGTCTCCTATTGGACCTTGGTGACTCACAGCAGATGCCTCCATCAGTTATCAGGTGTAGTCTCCTCTTGGTGACACACAGCAGACGCCTCCATCAGTTATCAGGTGCAGTCTCCTTTGGTGACTCACAGCAGACGCCTCAATCAGTTATCAGGTGCAGGCTCCTCTTGGTCGCTCACTGCAGACGCCTCCATCAGTTATCAGGTGCAGTCTCCTCTTGGTCGCTCACTGCAGACGCCTCCATAAGTTATCGGTGCAGTCTCTTCTTGGTCACTCACTGCAGACGCCTCCATCATTTATCAGGTGCAGTCTCCTCTCGGTGACTCACATCAGATGCCTCCATCAGTTATCAGGTGCAGTCTCCTCTCGGTGACACACAGCAGAGGCCTCCATCAGTTATCAGGTGCAGTCTCCTCTTGGACCTTGGTGACTTACAGCAGACGCCTCCATCAGTTATCAGGTGCAGCCTCCTCTTGGTCACTCACAGCAGACGCCTCTATCACTTATCAGGTGCAGTCTCCTCTTGGTCGCTCACTGCAGACTACTCTATCAGTTATCAGGTGCAGTCTCCTCTCGGTGACTCACAGCAGATGCCTCCATCAGTTATCAGGTGCAGTCTCCTCTTGGACCTTGGTCGCTCACTGCAGACTCCTCTTTCAGTTATCTGGTGCAGCCTCCTCTTGGTTACTCACAGCAGACCCCTCTATCAGTTATCAGGTGCTGCCTCCTCTTGGTCACTCACAGCAGACGCCTCTATCACTTATGAGGTGCAGCCTCCTCTTGGTCACTCACAGCAGACGCCTCTATCACTTATGAGGTGCAGCCTCCTCTTGGTCACTCACAGCAGATGCCTCCATCACTTATGAGGTGCAGCCTCCTCTTGGTGATTTACAGCAGACGCCTCTATCAGTTATCAGGTGCAGTCTCCTCTTGGTCACTCACAGCAGACGCCTCTATCAGTTATCAGGTGCAGTCTCCTCTTGGTCACTCACTGCAGACTCCTCTATCAGTTATCAGGTGCAGTCTCCTCTTGGTCACTCACAGCAGACCCCTCCATCAGTTATCAGGTGCAGTCTCCTCTGGGTCGCTCACTGCAGACTCCTCTATCAGTTATCAGGTGCAGTCTCCTCTTGGTCGCTCACTGCAGACTCCTCTATCAGTTATCAGGTGCAGTGTACTTTTCCTCCAGATTTCTTCTTTCCTGATGTTTGTCTTTTCTTCACGTTTACGAGAACACATTTGCTTTGGCTAGGAGCTGCCTGATATGTCTCATATAGCAGCAGGTGACTTTGTAGCTTGTATCTCTGGCGTGCAGGCTGCTGGCGCCTCCGATGAGCAGACTCTGGCCCGCGCTGAATGTGAGGAAGGTTACAGCTGATACAAATTGCTGGGCCCTTTGCCCACAGAACATATAGGGCTGGATTGTGTAGGAAGCAGCAGGAAGAGGCTGATTATGCGCTGCAGCTGGGAGCAGCACTTCCCTTCTGCACATTTACATTCCAAAAAAGTTTATAAAATGTCTTTTTTTTTTTCTACTACAGTCTTACTTTCACAAATTGAAAGAATGTAGCATAAAAATTCATCCTGAACAATCTGTATCTCCTAGGGTGTGCATAGAGGCATGGAGGGGAGGGGGGGGGGGTCAAAATTGAGGGCCTCTTCATCCCTACAACACCTTCCTCTCTTATGCCCCTATGGCACCCCTCCCCTGAACTCGGAGAGTTTGTTGGCTGTGTGCAGTTAAGAGTGAAAAAATCTAACTTCTCCACTTTTCTTGTGAAAATTTGGGTACCCCTCACCCCTCTCTTCTGCACCCTTAGATACCCCTCCCTTAAGCTTGGTGCAGCCTTTTGGTTGGGTGCAGTCAAGAATGACAAATTAACGTCCTCAATTTCTCTTCTGCCTCTTTGGATACTAGCACCCCTCCCTTTTCCTGCAGCCTTCGGTACCCCTCTGCACCCCTTGAGTACCTTCCCCCACCCTCCTGCACCCTTGAGTACCCTTCCTCTCTGCACCTTGGTGACCATAGTGTCTCATAGGAGTCTCATAGGAGAACCATGCATAGCCCCCACACCCGGCAGGGCCGATCGAGGACAGGAAAAGCTTAACGTTAATTTTTGCCTCGATTGTGCCCCTTCATCTTTTCCTTGAATTTTCAGTGATTACCTTTCAGTTTCCTATTACACCTCCCATCATCCGTCACAATGAACTGTAACTCTATCCACAGTTACAATTCCCAGTGGAGACTGGCCCTGAAGCTGCTGGGCCCCTGAAGCTGCTACAGTGATGATTACACCCAGGTATTTTGGATATGGGCAGCAATGTAAAAATAAACATAGCAACACCGGGGATGGGGCCCCGACTCTGTAATGACTACTTCCAGCCGTCAATCATCTGCTCCTGCATGCCACATTACAGGTAGATTTTATGCATCATCTGTGAGGTGAGAGGCACCGAGCTCACAATGCGATGCAGAAGGCGGTGAGAACAGGCACCGGGGCCGCTAGCCAAAATACTCTTAAAGGGCACCTCTCACCTAATTAAAAATATCAGAATAAACCTTTGTATGGTGATCTCTCCGGGACAGGGATGATAGGAGTGATACATTTTGTGTAAAATAGAGATATTAGATTGTGAGCTCCTGGGGGCAGAGGTGATGGGAGTTATATATTGTGTGTGAAATTGGGAGATGATGGGAGTGATACATTGTGTGTGTGACGGGAGATTTGATTGTGAGCTCTTGAGGTCAGGGATGATGGGAGCGATACACTAAGTGGAATGTGATGGGAGTGATACATTGTGCATGAGATAGGGGGGTTAGATTGTGAGCTACTGGGTACAGGGATGATGAGGGTGATATATTGTGTGTGGGATAGGGAGATGATGGGAGTAATACATTGTGTGTGTGATGAAAGGTTAGATTGTGAGCTCTTGATGTCAGGGATGATGGGAGCGATACGCTAAGTGGGAGGTGATGGAACTGTTACATTGTGCATGAGATAGGGCAATTAGATTATGAACTACTGGGTTCAGGGATGATGAGGGTGATATATTGTGTGTGGGATAGGTAGATGATGGGAGTAATACATTGTGTTTGAGATAGGTAGATTAGATTGTGAGCTCCTGGGATCGGGGATGATGAGGGTGATACATTGTGTGTGGGATAGGGGGATTCGATTGTCACCTCCTGGACTCTAGGATGATGTGGGTGGTAGATTGTGTGTGGGATATTGGGATGATGAGAGTGATATGTTATTCAGCAAACTCCTGCTCCATGAAATGTCAGATTTATTCCTACGTTTCCTGCTGTAACCAGCGACATGACAACAAGACGGTGAATGTATCTGGCAGGGAGCGCGCCATTTATGTATATTGTCAGGATCTGCGGCAAGAACAGTTCTCTCAGCAGGAGATGTCTCAGCGGTGGTGAGGAAGCTTCTCCGAGTGTGAGAGACATCCTCTATGTGTGAGAGACATCTGCAGCCAGCGCCATGACAAGGAAAGATGGTGTCAGGTAGAAAAATAAAGTGCCGCCTGGTAGAAACCATCAGTAAATGAATATGTGCCCCCACAAGGTGTGAAGATCTGGTGTTGGGGGGGCAGAGTCTCGCTTCTGCGGAGTGAAACACGAGGAGGATTGATCTTCTTCTAATGATATTTTTATGTCGGAGCGAGCGCTGATCTCCAGGACGTGAGCTCCCCGTCTGAGAGATGTTCTCCCTTCTGATGTCTCCTGCTCTCTGCTCTCATCCTGCAGATCCTCAGGCCTCCCCGCGTGCCGAGAGGATTTCTACTCTGAAGATGCTTTTTTTAATGTTTAGGTTTTGTTACAATTGCATCAGGATTGCCAACTAGGATTTTTCTTTTTTCTGGACAACTCGTCCCAAAATCAGGGACAGCCAACATTTTTTACAGACAAATTGGAAGAACCATAATGGATGATAGAGATTCTAAGTAATATAATACCTGTCTATTACTCAATATACTGATAATCCCTCATTACCAGCATGGGCGTAGCTATAGGGGTGCAGAGATAGCAGTCGCTACCGGGCCCAGGAGCCTGAGGGGGCCCAAAGACCCTTGTGCCGCATAAGAAGACACACAAAGCACTGAGGGAAGGGGGCCCAAGATGAACTCTTGCACCAGGGCCCTGAAGCCGTTAGCTACGCCCCTGATTACCAGCATTTACTGTGAGCTATAAAATGATGATAATTACCACCAAAATAATCTAGTCAAAAACCACCAGCCTCAGAAAATCACACAGGAAAAAAGTGAAACACCTACATATTAGATATTGCTCTTTAAACACCAAGAACCTGCACTTAAGATAAAAACACCCCAAAAAAGTCCTTCCTTAGTTGTATATAATAAAAAATATTCCAGAAAAATGTAAATATTTTATTAATAAAATCTTATATATCATGTACATAAGTAAAATTACTTTTCACAATGATCCAAATGTAGATAATACCATTTTAATATTATTATTAATATACATTTGGATCATTGTGAAAAGGAAGTTTACTTCTGTATATAATTAGACTAGTGGAAGGACCCGGCTTCGCCTGGGTATATTTCATTTAATGTTTGTGTGTGTCTTTTAAAGATATCGACAGTATCCACTATAACATATACAGTACCCCGCCCCTTTAACATCCACAGACCCCTCCCCTTTAACAGTGACCTCCACAGCGATTGCCCCTTTATTAGTGACCTCTTCAATACCCCGTCTCGTTAACAGTAATTTCCACAATAACCAGACCCCTTATAAGTGACCTCCACAGAGCTCCGTTCCCTTAAAATGTGACCTTCTCAACACCCCATCCCCTTAACAGTGACCTCTACTGCACCCCGCCCCTTAACACTGGCCTCCAAAGTGGACCGTCCCTTTAACAGTAACCTCCACAGCATCCCACCCGCTTAACAGTGACCTCCACAACCCGCCCCTTTATTAGTGACCTCCACAGTACCCCATCTCCTTAACAGTGATTTCCACAAAACCCCATCCTCTACAGCAATCTGCCCCTTAACACTGACCTCCAAAGCGGACCATCCCCTTAACTGTGACCTCCTCAGCAGCCTGCCCCTAGGGTGGCCAGAGGTCTGGTTTTAGGACTGACAGTCCGGCTTTCAGACTCCCTGTCCTCCGTCCGTCGCAAAGCCTGGACGGACACAGGGATGTCCTTTTGAACATCTCACTCTCAGACAGCAGCACTGAGCTGTCTGACCGTGAGCTGCAGGGAGAAAGTCACCTTCCCTTCCACCCCTGCAGCTGACTGAAGTTTCCTTCCACCTTCATTTTTCAATCCCTATCGGCAGTGGAGTGGGAGGTGCCGTGGCCCGTGGCCTGCCCCTAAACTGTGGCCTCCACAGCACTCCACTCCCTTAATAGTGTCATCCACAGTGCCCCTTTAAAGTTGACCTACAGCAGTGAAGAAAAATGGCTGGGTTGTTATCTAAACCTGGTGTAAAACTGTGTGTATGTGGAGACTTAGGGCCTGCGAGCTTCTATTGGCTGATAAGAGTCATGTGACCAGGCTTCTATTGGCTAATGCATTTTTTTGGGAATATCTCAGGAACGGTACGTGCTAGAGAGCTGAGACCCAGTCTAAAACCTTCCTGGACACCTGATGTACCTATGTGCCAAATTTTGTGAATGTAAATGCGACAATGCAGGTTCCTTTAGTGGACATACACACATATATACACACATACACTCAGCTTTATATATTAAACTAGCTGAGGGACCCGGCTTTGCACGGGTATATTTAATCTATTTAATTTAATGTTTGTGTGTGTCGTTAAAAGTGACCTCTATAGTACCCCACCCCATTACACTGACCCCCCCCCCCCACAGTCCCCCGTCTCCTTAAAATGGGACCTCCACAGCAGCCCATCCCCTTAACTTTGACCTTTACAGCAGCCTGCCCCTTTAAAAGTGAGTTCCACAGCACCCCATCCCCTTGACAGTGACCTTCACAGGGGCCCGCCCCCTTAACAGTGACCTCTACAGCACCCACCCCTTAACACTGACCATAGGTTACAGTCCCCTTAACTGACCTCCACCATTCCCGGCCCCCTTAACAGAGACCTCCACAGCAACTGCCCCTTTAACAGTGAGTGCCACAGTACCCCGCTCCCTTAACAGGGACCTCCACTGTACCCCACGCCTTTAACAATGACCTCCAAAGAGCTCAGTTCCCTTAAAATGTGACTTCCACAACACCCCACCCCTTAAGAGTGACCTTTACAGCCCCCATCCCCTTTAACACTGACCTCCATAGCAGACCGTCCTCTTAAAAGGAACCTGTCATCAACTTTATGCTGCCCATACTAATGGAAGTATAAAGTAGGGACAGGTGAGTTGATTTAAGCGGTCTGTCATTTATAAGTTAAAAGTAAGTGGCTGCCGAGAACCAACATCACAATCATTGCAGACTGGGCCTGGAGAAGAGTCCCGGCCACCTGAGAACGAGTCCTGGTTGTTCATGAATTCCTGCTCCCCCGCCCACCTGCTGATGACTGACCGGCTTCTACCGAGTTTTCTCCCGTTCTCTCTAGGAGAGAACTGCCAATCATCAGCAGGTGGCGGAGAGCAGGAGATTATAATAAACAGGTCTCTTCTCAGGTAGATGTGACTCTTTTCAAGGCCTGGGCTGCAATGATTATGATGCTGGTTCTCAGCAACCACTTACTATTAGCTCATGAGTGATACACCGGTGAAATCAGCATTTCTGTCACTAATTTATGCTGCCCTCAGTGAGGTTAGCATAAAGTTGATGACAGGTTCCCTTTAACTGTGACCTCCACTGTTCCCTGTCCTCTTAACAGAGACCTCTTCAGTGCCCACCCCGTTAACAGTGACCTCCACAGCATCCCGCCCCCTTAACAGTGACCTCCACAGCGGCCACCCCTTTATTAGTGACCTCCTCAGTACCCCATCTCCTTGACAGTGAGTCTACCCCTTAACAGTGGCATCTACAGCATTCTGCCCCTTAACACTGACCTCCATAGCGGATCATTCCCTTAACTGTGACCTCCACAGCAGCCTGCCCCTAGGGGGGCCAGAGGTCCGGTTTTAGGCCGGACAGTCCGGCTTTCAGACTCCCTGTCATACATCCGGCGCAGGGCCTGGACGGACACAAGGATGTCCTTTTGAACAGTTCACTCTCAGACAGAAGTACTGTGTTGTCACCCTCCCTCCCACCCCTGCAGCTGACAGAAGTTGATTTTTACCTATATTTTTTCAATCCCCATAGTCGGTGGAGTGGGAGTGGCCTACCCAGATTGGGCATGGCTTAGCTCGACATGGGGGCAGGGTTTTTAAGTCCGTCTTTTGAGGGTGGCCTGAATGGCCACCCTACCTGCCTCCTGAAGTGTGACCTCCACAGCACTCTGCTCCCTTAACAGTGTTATCCACAGCGCTCTGCTCCTTTAAAGCTGACCTACAGCAGTAAAGAAAAATGGCTTTGCTGTTATGGAAACTTGGTGTAAAACTTTGTGTATGTGGAGACTAAGAACCTGCGAGCTTCTATTGGCTGATAAGGGACATGTGACCATATGTATGGCAGTTGGGATATGAAGAGAAAGACTTGCAGGCTTCTATTGGCTAATGTAGGTCATGTGATGTGCCATATTTGCATTTTTTGGGAATATCTCAGGAACGGCACGTGCTAGAGAGCTGAGACCCGGTCTAAAACTTTCCCGGACACCTGATGTACCTGTGTGACAAATTTCGTGATTGTAAATGTGACGGTGCGGATTCCTTTAGCGGACATACACACATACACTCAGCTTTATATGTTAGATTAGACTTTATTAATAAAATATTTACATTTATCTGGAATATTTTTTATTTATTCACAACTAAGGACTTTTTTTTGGATCATTCCGTTCTGTTCAGTTACGTTTCGTCGCCACTGACAATGAATGGGGACAAAACGGAAGCTTTTTTTTCTGGTATTGAGACCCTATGACGGATCTCAATACCGGAAAATATTAACGTTGAGTGTGAATGTAGCCTTAGATAACCTCCTGTTACCGAACCGCATCAGCAGCACAATGCTCTCTGTGTTACAAACAATGTTTCCATTAAATGTATCAATCCGGAGGATTTCCTAAACTGGATACAATTTGTAGCAAACTCTCAGAGCAGGCTGTGAGGGCTTTTTGGGAGTTGTAGTTTTGCCACAGCTGGAGAGCCACAGGTTGTAGAGTATTTTTTCCTACATATCATCCTTATAATATTAGATACTGAATCCCAGAGGGCCCGGACCTGCTGCGTCCTCCATGAGTGTCCCCTGGGGCCTCTCACTCTGCAGTCAGGTCCCACTTTTGGGATTGCGGCAGATACATCCGTCCCTGCCTATATTTCATGTGTCATTTACCAAGAGAAATATTTCATCATATCGATTCGATATTGCAGACTTTACTCTAAATATTCGGAGATATAAAATATTTTTTTCACCTATGAAATGTATGCAGAAGAGCGGATGGACCTGCGGGGCCCCTGTGAATATACTACAGTTCTATGCTACAGCCAGCTCTGGTATGGTTATAATTAGTGTTGAGCGAATCGAAGTATCCAATGTGGATTTCGATCCGAATTTCAGGGAAAATTCGATTTACTGCAAAGCTTCGTGGTAACGAATCTATTTTGCACAAAATGGCAGCAAAAAAAAAAAAATCATACTCACCTCATCCATTTGAGTGTGAAGAGGCCGTCACGGCCATCTTCCTTGAAGATCCCACGAGAATTCTTGTGCCTGGTGACGTGTGATGTCAACATCCAAGCAAGTGTGGTGACATCATCATTCACCACGCCAGATTTCACCTTGGATCTTCAATCAAATAGATAAGGTATGATTGGGGGGCTTCAATGACTGTGCAATCGCCGTTCCCCATCATTGCGCCCACTACTTACAAAGAAATGCACTTGGTGACTAAGTAACTCATCGTGAAGCGAATTTCTTTTTGAAATTCAGTGAAGCAGCCAAATGGAAGTTTTCATAACTTCGCTCATCTCTAGTTATAATGCACAAATCAATAGACTTAGCCCACCAAACTTAAAGGACCGCTCCAGGAAAGACTGATACACCGTGTTATGCCCAATGTAGGGCCTGAGGGGTGGAGCATGACACAGAGAACACCACACAGAGAATGTCAACCCTATTGTCCTCCCTCTCCGGCCCAGAGCAAGACATAACACAAACTATCAGACTTTCCTCACGTGTTCCTTTAAATGGTGGAGCCAGTGGAAATTAACGGGGTTATTTAGGATTGCACATTTAGGGCCCCCTTCTTCAATTGGACCCAAAAAGGTTTTTTTTCTGAAAGATTGTGAGGATCCATTGAAATCAATAGATGAAATTGATTACAGGGGTAACTGCGATATTTAATTCCTCCTACATCTTTGCTGTAGGAGAATTGAGCATTAAGGCCTCTTTCACACTTGCGTTCTGAGGATCCGGTAGGCACTTCTAGCCCGCCGGATCCGTCAGAACGCAAGTCACCTGAAAGCATTTGAAGACTGATCAGGATCCTGATCAGTCTTCAAAATACTTTCAGGTTATGATGGCAGCCAGGACGCTACTGAAGTCCTGGCTGCCATGGTAAGTACTCCGCAGCAGTGTACTTACCTGCCCTGCGGCCACTCCTTCATGACGTCACAGGTCCCCGCGGTGCATAGATCAATGCGCCGCGGGGACCTGTGACGTCATGAAGGAGCGCCCAGAGGCCGCAGCGCAGGTAAGTACACTGCTGCGGAGTATTTACCATCGCAGCCAGGACTTCAGTAGCATCCTGGCTGCCATGGTAACCGATCGGAGCCCCAGCTTACACTGGGGCCCCAATTGGAACTGCTGCTGCGCATGCGCAGAGCTGAACTTCAGATCCGGTGATGCGCCGAAACGATGTTTAGCTTAATTCCGGATTAATGCACTTTAATGGGCAATAATTCCGGATCCGGCGTTACAGCATGTCTTCCGGATTTTTGGACGAAGACAAATCCGTAGCATGCTGCGGTTTTGTCAATGTCCAAAAAATGTTCACATACTGAACAGAAGACATCCTGATGCATCCTGAACGGATTTCTCTCCATTCAGAATGCATTAGGATAATCCTGATCAGTATCTTTCCGTCCTAGAGCCCCGAGGACGGAACTCTAGGACGGAAAGCAAAAACGCAAGTGTGAAAGAGCCCTAAGTCCTCCCTATGATACCAGCAGGAGTAACATTTAAATTGTTTGTTACATATAAGACAAAGAAAATGTAGCAGCTTTGTAAATAGTGTTAATTTACATTACAAATCACATTACAAATCACATTCTGTTTTGTGCATACAGCTCCTATGCAGATCTATGTGTCTCCATGGCTACAGACTACAATCAAACCCTGTGTAGTCTGAGCCTGAAGCCCCTGAGTTATCACATGGTTGTGGTGTATGAGCTCTATTAACCTGTTCTGTATCCTGTTTGTAGCTGTTCACAATGTAAGTTATTCTTTTTTCTATGAAGCAGCGTTGTGTTATTGAATCATTCCCTCCGTCCGGATCGCGGATTATTAGGAATAGAAGTTTTAGATTGACAGCGGACTGATGTGTGATTATGAGCGGTGCGTGTCGCATATACCGAGCCTTATCTAGTAAATCTTTGCTGTGATTCATCCTTATTGTCGCTCTGGAGGAGAAAAGGAATCTTCAGACATTGTGAATAAGCACTGGAGACGTATAATGGCACCACATTGTGTAATGGTGGCCGGTCCCTAATTACTCTGCCTGCTCCCTCTGTATGGACCCAGTGAAGGGAGGAATCATCTATGACTCCCAGGAATATTCCGCACAGAGACGCCAGGTCACATTTCTTCCACATTGAAAAATCCATTTCTTTTGCTCATTTTATATAAGAAAAAAGGAGGAAGGAGTAAAAGAGTCCACAGAGAAGGAGAAGCAGAGCATCATTATTGCCTCGTCTTTCACTTTCTCTTCTTTTCATTCTCCTTCCCCTTTATCAGCTTCTTCTTCTGTCATCTTCGTTTAAGCGTCTTATCCCTTTCTGCTTTTCTTAATCTTCAACTTCCTTTTCACAATCTTCTTTTTCCTCATCCTCTGATAAACATTTTTTTATTTTCCTCCTCTTCTCCGGCCTCTGTTCTTCTTCTTCTGCACCTTTCTTTTTACTGTTCCTTCTCTTCCACTTCTTTTCTCCCTGTTCTCCTGCACCTTCTTTTCATTTTCTTCCTCCTCTGCCCCTTTCTCCACATTCTCTTCTCTTACACCTTCATTTCATTTTCTTCCTCTTCCTCTGCCCCTTTTCTTCTCTTCTTCTCTTACAGCTCCTTTTTTATTTCCTTTCTCTTCCGCTGCCTCTTTTTCCTCTTTTACTGACCCTTACTTTTATCTTCTTCTTCCTTTTCCCTTTCTCTATGTCCACTTCTCTTAGGCAACTTTCACACGGGCGAGTTTTCCGCGCGGGTGCAATGCGTGATGTGAATGCATTGCACCCGCACTGAATCCGGACCCATTCATTTTAATGGGGCTGTGCACATGAGCGGTGATTTTCACGCATCACTTCTGCGTTGCGTGAAAATCGCAGCATGCTCTATGTTGTGCGTTTTTCATGCAAAGCAGGCCCCATAGAAGTGAATGGGGCTGCGGGAAAATCGCAAGCATCCGCAAGCAAGTGCGTATGCAGTGCGATTTTCCCGCATGCTTGCTAAGCAACGGGACCTGATCTTCATTATTTTCCCTTATAACATGGTTATAAAGGAAAATAATAGCATTCTCACTACAGAATGCTTAGTAAAATGTGGATTAAGGGGTTAAAAATAAAAAAAAATTACTCACCTTATCCACTTGATCGCGTAGTTGCCGATCTCTTCTCTCTTCTTCAAGCATTAGCTGCCGTCTAAAGGACCTGTGGTGACGTCACATCACATGGTCCAATCACATGGTCCATCACCATGGTGATGGACCATGTGATTGGACCATGTGATGAGCTCAGTGACCTCATCACAGGTCCTTTAGCCGACAGCTAATGAATGAAAAAGACAGAAGAGATCGGCAACTACGCGATCAAGTGGATAAGGTGAGTAATTTTTTTATTTTTAACCCCTCCATCCACATTTTACTAAGCATTCTGTATTGAGAATGCTATTTTTTTCCCTTATAGCCATGTTATAAGGGAAAATAATAAAATCTACAGAATACTCAAACCGAAACCGGACTTCAGGACTTTCAAACGTGAGGCCCGTGTGAAAGAGGCCTTATACTGTCTTTCCCTTTTCTTCCTCTTCATCTGCCCCTTTTTAACTCAGTTCTAATTTTCTTCCTCTTCCCCTGCCTCTGTCCTTCTTCCTCTTCCCCTGCCTCTGTCCTTCTTCCTCTTCTCCTGCCTCTGTCCTTCTTCCTCTTCCCCTGCCTCTGTCCTTCTTCCTCTTTCACTGCCTCTGTCCTTCTTCCTCTTCCCCTGCCTCTGTCCTTCTTCCTCTTCTCCTGCCTCTGTCCTTCTTCCTCTTCTCCTGCCTCTGTCCTTCTTCCTCTTCTCCTGCCTCTGTCCTTCTTCCTCTTCTCCTGCCTCTGTCCTTCTTCCTCTTTCACTGCCTCTGTCCTTCTTCCTCTTCCCCTGCCTCTGTCCTTCTTCCTCTTCTCCTGCCTCTGTCCTTCTTCCTCTTCTCCTGCCTCTGTCCTTCTTCCTCTTCTCCTGCCTCTGTCCTTCTTCCTCTTCTCCTGCCTCTGTCCTTCTTCCTCTTCTCCTGCACCCTACTTTCATTTTCTTCTTCTTCTTCTCCTTCCTCTACATCTTGTAACAGCGGCTGCTGTCTGTAATGTCCCCTTGCTTATCACCGCGGCCCCAGGCTCCGTGTTTGGCGGTGAATCCACAGTTTCCTTCCAGCCTGGGCACAGCATGCTTTGAGCCTGGATTGCCTGACCTGTGCCGCCTGCCCTGACCTATTGCCTCTGACTTCACCTCTGCCTTATCCTTCGGTCCTGCACTGTTGCTCCTGGTTATGACTCTGCCTGCTGACAACGCCTGTACCTCTGGTACCTCGCTCTGGTACCTCCTGGTCCGCCTCATGTGCTGATCCTCCTCAAGAGGTAGCGACCTGGTGTTCCCCTCGGGAAAGTCTATTGCCACCATCAGGGTACTGTGAAGATCGAGGGGTTCACTTAGACAATGCCCATAGAGGAGGTAGGACACGTGGCACGGTGGGTTCACACCCGCTGGTTCACAACACACCTTTTCTTATTACTTCCGTCACTTTCGTCACACATATCTTCTCTTCTTCCTCTTCTTCACATTCTTTTCTCTGCCCCTTTTTTTCTTCCTTTTTCCTACACTTTCTATTCTTCTTCCTCCACTTCCTGATTTGTCTCTTCCTATTTTCAGCATCTTATTTTCTTCTTCTTGTTCTTCCCTTACACATTCTCTTCTTCTTTTCACCTTCACTGGTCACACACTATGTTCTCTTCTTCTTCCTCTTCATGGGCACCTTTTTTTTCCCTTGTCTTCTTTTTGCTCTGCCTTTTTTTTCTTCCTTTTTCCTCCCTATTTTTTTTATTATTCTTCATCCGCCTTCTAAATTTTCTCTTTCTCTTCCTATCATCTTCTTTTTTTCTTCTTCTACTTCCCGTACATCTTCTGTTCTTCTTTCCAGTACTTTGGTCACACACTGTTGTCTCTTCTTCTCTGCAGTATCTTCTCATCTTCTTTGGCCACACACTATCTTTTCTTCTTCTTCTTCTCGCCCTACACCTTTTCTTTTTTATCCACTGCACCATATTGTCTTCTTCCTCTTCATCGTCCACCCCAAAACCTTCTCGTTTCCTCTGTTCTCCGTACGGTGGCATTCACAATTCAAATTCTCAGAATCAACTAGTAGAAAGTTCCATTGGTTGAATGGTCAGGTTCACAGAGATGCTTCACCTCCCCTGACATACTTGCAATTCCCATGAAACAACAATTCTGGAGAATCTTTTCTCATAACGTTATATTGTGCAGTTCCTCTGTTATTCTTCCTATAAATTTATGAATGAAATAATTTGGTGTGACCATTCCCCTTGTCACAGGCACAATCCTTACAGCTTCTTTCACAGTCAGCACTGATTGGACACTGCCTGCAGACACGCCTCTGAAGGGTAACATCCAGTGGTCAATTTATTCATACATTTCTAGTAGGAATATCATAGGAATGTCACAACTGTAGAATAGTCCTGAATTGTTATATCAAACAGATATTGATCATAATCAATGACAAATAACTAAAAGAAAATCAGAATCTTCAATTATCAAACCTCCCAGAAACTTGGATATACACAATGAGTGCTGCTCTTATGACGAAACTGACCCTACATTTCACCCGAGAGCGATGGGGTCTGGACTCTCAAGTCTATTCGGCGGCCAGTAGAGCCCCATATGGACATATGCCCCACCCTTATTACTGTCATGGCGGAGCTCGACTGCTATGGTTAATTGGTATCCAAATAAAATAACTTGTATCAACTGAACAATTACGAAGGAAGGTGTGAGTGTGAGTGTGAGTGTGAGTGTGGGGGGGGGGGATGTTCACTGGTTTTTGGATACTAAGTGAAGGTAAAGACATTGGGGGATGCAAAAATGTTGCTCTGATAGAGAAAGGGTTAAAAACAATTGAAGCTGAGATGTAATATATTGTAACGTTCCGTTCGGACGAGTTGAATGGAATAAAAGGTGTTTTTATTCTTTTTATTGTGGAATGTGTCATCTCCATGGAAACGCTAGGCCAAGATGGTGTTTTAGGAATGCGGGCCCTTAAATCTTACCTTTGTTTTCTCCTTCCCTAAGGGTTTAATTGTTTCTCCTCCAGACTGCATTGTCCTCCAAAAAGAATAGAAATTTTTGTAAAAGAACATTCCTTTTACACAAGTTTTCATGGATTTGCCCGGAGCCTGCCGCAAAGTCTCCTGTAATTATTTTCACTCCATCATTTGTTGCGATTTGTCCTTGACGAATTTCCGGCTTTATGTCTCAAACTATTCATATTTCTGCTTCTCACTCAGTGTCTGCCATGAAATTAAAAACCAAAAATTTGGCTTGACTAGACCCATGTTGACTACTAATATCATGTGCCTTCCGTTCTTCTGTTCTAGTCCCCTGTTGGATTCCTTTCACGATGGCCGCCACCATCTCAGACTTTCCCATAAGGGGCACTGAAGTAAATTCTACGACACCCCCTTCCACTGTCCTCCATTCATTGTGTCTTAAACTACACGGGGACGTCAGAAACAGTGGCGTCCATCATGACAGAAATCTGACGGGGACCAGAAAGGAGGAAGGGGGCAGCATGGGAGGAACGCAGGCCACTAGCAATGTGGACTATTCTGTCAAATTTTAGGTTTGGACTGGACGGACACTTTAAAATACAGTTGTCTAAAAATTTGAAACTATTCTGAAAGTGCACCTACAGTTTAATTTTTCGGTAGTGTCTATAAAGACAATAAACTTGTAAATCTTCTTAAAGGAAGCTCCTCTTTCTCCACTTATCAGGTGTCTCTTTCCCCTCTACCTGGCTGTTGCACTGTTTGTAACTGCTCAGAATCTCTGCACTCACTGAAAAACAAGGACATATCATCTTAAACTGACCAGAGGATGGGATGTGGTGGAGAGAGGGAGCTGCTTGCACACAGTCACACAGAGACTCTTCTGCTGCATGGACTTCAGAGCTTGACTGGGGCAGATCTCATGCTTCTCTTGGACAGTGATCGGGAGTTTCTGAGAAGTTCAACAGAAGCAAGTGCAGGGAGTGCGGTGCTCCTGAGTGTGGCCGAATATCATAGCAACAAGTGTCCGAAGCAGCAGAAATGGAGGACACCTGACCATATAGGGAGGGTGTAAAGGGACTGGGGGTCCCCTTCCCCTTCCTAAGGCTCCCCCTTATCCTGTTGTATGGCCCCATCAGCCTGTGTTCGGGTTTTGGGCGTTTGGGGGTTAATGGGTGCATCCTGCAGGCAGGAAGGGGGCGTGCTGCATATGTGCCCCTTTATAAGGCCCTGTGTCTCCTCCCCTCTCCCTCTTTGGCAGAAGCGCTGTGTCCCTCCCTCCCTGTTATATAGGCACGAAGGTTCTTTGGTGGTTTTATGGTTCTGGAGGCTTTGTGAGTCTGGGCTGATGTCTCATGTTTTAGGGAGGCATCTTGTTAAGTCACAGCTAGCGGCAGGTAAAGAGGAATAGGATGCTAAGCGAGAAAACTGGCGTAACTGCCTGCTGGGAGTACATCGGCCGGCAGATCGCACGGGCTCAGTGATGTTTCACGGTGTTAAGATTTAGCTGTGGCCGACTACCACCCAACAAAAGGTTTAAATAAAGATTATGACTTGGTTGTCAGTGTCGTTTGTGGTGGGTTAACAAGGCAGGGCCAAAGGGTAAAGGTTGTCCCTTCCCCTTCTCCCTTCCTAAGAGTGACTACTAACAGTCTGGAGGCTGCAGACAGAGAAAACTACGGGAAGATACTTGATCCAGGTGACATTGGCCTGAGTACTGATAGACAGGAGAAGGAAAGTGAGCAGTGCCTCCTTATGATCAGCTAATATCGAGCACTCGATGCAAGACCCCCCGATATCACCAATCTCTGCAAACCACAATCTAACAAGGAAACCCGGGGCCGTCCCACCGCCAGCGAGGAGGGGACTCGCTGCACTTATATAGCGCTACTATATTCCACAAGGCTTTACAGACATCAGCATCAGGCTGACCCCAAGTGGGGCTCACAATCCAAGGTCCCTATGTATGTCTTTATGTGGGAGAAAACCCAGGCAAACACGGGGAGAACATACAAACTCCATGCAAATGTTGTCCTTGGTCGGATTCAAACCCAGGACCCCAGTGCTGCAAGGCACCAGTGCTAACCACCGAGCCACCGCCAACCACCGAGCCACCGCCAACCATGAGCCACCGCTAACCACCGAGCCTCCGCTAACCACCGAGCCACCTCTAACCACCGAGCCACCTCTAACCACCGAGCCACCGCTAACCACCGAGCCACCGCTAACCACCGAGCCACCGCTAACCACCGAGCCACCGCCAACCACCGAGCCACCGCCAACCACCGAGCCACCGCCAACCACCGAGCCACCGCTAACCACAGAGCCACCTCTAACCACCGAGCCACCTCTAACCACCGAGCCACCGCCAACCACCGAGCCACCGCCAACCACGAGGCACTGCCAACCACCGAGCCACCGCTAACCACCGAGCCACCGCTAACCACCGAGCCACCGCTAACCACCGAGCCACCGCTAACCATCGAGCCACCGCTAACCACCGAGCCACCGCTAACCACAGAGCCACCGCTATCCACTGAGCCACCTCTAGCCATTGAGCCACCGCTAACCACCGAGCCACCACTAACCACAGAGCCACCGTGCTGCCCATATAGTTACCAGAGTCATTTCAAATCCTGGAGATAGCAGGACACAGCATCTAAGGGTACTTTCACACTTGCGTTGGTGCAGATCCGTCTGTTTATTTGTTTCAGAACGGATCTGTTTGCATTAGTTAAAAGAAAAATGACAAAGTCAAAAACGGATCCGTTTTCAAATGCACCATATTGTGTCATTAAAAAAGGATCCGGCCCCATTGGCTTACATTGTAGTTCAAAACGGATCCGTTAGGCTCCACCTCTACAGACGGACACCAAAATGCTGCAGGCTGTGTTTTGGTGTCCTCCTCCAAAACAGAATAGAAGCGGAACGGAGGCGAACTGATGCATTCTGAGCGGATCCTTATCTATTCAGAATGCATTGGGGCTGAACTGGACCGGAGAGCCCTGAAACGGATCTGACAAACGGAATCCAAAACGCTAGTGTGAAAGTACCCTAAGAACCACACAGGACTACAGTCCCCATCAAGTCCATCATGTGTGATACTGTCTGCTGAGCGGATGTATCTAATCTTATCACATGCGATACTGCCTGCTGAGTTGTGTATCTAATCCCATCATGTGTGATACTGTCTGCTGAGCTGATGTATCTAATCCTATCATGTGTGATACTGTCTGCTGAGCTGTATCTAATCCTATCATGTGTGATACTGTCTGCTGAGCGATGTATCTAATCATGGGCGTAACTATAGGGGAAGGGGAAGCCGTTGCTTTGGGGCCCTAACCCAGAAGGGGCCCATCCAAGAGGAGGAGAAGTACTAAAAGATTTTGTCAGGGCCCCTCAACAGTATTACCCAATGAAATGATATACAGCGGCGGTATAGACAGTGCAGAAAACGGATGGAACAGCTGCCGGGCCTGGTCTGTGAGAGGGATCTATACCAGCCACAGGAAAGGGGGCGGCATGAAAGGAAGGGGTTGCGAAAAACGGACTGGGGGAGGGGGCCCCATTCAAAAATTTTCTGTGGGGCCCAGTCATTTCTAGTTACGCCACTGTATCTAATCCTATCCTGTGTGATACTGTCTGCTGAGCTGTGTATCTAATCCTATCCTGTGTGATACTGTCTGCTGAGCTGTGTATCTAATCCCATCCTGTGTGATACTGTCTGCTGAGCTGTGTATCTAATCCTATCCTGTGTGATACTGTCTGCTGAGCTGTCATGTTTGATATTGTATTAGTCATTATGTATCCAATCCTGTCATGTGTGATACTGTCTGCCGAACAATGTATCTAATCCTATCACGTGCGATACTGTCTGCTGAGCTGTGTATCTAATCCTATCATGTGTGGTACTGTTTGCTAAGCTGTGTATCTAATCCTATCCTGTGTGATACTGTCTGCTGAGCTGTCATGTTTGACATTGTATTAGTCACTATGTATCCAATCCTGTCATGCGTGATACTGTCCGTAGGCCGCTTCTTAACCTGGTTGCTGGTTGATTTTGGTTCATTTGTCAGGTTATTTTTCACATCTGACACCCCGGAGATTCTCGCTCACAGTGCGGTTGTCAGGATAAGGAGACTTTCTGTTCTACAGTTTTATTAAAGGTTGAAGGAGAATTACAAGCAGATAAGTTTCCGCGATCCGCACGTCTATCCCGAGCGCAGACGCCTGTAAAGGTCACTGTAAAGGTCAGCGGGACATCAGAGGTTTGCATCAGTGATTTATAGAGGAGATTTCGGCGCCGCGAATTGATAAAGAAGACAGTGAATGTAAAGATATGGGGTGGTGGCTTCTCATTACTGCAGCTTCGTGACAATGTGTTATTAAATCTCTATATGTTATTTACTAAAATCACTATAACCCTTCCCGCACCCCAAAGACAAGCAATGTCTGTAGTTGACACTTAGGCCTCTGTAGTGCTTCCGAGGGGTTCCGATCTGTGGTTCCGTTCCACATCTCCCGGATTGCGGACCTATGCAAGTGAATCCGTGATGCGGGGTGCACACAGTCGGTGCCCTTGTATTGCGGACCCGCGGTATTCGGGCCGCAATACGGCCATGGCCGGGCAACGGTCGTGTGCATGAGCCCTTAGGGTTTAATCCTGGGGTGGTTCTACAGTTGGCATAGAGGAGCCCGGGGCCCCACTGTACCTCCCATGCCTCTGATTTCATATGGAGGTTTTTCTGTTGTATTCGGGCATGATCCAGATGTATGGGATACTATGGGGGTATCAGGAGCTCTTCTCCGAAGGGAGTCCAGTGGAGCCTGTGCAACAGGGCAAAGAGGATTGTATATCTCTGTACCACAGAGGCCACGTGGGTTCTATGTACTGTGTACTGGTTCTATACACTGTGTACTGGTTCTATACACTGTGTACTGGTTCTGTGTACTGTGTACTGGTTCTATACACTGTGTACTGGGTCTATGCACTGTGTACTGGTTCTATACACTGTGTACTGATGCTATGCACTGTGTACTGGTGCTATGCACTGTGTACTGGTTCAATATACTGTGTACTAGTTCTATGCACTGTGTACTGGTTCTATGCACTGTGTACTGGTGCTATGCACTGTGTACTGGCGCTATGTACAGTGTACTGGTGCTATGTACAGTGTACTGGCTCTATGCACCATGCACTGGCTCTATGCACCGTGTACTGGCTCTATGCACCATGCACTGGCTCTATGCACCGTGCACTGGCTCTATGCACCGTGCACTGGCTCTATGCACCGTGCACTGGCTCTATGCACCGTGTACTGGCTCTATGCACCGTGTACTGGCTCTATGCACCGTGTACTGGTTCTATGCACCATGCACTGGCTCTATGCACCATGTACTGGCTCTATGCACCGTGTACTGGCTCTATGCACCGTGTACTGGCTTTATGCACCGTGTACTGGCTCTATGAACCGTGTACTGGCTCTATGCACCGTGCACTGGCTCTATGCACCGTGCACTGGCTCTATGCACCGTGCACTGGCTCTATGCACCGTGTACTGGCTCTATGCACCGTGTACTGGCTTTATGCACCGTGTACTGGCTCTATGCACCGTGTACTGGCTCTGTGCACTGTGTACTGGCTCTGTGCACGGTGTACTGACTCTATGCACCATGCACTGGATCTATGCACCATGTACTGGCTCTGTGCACCGTGTACTGGCTCTATGCACCGTGTACTGACTCTATGCACCATGCACTGGCTCTATGCACCATGTACTGGCTCTATGCACCATGTACTGGCTCTATGCACCATGTACTGGCTCTGTGCACTGTGTACTGGCTCTATGCACTGTGTACTGACTCTATGTACTGTGCACTGGCTCTATGCACCATGTACTGGCTCTATGCACCATGTACTGGCTCTGTGCACCGTGTACTGGCTCTATGCACCATGCACTGGCTCTATGCACCATGTACTGGCTCTATGCACCATGTACTGGCTCTATGCACCGTGTACTGGCTCTATGCAACATTTCCTGGCTCTATGAACCATGTACTGGCTCTATGCACCATTTTTTGGCTCTATGCACCATTTCCTGGCTCTATGCACTGTGTACTGGCTCTATGCACCGTGCACTGGCTCTATGCACCATGTACTGACTCTATGCACTGTGTACTGGCTCTTTGCACCGTGCACTGGCTCTGTGCACCATGTACTGGCTCTATGCACTGTGTACTGGATCTATGCACCGTGTACTGGCTCTATGCACTGTGTACTGGTTTTGTGCATTCATCAATATGACTGTCACTTGCTAATGACCTATTTTACTATATAGTATTTGCTATAGCGTGTATTTGAATTCTCTTCTGTGAATGACAGAACGCCCCTGATAATGCCGCTCTAGAGAACGTGTGTCAGCTGGAAATGATGTGTATATTTGTATTTCTGATGTGTCAGAGCGAATCCAAGCGAGCACTGCTCCAGTGTGATCTGTAAAGAAATGTACTTACCAGATAGCGGCTGCAGGAAATGAATTTCTGCTACGGTATTTAATATCATTTCTCTGCGCAATATTAAAAGAATCCAACTTATATAGTCCTTCATACACAAAATTTAAAGCAAGCACAATAAATACAATCACACTTTACTATACGTCGTCTGCTGTTCTCTATTAATTGCTTTTCACAGAACAGAAAATGTAAATCGCTGCAGTAAAAATGTCTCCCTCTAGGTGGTGCTATAGTCTATTGTACTGCCTGGGACAGACTGGAAGTCCTTTGCCTTGTGTGTGGGTATTGGGGATATTTCATCCTCACAGCGCACCGTGTGGCCAAGATTGGTACTGCAAGGATAACTGGTTACATGAACTATTAATATATTCAAGAAAATCCCGTCACAGTCCGATTCATCTCTAATGTGAGCATAGTTGAGCAGAGCTCATCAGGTTGTAGGATTAGAAGAGTGGGAATCCATCATTGCTCAGGAGAGGAGGGGCGGCATTGATTTCCAGGCTGGCAGATCAGCATCTCATCTACCTTTGTTTTCTGATTATTGATCGCTTTCCCTCCTGCTTCCCTGTGGATTGCAAAGTCACATTCCTGCCATGGATTTTCATCCTGAAATAAATGACGGGCTGCCCTGCGGAAGGAGCCAGAGCTACCTGGAACCATGACCTCCATGATACTCCATCCTAAGGAGGACCTATTATACCCATTCTAGTGGCCAAATAATACTGCCATACAGTGCTTACATAATAGTGCTATACAGCACCCATATAATACTGCTATACAGCCCCTATATAATGCTGCAGCACATGCCAGATCAGTAGGTGAACCATTGAAGATGAGGTCAGGGTGGTGGCCCCTTTGGCCCCGGTTATATTCCCTGTTCCAGCTCATGTGTGACAGTACTAATCCCGTACTGCGCCCCCTGCTATTACTCCTTCCTTGGTGGACCTGTTCTGCTTGGTCTGTAACAGAGAAGAACCCAGCCAACTACTCAATATCCCCTCCCCATCCCGGACACATCGCCCCTCCATAGATCACTCGCCACTCGATATCCAGACGCGCTGCAGGTGACAGGAATCGGATGGCTCTGGATTCGTCCTGGTATATCAATATTATTCCGCATTTATACTCTCCTCTTCTCCCATCCAATGCACCTTCATTATAAATGTTCCTGGAAAAGTGGGGTGATCGCCCACATGGCCACCACGAGGGGTGTGCCCCAGATTTCAGGGTAAATCTGCCCAAGGTAACTGTGTATGGCCGACAGATCAGCAAAAAAAAACATTGAGGTGGGTATAAGAATTGCTTTCAGGAGCTGGGAAAGCTGGGTGGAGACGTGGTGGGAGTCATAGTGGGGGCCATGTGGATGACACCATCCAGTGCTAGCGAACCGTCTACTGGCCTCAGACTGTGAGGTTTCCTTATTGTCTAGAATAATAATGTCAGTAAGAAAGAGTAAATCTGCAATCAAATAAAAAGCATGTAAATTACTCAGAAAGTGAGAAACTCACAGATTAAAATGATTCAGTTTACTTCAGGTGAAGCAGTTAAAGGGCCAGAGTCTCCAGAAGAGGAGAAGGTATGCACCATTAACACCACATATGTAGCATCATCCACAGCCACGGGGCCCCACAGTGATACAGTGATGTCACAGTACAGGAATAATACACACAGTGATGTCACAGTACAGGATAATGCACACAGTGATGTCACAGTACAGAGATAATACACACAGTGATGTCACAGTACAGGGATAATAAACACAGTGATGTCACCGTACAGAGATAATACACACAGTGATGTCACAGTACAGGGATAATAAACACAGTGATGTCACAGTACAGAGATAATAAACAAAGTGATGTCACAGTACAGGATAATGCACACAGTGATGTCACAGTACAGAGATAATACACACAGTGATGTCACAGTACAGGGATAATAATCACAGTGATGTCACCGTACAGAGATAATACACACAGTGATGTCACAGTACAGGGATAATAAACACAGTGATGTCACAGTACAGGGATAATAAACACAGTGATGTCACAGTACAGGGATAATAAACACAGTGATGTCACAGTACAGAGATAATAAACACAGTGATGTCACAGTACAGAGATAATAAACACAGTGATGTCACAGTACAGAGATAATAAACACAGTGATGTCACAGTACAGGGATAATACACACAGTGATGTCACAGTACAGGGATAATAAACACAGTGATGTCACAGTACAGAGATAATAAACACAGTGATGTCACAGTACAGGGATAATAAACACAGTGATGTCACAGTACAGGGATAATAAACACAGTGATGTCACAGTACAGGGATAATAAACACAGTGATGTCACAGTACAGGGATAATAAACACAGTGATGTCACAGTACAGGGATAATAAACACAGTGATGTCACAGTACAGAGATAATAAACACAGTGATGTCACAGTACAGGGATAATAAACACAGTGATGTCACAGTACAGAGATAATAAACACAGTGATGTCACAGTACAGGGATAATAAACACAGTGATGTCACAGTACAGGGATAATAAACACAGTGATGTCACAGTACAGAGATAATAAACACAGTGATGTCACAGTACAGGGATAATACACACAGTGATGTCACAGTACAGGGATAATAAACACAGTGATGTCACAGTACAGAGATAATAAACACAGTGATGTCACAGTACAGGGATAATAAACACAGTGATGTCACAGTACAGGGATAATAAACACAGTGATGTCACAGTACAGGGATAATAAACACAGTGATGTCACAGTACAGGGATAATAAACACAGTGATGTCACAGTACAGGGATAATAAACACAGTGATGTCATAGTACAGGGATAATAAACACAGTGATGTCACAGTACAGGGATAATAAACACAGTGATGTCACAGTACAGGGATAATACACACAGTGATGTCACAGTACAGAGATAATAAACACAGTGATGTCACAGTACAGAGATAATACACACAGTGATGTCACAGTACAGGGATAATAAACACAGTGATGTCACAGTACAGAGATAATGAACACAGTGATGTCACAGTACAGGGATAATACACACAGTGATGTCACAGTACAGAGATAATACACACAGTGATGTCACAGTACAGAGATAATAAACACAGTGATGTCACAGTACAGTGGATAATAAACACAGTGATGTCACAGTACAGAGATAATAAACACAGTGATGTCACAGTACAGGGATAATAAACACAGTGATGTCACAGTACAGAGATAATAAACACAGTGATGTCACAGTACAGAGATAATAAACACAGTGATGTCACAGTACAGGGATAATAAACACAGTGATGTCACAGTACAGGGATAATAAACACAGTGATGTCACAGTACAGGGATAATAAACACAGTGATGTCACAGTACAGAGATAATACACACAGTGATGTCACAGTACAGGATAATAAACACAGTGATGTCACAGTACAGGGATAATAAACACAGTGATGTCACAGTACAGGGATAATAAACACAGTGATGTCACAGTACAGAGATAATAAACACAGTGATGTCACAGTACAGAGATAATAAACACAGTGATGTCACAGTACAGGATAATAAACACAGTGATGTACAGTACAGGATAATAACACAGTGATGTCACAGTACAGAGATAATAAACACAGTGATGTCACAGTACAGAGATAATAAACACAGTGATGTCACAGTACAGAGATAATAAACACAGTGATGTCACAGTACAGGGATAATAAACACAGTGATGTCACAGTACAGAGATAATAAACACAGTGATGTCACAGTACAGAGATAATAAACACAGTGATGTCACAGTACAGAGATAATAAACACAGTGATGTCACAGTACAGAGATAATAAACACAGTGATGTCACAGTACAGAGATAATAAACACAGTGATGTCACAGTACAGAGATAATAAACACAGTGATGTCACAGTACAGAGATAATAAACACAGTGATGTCACAGTACAGAGATAATAAACACAGTGATGTCACAGTACAGAGATAATAAACACAGTGATGTCACAGTACAGGGATAATAAACACAGTGATGTCACAGTACAGAGATAATAAACACAGTGATGTCACAGTACAGGGATAATAAACACAGTGATGTCACAGTACAGGGATAATAAACACAGTGATGTCACAGTACAGGGATAATAAACACAGTGATGTCACAGTACAGAGATAATAAACACAGTGATGTCACAGTACAGAGATAATAAACACAGTGATGTCACAGTACAGAGATAATAAACACAGTGATGTCACAGTACAGAGATAATAAACACAGTGATGTCACAGTACAGAGATAATAAACACAGTGATGTCACAGTACAGAGATAATAAACACAGTGATGTCACAGTACAGAGATAATAAACACAGTGATGTCACAGTACAGAGATAATAAACACAGTGATGTCACAGTACAGGGATAATAAACACAGTGATGTCACAGTACAGAGATAATACACACAGTGATGTCACAGTACAGGGATAATAAACACAGTGATGTCACAGTACAGAGATAATAAACACAGTGATGTCACAGTACAGGGATAATAAACACAGTGATGTCACAGTACAGGGATAATACACACAGTGATGTCACAGTACAGGGATAATAAACACAGTGATGTCACAGTACAGGGATAATAAACACAGTGATGTCACAGTACAGAGATAATAAACACAGTGATGTCACAGTACAGGGATAATAAACACAGTGATGTCACAGTACAGAGATAATAAACACAGTGATGTCACAGTACAGAGATAATAAACACAGTGATGTCACAGTACAGAGATAATAAACACAGTGATGTCACAGTACAGGGATAATAAACACAGTGATGTCACAGTACAGAGATAATAAACACAGTGATGTCACAGTACAGAGATAATACACACAGTGATGTCACAGTACAGCGATAATAAACACAGTGATGTCACAGTACAGGGATAATAAACACAGTGATGTCACAGTACAGGGATAATAAACACAGTGATGTCACAGTACAGAGATAATAAACACAGTGATGTCACAGTACAGGGATAATAAACACAGTGATGTCACAGTACAGGTATAATAAACACAGTGATGTCACAGTACAGGGATAATAAACACAGTGATGTCACAGTACAGAGATAATACACACAGTGATGTCACAGTACAGAGATAATAAACACAGTGATGTCACAGTACAGAGATAATACACACAGTGATGTCACAGTACAGGGATAATAAACACAATACAGAAGTATTGTGATGCACTGTAAAGGTGATCAGACCCCCAAAAGTTGAAGTGTAAAAAAGTTAAAATAGTAAGTTTTACCAAAAATTAAAAGTTTCAAGTTAAAAATTTTCCCAAAATAATATAAAAAAATTTGGAAAAAAATTGGGAAAAAAATTAAAGTAGACATATTAGGTATCGCCGCATCCATATCAACCGGCTCTATAAAAATATCACATTATGTAACCCCTCAGGTAAACACTGTCAAAAAAATAAAATAAAAACTATTTTTTTTGTCACCTTACACCACAAAATGTGTAATAGCAAGCGATAAAAAAGTCATATGTACCCCCAAAGTAGTACCAATCTAACCATGACCCCATCCAGCAAAAAATCATACCCTACCTAAGACAATCGCCCAAAACTATGGAGACACTAAAACAAGATTTCAAAAATGCTGTTATTGTGTAAAGCTTAAGTAAATAAAAAAGTACACATATTAGGTATCACCGCATCCATATCAACCAGCTCTAAAAAATATCACATGACCTAAACCCTCAGGTTAACAACATAAAAAAAAAGGTGTAAAAAAAAAGCAATTTTTTGTCACCTTACATCACAAAAAGTGCAATTCCAAGCGATCAAAAAGTCATATGCACCCTAAAAAGTACCAATCAAACCGACTTCTCATACTGAAAAAAAATGAGCCCCTACATAAGACAGTCGCCTAAAAAAAAAAAAAAAAAAACTACGGCTTTCAGAATTTGGACACAAAAAAAAAAAATCATATTTGATAATTATCGCGTCCGTAACAACCTGCTCTATAAAAAATACCACATGATCTGACCTGTCAGATGAACGTTGTAAATAACTTAAAAAATAAAAACGGTCCCAAAACAGCCATTTTTTGTTACCTTGCCTCACAAAAAGTGTAACATAGAGCAACCAAAAACCATATGTATCCTAAAATAGTACCAAGAAAACTGCCACCTTATCCAATAGTTTCCAAAATGGGGTCACTTTTTTGGAGTTTCTACTCTAGGGGTGCATCAGGGGGGCTTCAAATGGGACATCAAAAAACCAGTCCAGCAAAATCTGCCTTCCAAAAACCACATGGCGCTCCTTTCCTTCTGCGCCCCGCCGTGTGCCCGTACAGCAGTTTACGACCACATATGGGTTGTTTCTGTAAACTACAGAATCAGGGCAATAAATATTGAGTTTTGTTTGGTTGTTAACCCTTGCTTTGTTACTGGAAAAAATGGATTAAAATGGAAAATCTATCAAAAAAGTGAAATTCTGAAATTTCATCTCCATTTCTATTAACTCTTGTGAAACACCTAAAGGGTTAACAAAGTTTGTAAAATCAGTTTTGAATACCTCGAGGGGTGTAGTTTATAGAATGGGGTGGTTTTTGGCTGGCTTCTATTATGTAAGCCTCGCAAAGTGACTCCAGACCTGAACTGGTCCTTAAAAAGTGGATTTTGGAATTTTTCAGAAAAATTTCAAGATTTGCTTCTAAACTTCTAAGCCTTGTAACGTCCCCAAAAAATAAAATGGCATTCCCAAAATGATCGATACATGAAGTAGACATATGGGGAATGTAAAGGGATAACTATTTTTTGAGGTATTACTATCTATTATAAAAGTAGAGAAACTGATTTTACAAATTTTCTAATTTTTTTTAATCTTTTGGTAAATTTGGTATTTTTTTATAAATAAAAATGAAATATTTTTACTCAAATTTACCACTGTCATGAAGTACGATATGTGATGAGAAAACAATCTCAGAATGGCCTGGATAAGAAAAAGCGTCTTAAAGTTATCACCACATAAAGTGACACTGGTCAGATTTGCAAGAAATAGCCTGGTCCTAAGGTGAAATACGGCCCGTTCCTGAAGGGGTTAATAAACTATTATCTTTGCTCTGTATTATGAGATGTGCACAGGCGGTATATGTATATAAACAAACACTCGCAAGAACCTGAAGTACAATAGGACATAGGGGGAGATTTATCAGACTGGTGTGAAGCAGAACTGGCTTAGCCCAGAGCAACCAATCAGATTCCACCTTTCATTTTCCAAACAAGTTGTGAAAAATGAAAGGTGGAATCTGATTGGTTGCTCTGGGTAACTAAGCCAGTTCTACTTTACACCAGTTTGATAAATCTCCTCCATAATCTGTATAAATGACACAAAATATACAATATGTCACATTACATAAAGTGCATTAAAGTTTTATCATTTTTTTTGTCTCAAGCGAAATAAAGAAAATCTTTTATTAATTCCAGTGCAGAACCCGTCATGTCCCAAATTTTACACGTGTCTCCTGGTGGATGTCTCTTGCGGGAAGGTGCGGCGACCTACTGTAGTTCGCCTCTGCTTTGGAGGAATTCTGCAATACCTTTCTGGTAAGGAGCTACATTTGATGGGGACCTGATAATCTTAGGTGTCACACTGGGGGAACGCCCCCACATTTCATTTCTTTTACTGTACACAGTGATGTCACAGCACAGTGATAACGCAGAATTAACTCCTCGTGGGGTCAGCAATGTTCCTGACCCCACATCTGAATATTGCGGCAGGATTCGGGAGTCAATGGCTTCCGTTCCGTTCATGTGTGAGCCCTGGAGATGCTCTCCGGTATACGTCTCCACGCCGCGCTCTGGTTATCGTGTCCTACAATGCGATTATTCTTCCTTCCTCTTCCAGCGTTCGATCTCGACGGTCTTGTTCATTTTCTATAGAGACACAGAATTTATTCCAAGCCCCGGGATCAATTCATGTTTAACAACTGGAGAGATATCTGTTTCTGGCACGAGGACGGCCGGAGCAGTGAGCGCTGCCATCATCCGCGTCTGTGCGCAGCTTTTACACTAATCTCCGATGTCCAATCTCATTATTCTCCCTCCAGTCGACGACGCGGCCCGCCATCCGCACAATCGCGCAGTAATTTCACTTGTTGGACGGCGGAGTTCACTTACTTCCAGCAGATGCATTAACCTCACTAGAACCCTAAATGGAAAGCATTAGAAGCCATAACGCGCGCCTCTGCCGACATTCACTCCGAGATCTGCGAGAAATTCCGTGCAATTTACAAGGACACTTTGCTGATGAAGGAAATATCAAAGTGTCTCACGAGCAATGCTCAGCGAACGACAGGACCCCGCCGCCCCCACGCACAGACCAACGAAACGCTTACTACTACATGGAAAAAACATATCCATACTGGGGATCACAGCCAGTGGCTACTGGGGCCCAAAGACCCCTCTGTCACATAAGAGGGCAGCAGATCTGTAAAGTTTGAGTATGGGGGGAGGGGGCTTGTTATAATTTTACAATTTTGGCTGACCTACGGATCTGAACATCATGTCGCCGCATTCATGCCTCATGTATATTGTTATTATACTTTTATGTGTACTCTACTTTTGTTTATATATTGTTTTAACCACTTTTCTTTACTGTATATCTGAGCATTGGGATGTTTACATGGCCCGAATACTATGTATCCAATATTATCAATATTTTATTGTGACCATGTCGCTTCACTCAATAAAGCTCTTTTGAAACATAATTTTACAATAATGACATCACTATCATATATCTGGGAAGTACTGAAGAGAGAAACAAAAATCTGTACATGTGCTACACTGCCCGCCATTTTTTCTTTACGTTTCATCCAATCTGATTTAAATCACAAATAAGTCATAAAGGAGAGGAAGAGCACTACATACAGATTATACAGCTCATATTATACAGCTCACTACATACAGATTATACAGCCACCACTAGAGGGAGCTCACTACATACAGATTATACAGCCACCACTAGAGGGAGCTCACTACATACAGATTATACAGCCACCACTAGAGGAGCTCACTACATACAGATTATACAGCCACCACTAGAGGGAGCTCACTACATACAGATTATACAGCCACCACTAGAGGGAGCTCACTACATACAGATTATACAGCCACCACTAGAGGAGCTCACTACATACAGATTATACAGCCACCACTAGAGGGAGCTCACTACATACAGATTATACAGTCACCACTAGAGGGAGCTCACTACATACAGATTATACAGCCACCACTAGAGGGAGCTCACTACATACAGATTATACAGCCACCACTAGAGGGAGCTCACTACATACAGATTATACAGCCACCACTAGAGGGAGCTCACCACATACAGATTATACAGTCACCACTAGGGGGAGCTCACTACATACAGATTATACAGCCATCACTAGAGGGAGCTCACTACATACAGATTATACAGCCACCACTAGAGGGAGCTCACTACATACAGATTATACAGCCACCACTAGGGGGAGCTCACTACATACAGATTATACAGCCACCACTAGAGGGAGCTCACTACATACAGATTATACAGCCACCACTAGAGGGAGCTCACTACATACAGATTATACAGCCACCACCAGAGGGAGCTCACTACATACAGATTATACAGTCACCACTAGAGGGAGCTCACTACATACAGATTATACAGCCACCACTAGAGGGAGCTCACTACATACAGATTATACAGCCACCACTAGATATAGTTCCTTTCAATCCTTGTTTACCCAGGATGCAGGTCTGCAGCTTTTAGGACATGTCCAGCATTGTAATTTTGCAGCTGGGGAATGACAAGATGGAAACCCCAGCCATAGATTACCTCCTGTATATTATAAAGCTTTTTGCTGAGTTTATAGCCAGAATGCAGAGTGTCATTAAACTAGAGGTTTTCCTTCAGACAATTTACTTGCAGCAGCCTCTTCCATGATTCGTGGAGCTCATCTGCATATCTCATCTGGGTCATTAGCTATAATTAGCAAAATTTCTGAAAAGAAACAATTTCGCTTTGTCTTTCATTTGGGGATGTGAAATATTGATCTATTTAATCAGCTCATCTGCATAGACAAATTACATCTTATTGTCCAAAATAATTTGTCAGTTACCCTTAATTACACAAAGTAATTCTGCTTGCAGCGGCTTTTACTTCGAGAGCATGAGAAGCAAATAATTGTTTTGTTGTTTTTTTTCTGAGAGATTTGAATATTTTTGTCCCATTTATTCGCACACTAATATACTTTATAATAATCCGGGGTCATAGCCAGCATCTATAATAAGCACTTTGTATCAGGTGCTGCAGAAGTTGTGCTAAACTTGCAGACAAAAGAAGATGAACTTACTGAGACTTTTATTTTATGACAGTTCTTGCTGCAACCACCAAGGGGAGCTCATTACTTATGAATTTGTCCAGCTCCTATTGAACTGAACAGAAAATCTGTATGCAGTGAGCTCCCCCTAGTGTTGGCTTGAGGCAGAAGGAATTGTATCATGTAACTGTCCCTGCAAGGAATTTGGAGCTTTGTGTCAGAAAAACTAAATTCTGACCACCATGGTATAGCATGGAAATAATCAGCAAACAGTTTTGGACATATTTAACTATAAAAAAAAAAAAATGATATGTACGTATAAACTAAAGAGGAACAAGTCTCCCTGAACTTCAATCCTATTCCGCAATCAAAGCTACATTGGGAACTATGGGCTTCTTCTTCTTCCCCGGTAACTGACATCAGAATATAATATCAGTGCGGCGGCGATGTCTGGACGAAGTCATGGAAAGATCACAACCTCAATGTGTCATCTGTTCCAAACCAATGACAAGGTTCCTGTGATCCAGCATCTAAAAAAATACCAGACGCAGAGACCGAGGACCAGCAAGCCCTCGCAGGGAGCAGGGAAGGGGTCTGCAGATGAAACAGAATAGATACAAAATAGATACAAAGATACACAGGACAGATACAGAGATATAAAGAAACTAAGGATTCCGACTATATAGAAAGAGGCGCAGAACAGCTGCTATGGACATAAAGAATAGATAGAAAGTGCAACAAAATATCCACATTCCATTGATGTGTGTGTGATCCATCGAATGAACATTTTTATTTCATTATTTGTAAAGAAAAAATGATTAAAAACCTGCAGACTTCCCCAGCGTGTGGCCTTACTGGCGCAGAAAAAAACAATAGTCGCCCCTCGTGCTGCAGATTAATTGTGCTTGTTTTTGGACAGAATGAGGAGATTTTAAAGAAACGCCCCCCCCCCCCCCATGTAATTAATCAGGTGTTCAAGGAGAATAGCCGCCTAATAGATGTTTGGAGGCAAATCGCGGCGGCGGCGGGAGGTTGGAAGTGAACAACTTTGTTGACAGGTCTTTTAATAAAATTGCTCTACTTGAATTCAGAAGAATAGAATAGATTATCCTCGCATTATATTGGATGAAGCTGCAAATACTCCATCTGTATCTGCCCGGCTCTTGGCAGAGATGTAACAGCGTACATCGTAATTATATAGGAAAGCGCTGCGGGGATCAGAACATCGGATTCTAGAACAGGGGGGTGTCTGGAGGGGGAGCTGCCGATTTTAGTTAGTGGTGAGGTACTGTGCCTGCCAGGTATCACCCCCAAGGGATGGCCAGGATAGTAGGTGCCCATGCACGTCCTTCTCACCGAAGGGCCCCAAATGTGCCTATCAAGGGCCCAAATGATGCAAATGCAATGGCCAATCGCCATGGACCTTGATGTAAGAGGACTTATTAGTCCTGATTAGAGTTGAGCGAATCGAATCCAACAAAGTGTTACCTCGGAAACGAAGCCGAGTTGGGAAATAAAGTACAAATTAATTCATTGAAGTTTGAATTTCAAGACTTTGCGAAGCAATAACTTCGGCTCATCGGAGCCAATACATTCTAATACTGTACAGCCTTCCTGCTCCGTACAGTGTTAGAACCAAGTTTTATGGAAGTCGACTGGATGTTTCATCAGGAGTCAATTCCCTCCTCCCTAGCGGTAAGTAGGATTTAATTATTTTTTTTTTTCTGTTAATTTTACACAGTTTTTACTCTCAGATGCCTCAATCAATGAACGCAGCATCTGAGGGATACAATGATGGGGAGCCACGCTGTCCCAGCTCCCTGTCATTGCACCCACTACATACAAAAAAATGGGCTTTGTGACCACTATACCAGGCATGCTCAACCTGCGGCCCTCCAGCTGTTGCAAAACTACAACTCCCAGCATGCCTGAACAACCTAAAACTTTCAGCAGGGCATGGTGGGAGTTGTAGTTTTATAACAGCTGGAGGGCCGCAGGTTGAGCATCCCTGCACTATACCATCCCTGGTTGTGGTAACAGACTCCTGTACATACACTAAGGTTACCCAAGTGTAGAACAGCAAGGCTGCTTTCTGGTAGAAACCGCCACTTCTGTCCATGGGTTGTGTCTGGTTTTGCAGCATTGGAGTGAATAGAGCTGTGCTGTAATACCACTCCCAACCTGTGGACAGGGACGGCGCTGTTTCTACAGGAAAGCACCCATGTTTTCTAAACCTACAGGAAGGAGGAGGAGGTCGTCTTGGAGGAGGTTGTGCGGTATCTTCTGTATCAAGGAGCCTGTGACTGGGAAGTTCGGATTCCTATCACCAGCGACCGAGGCTCTTGATTTCATATCCGGCCCGGCAGACATAGGGCTGTCCTGCTGCCACAGAGCCCTCGACCTATCAGAAATCCAGTATTAATCCCCGGCTTCCAGCGGCAGATCGTGGCGCCGACAGACGCACTTTCAGTTTTGCTTTTACTTTGTAACTAAGTCCCAGAAGTAAATGTATCAATCATCGTGAGACGTCTTCTGTAACAGAACCTCAGCGAGCGCAGTAATCGCTCCTCTTCTATTAGCCAATTTCTAAGTGTAATATATATTTTACGTTCCATTAGTAGATTTTGGAATGTGTTGAGCAATTCCTTTAATTCATTATCCTTTGTACTTAAACTTGATGATCCCTCAAATTTCTTAAGATTCTTTTGCGCTGCCTGTAATTTGCTCTTCGTCGGCACTGATTTTACTATATAATCGCCTGTAACCAAATGCATTGACCTCAGGGAACAATCATTCGGGGGCTTATTCTGCAGAAGAAGAAGAGACTCCGTTATTTGCTTCTTTGTCACTTTTCTTCATTGATAGGAACTTATTGGACTTCAGAGACGATTTCCTATTCTGTGCGTTACTTCTCTACTGAGGATCTCAGGACCATAGTGATCGGTGACAGTCACCCATCAGCCATATCGTATGGTACATGACAGTCTCTTTCTAACAAACTTACAACCAGCCCTGTGCCTCACCTGGATCCAGAGATCTCCCCATTCAGTGCTCTGCAGGCAGCTCAGGGGGTGTGTCCTTTCCCAGGAAGAGTGTCCTTTCTCCGGGGTGTGTCCTTTCTCCTGCAGCTGGTAGCAGTAGAAGGACAGAACTGAGCATGTGTCAACCTCAGCCAGCTGGACATAGAATTCAGAAAAAGGGCAAACAGCAGGTGGCGCTATACAGATACATTTGATTGAATAGCTCAGTGGCTACAAAAGTATCCAGATCAACTGGAGAGACGGATCCGATATTGCAATGTCTACAAATGGTATCCGTTTGCATACAGATTGCCGGAATCCAGCAACGCAAGTGTGAAAGTAAGCAAATCTGTGCTAAAAACACTCCAAAAATGCACAGAATGCAGGGACTTACTGGGAGCTGTTTTTTTGGGTCCTATTCATTTCAATGGGAGATTCAGCGCTGATTCTGCCCCAGGATGGGGCCGGCTGCTGCTTTTTTTTCCCTCGCCTCCTATTCACACACAGCAAGTTCTGCTTCCCATTGAAATGATTTTGAGGCTGCTTTGAAGTGTTTTTGGTGCAGATTTTGAGGCAGAAATACTCCAAAATCAGCGCAAAAAAACTCTGTGTGAACTGGCCCTTAGGCCTATTGCACACGACCGTATGGCTTTTTCAGTATTTTGCGGTCCGTAAAAAATGGATCCGCAAAAAAAACTGATAACATCCATGTGCATTCTGTTTTTTGTGGAACGGAACATCTGGCCCCTAATAGAACAGTATAGGACAAGTTCTATCTTTTAACAGAACGGAAATACGGAAACGGAATGCACACAGAGACACTTCCGTTTGTTTTGCAGACCCATTGAAATGAATCCGTATACAGACCGTATACGTAACGCAAAAAAAGTCCCGTACACTCGCAAAAAAAAAACGTTTGTCTGCAAGAGGCCTTAGGCCCCATTCACACGTCCGTAGTGTGTTGCAGATCCGCAAATTGCAGATCCGCAACACACCTTGCCGCCAGCCCCATAGAGATGGCTATACTTGTCCGCAATTGCGAGAATTGGACATGCTCTATATTATTGCGGAAGATCGCCGGCCAGAAGATCGGCGGCACGCTCCGCAGATACGGAGAGCACAGTGTGTGCTCTCCGCATCCATCACGTCCCCATTCAAAATGAATGGGTCCGCACCCGTTCCAAATTTGCGGAACGGTTGCGGCCGAACATTGCGGACGTGTGAACTGGCCCTTACTGTGCACATGGACTCCTGCTACACGTCCAGCTGCCATTCCTGTCCAATAATGAATGAAAGGAAAAGGAAGGAAAGTGAAGAGATCACAAGGAGCCGCGTTCTCACCTGGTTTCCCTTTCAAAATGTTATAAAAAATCTTCAGTCTTTTCCTTGTTGTCTTATTTATTAATTGACCTTACATTTTATCGCTGATAAATATTGCCATGACTTGTTAGGGTGTTTATACTTTTGCAACCCATATTTTATTGTCCTAGTGCATAAAAAAATGAAGTAACACTCCTTGGTTATGAACCTAATCCTGTTTCCAGGTCCTATGCAGATCTATGTGTCTCCATGGTTACAGACTACAAACAAACCTTGTAGTCGGATCCTTGGTAACAAACCTTGTAGTCGGATCCTAACCAACTGCTGTTTAGTTGACAGTAAATACTAAGATGGGTGGCGGGACTGGCTTGGCGCACGCATCACGGCTCGGACATTGAGAACCTCCAATAAACAAACACGTGTAGAGAAAATACATCTAAACATTTCAAAATACCAGAAGGAAAAATTCCGCAGATCTGCAGGTCCCACACGACATTGCTGTCCACTCCACATTAGTGATGAGCGTCAGCGGGCAATATTCGAATTTGCGATATTTCACAAACATTCGGTAGAATATTCGAAATATATTCGCGAATACTCGCATTCGAGATTATTCTTTTGTTTGTGAAAAATCGGCAATGTAGACATTGCATAATGTAAATTCGTACCGCGAAATACAGGCGTGAGTCACTTTGGCTACATTTTTCAAGCTGCTACAAGTTTTGCGAATATGTAGAATATAGTGTGATATATATTCGTAAAAACGAATATTCGTCTTTTTTTCCATCTAAACCCATTACAATTACTACTCAAATGGGTTCAGATGAAAAAAAACAAATGAATATTCATTTTTACGAATATATATCACACTATATTCTACATATTCGCGAATTCTAGCAAGCCAACCCAATAGGAAAGTTGCCTATCACCCGCCCTTACTCGATTACCGCGCATATTACATTGCCGATTTTTCGCATAAGAAGAAATAAATGAAATAATGAAGAATATTCTAATTCACTTCAGACTACGATATTGCAGCCTCTCACATTGGCCGACAAGTAAGAAGCCGGCAGGTAATGGGTTCAGATGGGAAAAAAAAAGACGAATATTCGAAATTATGAATTTATATCACTATATTCTAAATATTCGCAAATTCTCAAAGTTCGCTATTGGAATATTCGCGCTCAACACTGCTCCACGTCTGCTGATTGGAGTTTCTCCTTCACATAGGAATAAAATGACTTGAAATACAATATCAATCCTAATCATGGACTTCCCTGGTGAGAAAGCTGATGAATGAGGCGAGCGATATGATACGAGAGGAGGGGGCAGCAGACCCAGAACGAGAGACAAATCCTGTGCAACCCGAGCTTCCCTCTAAGTCCAAAGGCTCCGAGGTGGTGGCTGCAGAAAACACTTAGCGCTGGTTTGTAGAAGTCGAGTCTCCTTGTCCCGGCATGTAGTGATGGATGTATGATGTCTGTTCTACTAAACGACACCGTCCGGGGGGGACATCTGATACTTTCTGAAATGTCCTCCGTAAAACTGCGAGTTTCTTCAATGAATTGAATCAATACATGGGATCCTGGGTGAGGTATCTCCTGCACTGGAGGACCACACATGGCTCCATTATAGGCTGGGATGAGACAGATCCTCACAGGGGTCCAGTCCTGCACCTCCGGTATTACCAAGACTAGAAAACATGGCTGATTTCTTCCGAAAACAGTGCCACGTCTGTCCATAGGTTGTGTGTGGTAGAGCAGCTCAGCCGCAGTCACCTCAATGGAGCTGAGAAGTAATGTCAGACACAACCCAAGTGAGATTTCCCTATAAGTAAATCCCTAATGTGGAGTTAACTGCTTTTTCTCGATGGGTACGGGCTGCTCATGAGGGATTCACCGTTACCTTTCCTGTCACTTATTGGGGGTCCAGGGATCTCGAAGGGTCAATGATACTTTGATGGCCTCCAAAACGAGGACGTGTGGGATCTCCATACACCAGGTCCTTTAAATGCTTCTACCCATCACATAGCAGGTGTTACAATGTGACGAATTCCAGCTTCTCTGATAACAAGTCCAATGGGGAGGACTAATGCTGAAGATGAGGACGATGTAAGACACTGATGAGAGACTTGAGGTCATCGTCAGTCGTTTCCGCATCCACACGTCTACTGTGATCAATACAGAATGCGCTCATCGGTCCACGGAACATAAATCTTCTTACATTTTTCTCCACAGGTAGCAATCTACGAATGTCTCTAAAATGTTTCATCCCAGGAGACCCTGGTATACAAAGAGTGCTTGGGGATGGAAGCGTATTCCAAGTAAACGGATGGGCCGCGTACCTGGCCAGGGCTCGTGATATCACTCCGAGGGTGTGATATTAACCCTTAGGCTCCCAGCACCCTACATGTAGGGTGCTTGGAGGGTCTTTCAATATGGCGCCTTATCGTACATGCATTCCAAACAGCAGAGGCCGGCGCCTCATGTCTGCGACTGGCAATAATCTCGATCGCAGGCATTTAAGCCGATTTGCCATTTTCTCATTGCTTTTCTTACCCCCCAAAAAATGTAATAAAATGTGTTCACAAAAGTCACACACACTGCAAAATGGTATCAATGAAAACTGCAGGCTGTCCCGCAAAGAATGACCCCCAGCACAGCTCTGTACACGTACTGGCGATGTAAAATAAATGTATTCAAAGTTTTTATTATTTTTTCAGTATTTAAAAACTAGAAAACCTGCACAATATGTGGTATCGTAGTAATCATACTGACCCAGAGAATGCAGGGCGCAGGTCAGTTTTTGCATAGAGAACACGGTGGGGACAAAACCCATAAAACTCTGGAGGAATTAAATTTTTTTTAATTCCACCCCATTTGGATTTTTTTCCAGATTGCCACTATATAGCATGCCATACAGTGCCATGAGGCATTAGAACATACAACTCGTCCCACAAAGAAACAGGCCCTCATACGGCTATGTCAACGGAAAAATAAAAAAGTTAGGACTCCGGGAAGACAAAGAAAAAAATGAAAACGCAAAAACAAAAAAACATCCATCATTCAAAGGGTTAATTGGGAGTACTAGTGATGTCACACTAAATGGGTGTGAGAATCTGGGGAGTACTAGTGATGTCATGTGAGAATCTGGGGAGTACTAGTGATGTCACACTAAGTGGGTAACCCAGAACAGAGAGGGGGCGCACCCGAATGTGATATCTGAGGGGACCTCAGAAGGACTGTACAGGTGAGTACATCTTACGGAATAGTGAAGAGCGAAACACCTCTCGGCAGAGGGATAACCAGGCTGCTGCGCCGCTTGTTCACCGGATGTATCACGGAGGATTCCGGAAGATAAATGAAAAGACAAATTTTCAGGGTATGAGCAAAAAAACACAGCATGCTGCACTGACAACTTCGATAAAAATATTTATAAAAAAAAATCATAAACCAAACCAATAAAAAAAAAGACTAGCTACGCTTTCAGTGGCGGGCCGCCACCTTTATCAGGGTAAGGAATCCATGGAAACGAGAAAATAAATACCGATGGTAACACGAGAAGCGGATTGAGTTAATGAGCATGTGGTGAATAAACAAAAATGTGACAATAATCAAAATACAGATAGAAAAGATACATCGATACTTATGTAGCAACTACTGAATGAACTAAGGCCTCTTTCACACGGGCGTCATGTTTCCACGCGGGTGCAAATGTTTGTAATGCGTTTTGCACGCGCGTGTGAAAAATCGCCATTTTTGGTACCCAGACCCGAAGCCGGAATTCATCACTGAAGTCCGGTTTCGGGTCTTCTGGAGAATTGAGAAATTGCTCTATATTGTGCGTTTTTCACGCAACGCAGGCCCCATAGAAGTGAATGGGGCTGCGGGAAAATCGCAAGCATCCGCAAGCAAGTGCGGATGCAGTGTGATTTTCCCGCATGGTTGCTTAGCAACGGGACCAGATCTTTATTATTTTCCCTTATAACATGGTTATAAGGGGAAATAATAGCATTCTTAATAAAGAATGCATAGTAAAATGAAGTGGAAGGGGTTAAAAATAATAAAAGTTAACTTACCTTAGCCACTTGATCGCGTAGTTACGATCTGTCCTCTCTCTTCATGCTTTAACTAACAGCTTAAGGGCCTGTGATGGACCATGTGATTGGACCATGTGATGTGACATCATCACAGGTCCTTAAGCTGTTAGTTAAAGCATGAAGAGAGAGGACAGATCGCAACTACGCGATCAAGTGTGACTTGCTTGTGGATGCTTGCGATTTTCCCGCAGCCCCATTCACTTCTATGGGGCCTGCGTTGCGTGAAAAACGCACAATATAGAGCATGCTGTGATTTTCACGCAACACAGAAGTGATGCGTGAAAATCACCGCTCATGTGCACAGCCCCATAGAAATGACTGGGTCCGGATTCAGTGCAGGTGCAATCCATGAGGAGGACGCATTGCACCCGCACTGAATCCTCGCCCGTGTGAAAGGGGTCTAAAGAAAAATAAGATGAAGTGCACTGGACGGGAAAGTCATAGCGGTAACGGTGTGTGATAACTAGGTACTCAATAAACACCACAGTAAAGTGACATAGTGGGGTAACCAGGAAACAGGAACACTCAATGACTCCTGTCAGAAAACGAAAACCAGCGTAGTACCGAGTCAGGACTGTAAAGGGACCGAGGTGATGAAAATCAGTATTGAGCGAATATCATTTTCAAGCGAATATTCAAAGAAAAACACATCCGATGAAGCAAAGGCCCAGACGGCTGAATCAGAGGAGCATCATGGAAGCAAGCAGCAGCGGGCAATACTATCTCATCCGGAAAGGCAGTTCAGAAGAAAGCCATCGTATCAGGATGTGCAGCTACAGCGGGGGGGAGAAGACATGTAGTAAACACTGACCCTAGGTACACACCTAAGCGTTTTACAGCGCGTTCAAACACGCTGTAAAACGCACAACATGTGGAAAGCCATGCTTCCCTATAGGCATGGTTCACATTTGGGCGTTTTACAGCGCGTTTGAACGCGCTGAAAAACGCCAAACGCTGTCGCTTCAGCATGAGCTTCTTAGGGGCGTTTTAACGCGCCTATGGGCCATGCTAAAATAGGGGTGAATCACTGAATCGCGCGTATGATGCGCGTTTCTTTTCGCAAAAACACGCATCCAAAAACGCGCGTCAAACGCGCGATTCAGAAACGCTTAGGTGTGTTCCCAGCCTGAAAGAAAGCATAAACCTACAAAACAAGGAGAGAGAAAATAATTATAGCCACAATTGAAAAAGACCTAAAAAATCTATGTGGATTTACTGTTTTAATTTTGAAATCCAGAAGGATTCTCTGTTTACTAGCCTTTTGTATCTTGAAGGATGAGACGCTTCTTGGACAAGGGGAACCCCAAGAGTATTGTCCATTCTGCCCTCAGGAAAACCAACTCCAATCTCAAGTTGTCTTATAGCTGAATGAACCCTCCCCACCAAGGACTTCCAGCGGAGATTTCTGACGCTGAAGGGGATACTTTGTCAATATTGGAACATTTTACCTGATCCCATATAAAAGAGTATACTTCCCCTATACGGGAGTTGTACTTAGAAGAGGCCAGAATCTTAAAGGATTGTTACACCCAGCGCTGAGATCTCCATCCACCCCTTCACCTTCTGCTTCCAGCGCTCCTCCTCCGGGGTAGTTCTCAATAGTGTTGAGCGCGAATATTCGAATAGCGAATATTCGTTTTTGGTCTTTTTAAGTTGTTAATCCTTGTTGCTCTCTGGTTGTCTTCCCAAAAGCTGTTCTTACCTGTCCGGGGATTCCTGGCTCCCTGCCCGGTCCAGTCAATGTCCGCTGCCGCTTCTGACGACTTCCCGTGTGCATGGGAACGCCTCCATGCTAAAATGTACTGTCGGATGTGAGAATCGCGATCTCACAAATTTGACTAAGTTGTAATCGCAATGCGATTAATATAACCTGAATTATTCGCATTGCGAATTCAACTTGGGTTGTATTGCAAAAAAATCACGAATATCACTAACTCACGACTATAGCGCTATATTCTCAATCTTCGTTATATTCTAGCAACTACTATTAGGAACTCAGCTCTAAGATCAATTCGCAATGCGATTATATGTTCGCTTTGCGAATTCAACTTAGAGCTGAGTTGCTAATGGTTGTTGCTAGAATATAACGAAGATTGAGAATATAGCGCTATATTTGTGAATTTGTGATATTCGTTATCTTCGGCACTTCTAGCAATACAAGTTACAACCATTAGGAACTCAGCTCTAAGTTTAATTCGCAATGCGAATATAAATTCGTGTAACATTCGCAATATATAGAATAATGACGAATATTCGATTTTGACGAAATATCGCAAAATCGAATTTGGCACCTCCGGCTCATCACTAGTTCTCAATGCGTTGGTTGTGATATTATTATTGATGGTACCGCTACCTATTCTTACTTATCCATCTTAATATATTAACATTTATCACTTTACCTGCACTAATAGTTACCATATTTTTTGCTTCACTTTTCCCCCCCAAAAGTGGGTCAGAAAATGGCTGTGCGTCTTATAAAGCGAATACTGGCGGGGAGGACTGGGGATATCAAACTGACTGGTTATCTGGGAGGACAGCCGGATGGTGGAGGAGTGGGATTGGCTGGATAAGGCTATATGCACACAAACGTATTTTGTTTCCGTGTCCGTTCCGTTTTTTTTTGCGGATAGGATGCAGACCCATTCATTTCAATGGGTCCGCAAAAAATGCTGACAGCACACTGTGCACTATCCGCATCCATATGTCCGTTTTTTAGCACCGCAAAAAAAATAGAGCATGTCCTATTCTTCTATTCTTGTAATAATAGGCATTATTACAATGGATCTGCAAAAAAGAAAAAACGGATCCGCAAAAAAACGGATGCCATTCGGACGTCATCTGTTTTTTTTATTGATCCACAATTTGCGGACCGCAAAAGACATACATTCGCGTGCATGTAGCCTAAGGCTGTTGATGTCACATTAAGAGGTGGGGGGTATATGGGGAGGTCTAGTGATGTCACAGTGAGTGGGTGGGGTTATCTGGGAGGACGTATGATGTCATACTAAGTGAGTGGTGGTACATGGGGTGGGCTGGTAATATCTCATTGAATGGGCGTGGTTATCTGGACAGGGCTGGTGATGTCACATTAAGCTGTTGGATGTATTTGGGGAGTTCTGATGATGTCATTATCCTTCCCAAATTACGAGGCGCAGCTGTCGCAGGAAATTAGCGCATTTCTGTGAATGAATTGCCGCATAATGTGACTGCAAAGATTAAAGGAATGCACTCAGATAATAACGACTCGCCGCTCTGTAGCTTATTCCATTATGTTTAATTAGAGGAGAAAACGTAATAAACTCGTAGAATAAAAAGACAATTCTAGAGGGTCTGCAGCGCCTCAGTGTCTCTGAGAAAAAACGGGGAAATCCGGAAAACCGTGCGCACTCAGCTTTCCTAGAGACCTGAGCGGAGAATCTCCCCAAACATCGGCAGCAGCTTGTTACACTGCTTTCATGGCGTCTGTGTTACGGTAACCCAGGTTTCCAGAGAGAGATAAAGGACCTGATTCCAGAACCGCGTTTAGTCGTATGATTTTCTCTGCGGCCAGAAGCCATCACTGCGCGGCACCGTACTGTGCGGAGGATGGAGAGCCGGGCAGCGAGAAATCTGACAGATTTACAATGGCGCCTGTTTCCAAGCAACGAGACATAGAAAGTCAAGAGGGGAAGGAAGAGTAGCGAGGGCGAGAGCCAAGCCAAAATGTAACACCTCATGTATCACACTGGACAGGATTAGATACACAGCTCAGCAGACAGTATCACACTGAACAGGATTAGATACACAGCTCAGCCGACAGTATCACACTGAACAGGATTAGATACACAGCTCAGCAGACAGTATCACACTGAACAGGATTAGATACACAGCTCAGCAGACAGTATCGCACTGGACAGGATTAGATACACAGCTCAGCCGACAGTATCACACTGAACAGGATTAGATACACAGCTCAGCAGACAGTATCACATGATAGGATTAGATACACAGCTCAGCAGGCAGTATCACACTGGACAGGATTAGATACACAGCTCAGCAGACAGTATCACATGATAGGATTAGATACACAGCTCAGTAGACAGTATCCCAGATGATTGGATTAGATACACAGCTCAGCAAATGATGTTACAGATGATGGGATGAGACACAGCCTCGGATTACTGCACTAAATACGTTTTTTCCTGCGGTCTCCTTTGAATATCTGCCTGGGATTATTAGTAGATGTTCCTCATGTTTCCGTCTGTATATGGACGCTGCAGGGGGTTGCGCTTTTGAAACAATATTACCTTTTTTTGCAGTAATTTCGCAGTGAATGTATCCACCTTAATACTTCTGAACCGTTAACAACTCTTCAAGTGACTCAATGAATTCATTCTCAATCGTACCTCACAATTCTACAGATGTTCTAACCGCGCCGCGTCTTCTGTACAGTAATATCTGATATAATTAGCTGCAACCAATCGCATTAACCTTTAGGAGAATCCGTTATTATTTTCAGATATATCTCTGCATCTTGATCGGCAAAAATGGTAAAAACTGGAAAGGAGGATTAGTAATTGTATCCAATATAAAGAATGCAGAGTTCCGTTCCACAGCACGAGGCGTTGTATTATATCGTCATTTACTTACTGATCACATAGAAACTATAAGAAAATGGAACCATTATCCCTTAATATCACAAAATCCAAGAATATTTATAAATGATACCAGCCGTATCTACAGTTGAAACCAGAAGTTTACATCTACTATATAGGCCTCATGCACACGACCGTTGTTTGATTCCGTGTCCGTTGCTCCATTTTTCGTGATTTTCTGCGGACCCATTGGTTGTCAATGGGTCCGTGGAAACCTCGGCAAATGCACCGTTTGTCCTCCGCGTCCGTGGTCCGTGATTCCAGTCCGTCAAAAAAATATAACCTGTCCTATTCTTGTCCGTGAAAAACGGTTCACGGACCCATTCAAGTCAATGGGTCCGTGAAAAAATGCGGATGGCCATCCGTGTGTCATCCGCGTTCCGTGTCCGTTTTTTTTCGGATCCCTTGGCAGGCACTTGGGAAAAATTGTCAGCCTGTCTTTTGGTAAAATCTTTTGGGTCATGTCCGCTAAAAAAAACGGAAGGCACACGGAAACACAACAGAAGGCAAAAAAGGACACGGATCACTGAACAACGGAACCCCTTTTTGCGGACAGCATAAAAAAACGGTCGTGTGCATGAGGCCATAAAAAGACACAGATGCAGGTTTTTCTCAATATCTGACATGAAATCTGAATAAACCTTTCCTGTTTTTGGTCAATTAGGATTACCGTAATTATTGTTATTTGCCAAATGCCAGAATAATGAGAAAGAGAGAAGGTTTTAAGGCATTTTTTATTACATTCTGCAAAGTCATAAGTTTACCTACATTTCACTAAGGGTACTTTTACACTTGCGTTGGTGCGGATCCTTATGTTTATTTGCACAGACGGATCCGCACCTCTATTGCAAACGTTTGTATCCGTTCAGAACGGATCCATTTGCATTAGTTTTAAAGAAAAATGACAAAGTCCAAAACTGATCCGTTTTGAATTACATTGAAAGTCAATGGGAACGAATCCGTTTTCAAATGCACCATATTGTGTCATTGAAAACGGATCCGTCCCCATTGACTTACATTGTAATTCAAAACGGATCCGTTAGGCTCCGCCTCTTCAGACGGACACCAAAATGCTGCAAGCTGCGTTTTGGTGTCCGCCTCTAAAACAGAATAGAAGCGGAACGGAGCCGAACTGATGCATTCTGAACGGATCCTTATCCATTCAGAATGCATTGGTGCTGAACTGATCCGTTTTGGACTGGAGAGCCCTGAAACGGATCTCACAAACGGAACCAAAAACGCCAGTGTGAAAGTAGCCTAACATTTGATACCATTGGCCTTAAACAGTATGACTTGGGTCAAATGTTTTGGATATCCTTCCACAAGCTTCTCACAATAGTTGGTCGGAATTTGGGCCCACTCCTCCTGACAGACCTGGTGTAACGGAGCCATGTTTTTTGGTCGCCTTGCTCGCACCGGCCTTTTCAGCTTTGCCCATAAATTTCCAATAGGATTGAGATCAGGGCTTTGTGGTGGCTGCTCCAAAACATTGACTTACACCACTTTGCAACCAGTTTGGCGGTATTAGGCTTCGGGTCATTGTCCATTTGGAAGACCCGTTTCCGCCCAAGCTTTAACTTCCGGGCTGATGTCTTGAGATGTTGCTTCAGTGTTTCCACATAATCTTCTTTCCTCTGATGCCATCTATTATGTGAAGTGCACCAGTCCTTCCTGCAGCAGAACATTCCCACAACATGATGCTGCCGCCCCCGTGTCTCACAGTTCGGATGGTGTTCTTAGGCTTCCAAGCTTCTCCCTTTTTCCTCCAAACGTATCGATGGTCATTATGGCCAAAAAGTTACATTTTAGTTTCGTCAGAGCAGAGGACGTGTCTCCAAAAATGTAGGCCTTTGTTCCTGTGAGCATTTGCTGACATTAAGCTGGCTATTTTCTGTAACTTTTGGAGTAATGGCTTCTTCCGGGCAGAGCGGCCTTTCAGCCCATGCTGATACAGTCCTCGTCTCACTATGGATATTGACACAATCTTACCCGCTTCCGCCATCATCTTCACAAGGTCTTTTGCTTTTGTTCTTGGGTTGATCTGCACGTCGGGCCAAAGCAGGTTCATCTCAGGGACACAGAACCCGTCTCCTTCCTGAGCGGTGTGATGGCTGGACGTTGCCATCTTGTTTGTAGCGATGAACGAAGCACCTTCAGGTATCTTGAATTTGCACCCAAGGTTGAGCCAGACTTGAGCTAGTCCACAATTCTCTTCCTGATATCTTGGCTGATTTCTTTAGACTTTCCCATGATGCTACAGAAAGTAGCAGTGTGTGTCAGGTCTGCATCTATATACATCCACAGGTGTGTCTAATCACCAAACAGAAGCTTCCAAACACATGACATCATCATATGGGCCGTCCAGAACGGTTGAAAGGCATAGTGATCTTAGTGTATGGAAACTTTTCACATTGCAGAAAGTAATAATAATGCCTTAAAAATTCTCTCTCATTATTCTGGCATTTGGCAAATAATAATAATTATGGTAATCCTAATTGACTAAAAACAGGAAAGGTTTATTCTGATTTCATGTCACATATTGAGAAAAACATTCATATGTGTCTTTTTATATACTATACGTAAACTTGTGGTTTCAATTCTGTATATAATTATATACAGGAGATGCCCAGGTTATACCAGCTATACATATATAATTATATACAGGAGATACCCAGGTTATACCAGCTGTACATATATAATTATATACAGGAGATGCCCAGGTTATACCAGCTGTACATATATAATTATATACAGGAGATGCCCAGGTTATACCAGCTATACATATATAATTATATACAGGAGATGCCCAGGTTATACCAGCTGTACATATATAATTATATACAGGAGATGCCCAGGTTATACCAGCTGTACATATATAATTATATACAGGAGATGCCCAGGTTATACCAGCTGTACATATATAATTATATACAGGAGATGCCCAGGTTATACCAGCTGTACATATATAATTATACACAGGAGATACCCAGGTTATACCAGCTGTACATATATAATTATATACAGGAGATGCCCAGGTTATACCAGCTGTACATATATAATTATATACAGGAGATACCCAGGTTATACCAGCATGCTCCATATCACTGTATACAAGAAGATGTATAACTTATATCAGCTGTACATATATAATTATATACAGGAGATGCCCAGGTTATACCAGCTGTACATATATAATTATATACAGGAGATGCCCAGGTTATACCAGCTGTACATATATAATTATATACAGGAGATGCCCAGGTTATACCAGCTGTACATATATAATTATATACAGGAGATACCCAGGTTATACCAGCTGTACATATATAATTATATACAGGAGATGCCCAGGTTATACCAGCTGTACATATATAATTATATACAGGAGATACCCAGGTTATACCAGCATGCTCCATATCACTGTATACAAGAAGATGTATAACTTATATCAGCTGTACATATATAATTATATACAGGAGATGCCCAGGTTATACCAGCTGTACATATATAATTATATACAGGAGATACCCAGGTTATACCAGCTGTACATATATAATTATATACAGGAGATGCCCAGGTTATACCAGCTGTACATATATAATTATATACAGGAGATGCCCAGGTTATACCAGCTGTACATATATAATTATATACAGGAGATACCCAGGTTATACCAGCTGTACATATATAATTATATACAGGAGATGCCCAGGTTATACCAGCTGTACATATATAATTATATACAGGAGATACCAGGTTATACCAGCATGCTCCATATCACTGTATACAAGAAGATGTATAACTTATATCAGCTGTACATATATAATTATATACAGGAGATGCCCAGGTTATACCAGCTGTACATATATAATTATATACAGGAGATACCCAGGTTATACCAGCTGTACATATATAATTATATACAGGAGATGCCCAGGTTATACCAGCTGTACATATATAATTATATACAGGAGATGCCTAGGTTATACCGGCTGTACATATATAATTATATACAGGAGTTGCTCAGGTTATACCAGCTGTACATATATAATTATATACAGGAGATGCCCAGGTTATACCAGCTGTACATATATAATTATATACAGGAGATACCCAGGTTATACCAGCTGTACATATATAATTATATACAGGAGATGCCCAGGTTATACCAGCTGTACATATATAATTATATACAGGAGATGCCCAGGTTATACCAGCATGGTCAGCGCACTATTTTCCTGTCAGGTTCCGGCCTCTGTGTGATCCGATGTGGATGTAATCTCCTCCGGTATAAATACTTTATGATTTTTGCTGCTGCAGTATTCTCTTGCAGACTAATAAATGAATTTCTGGAGGAGCACAAGACAAAAACATCTTAATATAGAAGTGTGTAATTTGTAGAAGAATTCTTCGCTCATTAACGTCAGCCGCACATTCTTCGGCCTCACTAAACATAAGGGGCCTGAGATTTTTTTTTATATGAGTGAAATCCATGATTTGTCCACATAGTGAGGAGATTCAATCTATGCCAAGTCTGCTAAAAAGCTGCTGTTAATTAGTTGCCCACAAAACACATTTAATGAAGAGCTGCCATTTAGTGCCCAGTTATTTGTGAATTAGTAATTGCTGTACTCAGGGCCCCATGTTCTCCTATCTGATTGGTTTAACGCAATGTCAGCCGGACTGTTTGACCCGAGATTCCTGTTTATATATAGAATTAATTTATATAAATCCTGAGTTACATCCTGTATTATACTCCAGAGCTGCACTCACTATTCTGCTGGTGCAGTCACTGTGTACATACATTACTTATCCTGTACTGATCCTGAGTTACATCCTGTATTATACTCCAGAGCTGCACTCACTATTCTGCTGGTGCAGTCACTGTGTACATACATTACTTATCCTGTACTGATCCTGAGTTACATCCTGTATTATACTCCAGAGCTGCACTCACTATTCTGCTGGTACAGTCACTGTGTACATACATTACTTATCCTGTACTGATCCTGAGTTACATCCTGTATTATACTCCAGAGCTACACTCACTATTCTGCTGGTGCAGTCACTGTGTACATACATTACTTATCCTGTACTGATCCTGAGTTACATCCTGTATTATACTCTAGAGCTGCACTCACTATTCTGCTGGTGCAGTCACTGTGTACATACATTACTTATCCTGTACTGATCCTGAGTTACATCCTGTATTATACTCCAGAGCTGCACTCACTATTTTAAAGCACTATTCTTGCATGATGCCTGCCTTATCTTGAGCTCATCACTCACAGGCCGTGAGGGGTTAAAACACAACTATGACTTATTTTAATGTTTAGTCTCCATTAATCTGCTCCAAAGATCTGAGCTTCTAAAACGTTCATGAAGTTATATTTGTCGGCACGGGTCTGTCACTGATGGGCAGGGCTGATGGGCAGAGCTGATGGGCAGGGCTGATGGGTAGAGCCGATGGGTAGAGCTGATAGGCAGGGCTGATGGGCAGGGCTGATGGGCAGAGCTGATGGGCAGGGCTGATGGGCAGGGCTGATGGGCAGAGCTGATGGGCAGGGCTGATGGGCAGAGCTGATGGGCAGGGCTGATGGGCAGGGCTGATGGGCAGGGCTGATGGGCAGAGCTGATGGGCAGGGCTGATGGGCAGAGCTGATGGGCAGGGCTGATGGGCAGGGCTGATGGGCAGGGCTGATGGGCAGGGCTGATGGGCAGGGCTCATGGGCAGGGCTGATGGGCAGAGCTGAAGGGCAGGGCTGATGGGCAGGGCTGATGGGCAGGGCTGATGGGCAGGGCTTATGGGCAGGGCTCATGGGCAGGGCTGATGGGCAGGGCTCATGGGCAGGGCTCATGGGCAGAGCTTAAGGGCAGAGCTTATGGGCAGGGCTGATGGGCAGGGCTTAAGGGCAGAGCTTATGGGCAGGGCTCATGGGCAGGGCTGATGGGCAGGGCTCATGGGCAGGGCTGATGGGCAGAGCTTAAGGGCAGAGCTTATGGGCAGGGCTGATGGGCAGGGCTGATGGGCAGAGCTGATGGGCAGGGCTTATGGGCAGGGCTTTTGCCATGTACCACTCGCTATGTCACTGCTGGGTGCAGCGCTTTGGGCATTACACGATGGGCATCAGTGCATAGAACACGGAGCTGCCAAACTTTGCTGCATAACCAACCACTTAACCAGTGCTTACACAAAATACAGAAGCAAAATATATGATAAAATATCAAATTCGCTTTATTAAATAGTACAAAAAATACAAAAGGTGGTGATCCAAACTTTGCTGCATCCCAAAAAACACATTCCAAAAGAAAGCAAATTGTTCTGTAAAAGTTGCAATTTATAATTTATGTAACTAAATGTTCCTGAATTTCCAGGGTTAATGTTGTTACACAAACTTTATCACCGCAGGCTGCTCTCGCTTTATATTCCTTTTGGCAAAAACATGTCCTGCAGTAAAAATAACAAGATTTTCCTGTCTATTTTTCCGCTCGATCCCACACAAGAACAGTATAAGCCCTGATGACCATTAAAAATTCAAAACGTTCACATTATGTTTCTATAAATGTTTGGTGAAATGTATTCTGCGAGGAGAAGGCGCGTTCTCTGAATATTTACATATATTAGCGTGAGTGGGTGATGCCACAAATCACTGCCAAGTAGAAAGGAAATATCATCCAGAGATGACTGGACACTTGCCTGGCATCAGCTGCCGTCAAATTTGACTGAAATGTTTTTGAGTTTCTGCAGTAATGAGAACCTGCGCCAAACATATTGTACTTGTTAATCATTTACTGCAGGGTGGACAATGGCTGCCTACATTCCAGGGACTCACGTTTGGTTAATATAATGAATGACCATTTCACTTGAAGGGGTTTTCCAGGACTTTAGTACTGAAGACCTCGGTTATCAATATCAGATTGGTGGGTGAGAAAGCTACAGAATTACTGACGGCTCTAACCAGTTGAGCTGCCACCCACTTCTCCTCTGCTGGTTGCATTGGTTTTGACGTCTGTTCGCGCTACAGATTCATCTTTGATATTTTGGCTACAATCCAAACCGATCTCTGCTACTCCACAGCTACAATCTAAACTTTGCCACTGCACAATTGCTTACACGGCTCTGCAGTTCCTTCCTGGTCATCTCACTGATTGTGTTCATTTGTGGTTTCTGTTTTGTTGTCTTTGCTGCACCCACTAAAGCGTGAAGGGGCATCGCTATAGGGGGTGCAGAGGTGGCAGTCGCCTTTATCTACGCCCTGCACCTTTATACACGTTACCTGATCCTGAGCCCTGCCGGCTTTATTTCCTGCACCATCCGCCTTATAATAAGGGAACCTTACACAATGTAGGGGGCTGCTCAGGATTGTCATGCCTCAGTCAGCTGACTAGTGGGGGGCACTGGAAGTCAGACCCCGAACTATCTGATCTTGATCACCCATCTTAAGACTCAAAAGGAGATCAATAGTAAAGCATGTAAATCCCTTTTAAGGATTCAAATGCATTGCAATCTCATCTTTCTACAAACCGGTCAGACATGGTGGGTGCAGGAAATGTCCCGGGCAGGTAAGTGATTAGATGGAGTATGAAAGGGCCAGAAAAGCAAAGGGCCAGCCCTGGTTTGCTCCACCCTAACATACATGCAGGAACTATCGAAGATGGAGGAACAAGTTCAATACAGACTGAAAGAGGAGCCCCACTAGTAGTAGAGGGTAAGAAACTGGAAGATCAAATCAGGCGGTGGCAGGGGCCTAGCTATAGGGGGTGCAGAGGTAGCAGTCGCTACCGGGCCCGGGAGCCTGAGGGGGCCCAATTACACTTGTGCCGCATAAGAAGCCACACAAAGCACTGAGGGAAGGGGGGCCCAAGCTGAACTCTTGCACCAGGGTCCATGAGCTTTTAGCTACGCCCCTGGGCAGTGGGAGGCAGGATCCCCACCCCAGAATGGTGTGCTGTATCATAGGAGCGAGGCTTTGCTGTGTGGTGGATAGATCATATGTTGGCACTCGGCATGACCCCACTGTCTTGGTAGACCAAGTAGGGTGATGGTACCAGAGGGGTCTGTTATAAAGTAAGGTATGCTCTCATTGGTGTCCCTCTAAGGGACCGGGTGGTGGACCGGGTGGATGGATCACAAGGTGGGATTGGGCATGATCTCTTGGAGGACATAGCATGGTGGAATCATGAACAGCCACAGCATAATCCGCCATCAGGATCTCCTCCCGACATATCCGATTTTCCTCGAGCCGTGGCCGGACTGGATCTAAAAATTCATAAATATATTATAAACCGTAGACATGAAAAATTGATTCGCCCGGTGTATTAGGTGTGTTGCTCAGTTTCAGTTGCTCATATTTAGTATATACAATGTATCCATTTCAGCTTACCAATGTGAACATTACCGCCACTTTGTATCTCTCCATCCCAGCATGTTCACTCATTTGTGGGTTTGAGGCAGAATAAATCGCAGCCTGGCGCAGTCTGCAGGTGTCTACAAAGAGCCGTGAAGGTGATTTCAAAAAGTTTGGCCAAGTGAGAGTAACCCCATCTCCCTGCAACCTGAGAACAAAGCCGAATTAATGTCCTGATGTTTCTCCTCGATGGAAGAAGCTTCTGCCGTTCTCCTGCTGCTTTTATTACAAAGTGATTTCAGGAAGGGAATAATCCTCTGATTCAGGCGATAGATAGGTTTCCTCTCTCTGGGATCTAATTGCACACATTAGCTGCTGATGAGTGATTGAAGATAATACAGAGAGCCCATCCTGCTCAGAGGCCGGATTGATTCTGCTGGATTGGCTTATTTTAATCCAAGCGTATCCCACAGACAAACCTATTTGTGCAGATGCTGGGCATTGTATTCTCCGACGCTCCCCCCTATCAGTTTTGCCGGGTTGCATTTGCACTAAATGTAAATAACAAAAAAAATATATCTTCTAGTGAAAAAGATGCTTAAAATGTAAAAATATTGTAGAGAAATAAGTATAAAAAACTAAAAATAATAGATAAAAGTGTTCTCTGCTGCTCTCCATCATTTACATTAAATGTAAATAATATAAAAAATATTCTAATAAATAATAAAAAAAAATTGAAGTTAATTAAATATTTGAAAAAAACCCGAAACAATAGGTAAAAATATTGTCGTTAAAGGGGTTTTCTGGAGGAAAGCAGATAAAACAGAGGATCTGCCCTAGATACAGAAGTGATCATTACTTACCTGGCATCACTCCGCTGGGATCTGTTTACTCGGCTGCAGCGGTGACGTCACATCTACAACATGGAACCACCAATCATGTGCCGGCTGAGGCCAGTGATAGGCTGCAGCGGTCACGTGAAACTGGAAATAAGGGCACTCTTACACTAGCGTTTTTCATTGAGTTCCGTCCTCGGGGCTCAATACCGGAAAAGAACTGATCAGTTTTATCCCAATGCATTCTGAATGGAGAGAAATCCGATCAGGATGCATCAGGATGTCTTCAGTTCAGTCACTGTCAGGCGTTTTGGACGGAGGAAATAACGCAGCATGCTACGGTATTATCTCCATCCAAAATGCCTGATCAGTTGCCGGAATTCCGAATCTGGCATTAATTTACATTTAAATGTATTAGTGTCGGATCCGGCATTAAAAATACCGCAATGACGGATCCGGCATTCTGGTCTGCACATGTACAGACCTTTAAAAATGTGAAAAAAATAAATACCGGATCCGTTTTGCCTAATGACACCTGAAAAACGGATCCGGCATTGTAGTGCATTTTCCTGACTGATCAGGCTTTTTCAAACCTGATCAGTCTGAAAAAATGACATGCGTTTGCATAGAGTTTGCCTGATCAGACAGGCAGTTCAGGCAACACTGCCACACGTGTGAAAGTACCCTAAGGCCTAAAAATAAATTAGATACAAAAGTAAAGTGTTTAAATATAAAAAGAGTTTTACCAATTACAAATGAATATAACAAATATAATAAAATACCTTGTCATTAAATGCAAATAAATAAGTGGAATTTACAAATTTTATCATATAAACAATATTAACAATATTGTAATAAATGTCTAAATGATAAGTAATGATTGGTAACGATTGTGTCATTGTATCCTTGTGCTGCCTTCCCAGCATTTAATCCTGTCAGTTTAATGTTATTGCCTTCCAGCTGCCAATAAAATTCCTCTGGTCATTAGGTATTTGAAGCACAAGGAGAATCAAGGACGAATAATTGCAGGGGAATGAGAGCGGTGCGGATAATATGGTGACAAATCAGCCTCTGATGAGGGCGCCTTATTATTTAAAGGGCCAGTCTATGATGCTACACGTGCTACAACGCCTTGAGATGCTACTCGATCTTTATATTACATTCGTTCAGCTAATCTGTTTTCCGTGGGAAATATGTAACTCTGCAGCAATTGCCCCCTGCAGATGATGGAATAACTAATGGAAGCCTACAAGGCAGTTCCACCTTTCGGATCATTTCTAGTCGCCATTTCGCCAGCTATAATCCAAAATGTCCACTTTTAGAATTTAGGAGGAATTTATTCCCTGTGATCACAAGCTTTGTAATTATGAGATTTTGGTGAATCTGCAGGAGGATAAATCATTCTCATGGATAGTGAGAGCCGTCAGACGCCTTGTTCAAACAGATGGGTTTTAATCCTGCGTGTATCTCCAGAGATGGAGCTTCTCGGACAGCCCAGGGCGAAGATTTCCAAACTCTCGACGCCACGTGGCCACTGGAGTTTAACCCACAGATTGCAGAAAATGAATCAACTCCACTTAGGAGTGACCCCCGTGAACAGCTGTTATATATTGTTCTATTGCATGAATACTTTGTATCGATCCGTAATAATCATCTCATTGCCCTCCCTTATCATTACACTCTGACCATGCAAATCACAGGCCGACCTGCAGCCTATGCGTTCAGATATGAGCAAGAGACAAGAACAGGTAAGTGAAGCTGCCACTGCATGGGAATTAGTCAGGGGTGGACTTTTCTCTGGACATTGTACATCCCTATGCATCTGAAAACTGCAGGCCACTGTTTATCTGGACACTGCAGGCCACTGTTTATCTGGACACTGTATGCCACTGTTTATCTGGACACTGTATGCCACTGTTTATCTGGACACTGTATGCCACTGTTTATCTGGACACTGTATGCCACTATGCATCTGAAAACTGCAGACCACTGTTTATCTGGACACTGTATGCACTGTTTATCTGGACACTGTATGCCACTATGCATCTGGACACTGTATGGCACTATGCATCTGGACACTGTATGGCACTATGCATCTGGACACCATATGACACTATGCATCTGGACACTGTATGCCACTATGCATCTGGACACTGTATGCCACTATGCATCTGGACACTGTATGCCACTATGCATCTGGACATCATATGACACTATGCATCTGGACACTGTATTGCACTATTGAACATTTATCAAACTGGTGTAAAGTAAAGTGGCTTAGTTCCCTATAGCAACCAATCAGATTCCACCTTTCATTTTCTAAATAAGCTGTCCAAAATGAAAGGTGGAATCTGATTGGTTGCTATGGGCAACTAAGTCAGTTATACTTTACACCAGTTTGATAAATGACCTCATATGTATCTAGACACTGTATGTCACTATGCATTTGGTCACCATATAGCACTATGTATCTGGACACTGTACATTGCTATGCATCTGAAAACAGTAGGTCACTGTTTATCTGGGCACTTTATGTCACTATGTTTCTGAAAGCAGGATGTCTATGGATCTGAGTACTGTAGGTTACTATTTATATGTCACTATGCATCCTGACACCATATGGCACTATGCATCTGGGCACTGTATGTCACTATGGATCTGGGCACTGTAGGTCACTGTTTATCTGGGCACTGTATGTCTCTATGGATCTGGGCACTGTATGTATCTATGGATCTGGGCACTGTATGTCTCTATAGATCTGGGCACTGTATGTCAGTATGGATCTGAGCACTGTATGTCTCTATGGATCTGGGCACTGTATGTCTCTATGGATCTGGGCACTGTATGTCTCCATGGATCTGGGCACTGTATGTCTCTATGGATCTGGGCACTGTATGTCAGTATGGATCTGGGCACTGTATGCCACTATGGATCTGGGCACTGTATGACTCTATGGATCTGGGCACTGTATGTCTCCATGGATCTGGGCACTGTATGTCTCTATGGATCTGGGCACTGTATGTCAGAATGGATCTGGGCACTGTATGTCACTATGGATCTGGGCACTGTAGGTCACTGTTTATCTGGGCACTGTATGTCTCTATGGATCTGGGCACTGTATGTATCTGTGGATCTGGGCACTGTATGTCAGTATGGATCTGGGCACTGTATGTCAGTATGGATCTGGGCACTGTATGTCTCTATAGATCTGTGCACTGTATGTCACTATGGATCTGGGCACTGTATGTCTCTATGGATCTGGGCACTGTATGTCTCTATGGATCTGGGCATTGTATGTCTCTATGGATCTGGGCACTGTATGTCTCTATGGATCTGGGCACTGTATGTCACTATGGATCTGGGCACTGTATGTCACTATGGATCTGGGCACTGTATGTCAGTATGGATCTGGGCACTGTATGTCACTATGGATCTGGGCACTGTAGGTCACTGTTTATCTGGGCACTGTATGTCTCTATGGATCTGGGCACTGTATGTCACTATGGATCTGGGCACTGTATATCAATATGGATCTGGGCACTGTATGTCACTATGGATCTGGGCACTGGATGTCAGTATGGATCTGGGCACTGTATGTCTCTATGGATCTGGGCACTGAATGTCTCTATAGATCTGGGCACTGTATGTCAGTATGGATCTGGGCACTGTATGTCTCTATGGATCTGGGCACTGTATGTCTCTATGGATCTGGGCACTGTATGTCTCCATGGATCTGGGCACTGTATGTCTCTATGGATCTGGGCACTGTATGTCAGTATTGATCTGGGCACTGTATGTCACTATGGATCTGGGCACTGTATGACTCTATGGATCTGGGCACTGTATGTCTCCATGGATCTGGGCACTGTATGTCTCTATGGATCTGGGCACTGTATGTCACTATGGATCTGGGCACTGTAGGTCACTGTTTATCTGGGCACTGTATGTCTCTATGGATCTGGGCACTGTATGTATCTATGGATCTGGGCACTGTATGTCTCTATAGATCTGTGCACTGTATGTCAGTATGGATCTGGGCACTGTATGTCTCTATGGATCTGGGCACTGTATGTCTCTATGGATCTGGGCACTGTATGTCTCTATGGATCTGGGCACTGTATGTCTCTATGGATCTGGGCACTGTATGTCTCTATGGATCTGGGCACTGTATGTCACTATGGATCTGGGCACTGTATGTCTCTCTGGATCTGGGCACTGTATGTCTCTATGGATCTGGGCACTGTATGACTCTATGGATCTGGGCACTGTATGTCTCTATGGATCTGGGCACTGTATGTATCTATGGATCTGGGCACTGTATGTCACTATGGATCTGGGCACTGTAGGTCACTGTTTATCTGGGCACTGTATGTCTCTATGGATCTGGGCACTGTATGTCTCTATAGATCTGGGCACTGTATGTCAGTATGGATCTGGGCACTGTATGTCACTATGGATCTGGGCACTGTATGTCACTATAGATCTGGGCACTGTATGTCACTATGGATCTGGGCACTGTATGTCTCTATGGATCTGGGCACTGTAGGTCACTGTTTATCTGGGCACTGTATGTCTCTATGGATCTGGGCACTGTATGTCTCTATAGATCTGGGCACTGTATGTCAGTATGGATCTGGGCACTGTATGTCTCTATGGATCTGGGCACTGTATGTCTCTATGGATCTGGGCATTGTATGTCACTATGGATCTGGGCACTGTATGTCTCTATGGATCTGGGCACAGGATGTCAGTATGGATCTGGGCACTGTATGTCTCTATCGATCTGGGCACTGAATGTCACTATGGATCTGGGCACTGTATGTCACTATGGATCTGGGCACTGTATGTCTCTATGGATCTGGGCACTGTATGTCAGTATGGATCTGGGCACTGTATGTCACTATGGATCTGGGCACTGTATGTCAGTATGGATCTGGGCACTGTATGTCACTATGGATCTGGGCACTGTAGGTCACTGTTTATCTGGGCACTGTATGTATTTATGGATCTGGGCACTGTAGGTCACTGTTTATCTGGGCACTGTATGTCTCTATGGATCTGGGCACTGTATGTCAGTATGGATCTGGGCACTGTATGTCACTATGGATCTGGGCACTGTATGTCACTATGGATCTGGGCACTGTATGTCTCTATGGATCTTGGCACTGTATGTCACTATGGATCTGGGCACTGTATGTCACTATGGATCTGGGCACTGTATGTCACTATGGATCTGGGCACTGTATGTCACTATGGATCTGGGCACTGGATGTCAGTATGGATCTGGGCAATGTATGTATCTATGGATCTGGGCACTGTATGTCTCTATGGATCTGGGCACTGTATGTCTCTATGGATCTGGGCACTGTATGTCCCTATGGATCTGGGCACTGTATGTCACTATGGATCTGGGCACTGTATGTCACTATGGATCTGGGCACTGTATGTCTCTATGGATCTGGGCACTGTATGTCACTATGGATCTGGGCACCTTATGTCACTATGGATCTGGGCACTTTAGGTCACTGTTTATCTGGGCACTGTATGTCACTATGGATCTGGGCACTGTATGTCACTATGGATCTGGGCACTGTATGTCTCTATGGATCTGGACACTGTATGTCACTATGGATCTGGGCACCTTATGTCACTATGGATCTGGGCACTTTAGGTCACTGTTTATCTGGGCACTAATTGTCACTATGGATCTGGGCACTTTATGTCTCTATGGATCTGGGCACTGTATGTCTCTATGGATCTGGGCACTGTATGTCTCTATGGATCTGGGCACTGGATGTCAGTATGGATCTGGGCAATGTATGTATCTATGGATCTGGGCACTGTATGTCTCTATGGATCTGGGCACTGTATGTCCCTATGGATCTGGGCACTGTATGTCCCTATGGATCTGGGCACTGTATGTCCCTATGGATCTGGGCACTGTATGTCACTATGGATCTGGGCACTGTATGTCACTATGGATCTGGGCACTGTATGTCACTATGGATCTGGGCACTGTATGTCACTATGGATCTGGGCACTGTATGTCACTATGGATCTGGGCACTGTAGGTCACTGTTTATCTGGGCACTGTATGTCTCTATGGATCTGGGCATTGTATGTCACTATGGATCTGGGCACTGTATGTTACTATGGATCTGGGCACTGTATGTCACTATGGATCTGGGCACTGTATGTCACTATGGATCTGGGCACTGTATGTCTCTATGGATCTGGGCACTGTATGTCTCTATGGATCTGGGCACTGTATGTCTCTATGGATCTGGGCACTGTATGTCTCTATGGATCTGGGCACTGTATGTCTCTATGGATCTGGGCACTGGATGTCACTATGGATCTGGGCACTGTATGTCCCTATGGATCTGGGCACTGGATGTCAGTATGGATCTGGGCACTGGATGTCAGTATGGATCTGGGCACTGTATGTCTCTATGGATCTGGGCACTGTATGTCAGTATGGATCTGGGCACTGTATGTTTCTATGGATCTGGGCACTGTATGTCTCTATGGATCTGGGCACTGTATGTCTCTATGGATCTGGGCACTGGATGTCAGTATGGATCTGGGCAATGTATGTATCTATGGATCTGGGCACTGTATGTCTCTATGGATCTGGGCACTGTATGTCCCTATGGATCTGGGCACTGTATGTCCCTATGGATCTGGGCACTGTATGTCCCTATGGATCTGGGCACTGTATGTCACTATGGATCTGGGCACTGTATGTCACTATGGATCTGGGCACTGTATGTCACTATGGATCTGGGCACTGTAGGTTACTATTTATTTGGGGACCATATTTGTATGTCACTATGCCTTTGGACACTGCATGCACCAATCCTGTGGACGCACTATTGCACAATTATATGGATGCTATGGGGAGCATTTATCATTTGTGATTAATTTTAATGTCACTTTTTTCATCTGGTTGTGTATTGTGTGGTTGCACCAAATTTATGAAATGCTGCACAGTTTTCATGTATTTGGTGCAACTGCATTGTGTTTTTGGCTTAGGCCTGGTTCACATTTCAGTGATTTCCATCAGTGATTGGGAACCTAAACCAGGTACAGGTCAAAAACACAGAACCGGAGCGGATCTTTCCCTCATGTCTTATCTAAGTGTAGCCTCCACTTCTGGTTTTAGCTCAGAATCACTGAAGTGTGAACTAGAACTTAGTCTTAAAAATAGGTATAAGGTGTGACTTTTTTTTTACGTTTCCAACTGTGGCAGATAATAAATGCGCCATAATCCAGGTCCGATCTGACTTTTCAGCCTGAAATGGCATCTGTCAGCAGTTCTTTCCCTATGACACTAGCTGGCACGCATTGCTGAGAAAAATAATTATTTGATATATGTAAATAAGCCTCTAGGAGCAACGGGGGCGTTACCATTACACCTAGAGACTCTGCTCTCTCTGCGGTTGCCACACCCTCTGCACTTTGATTGACAGGGACAGGCATGGGTGGATCCGACAGGTTGTTCATCCGACAGAACAGCCTGCCAGGGGTCCGTGCCGCTAGTGTGAAGCTAGCCTAAAATGGTGGTCTTAATAAATGTGCCCCTATATGTATCTGAGGACGGTTTGTCAGTATGAATCTGAGCTTTATGCGGTACTATGTACCTGAGGACGGTTTATCACTATGTATCTAAGCTTTATGCAGTACTATGTACCTGAGGACGGTTTATCACTATGTATCTAAGCTTTATGCAGTACTATGTATCTGAGGACGGTTTGTCAGTATGTATCTGAGCTCAATGCGGTACTATGTATCTGAGGACGCTTTGTCAGTATGTATCTGAGCTCTATGCGGTACTATGTATCTGAGGACGGTTTGTCAGTATGTATCTGAGCTCAATGCGGTACTATGTATCTGAGGACGCTTTGTCAGTATGTATCTGAGCTCAATGCAGTACAGTGATACCTCGGTTCACGAACGCTTCTGTTCACGAACAACTCGGTTCACGAACAGAAAAGTTCGTAAAAATATGCTCCGGTTCACGAACTCCGCCTCGGTTCACGAACGCAAGCCGCGGCCATTTTAATGCTAATTTCAGGCTGTCACATGGTCGGGACTTCCTGTAGGAAGACCGTGGAGAGAAGAAGCAAGAATAAGAGACACAGAAAGAAGTACTCTGCAAGCATTATAAGTGATTATACTGTATTTTATCACATACAGTACATACTGTACACAGAAAGAAGTACTCTGCAAGCATTATACAGTACAGTAAGTGATTATACTGTATTTTATCACAGTTAGCAGTGATGCCATAAAATCCATTATGCAAAAATGGAATGAGTGCCATGATTTCTTTGAAAAGCACCACCCCAACATTACTGTCACAAACAGAGTGTTAAATCTCATGAATGATAATGTGGTCTCTCATTTCCGGAGGGTTATGCAGCGCAGAAAGAGACAAGTGACATTGGACAGATTTTTCAGACAAACTGAGCCTGCAGCTAGGGAGACAAAGGAGAGAGGAAACCCTGAAGAAGATCTCCCTGATGTCCTTATGGAGGGGGACTCTCCCCCCAAACAATAACTGCCTCCCACCTTACTGTCCTCTCTTAATAAATAACTACAGTATACTGTACTTTACTAATGTGTATTGTCATTTGTTTCATATTTTTGGGCTTCAAAAACCCCCCAAAAAAAGTCAGCACGGATTAACCGGATTTACATTGAACCCTATGGGAAAATGTGCCTCGGTTCACGACCAATTCGGTTCGCGACCAGAGTCAGTTCACGAATTAAGTTCGTGAACCGAGGTATCACTGTACTATGTACCTGAGGACGGTTGATCACTATGTATCTGAGCTCTATGCGGTACTATGTATCTGAGGACGGTTTATTACTATGTATCTGAGCTCTATGCAGTACTATGTATCTGAGGACGGTTTGTCAGTATGTATCTGAGCTCAATGCGGTACTATGTACCTGAGGACGGTTTATCACTATGTATCTAAGCTTTATGCAGTACTATGTATCTGAGGACGGTTTATTACTATGTATCTGAGCTCTATGCAGTACTATGTATCTGAGGACGCTTTGTCAGTATGTATCTGAGCTCTATGCGGTACTATGTACCTGAGGACGGTTTATTACTATGTATCTAAGCGTTTATGCGGTACTATGTATCTGAGGACGGTTTGTCAGTATGTATTTGAGCTCTATGCGGTACTATGTACCTGAGGACGGTTTATTACTATGTATCTGAGCTCAATGCAGTACTATGTATCTGAGGACGGTTTATCACTATGTATCTAAGCGTTTATGCGGTACTATGTATCTGAGGACGGTTTATTACTATGTATCTGAGCTTTATGCGGTACTATGTATCTGAGGACGGTTTATCACTATGTATCTAAGCGTTTATTCGGTACTATGTACCTGAGGACGGTTTATTACTATGTATCTAAGCTTTATGCAGTACTATGTATCTAAGGACGGTTTGTCAGTATGTATCTAGGCTCTATGCGGTACTATGTATCTGAGGACGGTTTATCACTATGTATCTAAGCGTTTATGCGGTACTATGTACCTGAGGACGGTTTATTACTATGTATCTAAGCTTTATGCAGTACTATGTATCTAAGGACGGTTTGTCAGTATGTATCTAAGCTCTATGCGGTACTAGGTATCTGAGGACGGTTTATCACTATGTATCTAAGCTTTATGCGGTACTTTGAATCTGAGGACGGTTTATCAGTATGTATCTAAGCTTTATGCAGTACTATGTATCTCAGGACGGTTTGTCAGTATGTATCTAGGCTCTATGCGGTACTATGTATCTGGACACTGTATGAACAATGTATGTGGGCATTGTATGGCGCTACATACCGTACCATACGTCACTGCGTTACTTAAATTTTTGCTCTGTTTCGAAATAAATAATTTTGAAACTTCCTTTAAAAACTCTGAATTTATACCAATACAGGCCCTCGGGTGGGTACTGCGACCTACTATGGCACCCGCGTGGTAGAATTTATTATTGGTATTTTAGGAGGGTAGTCCTACATGAAACTGACTATCCCTGTCCTGAAAGGCTCTGTGCTGCTGAGGGATTCTACAATGTTTACTCCCTTGTCACAGTAACATAATCACATGAGCTCATTGCCTCACACACAATGAATTGCTGAAATACTCTGTGCTGCCACCTCCTGAGGTTTTACATGGTAAACTCTTGAATACGCCTACAGTGGAGTAAACTGACAGCTGTGTGCGCTTATCACCCCGCGTATAATGGAGCCAGAATAATTTTGATATATCCATGTGCAGCTTTTATGCGCATTTCATTTTGTGGCTTTTAATGTTTTCCATTATTATTATTCTATTTTGCAGAGAATCTCCTGCCTGTGAGAGTCCATTACCCGAGCGGGGCGCTGGGGCCATCCATTACATCTCGGCATGGATTCCTGCCCGCCGTTTCAGGCATGGCCACCCATCTGGCCAATAAACTGCACGGCATGGCTGATAAAGAGCCAGTTAAATGCAGTTAATTCTGCGGATCAATATTACATTCCCATGATGATTAATCAAGTGTCGCCAAAAAACAGCAGCCGAACAGATTGCTGATAGACAAATCACACCGCCAATTTCTCCTCCAGCTCCAGGTTTGGATTAGACAAAATTTTTGACAGGTCTTTAAATAAAATTGCTCGGCTTCAGCAGCTAAATGCATCTGAGGAATGGAATAGATTAGTTTCTGTATGCAATGAGCCAAACGGGGACAGCGCGCCATTAAATAACGCCAGCAGTCAAACAGAACGCGCCCTTTTTACCATCCGATAAAACCTTTAGAGATGAATGAAGAGAGATTCACATCTGTAGAGCGCGAGTGATGTACACAGTGGTCCATTACCGGGAGCCTAGGCCGAGGGGGAAACATCACAGCCGCTCAGAGTATTACTCTGCGCTGTGCCAAAATTACACCCGGTATACAGGCTGCAAATATGGACTGCGCTATGACCATATGACCTGACCACAGGAGGCCCAGGTTATACCAGCTGAACATATACAATTATATACAGGAGATACCCAGGTTATACCAGCTGTACATATATAATTATATACAGGAGATGCCCAGGTTATACCAGCTGTACATATATCATTATATACAGGAGATACCCAGGTTATACCAGCTGTACATATATAATTATATACAGGAGATACCCAGGTTATACCAGCTGTACATATATAATTATATACAGGAGATGCCCAGGTTATACCAGCTGTACATATATAATTATATACAGGAGATACCCAGGTTATACCAGCTGTACATATATAATTATATACAGGAGATACCCAGGTTATACCAGCTGTACATATATAATTATATACAGGAGATGCCCAGGTTATACCAGCTGTACATATATAATTATATACAGGAGATACCCAGGTTATACCGGCTGTACATATATAATTATATACAGGAGATGCCCAGGTTATACCAGCTGTACATATATAATTATATACAGGAGATGCCCAGGTTATACCAGCTGTACATATATAATTATATACAGGAGATGCCCAGGTTATACCAGCTGTACATATATAATTATATACAGGAGATACCCAGGTTATACCAGCATGGTCCATATCACTATATACAAGAAGATGTATAACTTATACCAGCTGTACATATATAATTATATACAGGAGATGCCCAGGTTATACCAGCTGTACATATATAATTATATACACGAGATGCCCATGTTATACCAGCTGTACATATATAATTATATACAGGAGATACCCAGGTTATACCAGCTGTACATATATAATTATATACAGGAGATACCCAGGCTATACCAGCTGTACATATATAATTATATACAGGAGATGCCCAGGTTATACCAGCTGAACATATACAATTATATACAGGAGATACCCAGGCTATACCAGCTGTACATATATAATTATATACAGGAGATACCAGCTGTACATATATAATTATATACAGGAGATACCCAGGTTATACCAGCATGGTCCATATCACTATATACAAGAAGATGTATAACTTATACCAGCTGTACATATATAATTATATACAGGAGATACCCAGGTTATACCAGCTGTACATATATCATTATATACAGGAGATACCCAGGTTATACCAGCTGTACATATATAATTATATACACGAGATACCCAGGTTATACCAGCTGTACATATATAATTATATACAGGAGTTGCCCAGGTTATACCAGCTGTACATATATAATTATATACAGGAGATGCCCAGGTTATACCAGCTGTACATATATAATTATATACAGGAGATGCCCAGGTTATACCAGCTGTACATATATAATTATATACAGGAGATGCCCAGGTTATACCAGCTGTACATATATAATTATATACAGGAGATGCCCGGGTTATACCAGCTGTACATATTGTGGTAAGGTGCAAGGTGTCATATGCGATGGCAGGTACGTGTCACCGAGGTTGCTGGCCTCGGTGAGGTGAGAGCCGGGTTTTTGTCTGCAGCAGCTAGTGCTGTTTGACTCTTTTAAATAGCATGGCTGCTAAGCCGATCCGGGCCGGCTCTTACTGGGAGCAGCTAAAGAGTAGGGTGGGTGGCTGCTCCCACGGTCCAGTCCTGAGTTTTGGGCTGGGTATAAAACACAGCCAGCTCAGCTGTGTCTGAGCGGTGATTATCCTGGAGCCTGCTAACAGGGCTGAGGAGTTCTCTGTGCTGGAGGACGGAGCTCAGCAAGGTGGTGTTTCCTGCAACCTGAAGGAGGAATCGCCTGCGGCTGAACCGACTGCTAGGTGTGAACCCGCACTTAAACCACCCAAGGTGACTGGACCCTGTGTTGGCCTGTTTTTGGTTTTGCCACATGATTTCTGTTGTGTGTGAACTGTCACCAAGAGACTGTTTTCATTTCTGGTGTGCAAGTGTGAATAAAACACTGTTTGATGCACAATCTGGACTCCTTGTTTTGCCTCTAAACTGCACCCGCACCGCTGTCTACCAGAGCGACTCCCCACATTTGGTGTCGGATGCGGGCATGCGCAGTGAGGCTGGCGTGAACGCCGAACTTTGTTTTTGCTGAGCAAAAGTGAATGTCCTATATTAAGCCGGCAAAGTTGCAGCCTGTGATCCCCGACAAAATGGAGGCGGCTGTGAAAGCCCTCATAGAGGCTAACGTGCAGCAGCGGGAGACCAACCAGCTACTGCTACAGCACGTGATGGCGTTGCAAGCGGCAGGAGCGTCCCACCGCGCCCACGATGCCCGGAAAGCTGTCCGTGCCGCGATCCCTAAGATGACCCCTCGGATGATGTTGAGACCTATCTGGCGGTGTTCGAGAAGGTGGCCGTGAGGGAGAAATTACCCCGAGAACAGTGGGCAGAGGTCGTCGCTCCGTTCCTGGCGTCTGGACCCCAGCAAGTATTTTTGACCTCCCAGGTGACCAAGCAGCTGACTACCCGACTGTGAAAGGTGAGATCCTGGCAAGACTGGGGGTGAATGTTTTGGTCCGGGCCCAGCGGGTGCATCAGTGGGAGTTTAACCCGGCTGAACCCGCCAGGCCACAATACTATGACTTGCTACAACGGTTGCAAAATGGCTGCAGCCAGACATACTGACTCCCACTGCTATGCTCGACCGTCTGTTAGCCGATGTCTTCTGGAGGGCTTTGCCTTACCCTCTCCAGCACTGGATCGGCCAGGTATCGCCCACCAATGCCCTGGAGATGGTCGACCTGGTGGAGCGGTACGAGGCCACCAGAAACCTGCAGGGGAGTCTTGCTGGGAAGGGGTCAGTCAAACCCCGGAGGCCTCTGCCCCAGTTCCGACGTCCGCGACAGAGCGGCCTGCACGGAATATACCCCTGCGAGTCCGCCTCCCGTGGTATGCTGGAGGTGTCAGGAGCCAGGCCACATCAGGGCCGACTGTCCGCATCGGGATGAGCCGATGGAGGTGAACTACGGGGTCGCCACTCCTTGTATGCACGGAAGCTGTGCGCAACTGGCACCCGTGAGGTGCAAGACCATAACCACCTGTGTCAGGTAGAGGTGGGAGATTCGCTGGCGGTGGCTCTGCTGGACTCTGGGAGTTTAGTCTCCTGGTAAGGGCTGCCCTTGTACGGCCTGTGGAGTATACTGGCCGTAAAGTCGGGGTCCTGTGCATCCACGGAGACCTGAAAGACTACCCCACTGCACTAGTGACTTTGTCCACAGCGGCTGGTAGGTGGACCCACGAGGTGGCTGTCGCTACTAAACTCCCACATGAACTAATACTTGGGAGGGACTTCCCGGTTTTCCGGCGCTGTGGCCGGCAATAAAGGTATCTGAGGGACCCGAGACAGGGGTGACCCTAGTAGAGTGGCCTGATACCGCTGGAAGGCCAGAACCCTGGGAGCCCGAGTCTGAAGGGCCGGCGGTAGGGGTGACCACTGCTCCAGCGGTAGAGGGGGAGACAACCCCACTGAGTGTAATGGTGGGAGACACGGAGGACTTGCCACCGGACCTGAGTTGGCAGACCTCAATGTCTCCGGGGAAATTTTGGGACCGCACAACACCGGGACCAAACCCTAACCAGGGCCTGGGAGAATGTGCTGGAAATTGATGGTAAACCCCAGAAACCAGGGGCTGAATTAATGTTCCCACGATTTATTGTTCTACAGGATATGTTGTATCGGGTGAACCAAGTCCGAGGTGAACCTGTTGAACAGTTGGTGGTGCCCACAGCGTATCGCAAGCTTGTCATGGAGCTTGCCCACCAACATGTTCTTGGGGACACCTGGGGTGGCAGAAAACCCAGGACCGCATACTGCAGCGGTTTTATTGGCCCAGTGTGTTCAAGGAGGTAGAAAATTATTGTAAGTCCTGTCCAACCTGTCAGATAACTAGCCCCCAGCCTCATTTCCGTAGTCCTCTGGTACCTCTGCCAATTATTGAAGTACCGCTTGAGCGAATCGCTATGGATTTAATTGGGCCTGTACCAAAGTTCGCCAGGGGCCACCAACACATTCTGGTAGTTCTCGACTATGCCACTCGGTATCCGGAGGCGGTGCCTCTGCGACATACCTCAGCTAGGCTCATTGCCAAAGAGTTAATGGAGATGTTTTCCCGTGTGGGCCTGCCAAAAGAGGTTCTGACAGACCAAGGGACCCCTTTTATGTCCAAAGTAATGAAGGAACTGTGTAAATTGTTGCGTATAAAGCAGTTACGGACGTCCGTTTACCATCCGCAAACAGACGGTCTTGTTGAGAGGTTTAACCAAACTCTAAAAATATGTTAAAAAGGGTGGTGTCTAGAGATGGGAAGGACTGGGACCTGCTTCTGCCCTATCTCATGTTCGCAGTGCGAGAGGTACCCCAGGCCTCTACTGGGTTCTCGCCCTTCGAACTGCTTTATGGCAGACACCCTCGGGGCCTGTTGGATATCGCCAAGGAAGCATGGGAACAACAGCCTGTCCCCCACAAAAGTGTCATTGAGTATGTCACCCAGATGCAGGAACGGATAGAAAGGGTGTTGCCGCTGGTCCGGGAGCATATGGAGGCAGCGCAACAAGCCCAGAGTAGGGTGTATAATCGTCAGGCTCGGGTACGGGGCTTCCATCCGGGAGATCGGGTTTTGGTTCTGGTACCCACCCTTGACAGCAAGTTCCTAGCTAGGTGGCAGGGCCCCTATGAGGTGATCGAGAAGGTAGGGGAAGTAATTACAAAGTACACCAGCCAGGCGGCGCAAGCCGGAGCAGGTGTACCACGTGAATTTACTTAAGCCGTGGAAAGATAGGGACACAGCCGACGACCACAGCCCCGGCCAGGGCTTCTAGGTGAAAAGGGTCCAGCCCCACAGTTCGAGGCCTGTGAAGCAGTAACCACGGTAAAATTGCAGACAGCCTGTCTTCCAAACAAGTTCAGGAAGTCAGGGAGTTCATCAGTCGGAACACGGATGTGTTCTCGACCTCCCTGGCCGCACGCCTCTCATCCAACATGACATCGCCACTGAGCCTCAGGCCAAGATCCGGTTAAAACCATACCGGGTACCCGAGGCTCGGCGACGGGCCATCGCGGAGGAAGTACAGTTAATGTTGAAGCTCGAGGTCATTGAGGAGTCGAAAAGTGAGTGGGCCAGTCCCATAGTCCTAATACCTAAGCCGGATGGGACGCTATGGTTCTGCAACGACTTTCGCAAGTTAAATGAAGTATCCAAGTTTGACGCGTATCCCATGCCCCGAGTAGACGAGCTGGTTGAAAGTTTAGGACAAGCCCGTTATTTTTCTGTGCTGGACCTCACTAAAGGGTACTGGCAGGTACCCTTAACGGAGTCGGCTAAGGAAAAACCGCATTTGTTACACTCGCAGGGCCTGTATCACTACAAGGTGTTACCCTTTGGCCTGCATGGCGCCCCGCCACTTTCCAAAGGTTAATGGACATAGTGCTGCGACCACATCGTCGGTACGCCTCGGCCTACTTAGATGATGTAGTCATCCACAGCACCGACTGGGAAAGCCATTTACCCAAGGTGCAGGCGGTAGTGGATGCCCTGAGGAAAGCCGGACTGACCGCTAACCCAAAGAAGTGCTCCATAGGGTTAGAGGAGACAAAATATCTGGGATATGTAATTGGGCGGGAGTCATCAAACCTCAGGTAACTAAGGTAGAGGCCATTCGTAACTGGCCCCGACCGGTCACCACCAGGCAGGTAAAGTCGTTCCTGGGGATTGTAGGTTACTACATGAGGTTTGTGCCCCACTTTGCCACAATAGCAGCGCCATTGACAGACCTGTTGAAGGGGCGAAAGTCTGGGAGGGTTAGCTGGAGTGAGAAGGCGGAGGAGGCTTTCTCCGCGTTGAAGTCGGCCCTGTGTGGGTCCCCGGTTTTGGTGACACCCGACTTCAACAAGGAGTTTGTCGTACAGACCGACGCCTCGGAGGTAGGCCTCGGTGCGGTACTGTCGCAGGAGGTCAACGGGGAAGAACATCCCGTTGTCTTCCTGAGCCGTAAGCTCAGTCCCGCCGAGTCCAGATATAGTATAGTGGAGAGGGAGTGCCTGGCTATCAAGTGGGCACTCGAATCTCTCCGCTACTACCTGTTAGGAGGAGGTTCCGTCTGGTGACCGACCATTCCCCTCAAATGGATGAGTCAGGCCAAGGAGAGGAATGCTCGGGTCACCAGGTGGTTCCTATCTCTTCAAAATTTCAAGTTTTCCGTGGAACACAGGGCAGGCCGCTTGCAGGGCAACGCAGATGCCCTGTCCCGCGTCCACTGCCTCACGTGTGTTCACCCCTCAGGGCTGAACAAAGGGGGGTATGTGGTAAGGTGCAAGGTGTCATATGCGATGGCAGGTACGTGTCACCGAGGTTGCTGGCCTCGGTGAGGTGAGAGCCGGGTTTTTGTCTGCAGCAGCTAGTGCTGTTTGACTCTTTTAAATAGCATGGCTGCAAAGCCGATCCGGGCCGGCTCTTACTGGGAGCAGCTAAAGAGTAGGGTGGGTGGCTGCTCCCCACGGTCCAGTCCGAGTTTTGGGCTGGTATAAAACACAGCCATCAGCTGTGTCTGAGGGTGATTATCCTGGAGCCTGCTAACAGGGCTGAGGAGTTCTCTGTGCTGGAGGACGGAGCTCAGCAAGGTGGTGTTTCCCTGCAACCTGAAGGAGGAATCGCCTGCGGCTGAACCGACTGCTAGGTGTGAACCCGCACTTAAACCACCCAAGGTGACTGGACCCTGTGTTGGCCTGTTTTTGGATTTGCCACATGATTTCTGTTGTGTGTGAACTGTCACCAAGAGACTGTTTTCATTTCTGGTGTGCAAGTGTGAATAAAACACTGTTTGTTGCACAATCTGGACTCCTTGTTTTGCCTCTAAACTGCACCCGCACCGCTGTCTACCAGAGCGACTCCCCACAATATATAATTATATTCAGGAGATACCCAGGTTATACCAGCTGTACATATATAATTATATACAGGAGATACCCAGGTTATACCAGCTGTACATATATAATTATATACTGGAGATACCCAGGCTATACCAGCTGAACATATATAATTATATACAGGAGATGCCCAGGTTATACCAGCATGCTCCATATCACTATATACAAGAAGATGTATAACTTATACCAGCTGTACATATATAATTATATACAGGAGATACCCAGGTTATACCAGCTGTACATATATAATTATATTCAGGAGATACCCAGGTTATACCAGCTGTACATATATAATTATATACAGGAGATACCCAGGTTATACCAGCTGTACATATATAATTATATACAGGAGATACCCAGGCTTATACCAGCTGTTCATATATAATTATATACAGGAGATACCCAGGTTATACCAGCTGTACATATATAATTATATACAGGAGATGCCCAGGTTATACCAGCATGCTCCATATCACTATATACAAGAAGATGTATAACTTATACCAGCTATACATATATAATTATATACAGGAGATGCCCAGGTTATACCAGCTATACATATATAATTATATACAGCAGATGCCCAGGTTATACCAGCTGTACAGATATAATTATATGCAGCAGATGCCCAGGTTATACCAGCTTTACACGCAGGGCCCTTGGTATCTGAGTAGTTTGACTTGTGATTTATACAGAGCGGCTCTAACAGAAGAACCTGGCACTACAGGCAGTTTATCTCGCAGGAGCTGCTTGTCTTGGTGAGATTTGCTTGCCTTGCAGGTTGTCGGCAGATTGCTGTAACATTGCACAGAATTGCTTATCTTTCCAAGAAATTAAACACATAATTAACAGACTCCGGCACCACGAGCCGCGCCAACATCAATCGAGCCAAATGGAACATTCTATATTACATGTAAGACTTGAAAGTGAAATATTTAGGTTTCATTATATCAATGTGGAGATTAAGATGAGGATCAGATGAGGATGAGATAGAGGAGAATCCTTCTAGGTCTTCATCTGACTGCATAACATGAGCGTACACAAGAAGGGGTCTGTCCACTGGATTTCTGTGAGAGGACTAAACTAAGATCTGCAACTACCATGAAAATTGTTCGGTTAAGTACTTCTTAGGAAAGTCTATCCTAACCATCAGAGGTATTATGAAGAACGAGGGGTACGTAGCTGGCCAGCTAAGACCTGTCCTAGGTTGCTAATATGGCTTATATGTTTATACAGCTAGACCTGCCAATACCCTTAATACAGTTCATATGTTTATATGTTAAAAAAAAAAAGCTGAATTATTTACTGTGACTTCGTGTTTTTGGATATCATGTAACAGTTATATATTGTGTTCACAGAAGGAGAAAAGATAATATGCCTTTAAAAGTCACTATATGACTGTAAGGTAAGCTCAATCACACAGCAGAATTAAAACAAGAAAGTATAGAGTTAAGCTGTTGTCTCTGCCCAGGAGTCTTAACCAATCACAGCCAGCCTCACACTGAGCAGGAGTCTTGGCCAATCACAGCCAGCCTCACACTCAGCCTGTCTGGGAAATTCCCTAGCAGGAGCTGCTTGAATTCATTACACCAGAGGAGAGAAGCTGAACAGACATTCACTCTACTGAGAGTTCAGTTTTATGGAAGCAAAGAGGCCAAAATAGGTATTTAATACAGTTATAGATGTTCCTATTGTTAATGTAGTGATTAGAGCTGTATATGGAGCTGGTTATATGTGTTTACTTGCAGTTCCACCAAATGAACAAATAAATAGTATGCAATAAGCAAATTAGCAGTATGCAAATAGCAAATACATACCAAATTGCGACCAAAGTACACAAACTACGTATAGTCTGCGAACTGCTCATACCAGATCATATAGAGCAAGTAAAACTATTGGTTAAGCCTCAGATATACCTCTCCGAGAGATCATAAAGTGCTTAAATAACTTAAAGTGAATTTACAGATACTGAAGAGAGAAATATATCCACCATTTTATGTTGAATGACAAGATTGAACAGTTGAATCGCCATTTTGTGATTATTATTTTGTGCTGCAGAGGCAGCAGCGTTATATATGAAGAAAAGTTGAAGTTAATAACAAAGTTATTTCAAGCATTTGGTGTGCTCTTTAAACCTACTGCTTCCATAGAATGGCGCTAGAGGATATTAAAGAGTAATAGACAGTCTGTTTAGACTAAAAGGTTAGAGATACCAAAATTCTTCTGTAATGCCACAGCGCAAAACGCACTTCCTAGTGCTGCACCTGCCACAGGGTACGGTTAGTCATCCCCCTCTGAGGAAGTTGGTCGCATGGGACAGGATGTTTGCACCCGCTGACAATTACAAACAAAAGTCAATGGTTCCATTTTAGTCAAATAAGGCTCAGCTGTGGTTATCACACATGATCATAAACTTTCAGTAGTGAAGTCAAGTCAAGAATGATCAACAGTGAAGAAGTCTATGGAGACAGTGATTGGCTATAAGCCCCTACTGACCAGTTGTCAACTGTGTTCAAGTTTGGTCAGGAAAACTGAATTTTAGAAATGTTTGTAAACTTATTAAAAAGGAAAAAATAAAAATTCTGCCTGGACATAAGTATTCATTCCCTTTGCTATGACACTTAACAATTAGCTCTGGGGCCTCTCAATTCTCTGGATCATTTCTAAGATGTTCTCCACTTTCATTGGAGTGACTTGTGGTAAATTCAGTTGATTGTACCTGATTTGTAGAGATGAAAAATTCGATTTGCCTATTCGCTGAATTTTTCAGGAAAAATTTTGTTCGATCAGAATATATTTGCGGCAAATTACGTTAAAAACGGCTATTTCCTGGCTGCAGAGAGCCTTTATAGGAGTGTAGAACACTGTGTCTTGCAGTAACACGAATAGGGGGTCTGCTGTGGTAGTGAAACAATACTGTGAGTCCATATGACATGCAGATGAGAGGGGTCGCTCTTAGAATCACTGCACAATTCACTTATTTGGGCGGTCACGTTGCCAAAACTGACCAAATAACTCAAGTGTGAACTCCACCTTACAGGTCGATGTTAGCGTCAAGAAGAAGCGCACTCTTTTACACCGTCATCAGCTGATTCCACATAGATGTCTACAGAACCTGTTCTATTAAACGCTTATACAAGTAGAGCCCCCGACAGAGTGGGGAGGGTGACAGCGGTAAGGTTGTGTTGACGTCACTGATTATTTTGCCCTTTCTCTGATCCATCAGAACAATAACCTCCAAAAAAACTGATCCTGTCTGTTGAGCATTTGCCTTCACTCGTTGCCTTCAGACGTTGCCATGCTGTGCTGCGGCTGTTGTGCCTGGAAGCCAAGAGCCACACCGGTCCTGCACTGCTTTCAGCTCTGCGATCAGTTGGTAAAGAGGTGTGCGACATTAGGGTCAATCTGCTGAACGTGCTGAAACAGGGCAAAATTACACACGTGCCGTGCATGGCACACGTCCTGAACATAGTCGTGTAGCCAAATACCCCGGGGTCCAGGATGTCTTATGGCAGGCCAGGAAAATCTCTGGCCATTTTAGAAGATGTTACACGGCCATGGCTCGCCTTGCTGACGTTTAGTGGCGACACCACCTGCCCGTCAGACGTCTGATTTATGACAGCCCGACGCGCTGGAACTCCACCTTGTATATCCTTGATAGGCTGCTCCAGCAGCAATGTGCCGTTAATGACTACCTGTACAAACTATGCAGCAGGACAGGTTCTGGGGAGCTTGGTTTCTTTTTACTGCGCCAGTGGCTGCTCTTGCTCGATGCATGCAGACTTCTGCGGCCATTTGATGAGATCACCAAACTGGTCAGTCGCAGCCAGGGCTCCATCAGTGACATCGTACCTTACGCCTTCTTTCTGGACCGTGCATTGTGTCATGTCATTGATCAAGCCGTCGAGGAGCAGGAGCTGGAAGATGAGGAAGTCGCAATGCTGAATGAATTCCCAGGGGGGACTACTCCATCTCAGGCAAGTCAGAATGAGTCTGAAGAGGAATCAGAGGAGGATGGTGGCTGGAGGGTGGAGGAGGAAGAAGACTTTGAGCGGGACTTTAAACTTTTCCGGGATCCCTGGTGTTGTCCGTGGCTGGGGGGAGGAGACCGAGGACGACATTCTCCTGGGCGATCAGCAGGAGCCAGGGTGCTCCACCGCTTCCAATTTAGTGCAGATGGGGGCCTTCATGCTCCAGCATTTGAAGAGGGACCCCTGTATAAAAAAGCATAAAGGGCCAGGACCAGAACTTGGTGGCAACGTACTTAGGCCCCCGGTACAAACACAAAATGGCGGACATGTTACCAGCATCACAGAGGGCTGGCAGAATGCAGCATTTCCAGGCCTTTCTGCGAGAGATGCTGCATTCTGCTGTTGCGGGCACTGGCAGAGGAATTTCCACTAGAAAACGTGGTGTGGTGTTTAACAAGCAGGATATGCTCAACCCATATGCAGTTATGCTTGTATCTAGGGGAGCACATCCTGCACTTGTAGTCCGTTGCTAGGGGCAATCAACAGCAAAAAATGCATACAATGGAAGATGCTAGCAACGGACTACAAGTACCACAATAACTATCCTACATATGATAGCGATAATGTGGATGTGGAGAACAATCAAAAACATAACCATAGCAAAAGCAGGTGCACTGTGCGGCAATACTAAACCCTCACACTGATAAAATTGAGAGGTTAGTTCGACATATCCTACTAGGAGGACATGTCTTAAGCTCGGACACCACGGCAAGGTCCCTCAAGTAGCCCGAGGCCCTACCACTCAACCTACCTGTGCCGTATGGGCGATACCAGGAGCCGTTGGGCATTACGGGAGCGCACATTACGGGATGTATTTTGTACAACATATATTAGCTTATGGAAAGTGGTAGCAAGGTGTAGAAAAGAGTGGTATTGTCACTCTGGGGCATTACATTATGTCATTGTGCCACTCTGTGGCCTCCTCATGCTGCTGCTGCTGCCACCTCCACACTATGTCACCTTGCCACTCTGTGGCCTCCTCATGCTGCTGCTGCTGCCACCTCCACACTATGTCACCTTGCCATTCTGTGGCCTCCTCATGCTGCTGCCACCCCCACACTATGTCACCTTGCCATTCTGTGGCCTCCTCATGCTGCTGCTGCTGCCACCTCCACACTATGTCACCTTGCCACTCTGTGGCCTCCTCATGCTGTTGCTGCCACCTCCACACTATAAACACCAACAGAAGTCCACACATATAATATAACAACACTTCTTTATTGATCATCATACAACATATAAATAGTTAAATGATTAAAAATAGCAGCAATTACAGGTGATATTGTGACAAAAGGGTGCCCCCCGAACACACCGGATCCCATATGCACATAGCTGGATCGACGCCATAATACACTGGCCCAACACCAAGCAGCAGTAATGGCTGCAATCGATCCTTACCCAGCAAAAATCTAACACATATAATTATAGCAGTGAGGATACACCCAATCTGCCCACCAACGGTGCTTGCCCCATAAATACCAATATAACACCTAAATGCTGGTGGACATACAGACCCGGAGCACAGCAGGAACATCACCCCGACACATTTCGCATCCTCAAGGGACAAGGTTTATAACGAACTATAACAGACAATGGAAACAGATAAGTGAAATATCAAATAAGCATTGGGGAATATTAAAAACTGACATTAATTTAAGGAAACGTATCATGGACATAGGCGTGCGCACGGGGTGTGCCGGGTGTGCCTGGACACACCCTAATAGGTTTGTCACCTCCGTGCTCACTGCAGTGCCCCCTGCTGATTCCCCTGTCTGTTATGCTGGCCACCGCCGCCCGCTGCACTGTAAATTAATTTATAATACCTGGCTGATGGGCGGCGGCTAGTATTTACATAGGGGGTGGAGTCCCGAACCTGGCGGAGGGAGAGAGAGAGAGCCGTGCAGTGCGTGCGGTGCAGTGCAGGGTGATTTGACGTCACGTCATGCTGCGTGCCCTGCACTCCTGCTAGCTGGTGAGGGGAAGGCGGCGGCGGGAACGGTTACATGGTGATATGTGGATAAAATTCAACTGATGCCCACTGCCCAGCTGCTCCAGTTACCAGTCCGGGACCGTACAGTGTTTAAATATAAAAATCAAGTATGTACCAATAACGTTAAACGCATATAAAAAAAGAAGTATGTACCCTTCTGTCCCACAGTGCTACCCCTCCTCTGCTGTCCCCTGTATTACCCTGATACCCCTCAGTTATATAATATATCTGAAGGGTATCAGGGTAAATTATACAGGGGGTAATATAACAAGGGGTATACCATCAGGGTACATGAGGGGTAATAGAACTGAGGAGGGCTAGGCTACTATCAGACATTATACAGGGGTAATATAACTTATATATTACCCCTCACCTCTGTGTTATGTCCCTGATAGCCCTCCTCAGTTATATTACCCCCTGTATAATGTACCCTGATAGCCCTCCTCAGTCATATGTGATCCACAGATATCCCGTAACAGTGTCCTCCACAGATTCCCCCATAACAGTGTCATCCACAGATCCCCCATAACAGTGACATCCACAGATCCCTCATAACAGTGTGTCCTCCGCAGATCCCCCATAACAGTGTCATCCACAGATCCCCCATAACAGTGTCATCCACAGATTACCCCATAACAGTGACATCCACAGACCCCCCATAACAGTGTCATCCACAGATTCCCTCATAACAGTGTCATCCACAGAATCCCCCATAACAGTGTGTCATCCACAGATCCCCCATAACAGTGTCATCCACAGATCCCCCATAACAGTGTCATCCACAGATCCCCCGTAACAGTGTCCTCCACAGATCCCCGTAACAGTGTGTCATCCACAGATCCCCATAACAGTGTCATCCACAGATCCCCCATAACAGTGTCATCCACAGATCCCCATAACAGTGTCATCCATAGATCCCCATAACAGTGTCATCCACAGATCTCCCATAACATTGTCATCCACAGATCCCCTATAACAGTGTGTCATCCACAGATCCCCCATAACAGTGTCATCCACAGATCCCCATAACAGGTGTCATCCACAGATCCCCCATAACAGTGTCATCCACAGATCCTCCATAACAGTGTCATCCACAGATCCTCCATAACAGTGTGTCATCCACAGATCCCCCATAACAGTGTCATCCACAGATCCCCTATAACAGTGTCATCCACAGAATCCCCATACCAGTGTCATCCACAGATCCCCCATAACAGTGTCATCCACAGATTCCCCCATAACAGTGTCATCCACAGAATCCCCCATAACAGTGTCATCCACAGATCCCCTATAACAGTGCGTTATCCACAGATCCCCCATAACAGTGTCATCCACAGATCCTCCATAACAGTGTCATCCACAGATCCCCCATAACAGTGCCATCCACAGATCACCCCATAACAGTGTCATCCACAGATCACCCCATAACAGTGACATCCACAGATACCCCATAACAGTGTCAGCCACAGATCCCCCATAACAGTGTCATCCACAGATACCCCATAACAGTGTCAGCCACAGATCCCCCATAACAGTGTGTCCTCCACAGATCCTCCATAACAGTGACATCCACAGATCCCCCATAACAGTGTCACCCACAGATCCCCCATAACAGTGTTATCCACAGATCCCCCATAACAGTGTCACCCACAGATCCCCCATAACAGTGTCATCCACAGATCCCCCCATAACAGTGCCAGCCACAGATCCCCCATAACAGTGTGTCCTCCACAGATCCTCCATAACAGTGTCATCCACAGATCCCCCATAACAGTGTTATCCACAGATCCCCCATAACAGTGTGTCCTCCACAGATCCCCCATAACAGTGTCACCCACAGATCCCCCATAACAGTGTCATCCACAGATCCTCCATAACAGTGTCATCCACAGATCCCCCATAACAGTGTGTCATCCACAGATCCCCCATAACAGTGTCCTCCACAGATCCTCCATAACAGTGTCATCCACAGATCCCCCATAACAATGTATCATCCACAGATCCCTCATACATACACACGTGTGTGCGGCGCGTGTGTTTGGGCTTTAGGGTGCACACCCTAATGCAATAGGCTGCGCACGCCTATGATCATGGATAGACTCTTAATGACGGCAAGAATATCAAAAAACATCCTAGTTCATAGCCACTATATACCGGAAACAAAGAGGAAAGTTGGCGAACGAAAGGTGGGATCTTTTCCATGTGGGTCATGTAAAGCATGCAAAAATATCTAAAAAAAATCTAGTAATTTTGCAGATGCTGAAAAGAAAAGAATATATGAGATTAGAGAATATATTTCTTGCTCTTCTACAGGAGTAATTTATAATACATGTGGATCTTACGACAAGATAATTAAGAAAATGGATTAGAGAACACGTGAGAGATATAGGAAAAAGCAAAGGATGAAGATGATGTAAATAGTTTAAAAGAATTCCCAAACATTTCAAGATCTTCCATAACAGCAATCCAAACCTACTACAATGTAAGGGTATTGATATGGTTCCTTTAGGGTCTAGAGGAGGGGACAAAGGTAAACGTTGGCCCAGATGGAAAGTAAATGGATTTTTAGGTTGGGAGTCTTCGCACCAAGCGGTTTAAATGAAAATCTGGGATTTAGTGCTTTCCTCTAAAGTAATAGTATTGTTTTAAGGGGATATTTTTCTGTCTAAGGTATTTTTATTCTTTATATATTTTTAATTATTTTAATAGATTATGTTGTGATTTCTATGAAGTGGAGAAGGAGGCCTTGGTCCATTTTGAAGTGGTGAAGATTAAGAAGCGTATCGAAAAGAGCCGTCTTAATAATGAAACAATATTCAAGATAAGGGAAAAGAAGGGTGGAGCAGCTGCAACTGAAGAAAATCACTAATTTGATTAATGGATTTTGATTTGTAATTATTCACTTGATAATGTATCAATGATTTTTTTCACTTACTATATTGTTTTATATATGCTTTTTTATAATATCTATTATTCACCACTTGTATTGTTGGGTATGAAAGTTATGTGTTTTTATGAAAATCATGTGTGTTCAGTATGCAGATTCGATCATGCACTTTTTAATGCGTCATTTTATGCACTAATCATGAATTATTCTGGGATATTTAAATTACCGGTCGTTCATTTTTGCACTTATTGCACTTTAACATCATAAATGCTCCTTATTTAGCTTGAATCACTCCTATAGAGATATAAAGTTATAGATTTTACAAGAGACTTGATGATTATATTCCCAGTTTTAATAATAACCTATTTTTAGAAGTTCCCTCCCAATATATGAATAAACGTGGCTGAGTGCGCCACTGGCGGATCCAGAGCCTGGTCTCGGGAGGGGCACTTTGGGCGATTGATACGCCCCAGCTCCCATCACTACAGAAATACAGCCCCACTTACCTCTTCCATCCAGTGACGTCTCCTGTGATGTAGATGTTCTCTTTCCTCATCTTCTCCTTTCAGACCTTCAGACCAGACCGACAGGTTTCGTCTCTGCAGTTTGACAACAAAATAAATCTCAGTTACTACTTTTCCATCATCCTCCCATATTCTGGACAAATTATCCTACTACCCCCATATAAAATACATCAGTAATGTCCCCATAGTCCCCCCCAATCATGTGCAGGCTCCTTTCCCCACCCATCCCCTCCCCCAAAATTATTTGCAGGCTCCTTTCCCCAGCCCCCAAATCATGTGCAGGCTCCTCCCCAAAATCATGTGCCCCTCCCCAAAATTATTTGCAGGCTCCTTTCCCCAGCCCCCAAATCATGTGCAGGCTCCTCCCCCAAAATCATGTGCCCCTCTCCCCAAAATTATTTGCAGGCTCCTTTCCCCAGCCCCCCAAATCATGTGCAGGCTCCTCCCCCAAAATCATGTGCAGGCTCCTCCCCCAAAATCATGTGCAGGCTCCTTCCCCAAAATCATGTGCAGGCTCCTCCTCCAAAATCATGTGCAGGCTCCCCCAAAATCATGTGCAGGCTCCTTCCCCCCAAAATCATGTGCAGGCTCCTTCTCCCCCTCCTCTAAAATCATGTGCAGGCTCCTTCTCCCCCCTCCAAAATCATGAGCAGGCTCCTTCCCCCCTCCTCCTCCTCCTCCAAAATCATGTGCAGGCTCCTTCTTCTTCTTCTTCTTCTTCTCCCTCCCTCCAAAATCATGTGCAGGCTCCTTCTCCCCCTCCAAAATCATGTGCAGGCTCCTTCCCCCTCCTCCTCCTCCTCCTCCTCCAAAATCATGTGCAGGCTCCTTCTTCTTCTTCTTCTTCTTCTTCTTCTTCTCCCTCCCTCCAAAATCATGTGCAGGCTTCTTTTCCCCTCCCTCCCTACTTACCTCCTTGCAGCGCTGGATGCAGGCCTCTTCCGGCCTGTGTCCCGTTCTGTCCTCTGCTCAGGCGGCGCGATGACGTCATCGCGCCGCCTGAACCGCTTCTGATAGGCTGTCGGCACGAGGCCGGCAGCCTATCAGAGGAGCAGGGGAGGGACACGCCTCTCCTCCCTGCTGCACTTCACAGCGATCTGTATCGCTGTCCAGAGGACGGCGACACAGATCGCTATGGAGATGAACGCTTCCACAGTGGAAGCGTTCATCTCCTGTCACTGCCGCCGGTGCTGCCAGCCTGCCACAATATCGGGGGGGGGCAATTGCCCCGTTGCCCCCCCCCCTGGATCCGCCACTGGAGTGCGCATGGCGAGCCACGGCACTTCGGCAGGTCTCCAAGGAGATGAGACGCCAACAACGTCAACCTATGTCACTTCGGTGTGGGTGGTTGCCCTTCTTGGCGTCAAACTCAAGGAAGGGGCGGAAGTAGCATATACGTGGCGGACAATGATTGACCATGCGCCGATAAGACGGCCATAATGACACATAGATCAGGTGTAATAATGCAGAGCTTGTGATAGGCCACAACTACATTAAAATCCCGGCATCCCGTAAAGCCTCTCCCCCTGAAGAAGCAGTAACACGAAACGCGCGTTGAGGGGAGGTCATTACTGTCATCTTTAAAGTTCAGGTATGTCACTTATAGGAAGGTCCAAGTACAATTGTAATTGTTTATAATATCTGGACATCATGCATTGAAGTGTATGGATGGATAGCAGTGAGGGATACTTACAGAGGTGACATTCTATTACCCGCATATATGTTATTATGTTAAAGCCCTCACCCATAGTCATTAGATAGACAGGTATATGAGGATGTTTTTTTACACTTTATAGGAAATCAAATAGATTTGAGATATACAATAATAGTTCTTGTACTAATGGATTTTAAATTGTGCCAAATAAAAAGTGAGCTATTTAAGGAACTTGATAGAACTCATTTCTTTGTGGGTTTATGGTATTGAATTGAGTTTTCCGGTCAGGTGTAGATTTGGTTACATTGTGGATGTAATATAGTGTAAATTATCCTTCTTCTGATCTGTCAGAAAGAAGAAAAAATGAGCCGCACAACGGATCCTGTCTGTGTAGCAGCTGTAAGGCCTGTATGGTCCCATCAGAATTGGCTTATGATTTGGTAGCCAAAAGCAGGAGTGGGTACAAAACACAGAAGACAGGCAAATATTCCATTCACAGAGTCATCTCTGTTTTGGATCTACTCCTGTTTTTTATTTGGCTTTATCAATACTGATGGATTACTGATCAAATGCTGACCAAGTAAAGGCAGATGCTCAACAGACAGGATCCATTTTTCGGGGGGTTATTGTTCTGACGGATCAGAGTAAAGGCAAAATAATCAGTGACGTCAACACAACCTTACCGCTGTCACCCTCCCCACTCTGTCGGGGGCTCTACTTGTATAAGCATTTAATAGAACATGTTCTGTAGACATCTATGTGGAATCAGCTGACGACGGTGTAAAAGGAGTGCGCTTCTTCTTGGCGCTAACATTGACCTGTAAGGTGGTGTTCACACTTGAGTTATCTGGTCAGTTTTGGCCCCGTGACTGCCCAGATAAGTGAAGTGTGCAGTGATTCTTAGAGCAACGCCTGTCATCTGCATGTCATACGGACTCCGTATTATTTCACTACCACAGCAGACTCCCTATGTGTGTTACTGCACGGCACAGTGTTCTACACCTCTATAAAGGCTCTCAGCAGCCAGGAAATAGACGTTTTTTAACACGATTCACCGCAAATAAATTTGGATCAAATCAAATCTTTTCGGAAAATTCGGCGAACCAGATGAATCGAATTTTTGAGAAATTCTCTCAATTCTAAAAGGGGCTGAAGACTTATGTCCTGAGTAAAGGGGCTGAAGACTTATGTCCTGAGTAAAGGGGCTGAAGACTTATGTCCCGAGTAAAGGGGCTGAAGACTTATGTCCTGAGTAAAGGGGCTGAAGACTTATGTCCCGAGTAAAGGGGCTGAAGACTTATGTCCTGAGTAAAGGGGCTGAAGACTTATGTCCCGAGTAAAGGGGCTGAAGACTTATGTCCCGAGTAAAGGGGCTGAAGACTTATGTCCTGAGTAAAGGGGCTGAAGACTTATGTCCTGAGTAAAGGGGCTGAAGACTTATGTCCCGAGTAAAGGGGCTGAAGACTTATGTCCGGAGTAAAGGGGCTGAAGACTTATGTCCCGAGTAAAGGGGCTGAAGACTTATGTCCTGAATAAAGGGGCTGAAGACTTATGTCCGGAGTAAAGGGGCTGAAGACTTATGTCCTGAGTAAAGGGGCTGAAGAATTATGTCCTGAGTAAAGGGGCTGAAGACTTATGTCCTGAGTAAAGGGGCTGAAGACTTATGTCCTGAGTAAAGGGGCTGAAGACTTATGTCCCGAGTAAAGGGGCTGAAGACTTATGTCCTGAGTAAAGGGGCTGAAGACTTATGTCCTGAGTAAAGGGGCTGAAGACTTATGTCCCGAGTAAAGGGGCTGAAGACTTATGTCCTGAGTAAAGGGGCTGAAGACATCTGTCCTGAGTAAAGGGGCTGAAGACTTATGTCCTGAGTAAAGGGGCTGAAGACTTATGTCTTATGTCCTGAGTAAAGGGGCTGAAGACTTATGCCCGTGCAGAATTTTAGTTTTTCCTTTTCAGTAAATTAGTAAAGATTTCTCACCTTCTGCTCTCACTTTCTCACTATGGGGGGTTAAGGGCAGAATGATGGGGGAACTGATAGCACAAGGAGTGAGATAATAAAATAGGTTAGTGAGAGGGTGTGAAGACTTTTTGAGTGCACTGTATGGTTGGTGCACAGCGTGGACACTGGGCAGTGTTTTGTGCCAATTAATGAGGATCTGAGTGCTGGAAGTAGCATTGTGTCATGGAAAGACTGGAAATTTGAAGAACATTCATTGCTTTCTCTGAGGAGCTCAAGGCCGCAGCAGTTTTTCATGAGGTCTTTGTGTTTTATGTGGTTGGCAGCGATTTTCTCCTGAACACAAAAGAAAAAGTGCATTCTGTCTGTTTCTGTGTCCTCAAGGCTCCAGACTGAAGAGTGCGCAGAACTGCAGGTATTTCTGCCAACACATTGCAATATTATCAGATAAATAACTATTACCGGCCACATTCAGGGCCGGCACCTGCGGACTCTGCACCTGCTCTCCATGCACAGGCTGCTGCCAATCACACAGCGGAGCCGTGTCAGGGATGTGGCTGCTCCCAGCCTGTACCCGGGCACTGAGAGGATAACACACAGAGAGGGCACAGCCGCTGGTTTATCCGTCAGCGGAACAAAGATTCCTGCCAGTCAATCATCGTGATCTCCCACCATCCCGTCTCTACTGCATGGATCCAACCCATCTACAACCATAGGATCTGTTCATCATCTGAGCTTTTATTTACAGATGGATACAATATCTATTATTACCTATGCTTTGGCAATGCTAAATGTTTTACTTGGACGGGCCAATAAAGCTTTATTGAATTGAATTGATAGATAGATAGATAGATAGATAGATAGATAGGAGATAGATAGGAGATAGATAGATATGAGATAGATAGATAGATAGATAGATAGATAGATAGATATGAGATAGATAGATAGATAGATAGATAGATAGATATTAGATAGATAGAAGATAGATAGATAGATAGATAGATAGATAGATAGATAGATAGATAGATAGATAGATAGATAGATAGATAGGAGATAGATAGATAGATAGATAGATAGATAGATAGATAGATAGGAGATAGATAGATAATGATAGATAGATAGATAGATAGATAGATAGAGATAGATAGATAGATGAGATAGATAGATAATGATAGATAGATAGATAGATATTAGATAGATAGATAGATATTAGATAGATAGATAGATAGATAGATAGATATGAGATAGATAGATAGATATGAAGATAGATAGATAGGAGATAGATAGATAGATAGATAGATAGATATGAGATAGATAGATAGATATGAGAGATAGATAGATAGATAGATAGATATGAGATAGATAGATAGATAGATAGATATTAGATAGATAGATAGATAGATAGATATTAGATAGATAGATAGATATTAGATAAATAGATAGATAGATAGATAGATATTAGATAGATATTAGATAGATAGATAGATAGATATTAGATAGATAGATAGATATTAGATAGATAGATAGATAGATAGATAGATAGATAATAGAAAGGCAGGTTTCTAGCTCGGTCTGTCGGTGAGGTGCATCCTCGGGGTTCTTCGGCTGGGTGTGCACTGAGACATAACAAATGAGGCGTTTGTTCTCGGTCTCAGATCTCCGGGAAGTGCGGCTGATAAATATTTCACACTCCCAAAATTAAATATGAAAATCGGAAACATTGAGTCTGAAATATCTGAATGATTTATGCGGTGAAGAAACAGCCAGTGGGGTGCGAGGGACGAGAAACCTGAAATATCAGAATTCAGAAGTAGAAAGTAACCAGAACAGCGGGAGAAAAACACTTTATTAGCGAGAAACGAGCAATATTCCAGGGCCGCGTGCGGAACAATCGTCTGCTGATAGGGGGAATAAGCGCACGTCCCGGGGGGATTAAACACTTAGACCGTGAAGAGAAGGAGCGGAGTATGACAAGCAGGCGAAGGTTCCTCTCTAATGGCCATTTATTGTATGTAATATCAGACGTCTGCCCCCCCCCCCCACCGTATTTATGTCTTTTCTCTCTCGTATTGATCTACTTAGGACAATGTATTAATACAAGACCATAAATATCAGTAAAAGGGCCGGCAGCCACATCTGTTATACTGCAGCACGACGATAATGGCGGAGCTTTAACCAGCCACGCTGACACTAATGTCTACAGGATTTCTCCGTCCCCCCATAATCTGGGTCTCGCTACCCCAGCACATCAGACTCTCCCCCAACATCCAAACCTTCTAAAGCAACCTGCAAACCCACCGGGAACGCCGCCCACCGGCAGGGAGCATGCACACAGCCAGACGAGCAGCTTCTCCCTCCCCTGCTGTGTCCTCACCTCTCCCTTGTAGATTGTAAGCTCCGCGGGCAGGGTCTGTACCAGTCTGGTACTGGGTTCATGCTCATTGCACTCCTGGCGTTCTTTATTATGTTGCAAATAAATAATAATAATGATCATATAGTAATAACTCACCGAAAGACCAGAAGATCAGACAATGGGTCAGAATATACGACTAGAACCAGGAGGACATCACATGCAGCAATAAGAAAGATAGATATAAAGCAGAAATCGGGCAGCACTACGCCCCACGTAAACCAAAAAGGGTGCGCGCCCGAAGGGACTAGACTATTGCCCAATACACAGAGTAGCAAAAGGGCAGCGCTCCAAAATCACCCATATACTCCATATGCAGCCATCTTGGAAAAGGGAAAACTTTTGGCTTTCCTCCGCCCCCTCTATTTCTCCCTGACCTGCACATTGGCGCCAGGTGAACGCCGATATCGGGTGCACGCGTTGTTTGTCCCCTGGTGAGCCTAATCTTCTGATCTATTGATTAAATAATCATTTGCATATGAAGTGCAGAGGTGAAATCATGTGTAGTACTGCATATTCATCATGGTATTGTGTGATTTGGTCTCACTGTATTAGGGGTATGGTCATCGTATACATACTAGTGATGTACTGCGGCACTATGCACTTTTTATGGCACTTTACTTCAGTGTTTTATGTTTAATTACGTATATTGATGAATCATGATTCATTGCACATGCACTTTGTATATATATATCCGATCTGTTCACATGTATAACCGCTTGAGAAAGGCGCTAGTGTTGAGCCGAAACGTCGCGTATCCACACGGGTGAAAAAAAGCCTTTTCGTCATTTGTTACTGATTATGGAGTGCTGCCTTTTTGCTACTTTAGATAGATAGAAGATAGATAGAAAGATATGAGATAGATAGAGAGATAGATAGATAGATAGATAGATAGATAGATAGAGAGATAGATAGAAGATAGATAGACAGACAGACCGACAGACAGACAGACAGACAGATAGATAGATAGATAGATAGATATGAGATAGATAGATAGATAGATATGAGATAGATAGATAGATAGATAGATATGAGATAGATAGATATGAGATAGATAGATAGATAGATAGATATGAGATAGATAGATAGATAGATAGATAGGTAGGAGATAGATAGATAGATAGATAGATAGATAGATAGATAGATAGGAGATAGATAGATAGATAGATAGATAGATAGAAAGATAGATAGGAGATAGAGAGATAGGAGATAGATAGATAGATAGATAGATAGATATGAGTTAAATAGATAGATAGATAGATAGATAGATAGATAGATAGATAGATAGATAAATAGATACAGGCTAGGACTGGCCCATAGGGGTACAGGAGAATCCCCGGTGGGCCCCTAGTCTCCCACCCCCTGCACAAGTGGCACATAACACATTGGACTTACTGTACTACATACATATATTCAATGTACAGCTCCTCAACCAGCCTATGTTCATATAAAAACTTGTTAGATTATTTATTATATTTGAATGTATCCGTACTGTGGGCCCCCTAAATAGATAGATAGATAGATAGATAGATATATAGATAGATAGATAGATAGATAGATAGATACATAATGGGTTGATGGATAGATAGATAGATAGATAGATAGATAGATACATAATGGGTTGATGGATAGATAGATAGATAGATAGATAGATAGATAGATAGATAGATAGATACATAATGGGTTGATGGATAGATAGATAGATAGATAGATAGATAGATAGATAGATAGATAGATACATAATGGGTTGATGGATAGATAGATAGATAGATAGATAGATAGATACATAATGGGTTGATGGATAGATAGATAGATAGATAGATAGATAGATATGAGATAGATAGATAGATAGGAGATAGATAGATAGATAGATAGATAGATATGAGATAGATAGATAGATAGATAGATAGATATGAGATAGATAGATAGATAGATAGATAGATAGATAGGAGATAGATAGATAGATAGATAGATAGATAGATAGATAGATATGAGATAGATAGATAGATAGATAGATAGATAGCCGTATCACTTACGTTCACATATACTTTTAAAGCTAAATTAGGATCCTGACTTCCTGAGATTTTTAGTTTTTTTCTCTGACTTCCTGAGATTTTTAGTTTTTTCCTCTGACTTCCTGAGATTTTTGGCTTTTTTCCTCTGACTTCCTGAGGTTTTTGGCTTTTTTCCTCTGACTTCCTGAGGATTTTGTCTTTTTTCCTCTGACTTCCTGAGGTTTTTGTCTTTTTTCCTCTGACTTCCTGAGGTTTTTGGCTTTTTTCCTCTGACTTTCTGGGTCGATTATTATCTATGGTCCGGGATCTTCTCTGGGAACTTCCAGCTCTTTCTCTTTGTTCTCTGGCCTCTCATATTAAGCTGCAATCTGTTACCTCTGACAACCATTGACGCTGTTTTGTATCACACGCTGTCAGGAGTTCTGTGGTTTTTAGGGATGTCTCCTGGGTGGCCCCTGGACCTAGTCATCCTGAGGTCCTCAGACACCTACAACTGCCATCGTCCGCACGGGATCCCAATCTCTGGTGTGAACTGAGCCTGTTTTTACCAATGTCATTCAAAAAAATTCAGGAGTTGGTTTTAAGACAGAGACAGGTGGAGCAGAGTTCAGTTCCGCATGTTATGTGCCATGACTAAAGCCGCATATTAAACAAAATACCGGCCCCCACCATTCACCAGTGTAGACAACAGCTCTTTAGCAGGGGCTCTAAGGGGGGGGGGGGTATAGTTTAAAGGTCTGGGGGTAGAAGTCGCACCTGGACTCTGGGTCTGCAATGATCAGATGTAAATTCTGCCATCTTTAGTCTCTCTCCTTAGTAAATGTGAATATGTGACTGATAGCACGCCTTGGAGACCTTGCCCACTTTTCTCATCCCTATTGAAATAAGCAAAGAAAAAACAAAAGTCGCAATTTTATGATCTTTTCTGCCTTTTTTTGGAACAATGCATGTACAAAAGCTGGTATAAATTGTTTAGTAAATGAGGGGTTTCCATATTATGAATGAAGCAACTCTTTCTCCTCTCTTCCAGCGGGAAGTCACAGCACCCTGACAGTTTGGTTTCCCTCTGCCCCTCTAGCTGATCCTATACCCTCTGAAGAGAGGGAGCTGTGCTCTGTGGGCTTCCCCTGACTAATAGCTCTTCTCGTCTTCCAGTTGCCATCTTGGTTCTCAGCCTTCTTTGTCCTAATATTGAATTTTAGTCGTTCGCTTCTGACGGAAAGTTTATAAAAGTTTAAAATGTAAAAAATGATCATTATGGGCTTGGATTTCAGCGCGGGAGCTCGGCTTTAGATGCCGTGAGTCTCACCTTAGATTGCTTCTAATTAGAGTTAAGCGAACTTCTGTTTTAAGTTCGTTTTCCAAAGTTCGGGTTCGGGTTATCCAAGCATCCCGTTATGGATTCCGCTACCACGGACCATAACGGCATTTGGAATCCATAAGGGGATTCTCCAATGAACCCGAACCTTGGACAACACGGAGGACCTGGGGTGACGTCACCGTCATGTGATCAGTGCAGGGGGCGTGGCTCAGTACTGGATCACCTCTTATCTAATCCAGTACTGAGCCACGCCCCCTGCACTGATCACATGACGGTGACATCATCCCAGGTCCTCCGTGTTGTCCAAGATTCGGGTTCATTGAAGAATCCCCTTATGAATTCCAAATGCCGTTATGGTCCGTGGTAGCGGAATCTATAACGGGATGCTACGATAACCCCAACCCGAACTTTGGAAAACGAACTTAAAACAGAAGTTCGCTCAACTCTACTTCTAATGTGTTACAATAGCAAAAGATAAAGAAATATCTAATATTTACAGAGAAGATTCCGCAGCCAGATCTAGGGCTCCACATGCTTTACTATTTTATCAGTACACCTACCTGGAGTTCAGCCAAGGACGCCAGCTATTCCTGCCATTGACTGGTAAATATTGATGGAGGCGTGAGGTATAGGATGCCTCATGGCTCCCTCATAGTACAGTCCTAGCTAGGAGAGAATCTGGATAGTGGTTTATGAGTAACTCGACTGCACATGAATATGGTCTTTAGGATTTTAGATAGATACATAGAGAGATTTCAGATAGATAAATATGAACCAAAAAATAAGCAAAACCCTTGAAATGCCCAAGATTTCTGCATTGATCCCTAATACAATGAGATCTGATTGTATCTGGGAAAAAATTATAGACAAACACAATGTAACTTACACCAAAGCAGTTGTACCTTTCACGTCTTTTATTAGCACATTGGGGTAACACAATGCAGCGAGAAAAAGTAAGTGAACCCTTCAATTAAATAAACTAGATTCTCATTTAGCAGCAAAAATCTACACTAAGTGGTTCCTGTAGCTGCAAATAAGATTTGCACAGTGTTGAGGAGGAATTTTTGACCCATTCCTCCCTGCAAATGTGTTTCAGTTCAGCCTTCTCAAACAGCTAATCCGTGGGGGCCCCAGGTGTCGGGCCTCCAACGATCAGATACTGATTATTTGTCCTGAGGATAGGCCATCAGTGTAAAAAAGTTGGAAAGCCTCTTTAATGTCAGGACAAGTCATGTTGCAGCCTCTCCATGGGGTTAAGGGCAGACTCTTCCGATCATGTCACACCACCTCCATAGGGTAAGGTTATGACTCTACAGGTCAAGCCAACGCATTTTCATAGGGTGAAGTTCAGAACTGTGACTTGGCCATTTAAAAAAATAATAATAATTTCCACCATTCCTTAGTTGTTTTCCTTGTCTACTTTGAGTCATTATTTTGTTTCATCAACCAACATCTCCTCTTCTTGAGGTCAAGTGCGGCCCTTACATTCTTTGGTAAAATATTTTTCAGGATTCTTTGTTCCCTCAGCATTAAGGAACTAATGAACCATAACCATGATGTTCCCTCAACCATCCTCAAACATGATATCCCCTCACCATCCCCAAACCATTACATCTCCTTCATCAGTCCCAAACCATGATGCCCCATCCACAAGCTACAAACCATAATGCCTCTTCCACAGATCCAAAGGATGATGCCCCTCCATCAATCCCAAACCATAATTTCCCCTCTAGCAGCCCCAAACCATGATGCCACCTCCCCCCACCCCAAACAATGATAGCCCTTCCACCAGCCCCAAACCATCATGCCTCCTCCACCAGCCTCGAACCATGATGCCCCACCCACAAGCCCCAAACCATAATACTCTTGCACAGCCCCAAACATGATGCCTCCTCCACCAGCGTCAAACCATCATGCCCCCTCCACCAGCCCCAAACCATGATATCCCCCACAAGTCCCAAACAATGATGCCCCCTCCACCAGCCCCAAACCATGATATTCCCCCACAAGTCCCAAACAATGATGCCCCCTCGACTACGGCCAAACCATGATGCCCCTTCCACTAGCCCCAAACCATCATGAACCTTCCACCAGCCCCAAACCATGATGCCCCCTCCACCAGCCTCAAACCGTGATGCCCCCTCCACCAGCCTCAAACCGGGATGCCCCTTCCACTCAGCACCCAAAGCCCATGATGGCCCCTCCACCAGCCCCAAACCATGATGCCCCCTCCACCAGCCCCAAACCATGATGCCCCCTCCACCAGCCCCAAACCATGATGGTCCCTCCACCAGCCCCAAACCATGATGCCCCCTCCACCAGCCCCAAACCATGATGGTCCCTCCACTAGACCCAAACAATTCTGTCCCTCCACCAGCCCCAAACCATGATGCTCCCTCCACCAGCCCCAAACCGTGATATCCCCTCACCAGTCTCAAACCGTGATGCCCCCTCCACCAGCCCCAAACCATGATGGCTCCTCCACCAGCCCCAAACCATGATATCCCCTCACCATCCCCAAACCATTACATCTCCTTCATCAGTCCCAAACCATGATGCCCCATCCACAAGCTACAAACCATAATGCCTCTTCCACAGATCCAAAGGATGATGCCCCTCCATCAATCCCAAACCATAATTTCCCCTCTAGCAGCCCCAAACCATGATGCCACCTCCCCCCACCCCAAACAATGATAGCCCTTCCACCAGCCCCAAACCATCATGCCTCCTCCACCAGCCTCGAACCATGATGCCCCACCCACAAGCCCCAAACCATAATACTCTTGCACAGCCCCAAACATGATGCCTCCTCCACCAGCGTCAAACCATCATGCCCCCTCCACCAGCCCCAAACCATGATATCCCCCCACAAGTCCCAAACAATGATGCCCCCTCCACCAGCCCCAAACCATGATATCCCCCCACAAGTCCCAAACAATGATGCCCCCTCAACTACGGCCAAACCATGATGCCCCTTCCACTAGCCCCAAACCATCATGAACCTTCCACCAGCCCCAAACCATGATGCCCCCTCCACCAGCCTCAAACCGTGATGCCCCCTCCACCAGCCTCAAACCGGGATGCCCCCTTCCACCAGACCCAAACCGTGATGGCCCCTCCACCAGCCCCAAACCATGATGCCCCCTCCACCAGCCCCAAACCATGATATCCCCTCACCAGTCTCAAACCATGATGCCCCCTCCACCAGCCCCAAACCATGATGCCCCCTCCACCAGCCCCAAACCATGATGCCCCTCCACCAGCCCCAAACCATGATGCCCCTCCACAAGCCCCCAAACCATGATGCCCCTCCACCAGCCCCAAACCATGATGGTCCCTCCACCAGCCCCAAACCATGATGGTCCCTCCACCAGCCCCAAACCATGATGCCCCCTCCACCAGCCCCAAACCATGATGGTCCCTCCACTAGACCCAAACAATTCTGTCCCTCCACCAGCCCCAAACCATGATGCTCCCTCCACCAGCCCCAAACCGTGATATCCCCTCACCAGTCTCAAACCGTGATGCCCCCTCCACCAGCCCCAAACCATGATGCCTCCTCCACCAGCCCCAAACCATGATATCCCCTCACCAGTCTCAAACCGTGATGCCCCCTCCACCAGCCCCAAACCATGATGCCCCCTCCACCAGCCGCAAACCATGATGGTCCCTCCACTAGACCCAAACAATTCTGTCCCTCCACCAGTCCCAGAACATGATGGCTCTTCCACCTGCCCCAAACGATTATGGCCCCTCCAGTGTGCTTCACAGTTGGGAAGAGGTTTTGGTGTTGGGGTGTTGAGCTCTTTTTCCTTCACACATAACATTGTAATTTGTGCTAAAAACGAGGCTCCACTTAGACAGACAGATGGACATAGTGAGTTCATGTGTTTTCACTAAAAAAATTATCAGAAATGTAATTTCACATGGGGTGCACATACTTTTGCAGGGGATATATATATTACACATTCACTTCTAGCTTCTTGTGCTTCTACTTAAGATAGAAGACATTTTAGTCAGATTATACCTCTGTGCCGCCCTCTCCTCTCTCTTAATTATTGAGTTTTTGCACCGCATCGATGATCTTCGCAGATTGCTGAACTCTTTGGAGATGCATTTCTTCCAGAAAAGCTTTTAGGGACAGGGTCACCCCTTGTGAGGAAGAATTGGGTAATTTTCAGGGAGAAGAGATCCATTAAGCCCATTTGGTGCGCTCTATCAGAGGTGGCGATCTGCACTCGGAGGTTCCTGTTACATGTGATGGTAGTCATTGTGCTGATACAAGTCGCACTCCCAGGTCTCTACGATATTAATGCTCCCCACAGGCCTCTTATCAACACATCCTCTGCTACAGACTTGGCCGAGGTTTGAGGCACTGACACCTCCTCCTCACCTATACCATCACTTTGGAATGAGCACACATTTTCCAACACTTCCAGAAACTGTACCTTATGGGTGCAAAATGCAGCATTTGGTCACCAAACATGTGTCCTCACCTCTAAGGCCAGTGGCATACTGAAAACAGAGGGGTCCTATTTAAGTAAGCCGGTCCCCACTACTACACCCCCTATCCCAGGACTGGAAGGACCAGCACTTGTTTGCTTTGTTTATGCCGGTTCACTTTTATACTCAGATGTAGCAGATGTAGCAGTGTTGAGATTGTCTTCTTCTTATGATACTGTAGCTTGTTTGCTCTCTTATATAAAGTCATGATGTCCATTTAAAAGAGAACACCAAGCCCTGCTGCATTGACAGAATCAGCTCTGCTATGTTCCTTGGCTTTTTGGGCAGCAATTTAGCTTTTTTTGCCTCAATGTGGTATTTTCCGCCTCAATGAGCACTGAAAACATCAAAAATGAGCACAAGCTGCAGATTCAAGGTCGCGTGGATCAGGACAATCACCGTTTGTTTAGAAAGTGAAGATTTTCATTAGTTTATCCTTCAAGAAGAGCAGCTGTGGAGCCTCCGCAGATGCAGAGAAGGGGGGGCTCGGGCCCTGTCCATGGTGCTGAAGCCACAAGAGTCAACCAAGAAGCAGCTCCTGATCCAGAAACTGAAGAAAGGAAGGGGAGATTAACTGATTGGGGCAGATTTACTAATCCTGTCTAAGACAGCATAGATGAGACAGAAGATTTATTACAGTGGCGCATCCTGTGGAATAGGTTTGGATCAAAGTTAATTGGGCGGTGGGGCGTTTTGTGGTGAGGAATGGCGGTTTTGAGGTGCGTCATAGGGATTTGGAAGCCGGTGTGGGGAAGCTTTGGAGGGGGGATGGAGTACACCTGAACGGAGTGGGGATTGATCTATGGTGTTCTGGTTTGCAGGACGGAATCGAGTTGGCTTTGCGGGTGTGGCAGGACTCAAGGAGGTGAGGTGTCACCACCTTGGGTCGTGGGCGGTGGAGGGTCCTTGGAGTTGGTGGTTGTGGTGGATCTGGCGTGGCGGGGAGGGAGCTAAGTGGCTCTGGACTCCCCTGGTACTGGAATTTGGGCGTGATATGGCGGGTATCTGCCTACGTTGTCGCCCATGGTTACCGGTTTCTGCCTCTGAGCTGGCGATTATCGGCTAGAGGTAATTTAGTTCAATTTAGTTTAATTTAGTTCATTTAAGGCGCGGGGCAGATACCCGTCGGGTTTACAGGGCTCCAAGGACCCTCCCCATGTTTCAGGTTCTTCTTGGGCGGGGCCTTCATGTTGGAAGGCCTTTTGGGAGGGTTGGTTATTTATATTATTTATTGTATGTTTTGTATTTAATAAATGGCTGCTGTGGCCAATAAAATCCCCTTATGGTGTGGTGTCTTTATTGGGCTGGGAAATGAGGGAAAAGGACCCGACAGTACACTTGTCAAGAACATTGTAGATAATTCCATGGAGCTCCTGCACAATCCTAATAAGAGATGCTAACGGTTGGGAAGCCTGAGTCTGCCGTCTGACAACACTGACCAGGCTCAATGTGAGGAACGAACCGGGACGTCAATCACTGCCTCTAAATAAACTCCTTCCTAACGAGGTAAACTGTTACAAAGAGGAGAAACTGCATGTGATTGACATATCTACTCAATTATAAACGATCCATAACCCAGTCATACACCAGCAATGACAGATATTACTGGCAGATACCAGTGCAATGCCACTTTAGCACATGGATGGAAGCTTTGTATAAAAGAAAAATTAGAAAAAAACAAGATTATTTTTTACGTATTTTCCCTTGTACAGTAGAAATGGTCAGCTTTGTTTTTCCCATTACATTACTTATCCTGTACTGATCCTGAGTTACATCCTGTATTATACTCCAGAGCTGTACTCCCTATTCTGCTGGTGCAGTCACTGTGTACATACATTACTTATCCTGTACTGATCCTGAGTTACATCCTGTATTATACTCCAGAGCTGCACTCACTATTCTTCTGGTGCAGTCACTGTGTACATACATTACTTATCCTGTACTGATCCTGAGTTACATCCTGTATTATACTCCAGAGCTGCACTCACTATTCTGCTGGTGCAGTCACTGTGTACATACATTACTTATCCTGTACTGATCCTGAGTTACATCCTGTATTATACTCCAGAGCTGCACTCACTATTCTGCTGGTGCAGTCACTGTGTACATACATTACTTATCCTGTACTGATCCTGAGTTACATCCTGTATTATACTCCAGAGCTGCACTCACTATTCTGCTGGTGCAGTCACTGTGTACATTACATTACTTATCCTGTACTAATCCTGCGTTACATCCTGTATTATATCCACAGCTGCACTCACTGTTCTGCTGGTGCAGTCACTGTGTACATACATTACATTACTTAACCTGTACTGATCCTGAGTTACATCCTGTATTATACTCCAGAGCTGCACTCACTATTCTGCTGGTGCAGTCACTGTGTACATACATTACTTATCCTATACTGATCCTGAGTTACATCCTGTATTATACTCCAGAGCTGCACTTACTATTCTGCTGGTGCAGTCACTGTGTACATACATTACTTATCCTGTACTGATCCTGAGTTACATCCTGTATTATACTCCAGAGCTGCACTCACTATTCTGCTGGTGCAGTCACTGTGTACATACATTACTTATCCTGTACTGATACCTGAAATGAAGAAACCCCAGAACTTCCGGAAAGCGACTGATGAAGTCCACAATTGGCAACCTTTTTTCATGTGTCAAATCCGTCTGTTTTTTTTATTTTTACAATGGCGCCTTCATTTGTTCCACCCCCTGTGACATTCTCAGTTTTCACCGACACTGAAATAAAACTGCACTTTTGCTGTCTTGTCCTCGTTGGCAGCCTGCTATAGGCCATTTGAAGTCCTGCCTGCACCACGTCTTCAGTTTGAAGGTCTCATCTGCAGAGCATTGTCTGTCGGAGGCTCTCCCTCAGCTCTGACTTTCAGTTCTGCCTGGGTTCCTTTTATTTTTGGTTACTTTTCTTTAAAAAAACAAGAAAAGTCTAATTTTAAAACAGTAAGGGTTCTACATTGTAGCAGTGTGAGGATGACATGTCCATGACACATATATTTCCACACCGGCTACATCGTGTCATGCCCTTCTCCCATGGCCGGTACTCAGTTCGTTTGCAAATATTTTGCTTTATTTTTCTGGAAATTCTGCTCCTTTGCAGTTTTCTCTCAGACGGCAAGGACCCCCTGCTGGTTCAGTGTCTGAACAGAACATCCCTTGCTGTAGTGCACTGCCTCACATCCAGAGAACAGAAATGGATACAAATGTTGCAAATTTTTATAGCGTCCGGCCAGACTCGGACTGGCCGACAAGGGAAGAGGTGAATCCCCCTGTGGGCCCCTGAGAAAAGTGGGGTCCTAGTCCCCTACCCCCGGCTGAAGTGGCACATGGCTCAGTAGACTGACTACAGATGGCTGAGATGCTATACAGTACATTTCCGACGTTCATATAAAAAACTGGGTAGTGTGGGCAGGTAGTATATGCATGTAGCCTTACAGTGGGCCCCAGAATGAATTTTACTGGTGGGCCCTAGGCACCCCAGTCCGACACTGCGTTCAGCCACCATGTTTTGGATCAGGGATGCCCAACCTGCGGCCCTCCAGCTGTTGTAAAACTACAACTTTCACAATGCCCTGCTGTAGATAGATAGCTCTAGGCTGTCTGGGCATGCTGGGAGTTGTAGTTTTGTAACAGCTGGAGGGCCGCAGGTTGGGCATCCCTGTTTTGGATGAAGCATCATGTTTTGTGACTGGTGCACAGGGGCGGTGGGCCGACTGCCCTCCTCATGTAGTGGGTCGATGTTCGCTTTTACTGGGGAACATGGTCTCTACTCTTGGTCTGCTTAGGAGTCCCCTGCTCGACTCCATATAAGGCTACTTCCATATATAGTCATCTTTGGGGTATCCCCAAACACAGTGTATGAGGATACCCCCCTATATTTAACATGTTTTCTATCTCCCCCTATTAAACACCAGAGGGGATCTAATGCACAAACTTCTACTTCAGAGACAGCAGCCTTGCCAGTTGTGCCACAGAGCACACTGTTGTCTATGAGAAGAATTTCTCTAACTAAGGCTACTTTCACACCAGCGTTAGAGAAATCCGGGAGGCAGTTCCATTGCCGAAACTGTCTGCCGGATCCGGAAATCCGCATACAAACGGATGCCATTTGTTTCTGAATCCGAATGCGCATCCGTTTGACAAATGCATTGAAATACCGGATCTGTCTCTTCGGTGTCATCCCGAAAAATGGATTCGGTATTTATCTTTTTCACTCTCGCATGGATAGACAGGAAAACCGGACTCATTTTTCCGGAACACTTGGTTCTGGATCTGGCATTAATACATTTCAATGGAAAATAATGCCGGATCTGGCATTCCGGCAAGTGATCCGGAATTTTGGCCGGAGAAAATACCGTAAAAGTGACTGAACTAAAGATATCCTGAGCATCCTGAACGGATTGCTCTCCATTCAGAATGCATTAGGACAAAACTGAAGTGTTTTTCCGGTATTGAGCCCCTAGGATGGAACTCAATACCGGAAAACTTTAACGCAAGTGTGAGAGTACCCTAAGAACCTTCATGAGTATTCCTGTACAAGGCTCGCTGTAGCGGTCTGTGCTCTGTAGTGCATACGGTAAGGCAGCAGTCTTCCACACAGAATTCATTAGCTCAAATCCTGGTGTCACAGCAAATGATTTGCAGTCACAAAAATATAATGGAGGAAAGTAAATTATATATAATGATAATCGTTAGGCTCCATTACATTTTTGAGATTACCAATTAAATTAAACTTTTGCTGTTATCCCAGTGTCCTGTGTATACAGAGATGTATCTGTAGATACCAGCGCACTGTACAGGAATACTGGTACAGGTTTTTAGTTAGAGAAATTCAGCTTGTACAAATCTGTGAAGCCTGTGGCTCAGATAGTAAGGCTTTAGTCTCTGATACAGAAGGTCCCTGGTTCAAAACATGCCAGTGACAATTTTGATAAAAGTGGAATAAAAGCTTTTAAATTCTCAATTACTATTATAATGATCAAGGCACTAGTTATATTGGGGAATAACTTTTATTTTAACTCCTTCCCGACCTCCGCCATACATGTACAGCCTATGGGAGCAGCGATCAAACGTTTGCATGTTAGAGTCCCCTAGGGTGGCCTAAAATAATGGAAAAAATTTTTTTAAAAGTTTTTAGACCTATAAAAAAAGTACAAAATAATTAAAATCAGCACCTTTCACCATATTATTAACAAAGCTAAACAGTAAAAAGTAAAGATCCTTGTCATTGTTGCGCACATAATGCCTGTACTATAAAAAAATAAATGTTTTTATTCCGTATGGTGGACTCCATAATGGAAAAAAAAACTCAAAACTGCTGATCTGATGAAAAAATGATCAGAATAAAATATTTAAAAATGAAATCAATAAAAAACGACAGATTCCCCCACAAACTCCGCCCTACTAGGCTTGGCCACACCTTCTGCTAGTCTGGCTCCACCTATAACATAGAACCGCTTCAATGATTTTTTTCAGGGCCACTTTGACTTCCCAATCCGCCCCTACCGGTGTAAATCCGATAAAAAAAAAGTGCTACTTTTATCGGCAGACCGGATATTTTGGGACATATTTTGGGAGCTCATCTTAGATGACGGAGTGACTGCAGCTTTGGAAGGGACAGGAGTAGAGCTCATGCTGTACCATATACATCCCATCCGGACCCCTGCGGTCTAATTCAGCCCCCGTTGTGTTGCTATTTTCCTCACTATGATGCTTTTATGTTATTTTCTTCTTCAGACGCTTAGAAGGGAGAATAAGACGCCGTCCATTGTATGAACTGACTTCTTTATGTTTGCTGCTCCGGCATACATATTGTATGAGCGTGCATCATCCTCGGTAAAATGACACCAGCAAATGTGAAGATGCTTCCCCGAGTTTATCAAAGTGTCTTCTATTGATTTCTTTCCTTTTACTTAATCTCCCGAATAAGGATGGGGGGGGGGGGGCTATGAATCAACCGGGGGAGTTATCTAAAGTGCTGGCCACTGAGAGGGACCTGTATATATCAATAACCGCAGTGCCAGATCCGGGTGTAATGTCCGCCTGCATACATACTGGGAGGGAACCTGTATATATCCATAACCGCAGTGCCAGATCCGGGGGTAATGTCCGCCTACATACATACTGGGAGGGAACCTGTATATATCCATAACCGCAGTGCCAGATCCGGGGGTAATGTCCGCCTGCATACATACTGGGAGGGAACCTGTATATATCCATAACCGCAGTGCCAGATCCGGGGGTAATGTCCGCCTACATACATACTGGGAGGGAACCTGTATATATCCATAACCGCAGTGCCAGATCCGGGGGTAATGTCCGCCTGCATACATACTGGGAGGGAACCTGTATATATCCATAACCGCAGTGCCAGATCCGGGTGTAATCTCCACCTGCATACATACTGGGAGGGAACCTGTATATATCAATAACCGCAGTGCCAGATCCGGGTGTAAGGTCCAACTGTATATACACTGGGAGGGAACTTGTATATATCCATAACCGCAGTGCCAGATCCGAGGGTAAAGTCCACCTGTATATACACTGGAATGGAACCTGTATATATAATAACTGCAGTGCCAGATCCGGGGGGTAAGGTCCACCTGTATATACACTGGGAGGGAACCTGTATATATCCATAACCGCAGTGCCAGATCCAGGTGTAAGGTCCACCTGTATATACACTGGGAGGGAACCTGTATATATAATAACTGCAGTGCCAGATCCGGGTGTAATGTCCACCTGTATATACACTGGGAGGGAACCTGTATATATAATAACCGCAGTGCCAGATCCGGGTGTAAGATCCACCTGTATATACACTGGGAGGGAACCTGTATATATCAATAACCGCAGTGCCAGATCCGGGGTGTAATGTCCACCTGTATATACACTGGGATGGAACCTGTATATATAATAACCGCAGTGCCAGATCCGGGTGTAAGATCCACCTGTATATACACTGGGAGGGAACCTGTATATATAATAACCGCAGTGCCAGATCCGGGGGGTAAGGTCCACCTGTATATACACTGGGAGGGAACCTGTATATATAATAACTGCAGTGCCAGATCCGGGGGGTAAGGTCCACCTGTATATACACTGGGAGGGAACCTGTATATATAATAACTGCAGTGCCAGATCTGGGGGTAAGATCCACCTGTATATACACTGGGAGGGAACCTGTATATATAATAACCGCAGTGCCAGATCCGGGTGTAAGGTCCACCTGTATATACACTGGGAGGGAACCTGTATATATCAATAACTACAGCCGCTGTTATCATCACCAGCAGGAAGTATTAGAACATTACCTGATGGGGGCTGTAGTGCTGTGCGGCCATCTGAGATAGTATCCATGGGCGTAGCTATAGGGGGTGCAGAGGTAGCAGTCGCTACCGGGCCCAGGAGCCTGAGGGGGCCCAAAGACCCTTGTGCCGCATAAGAAGACACACAAAGCACTGAGGGAAGGGGGCCCAAGCTGAACTCTTGCACCAGGGCCCATGAGCCGTTAGCTATGCCCCTGTATCACACATGATAGACATGACGTGTTGGAGACTATTTTCTATGAACATTCCCTTTAGGCCCCCCAGGCCCCCAGATTCCCTTCACCCGGAGCCTCTAAGGTCAGAAAAGGAGGAGAAAAAATATTGTGCAGCAAAATCTGTAATGTCCATGAGACAAGAGCAGTTCTATCAGCTGCCAGCAGAGGGCAGCATCCCCTGGTATGGAGGTCACTGCAGGCTCTGGATGTGACTTACCTGTGTCCTGTCTGACAGTACCTGCTTCTGCTGTGACACATTATGGGGCTCTGCGGGATCCTATTGGCATCAATATACCGTATGACACCATTTGGGTAGTGTCCTGCACCATGTGGCATCATTTAGCTCTACACATGTACCTTATGGATATGGCGATATGCAGGAGCTGCTTGACGCTGTGTGCCTGTATGACGCTATGTGAGCCTAGTACGGCACTCTGTGTATCTGGACTCTATGGACCATCCATGCACATCAAGCTGTAAACGACATTGTCTCGACACTCCCATTGGGTGCACTATATATTTGGGTGCTGTATGGCGGTACTATTATAATAGTCTATTCCTATGTGATGTGGAGCACTAAGCACGTCACCCGTTGTATCACACATGCCAGGCTTTACTGTCATCATCCGGTTCCATACGTAACCATTGTGTATCTTATATTATCATTTATCTCCATATGAAACAATGTATCATATATTATATATTTCCATAAATTACAATGGATCTTTTATTTTCTGTAGCTTCAAAAATAAAACACAAAATATCCTTTTCTGCATTTCCCAATTCCACCCAAATACAGAAGGTTCTGGGAATTGCCGGTGCTTCCGTCATGGCCCGAGCCTTTATGCGCATTGTTCTCGCCGCCCTCCGGCGGGGGGCTTCTCATCATCTCGAGGCGTTCACCAATAATGCGTCCTTGCATTTCTCCGACAATGTAATGACACATCGGAGATCCTGCTGCCCGGACCCTTCCCTCCTCCTGTCTGCAGAGCGGTATACAATGAGTCTATCATTTATGACTCAACGAGCCGGTGATTCCGCATGGCGGCGAGCGTGCAGCTGCAGAGTGAAATGATTAATTACGGCCCAGGATTAACACGTGTAGAGGAGAAAATCATTTGTCCCCTCTGAATGCATATTGTCAAGTATCATCAAACGCGTCAACAACAGCGAAACGTGAGTCGTGACGGCGTCCTTTAATCAGCGCCGGTTCGAACACCAGTCCAGTCAGTGGGTCAGACACTGGGATGAGGGAAGGATGATACCCAGCGCAGTTCACCCCATGACAATACGCAGTGGGGCACATTGCAGCGTGTTTGGTGCCCATGGCAGTGTCACATTGTTGGGGAGCCCATAGGCAGCTGGTGGGCATCTCATCTTCAAAAGCCATTGCCTTCGATGGGGCCAAGATTAACCCATGAAGCTATGAAAACATATTTGAACCCCTTTTGTTTAAATAAAAAATCAGTTTCCCCCATTTTTGTGCAGAGTAAGACTGTAAAGGGGGCGCATCACTTACACGAGGAAGTCGGAATACCCCTTTATGAATCTTTTATTTTTGGTTGTTAGGGTAGAGATCGCGGTTTTCTTGGGGGTGCACCGCTCTTTTCCTCTGCGGTGACTTCTAATTCCTATGATGATTCTTAAAATGATCACATGCAAATATGCGAGATATGGGACTGATGACATCGCTGTGTCAGGCTGGTGACATCACTTAAAGGGGATTTCCATCTGGTTTTAAAAAATACCAGTAATCACATATAATAGAGAAGCCCCTGAGTTGTTCTTCTCCTTAAAGTGCTAAAAAATTCAGTTCAGCCGTTTCTTAGTTATAAGTAAGTAGACTGGAAATGGCAGCCATTGCAGCTCCTGTCAAGGTAGTCTGAATTAGTGTTGAGCGCGAATATTCAATAAGAGAATTTTTTTAGCGAATATCGGCACTTCGCAAATTCGCGAATATTGCAAATGTTGCGCTATATATTTGCAATTTCAAATATTCGTTTAAGTTCTTAATCCTTGTTGCTCTCTGGTTGTCCTCCCACGTCCCAAAAGCTGTTCTTACCTGTCCGGAGGATTCCTGGCTACCTGCCCGCTCCAGTCAATGCCCGCTGCCGCTTCTGCTGACTTCCCGTGTGCATAGAGCGTCCCTATCCCAATGGGAACGCCTCCATGCTAAAATGTACTGTCGGATGTGAGAATCACGATCTCACAAATTTGACTAAGTTGTAAATGCATTGCGAATTCAACTTAGATCTGAGTTCCTAATGATTGTTGTTAGAATATAACGAAGATTGAGAATATAGCGCTATAGTCGTGATATTCGTCATCTTTGTTATATTCTAGCAATACAACCATTAGGAACTCAGCTCTAAGATCAATTCGCAATGCGATTATATGTTCGCTTCGCGAAATCAACTTAGAGCTGGGTTCCTAATGGTCGTATTTCTAGAATATAACGAAGATTGAGAATATAGCGCTATATTCGTGTGATATTCGTTATCTTCGTCAATTCTAGCAATACAAGTTACAACCATTAGGAACTCAGCTCTAAGTTTAATTCGCAATGCGAATATAAATTCGTGTAACATTCGCAATATATAGAATAATGACGAATATTCGATTTCAACGAATATATGATGAATATTCAATCAAATATTCGTGAAATATCTCAAAATCGAATATGACACCTCCCGCTCATCACTAGTCACAATACAGGAAGGAGAAGTCTGACTGCTTAGAAAATCTAAAAGCGGTATCAAAATGCTTTTATGAGCTGCTCTGTATTATGGTTGTCACCAAAATAGAGGGTGACAACTTTCGCTCTCCAGTCCCTTTAAGTGGAGTTCTCCTTTAATTATGCATATGTTACTACAGGTCAGGACAAGGTCATATTCAATTCATTTGATCTGCAATAATTCAATGCACTGAGCTTCTGTCTGGAAATAATGCACTGTATGCTTCCATCTGAGCCTAGTAGGTTATGAATAGAATGTCAAAGCTTCAGTGTGGACTGACACAAAGGCACAGGGGGAACCGGAAGTAATGTAACCCTGAAAAATAATAATTTTTTGTGCCATTAAGAGCTGTGAAAGGCTTGGTGACAACCATTATGGCCGCTGTAATGGCTGCCTCCAGTGGTTGTCACCAGCCTTAGTTCCCTTGTAGAAGGATAAGATAAATCAGACCAACGAAGAGGAGGACTCAGGGATTCATATCATACACCCTATTGGCTGTTTGTATTTTCAGTGCAGGTGCCCTTTAAGCGCTGCAGCAACCAGTTGGCCCTGGAGTGCAGGCGCGGGGACGTCTCGCATGTCGTGAGCGCATGTGTGATGGAGCGGCTCTTATGCGTGTAGTACCCTGGGAAGCGCTCTTCCATATATGAAGGTCTTCTACGTCGCCGTCCTTGACTCGGCATTGACTTGTAAAATATTCATGGGTGAGTGACAGTCTCTTTCGGCTTCTGTGAAGACGCGTTTGGAACATGAATTAAGCATCTCTCTGCCTTTTGCCACCCGCTCTGAGACGGGCACAAGTTCACTGGATTAGGGGCACGTGGCAAGTGTCTGAGGGCCGCCTCCAGGGGCAATCACAGCAATTAGACGTGATTTAGGTGATTTTTCTGTTGGGAATTGAAACATATCAAGTCACTTATTCATGTCGGATATGAAGAGGGGCATGTTGGGGTCAGCAGCCAAATTCCTGTCCGCCGCTGCTTCTCTGGATGAGACTCTATTCCCTCTTGGAAAGTACCGCACATATGGAGATGACATCGATCAGGGGACGAGGGCGGGTGGAGCACAGATATGGGGCAGGCCGAGTCACTCCGTGATAGGCGCAGATGTTTCTGTCATCTTTCACAGTTGTTTTTTTTAGAAGAGTTTAAGAAAAATCTATCTACCCCCCCCCCCCAAATGTTCCTCTAATAACCTCACAAAGGAGATCCTCAGTCATCCAGCTTCAAAAAAAGCAACAGAACTGCACAAGAATGCATCACTCTTATCTGACAACTTTCCTAACTTGGGCACAGATTAGTTGTCATGTGACAGTGTACAGTAGGGGAGAGATAATGCACCTTAAAAGTGCTGCTCCCTCAAAGATAGCGATGCAATTGCTCTGATGCCCAAGGACAATGCCAGGTGCCAACAGAGCTGTCCAGCCACTAGATGGTGCCAATTTACTGCACCTCTATTACCATGATGAGCAATGGCACTGCTCAGTGTGCCATTGAAAATGAGAGGAGAGCCCAATATAAGCTACACAGCTGTGATCCTCCACTGTCATGCTCTCACCTTCCTGCTGGGGGTGAGCACTAAATAAAGGCCTGGTGCAGCACTGCTGTTGGTAAATGTAAACCCCCAACAAGTGTGAGCCTAGGGGAAAAGAGGAAATTGTGCAAGAAGCAAGGCCCAAGGTGTTAAGGGAGCTTTCCGGACAAGTGTGGAGGCCAGATGTGGAGCACTTGGCTAGGGATGAGTAATGGGACCAAGCAGACCAGGCCTATGACAAAAAACAGAGATTAGATAGATAAGAGCAGGATCCTCTCAAGAAGAGACAGTAAGGGATAATGCTGTGGGGCCAAAGAGGAGCGAATGCCCTGGTATGTACATCAGCCCTTCGGAGCAACGTGACAGCAGGAGGAGTAATGCAGTGGTCAAGTGTGGCAGCTGCAAGGAGAGGAGACCCTAACTAAGGTCCCTGGAGCCTAAAGGCCTGACTTTGTCTCTGAATCATGGACAAATGATTGGGACTTGATTATGAACTGTAAATAGATGTAGGGACTGTGCCTCTACGTAAGTACTGATACACTTATTGTGCCTGTGCCACACAGACATGTAACTGGCAAGAGTATGTGCCCCATGGTTAGACTGCAACCATTAAGCGAAGCCTGCCTTTAAGAGACTTGTGAATTTAGGTATTACCTCTGCTGTAGTGTAAGAATGTGTATGGTATAGTGTACTGGGCAATAATAAGTTTCATCTGCTGTTTAAGAAAGCCACGAACCTCCTCCTGCCTTATTTCTTCTCCATCCAAAAAAAACCATAAGGTGCGCCTCCCCCTCGCCTCACCATCCCTGTGCTCCTTCCATCTGTGTGGGAGCTGCTGACTCTGCAATTAAAGACACATAAAATACGGGGAAGAGCCTGATAATACAGTGGGAAAGAATGTATCAAGGAGATAATAGCCTCATATTGCTACAATGTAGATACTAGACCAGTCGAGTACATAGAGAAGTAAGGGCCCCGTAGCAAGGATCAAACCAGGCCCCCCACATATGGGTTTCTGCCTAAAACCTTTTCAATGACTCTTCGCCCATTTTTCCACTGCCTCATTTGCTAAAAGTTGTTCCTTTAGAGGGTAGAGTCCTGACTGAGTTTTCCCACCAGTAGAAGAGGAAATAATCCTAACTAAGACTGGACCCCCTCTTGCCCTGGGCCCCATAGCATTGCATGGTCTGCCGCTATGGTAGTTATGCCCCTGTACTAGACTGTAAGCATACACACAGAGAACACAACACCTATATACCGTGCAGGAATCCACAGGGTCAGGAAAACCGCAGCACACTCTGTCTCTTTTTCAGCCTCTATTTCACCAACAAGTGCGACGTTTCGACTCTTAAGGTCCTACTGCTTGAAGAAGACCTTAAGGGTCGAAACGTCGCACTTGTTGGTGAAATAAAGGCTGAAAAAGAGACAAGAGTGTGCTGCGGATTTCATGACCCCGTTGATGCCTATTTGGAGGGACGCTGCGGACTGGCGTCTATCACCGCCTGCACCACCACTTAAGAAGGCTAGTATGTCCTATTGTGCTGCTACTATCACCTTTATGCTGCTATATACCGTGCAGGTGAGGGGCACATATAGACCCTATAAGATAGATGGAAACCCGAGTGTTCAGAGGAAGAATCACACGCACAAGAGTTCAAGGAACCGATCTGAAAAGGTAGAACCTCAGTAGACCTTGAGGAAGCTGGTGTTCCTGCCTTACACGTGGGGCAAGGCTTGTGAGCAAACTCGAAACTGGACGCCTATTGTAACATTATGTATATTGTTTTGTTTTTCATTGGATGTCTTGATGTCTTAGATGTTTGATTATAGCTTTTACATGGATTAGCTTATTTTAGTGTGTCCTTATTTTGGACCAGTTTGCACACATTTATGGGAGGACATATACAGGTCCTACATGAGGTTTGTCTTGGATACAGTATTGTAAGGTTGTGGTGCTAATAAAGATAGATTTATATTTTTATATATACCGGATGTGCTGTCTGTTTGTATAGTCTTTCTATTGACTGGACCTCTACTGTATTTTAGTTGCCCCCTGGTCTCTATACTAGAACCGAAAGGAAGAACTGGACCCATAAACATTGCTAGAAGGACAGCATATTGAGCTGGGGCCCCGGATGGTCTCAGTTTTCCTCTGGCCCCTGGGATCACAATTATTTCTAGGTTTCTATGGTAGGAGAGACAGCTAAACCACAAAAAAATATTCTCTGGTCAGCACCTGAAGTCTCTTAAAGGGGAATTCCATTCCAATGGAAGGGATCCCAGTCCGTCTACTTGAATTTAATAAACCTTTCAGATGTGTTTTCTATCAATCAACAGGATCGGCCGATGAATCAGATTACGCTGTAGTTTATCCCAGTTTTCTATTACAAGCCGTGTATTATAGATGCTGGAAGGTGGTGGACGGTGACCTGAGATATGACTGTGAGCATGGTAGAAATTCAATTGTAGATCCACAGAAAGGCTAGTCCAATGCCACTGATTAGGAGATATTACTGGCTCTGATCTGAGGATATTACTGGCACTGATCTGGGGATATTACTGCCGCTGATCTGGGGATATTACTAGCACTGATCAGGATATAATACAGGCACTGATCTGGGGATATTACTGGCACTGATCTGGGGATATTACTGGCACTGATCTGGGGATATTACTGGCACTGATCTGGGGATATTACTGGCACTGATCTGGGGATATTACTGGCACTGATCTGGGGATATTACTGCCGCTGATCTGGGGATATTACTAGCACTGATCAGGATATAATACAGGCACTGATCTGGGGATATTATTGGCACTGATCTGGGGATATTACTGGCACTGATCTGGGGATATTACTGGCACTGATCTGGGGATATTACTGGTACTGATCTGGGGATATTACTGGCTCTGATCTGGGGATATTCATGACAATGATCTAGGGATATTACTGCTGTGGATCTGGGGATATTACTGGCTCTGATCTGGGGATATTCATGACAATGATCTAGGGATATTACTGCCGTGGATCTGGGGATATTACTGGTACTGATCTGGGGATATTACTGGCACTGATCTGGGGGTATTACTGCCACTGATCTGGGGATATTACTGCCACTGATCTGGGGATATTACTGCCACTGATCTGGGGATATTACTGCCCCTGATCTGGGGATATTACTGCCACTGATCTGGGGATATTACTGCCACTGATCTGGGGATATTAATTTATAGGCACTGATCTGGGGATATTACTGGCAGCACTGATCTGGGGATATTACTGGCACTGATCTGGGGATATTACTGGCACTGATCTGGGGATCTTACTGACACTGATCTGGGGATATTACTGCCGCTGATCTGGGGATATTACTAGCACTGATCAGGATATAATACAGGCACTGATCTGGGGATATTACTGGCACTGATCTGGGGATATTACTGGCACTGATCTGGGGATATTACTGGCACTGATCTAGGGATATTACTGGTACTGATCTGGGGATATTACTGGCTCTGATCTGGGGATATTCATGACACTGATCTAGGGATATTACTGCCGTGGATCTGAGGATATTACTGGTACTGATCTGGGGATATTACTGGTACCAATATGGGATATTCATGGCACTGATCTGGAAATATTACTGGCACTGATCTGGGGATATTACTGGCACTGTTCTGGGAATATTACTGTCATGGACATTCCCATGACAGGTGCAGGAGATCGGTGAGCCTGGTAACACGTGGTTTGTTCTGACATGTTTTCAGTTTGGATCAAATGACGTCTGTGTTGTTTCTGGTGCTCACCTTCTTTCCCCAGGTGTGGCTATTAGGGTCATTTAAACTTCTCTATTTATAGTCGCTTCTCCCACAATGCTGTGCGGTTTAGAGCTTCTGTTTGGACCTTTGGATAGATTGTGGCCGGATCTCGGCTGATTTCCTGGTGCTTCAATTGCTCCTTTGAAGTTAAGTCTTTACTTTCCCTTTTGAATTCGTTTGGGTTCTGTGTGTTGCATTTCCCTATCGTTTGTATTAGGCCTGAAGGAGACTCCTGTTCGTCCTTCCCTTTGGATGAACAGGTAGTCTCATCCCTTCCATTCGTACCAGGGTCTTATAGGGCTTGATAGTACTCTAGGTATTCCTGCATATGAACTTGCAACGGACGGACTCCCCATAAGAGGGGGGAGCCAGGGGTTCCTTAAAGATGTAATAATTTTTTGTTGTGATGCCAGTTGCATTTCAGCAACGAGGGACGGAGTCCCCCTAAGTAGATGGTGTTGGTGGTACCCAGGTCTAGGAATGCCAGAGTGGTATAAGGGTAGCCCATAGTGTCTCTTTAGGTGTTGTGGATGTACACGTGTCACAGTGCTCCTACCTGGATATCCTGGAACCTCAGGTGTTGTCGTCCGAAGCAGAGCAAATAGGGTGAACAGTTGAGGGGTTAGTAGAATAAGTTGAGTCCAGACTTGTATTAAATTTGATAACAGCTTTACTTGAATAAACTTGCATCAGGGAACAATCTTCCAACTTTATCTTGGACACCAGCAGGCTTTGGCATTAATTCTGGCAGGCAAACACATTGCTACTCTATGCTGTACTTAACTTTCTGTAGTCTGACTTCTCCTCCTGGCTTCTGAGACTCTTTGCTCTTTTCTCTTGTTCCAGCAGAGTTGATGGTACTCTGGCTGGCCGTGGCAGGACTCTTCCAGCAGGGACGAGGTCCTGCCTTTTTCCCCAAGCAGGGGACCCTCTAGACCAATGATGGCGAACCTTTTACAGACTGAGTGCCCAAACTGCAACCCAAAACCCACTTATGTATCACAAAGTGCCAACACGGCAATTTAACCTGAATACTACAGTCCAATATAGTATATTTTCCATGTACTTTATTATTTAGCTATAATAGCCGGCCTACATTCAGTGCGCTGCCTGTGCTGTTCATAGTGCGCCCTGCAGTGATGAATGGCAGGAAAAGTCTAAGGCACATTAGTACACTATAGACTTTTTCCAGGGAGCGGGTGCCCACAGAGAGGGCTCCGAGTGCCACTTTGGGATCCATGAGCATTCTAGTAGTGGTCTTGGGTACACTAGTCAGTCTAGTAGACAATTGGCAAGACTACTATAGGTGGAACCACATCATGGTTATGTAGGTGGTATAACCACAGACATGAAGCTCCTTAGATATAACCAGTTGACATTTTCCATTTCTTCTTCTCTTGCAGGACGCATCCCGCAAGGGATATTTAACATATTTTGTCTTATGGCACTAGTCACATAGGTTCGCCATCACTGCTCTAGACTAACCTTCACTAACTAACTCCTCCCTCTCTAGAGAGGGCCAGAATAGACAGAAGGCTCCACTCAGGCAAACTAGCACTGCCAAGCTTGATGCCACCTGTTGGTGAACCAGGCACATTACATGTTAACATTTGCAAGGAAATGGGAATGCACATTGCTTGAACCTGGAATAAACACACATGATGACGTAAAAGCAACCATAGAATATAGTAGGGGGGTTGTAAAAGGTGGTAATGCCACTCTGGTGCATTACAAACTCACCTACCCTTGGGGTCTGTTTATACTGGTAGTCAGTCAGGATTTTGTTTAGGGTTTTCACTAGGAGGTGTCCATTTTCCTTCCCTAGTTTTCAGGCCTGATTAGCTGTTCCCCCCTTCCCTTCTATGTTCGGTGTGGTATTTCCCTTCCACACCAAAGCGTGACATTATAAACCTCCAAAACAGTAATTTTTGGTTTGTTTGTGTACAGCCATGGATCCTATTGCTGCACTGGCAGCCCAGCTGCAGGGGCTGTCTTTGGAGGTAGCTGACCTCCGCACGACCGTCTCGCAGATGCAGAGATCACTGGCTATTGGTCCTGGTGGTAGTGGTGGAGACCAGGCCTATCTAGAGCCTAAAGTCGCCCTCCCAGACAGATTTTCTGGGAGAAGTGATAATTTCATTTTGTTTAGGGAGGCGTGAAAACTGTATCTTTTATATCTGATTTCGCCAATGTATTTTCTGAGAGTGGAATCCAGCATTTACCTCCGCATCGGGAATATGATTGTCCTTATTCCCGGAGCTAACCTTATTCCCGGAGCTAAATAGACAAAATCTAGATTATTCAACCTTTCTGGACCTGAAAGACCGGCCATGAGAGATTATATTACCGAGAGTTTGGCTAAAGGACACATAAGAGCTTCTAAGTCTCCAGTGGCCGTAGGGTTCTTTTTTGTTAAAAAAAAGGACGGAGGTCTTCAGCCATGTCTGGATTTCCGTGAACTCAATCGGATTACTGTCCGTGTTCCTTACCCTCTTCCTTTGATTCCCGATTTGCTTAACCAGATTATTGGAGCCAAGGTGTTCTCCAAGTTGGACTAAAGGGGGGCATGTAATCTGGTTAGGATCAAGGAAGGGGATAAATGGAACACGGCTTTTAAAACTCCTGAGGGGCACTTTGAGAACCTGGTCATGGATTTTGGGTTGACCAATGCTCCTGCAGTTTTGCAGCATTTTGTGATGAAATCTTTCATCACCTGGTGGGGAGTTTTGTAGTCGTGTATTTGGATGACATTCTAATTTATTCTCCAGACGGAGAGACACATCATGATCACGTTAGACAGGTGTTACAGATCCTAAGAGATAATAAATTGTACACAGAATTAAAGAAGTGTGTTTTTGCTGTACATGAGGTGCTGTTTTTGGGCCACCTGCTGTCATCTTCAGGTTTTTGAATGGGTCCAAAGAAAATCCATGCTGTATTGGACTGGGATCGACCTGAAAATCTGAAGGCTCTTATGCGATTTTTGGGGTTCACCTACTATTACCGAAAATGTATTCAGAACTACTCGATAATAGTAAAACCCTTAACGGACATGACTAAGAAAGGGACGGGTGTCTCAGTGTGGTCTGATTTGGCATTCTGAGCCTTTTCTGCTATTAAGGAATGGTTCTCTTTCACCCCTATATTGGTGCAGCCGGATGTATCACAACCTTTCATTGTGGAAGTGTCCGAGGTAGGGGTAGGAGCAGTTTTATCGCATGGCCCGTCACCTGGTAAATGGCGCCCATGTGCCTTTTTCTCTAAAAAACTTTCTTCCGCCGAAAAAAAAAAAATTATTGTCGGTAACAGAGAGTTACAGGTCATTAAATTTGGCTTTTGAGAAATGGCGTCATTGGTTGGAAGGGGCGATTCATCCGATCACGGTGTTCACTGATCACAAAAATCTGGATTACCTGGAGTTGGCCAAACGACTGAACCCGAGACAGGCCAGATGGTCTTTGTTTTTCACCAGATTCAAGTTCACTGTCACCTATCGTCCTGGGGTTAAGAACGTCAAGGCAAATGGCTTGTCACGTAGTTTTCCTGGAGGTGGGGATTTTGAAAATCCTATACTGTTGGAAGGGGTGGTGATATCTGCTTTATACCCTGACCTAGAGGTGAAGGTGTTAGAGGCTCAGGGAGATGCACCGGATTCTTGTCCCTCTGGGAAATTGTTTGTGCCATCGGAATTGTGTCGCAAGGTGTTTGAGGAACATCACTGTACAGTTCTTACACCCTGTGAGTAGATCCACTGCCGACCTCATCTCTCATAGATTCTGGTGGCCGGGGTTGCGTAAGTGTGTTGAGCACTGTGTTTCCGCCTGTGGTACCTGTGCACCCGCTAAGGTGACACATACTCGGCCTTCCGGATCGCTACTTCCGTTGCCCATCCCATCCAGACCATGGACTCACTTATCCATGGATTTTATCACTGATCTACCTAATTCTTCAGGAAAGACAGTTATTCTGGTGTTAGTCGATCTTTTTAGAAAAATTGTGAACTTTATAGCGTTTCATTTCCCTATTGTTTGTATTAGGCCTGAAGGAGACTCCTGTCCGTACTTCCTTTTGGAGGAACAGGTAGTCTCGTCCCTGCCATTAGCACCAGGGTTCCAGGGTTCTTGATAGGACTCTAGGTATTCCTGCGTATGAACTCACCTACCTTTGGGGTCTGTTCATACTGGCAGTAAGTCAGGATTTTGTTTAGGGTGTTCACTAGGAGGTGTCCATTTAGTTCTCAGGCCTGGATACCTGTTTCTCCCTTCCCACCTATGCTTGGTGTGGTGTTTCCCTCCCACACTCAAGAATGACAATTACTGCCGCTGATCTGGGGAGGTTACTACCACAGCCGGAGAAGGTATCACGGGGTGAGCGGAGTTCACTGGCGCAGTACTTTTAGCTGCAGCCGGAGAGGCGACACGTTATAAGAATGATGTAACGTGATTATTATTATACGTCTTCATTTTTGATACAGTTAATACCTGTTTCATTTCCATCACAAATTAGCAGAATTTGGGGGTGATTAATGGGTTGTTAACATGTTGGGGTGTGCAGCTGCATATTAGAGGTGTGATCACAGTAATCAGGTAATTCCACCTTCACATATGTCTGTACATGGATGACAGATGGGGGTGTGTGAGAAGGGCCTGTGGGAGATACTCAGCGCCTGGTACAGTATGTGCAGTTACAGTAGACAATATGTGATGGTATACGAGGATTCCATCGCCCTGCACCCCCACTCACTTCACGGCATGCTTTATGGACTGTATCCTACATTTACATAGTTGCAGTACATAGTTAATACCGTTGAAAAAAGACATAAGTCCATCAAGTTCAACCGAAGGATCGGTGGGGACGCGAATCCCAGAAGGAAGTGAGACTCAGATTTCTGCACATCTTCATAAGCATTAATGTCATTTACTGTTAAGAATTCATCTAAACCCTATAAACCCGTCCCCTGTTCCCGCTGTGACCACGTCCTGAGGACGTCTATTCCACAGATTCACAGATCTTACAGTAAAGAAGATTTGACTCTTCTGGAGACTGAACCTTTTCCTCCCCGGTCGGAGGCGGCGCCCCCTCGTCTTTTGAGGGCATTTTACATGGAACAGTTTTTCACAGTATTTTTTGTATGGCCATTTATATATTTGTACCGGTTAATCATGTCCCCCCTTAGACGTCTCTTCTCAAGACTAAATAAATTCAATTATTTTAATCTTTCTTCATAACTAAGACCCTCCATGCCCCTTATCAGTTTAGTCGCTCTCCTCTGTACTCTCTCCAGCCCCAGGGAATCCTTTCTATGGACTGGTGCCCAGAACTGAACTGCATATTCCAGATGAGGTCACAACAATGCTTTGTAAGGGTACACTAGCGTTAGAGGAATTCGGCAGGCAGTTCCGTTGCCGGAACTGCCTGCCGGATCCGGTAATCTGTGTGCAAACGGATACGGATTAAGTCCGGATGCAGATCCAGTTGACAAATACCGGATCCGTCTCTCTGGTGTCAACTGGAAAAACAGATCCGGTATTTATCTTTTTCACATTTTTAAAGGTCTGCGCATTCATACATTTCAATGATAAATTATTCCCAATCCAGCATTCTGCCAACTGAAGCTTTTTTTTTTCTGGTATTAAACCCCTAGGACAGAACTCAATGCCGGAAAACTTTAACGCTAGTGTGAAAGTAGCCTAAAGTGGTAATATTTCATCCCTGCCCCGCGAGTCCATGCCTCGTTTAACGCATGACAATATTCTGGTGGGCTTAGAAGCAGCTGATTGACATTGTGCTATTTAATCTGCGATCTACAAGGACACCCAAATCCTTCTCTATAAGTGACTCCCCCAGTGTTACATCACCTAGGACATATAAAGCACGGAGATTATTACTACCAAGATGCAGAACTTTATATTTATCCACATTGAACCTCATTTGCCAAGTTGATGCCCAATCACTCAGTCTCCAATAGTGTTGATCGCAAATATTCTAATCGCAAATTTTTATTGTGAATATCGGCACTTGGAGAATTCGCGAAAATCTAGAATATAGTGCTATATATCCGTAATCGCGAATATTCTAGTTTTTTTTTTTCCATCAGTACTAATGCTTCTTGTTTCTGGGCCAATGAGAAGCTGCAATGCCTTTGTCAGAGCTTAGCAACATCCCTAGCAACCAATAGGAAAGTTGCCGACCTCTTACTATATAAGGACCTCTCGAGCAGCCATTTTCTGTAGTTTATTACAGTTCTGAGAGAGACAGCAGTGTCACTGCTGTGTTCTGTGCTTTCCTGTGTCACATTACATTAGATAGATAGTTATCTTATATATATAATACAGATAGTTAGTGGGAGATAGTCAGTGTAGGTTAGATAGTGATATAGTGTAGCTGATAGGCTCCAGTGCAGGGTGTTAGGTAGTGTGATAGGTTCTGCTCTCCATACATACATGCTACAGACATAGTGCTGTGATGTCACATTACATTAGATAGTTAGTTATCTTCTATATATAATACAGATAGTTAGTGGGAGATAGTCAGTGTAGGTTAGATAGTGATATAGTGTAGCTGATAGGTTCCAGTGCAGGGTGTTAGGTAGTGTGATAGGTTCTGCTGTCCATACATACATGCTACAGACATAGTGCTGTGATGTCACATTACATTAGATAGTTAGTTATCTTCTATATATAATACAGATAGTTAGTGGGAGATAGTCAGTGTAGGTTAGATAGTGATATAGTGTAGCTGATAGGTTCCAGTGCAGGGTGTTAGGTAGTGTGATAGGTTCTGCTCTCCATACATACAGGCTACAGACATAGTGCTGTGATGTCACATTACATTAGATAGTTAGTTAGTTATCTTCTATATATAATGCAGATAGATAGTGGAGATAGTCAGTGTAGGTTAGATAGTGATACAGTGTAGCTGATAGGTTCCAGTGCAGGGTGTTAGGTAGTGTGATAGGTTCTGCTGTCCATACATACATGCTACAGACATAGTGCTGTGATGTCACATTACATTAGATAGTTAGTTATCTTATATATATAATACAGATAGTTAGTGGGAGATAGTCAATGTAGGTTATATCCTGATATAGTGTAGCTGATAGGTTCCAGTGCAGGGTGTTAGGTAGTGTGATAGGTTCTGCTGTCCATACATACAGGCTACAGACATAGTGCTGTGATGTCACATTACATTAGATAGTTAGTTATCTTATATATATAATACAGATAGTTAGTGGGAGATAGTCAATGTAGGTTATATCCTGATATAGTGTAGCTGATAGGTTCCAGTGCAGGGTGTTAGGTAGTGTGATAGGTTCTGCTGTCCATACATACAGGCTACAGACATAGTGCTGTGATGTCACATTACATTAGATAGGTAGTTATCTTCTATATATAATACAGATAGTCAGTGTAGGTTAGATAGTGATATAGTGTAGCTGATAGGCTCCAGTGCAGGGTGTTAGGTAGTGTGATAGGTTCTGCTGTCCATACATACAGTCTACAGACATAGTGCTATGAAAAATTAGTGAAATATCGCGAGAAGGAATGTTGCCTATGCCGCTCATCCCTAGTCTCTGATTAAATTATCATTGCTGATTCACGCAATCAAGTAAATAATGACTGGAGAGGACGAATTCTCAAATTTGCGAATTCACGGTGAATATTCAGCCAAAAATTAGCAAAATATCGCGAATTCGAATATTGCCTATGCCGCTCATCATTAGTCGTGTACATTTATAATACTATATAGTACTCACATAGATGGTCATTTATTAAGAAGTATATGTATTTTTTGGCGTATTAAAGGCGCAGATTTTGTCGCAAAGCGGTTTACATCTCATTTATAATTTTCTATGTCAGTTTATGATGTGGAAAATGGTCTTAATCTATGCCAGCAAGGGAGATGGCGTGGGTTAAATCATGTGGTGTGGCTGGTGGCAGCAAGCGCCAAAGTTATGTAGAGGCCTGCGCCTCTAAGGCACATCTGCTGCCAGTACATAGCTGTATAAATCGCCAATCTTAATAAATAACCCTTATAGTGCCAAACTGTACCCAAATAATAGTACCATATAGTGCTCACATAGTGCCAAACTGTATCCAAATAATAGTACCAGATAGTGCTCACACAGTGCCAAACTGTACCCATATAGTAGCACTAGATAGTGCTCAGATAGTGGAGTGGCTCTCTTTCCCCCCTTTGATGAACAGTCTTAATCAGCCCCCACAATATGTCGTTAATTACTTGCTATAATTGGATTCTGCTTTCTTAAAGGTCGCCGTCCATTAGACAAGCTGTTAGCAGCTTGTTGGGCGCCACTGATGAATCGCGCCGCTGATGATGGAAGATAAGAGGCGGCTCATTACGAAATGCGCGCGGCGCGGCCAGAAGATCTCCGTCCAGCTCAGGAGAATATTTGTGCAAATTATTATATACGGTATGATTTACAAAGCGATAAATGAAGATGAATGAGGAAACGAGCGGAGGAAGAAAAGCAGCCGCTAAAGGATTGGATTATTTCCACGAAGACAAGCTGAATCCTGGCGGCACCGGATCATACTGCCATCTTGTGAAAATCATCCTTGAAATCATCCAACCCTAAATGGCAGCCGCAGCAAAAGTTTTAGGCAGGTGTGGAAGAAAGCTGTGCAATAAGAGCTTCCAGAGGTAGAAGTGTAAAATGTGAAGCAAATGAAGGAAAGATAAGAGGTGTGAGCGCCCTCCGCCTGTAGTGTTCGGTGTGACCGCCCTCCGCCTCCAGTTTTCAGTGTTAGCGCCCTCCGCCTCCAGTTTTCAGTGTGAGTGCCCTCCGCCTCCAGGGTTCTGTGTGAGCTCCCTCCGCCTCCAGGGTTCGGTGTGAGTGCCCTCCACCTCCAGAGTTCGGTGTGACTGCCCTCTACCTCCAGAGTTTGGTGTGACCGCCCTCCACCTCCAGAGTTCGGTGTGACTGCCCTCTACCTCCAGAGTTTGGTGTGACCGCCCTCCACCTCCAGAGTTCGGTGTGACTGCCCTCTACCTCCAGAGTTTGGTGTGACCGCCCTCCACCTCCAGGGTAACTACTGTGAGGGGGCATATAACTGGGCATAACTACTGTGAAGGGTCACCTATCTGGCCATAACTACTGTGAGGGGGCACATAACTGGGCATAACTACTGTGAGGGGGCATATAACTGGGCATAACTACTGTGAAGGGACACCTTTCTGGCCAAAACTGCTGTGAGGGGGCACATAACTCGGCATAACTACTGTGAAGGGACACCTATCTGGCCAAAACTACTGTGAGAGGGCACATAACTGGGTATAACTACTGTGAGGGGGCACATATGTGGAAATCGCTACTATAAGGGGGCACAGCTGGGCATATTACTGTGATGGGCACATATCTGGGCTCTATCTGTAAATGTCGGCATAAGTACTGTGTGGTGGCATAAAGTGAGAATAATTACTAGGTCGGGGCATTTAGGGGACTGGGTGGGATTAGGTGTCACTGTTAAAGGGGCAGGATGCTGTGGAGGTCACTATTAACGGGACAGGATGCTGTGGAGGTCACAGTTAAGGGGGCGGGATGCTGTGGAGGTCACAGTTAAGGGGGCGGGATGCTGTGGAGGTCACATTTCAGAGGGCGGGATGCTGTGGAGGTCACAGTTAAGAGGGCGGGATGCTGTGGAGGTCACAGTTACGGGGCGGGATGCTGTGGAGGTCACAGTTACGGGGGCGGGATGCTGTGGAGGTCTCTGTTATGGGAGACAGTTAATAAACAGAGTGTAACTCCCAGGGTAGGGCTACTAGCGATTTCCCATTAAAATGGACAAATCCAATCACCACACAAACAGGTTAACACTTTATACTGGGGGACTTTTTCTAGTATTATATATATTTAGACAGTCCAGTGGGGGAGGGGAGCGGAGCATTATTGGGGCTGTGCACTGACGCGTAATGAAGAGCACCTGATTGGGACCAGGTTTGCCCAATGTAGCAGCTGGTAGGTAATGGAGGGGGGAAGCAGGTGGGCCCCTTATATGTCAGGGCCGCTATAGCTATACAGGCATCTATAGGTACACCGCACAGTAAGTGCCAGATTTGACCTGTCCTAGAACACCGGGGGACAGCCCTGGTGAAGGCTGTATTGCCTGTCACCCAGCTTTCCTGGGTCTTTGGGGTCCTCACTGTGACCCCAGTCTTCCATCACCCTCCAGACTCTATCACATTGATAAATCGGGCGTCACATGTCACAGAGACGCTCGTGAGCACAGCAGGAGGACACAACCTTCACCATCTCTCAACTATAATAAAAGGTGCAAAGAAAATCTATATTTTCAGCGTGTCCCGCGCTCCCGGGCGCCGCTGCTCACCGGACCATACGGATAAGATGTAAAAATCATTACTTCATTATGGAGGAATTGGGTGCGATGGACGGAGGACGGGAGGCGCCATTAACCTGCACTGATTTTTAGATTTGTCTTGGAGTTGAACTCCACGCAGTTCATGTGTCATTACACCGCGCCGCCAAAATCACGCCATCGGAGGTCATACAGGGTGCATGAAGGACCACAATGCACCGCCCAGGGGGATCAACCACGCACTGATTTGTCTGGGTTTCATTCGTGAGGATGTAAAGTTTTTAATACCCAATGAGATTGAGTGTACTGACCTACAGTTAGAACAAGACCTATACTCCATTCACATCCAGAGCTGCATTCAAAACTCTTCTTCATGGCCTTGGAAACTCATGATATTTATGACAGCTCACGCTTTACTGTAAAACTGTAATCTGGACCACCATAATGGAGTTCTCCAGTCACATCCAGAGCTGCATTTATAATGCTGCTGGCGAAATGCATTGAAGAATAGAAATGATGATCAGTTCTGAGTACAGCTCTGGATGTGACCAGAGGATAACACAGGATGTAATAACAGAATTCTGAATGCAGCTCAGAATGTGACTGGAAGATAACACATGATTGCATAATGTAACAGCAGGATTCTGAGTACAGCTCTGGATGTGACTAGAGGATGTAATAGAGTTCTGAATGCAGCTCTGGATGTGAATGCAGGATAACACATGATTGCATAATGTAACAGCTGGATTCTGAGTACAGCTCTGGATGTGACTAGAGGATGTAATAGAGTTCTGAATGCAGCTCAGAATGTGACTGGAAGATAACACATGATTGCATAATGTAACAGCAGGATACTGAGTACAGCTCTGGATGTGACTAGAGGATGAAATAACAGAATTCTGAATGCAGCTCAGAATGTGACTGGAAGATCACACATGATTGCATAATGTAACAGCAGGATTCTGAGTACAGCTCTGGATGTGACTAGAGGATGTAATGACAGAATTCTGAATGCAGCTCTGGATGTGAATGTAGGATAACACATGATGTAACAGCAGGTTTTTGAATGTAACTCTGGATATGACTGAAGGATAACACATGATGTAATGACAGAATTCTGAATGCAGCTCTGGATGTGACTGTAGGGTAAACCATGATGTAACAGCAGAATTCTGAGTACAGATTTGGATGTGACTGGACGATAACACATGATGTGACAGCAGATTTCTGAATGCAGCTCTAGCTGTGAATGGAGTGTAAGACATGAGCATTGTAAAGCAAGGAATATCCAAAGCTTCTTATGCAGGATCATGGGGAGGAACCCATCAGCAGGCAGGCTAACTTGCTCTTTTGAGCTGCTTTGAGCTCAGCCCTGTAAGTATCAACCTGCTGTTTATTTTTTGGGGGACCTTTACAATTTGGTTGCCCCTCCCTCCTTAAAGGGATTATCTAGAATTAAAAAACATAGCTACTTTCTTCCAAAAACAGCGCCACATCTGTTCACAGGCTGTGTGTGGTATTGCAGCTTGTTTCTATCAAAAGGAGCTAAGCAGCAAACACAACCTGCAGACGGATCTGGAAGAAAGCGGCCATGTTTTCCTACTCCTGTACATCCCCTGTCAGTAGGTAAGAGCGACTGCCCCTACAGCTCTACATACTGGCACGACATGCAGGAACCCAAGGAGCTGGCAGTGAACACAACGCACCATTAATACAGCGCGGCGGTTATAGATTTTGGCACATAAACTCGGTAAATATTAAGTACGATTAAGTAAATATTACGGCAGGTTCAGCTCGCTCTGCGGGGATTACACAGGACGGCGAGTAAAAGCAGCAAGAGAGACTAATTAATCATCCCGATATTACAAAATACCAGGTGCACCGCGAAGCATCCTCTCGGGGCGACGGAGGCTGAGGACGGAGATTGTGCTGGTTGTGCGGGAGGTCGTCGTCTGGCTGCCATCACGGCTTTTCAATTTCCTTTAGCAGATTCCTTTGGAGAACAAGATATCTGCAAGAGAAAATGTCAGCGATGAACTTTAATTAATATTTGCATCAAAGATGATTCCCGAAATGCGTCAGTCTCTTCATTATAGTCTCACTGAAAGAACATTCCATGCGTGGCAATAGTGACCCTAAAAAAAAACCTAAACCCTTCACTGTCTTCATTTCTTACCGATGTGTCTCCACCAGGCCTACGTCTATGGGACAGGCTGAAAACGCGTTTCACACATTCCTGCCAGCAGAACTGATATTTATCTACCCACAGTCCCAGCCAACCCTGGACAGTTAGGGACCTCAGTGGAGGATCAGAAGGGTTTCTCTAGGGTGAGGTGACTTCATGTGCAGAGTGACCGGGACAGGATATTTCCATGTTCCCCGGGGACAATGGGCACAAGATGCAGTGAAACATCCATGAAGGCCCCTCAGATGGAAGTCTTGGGTGTCCTTGGAAATAACATTATACCACAATTATGTAGCCAAGTCAGGGTCTTCCTGCCCCAAGGCAGGCAGATATTCACTGCATTACCCAAGTCATTCAATGCTGGCACTGCCCAATAAACCCACAAGATTAAATGGTTATATCATCCTGCTGAAAAGGGTGAACCTTAAAGACCACGAACAGCTTTAGGGGCATTTTTTTGTTTTTTACATAAATGCATTTGTTTTGGTCTGAAAAGATATTTTGCTGTTTCAGTTTTATTGAAAAATGTGCACCATTTGGCTTCTGCAGTCTCTATGTGTCACGTTACACAGCAAGCAGCAGAATGCCATTCTCTGTGAAATCCCTCAGACAGCTTACCTGATGGCTCAGTGTCTAGTTGGTTAGAAGATCATTCAGGAGAAGAGAGAAAAGGTTGGAGACTGAGGCACCAGACGAGCGCTCTGATGGATATCACTGTTAATGGAATTCTGCTGCTTGCTGTGTACTGTGATACATAGAGGCTGCAGAAGCCAAATAATAGATAACATAAAACTCTATGGCAAAAGATAATTTTTAGAAGAAATACATCCAAGTGGATCATTTCTGACAAAAAACTGACAAGGATTAGGTATGACACTAAGAAGGGACATGGAAGAAGGTTGTCAGGTGTCCCCAGCCCATCTCTGGATAGAGATAATAGACCTTTGGGAGGTGGACATTCATAGACGTCCCCAGCGACAACTGAAAAGCAGCACTCATCGTACTTCCAATGTTCTTGGTTCTTTCAATGTCCATAATGGTTCTGTTCCTCAGAAGAATGCTCTGACATTGTAAAGGAGGGGCACTGTCAATGATTTGGCCTTGCCTGCTCTACTGAGCACCCGAGCACAATGGAAGTCAATGGGAGAGCCCGAGCATTAAACCAGGCACCCCCTGCTCTGAAGGGGTGGGGGGTCGGGACTTTAATTTGGCTCTCCGAGCTCCCTGCTCTGACTCCATATAAGTCCATATATAGAGTTAGTGCTTGGGGACACCCAGTGTATTTAAATCTAATTTAGCCTGTATTTCAGAAAATTTTCTGCTGGTATTCGAACTCACATCCTTCTGCATTACAGGCAAGGCACTTAGCCACTCAGCTATAATAGCTGCATATCCAGTTACTAAAAAAAAAAAAAGAGAGACTTCTACTGTATAGGAATACATATTGTATTTATTTATTTTTAGTAACTGGCTATGCATCTATTATAGCTGAGTGGTTAAATGCAGAAGACCGTGAGTTCGAATCCCAGCAGAAACTTTTCTGAAATACCAGCTAAATTAGATTTAAATGCACTGGGTGTCCCCAAGCACTGACTCCATATATGGACATAGCTATATATGGAGTCAGAGCAGGGACTCCTAAGCCGCAGACTCCCACTGAGGGTGTCCCTCATTGTACAGCGATCTTCGAGCATCATACTGGAGCACACCCGATGTTCGGCCGAACTCTGCGATGTGCCGAGCATAGCGATGCTCGAGCCGAAAGGTGTTCAGCCGAGCATGCTCGATCAACACAACTATCAGTAGAATGCAACCATCAGCCAATGTACTGCCCATCCAACGTCTGACGCCCCTACATGTCTGAGGTCCTGACCGCTGAATAGCTCTGCAGAGTAGTGTGGTATAAGGGAAAGGTCTAAGAAGTGATGGTGATGTAGAGGAGCTACATGTCATCTAGGCGTCATCTTCTAGCCTCCTACGACCCAAAATCCCATGTTGACACATTTGATCTCAATAGGGTTGAATTCTGCAGAGGAGGTTGTCAGCGCTTATCGGTTCGGCTGCGTCTTTAACAATTCAAGGACATTGTATTCGGTACAGTTGTTTTCAATTTACCAGGAACGGCGGAAGATTCAGAAAGTCTTTCTTTCTTTCTGTAAAGAGGACTTTGTGAACTGCGCGCTTTTCAGTTCTTGCATAATATTTCTGTTTTCAAGGTTAAGGATTTCTCGCGTCAAAGCTTTTCCTTTTGTCGACAGATTTGTAAAAGGCATTTTATTAACAAAATAGAAGCAGAAGTTTTAAGTTAAAGGGATCAGGAACAATGGCCTCGGAAATAAAATATTTATGTCATATAAATACTGCATTTACGATATGCAGCGAGCAGCTGCACCGATGGCACCAGGGGTGTCATAGTAGGACTGAGAGTTGGCACCAGGGTCACAGCCATATGGCGGGCAGCTGATACCAGCCATTAGCAGCATAGTAACATCTGATTTAGTGTCTACATACAGTACAGAGTCATTTTGCAAAGACTTTGGGGGTCATTTATTAAGACCAGCGACTCATACGCTGGTCTTAATACCTATGCGCTGGCAGCGGATGCACCAATGTTATGTAGAGGTGCAGTCGCTTGGTTCCGCTGGTCGTGCGGCATTGGTTAAGCTACGCTAGCTCCCTTGCTGGCATAGTTTTAAACCATTTTCCATGCCATAAACAGGCGTAGAAAATGGTTAATGAGATGGGCTGGCTGGTCTGCACTCTTCCCCACCCAAACCTCTGAAAAGTGGTGTGAACCTGTAAACGTCATAGAGCCCCTTTTCCAACAAAATCTTAAAAATGCCAAAAAGTGGCATATATTTCATAAAAAATGACCCCTTTTGTTTGACTTCTGTGATAGCAGTGTGTCTCATACTCTGGTCACATCCAGAGCTGCATTCATTATCCTGATATGCAGCCTTTGAAACAGACTGTGAGTTATGCATACGCCTCAACCATAACAGCTCTGTCCATGTAACTATAATTAAAAGTTTGTGCAGTCTGGTAACAGGAATTTAGCAGAAGTTTGCATGCAGCTCTGGATGCAAAGGGAGTAAAAGACGTGCTTTTATTCAAGATTGCTAAAGGATATGTAAAAGTGCATGCTTAGCCCAGTAAGGAGCTGCTGGAGCTGGGAGCATTACCATAAGGGTGCAGAGATTGCAGTCACACCTAGTACTCAATAGGGAACAATGGTACTACTACTATATATGGCCGATGGTTGGGAGTCCTGTGCAGGATGATTTAAGTTACGCATCTGGACAGAATTTACTACTGATATATGGTAAGGTGGTCACCCAGCCCCGGACTGTGAATGGAGGATATGGGATTGGAATAGCACGGGCAAGATGGCACTTGAATGAATAACTGATCACCAGGCTGCTATTATATCACAGGGACCAGAGGGTGATGAGGCCCATTGTAAAACCTCTGCCGAGAAAGAGGAAGAGTATGTCACAATAAGGATATAAAGAGACCTCTTCCTAATGAAAGATTGCAATGAGGTTCTCTGGTGGTTCACAGGAGCTCCCCTTTAAAGGCTATCGTACACCTTCGGGGGAATTTTCTGATTGCATTTTACTCATTTTGGGCTAAAAATCTTTTTTTCAATTGGTGTTTATTAAAAATATTGAGTCGTTCTGTCACAAAGGGTTAAAAGTTTGTTTAACTGTATGAATTGTACTTTTTATTTTCACTTTTGTCATTAACACTTATTTAAGCCACATTCCTATCAGTAATGAGTGTTTATAATGTCAGAGAGCAGAGATGAGGAGATGTCAGATTAGCTGGCGGATGAAGCAGAGAGAAAATTCAGATCTTTCTAATTAGAGCATCTCAGCCCTGTACAGAAAAAAGGGCTCCATATCTGTAATAAACACCAATTTAAAAAGATTTGGAGCTCAAAATGAGTATAACGCAATACTAATAAAAAAAATGCCCCCAAAGTGTACAGAGCCCTTAAGGACTAGTGATAGAACACTTAGTTGCAACATTGTAATTTGAAAGTGTTACTTTGTATCTCTGATGACAGCGCACTGGTTCCATCTCACAACCATCGCCCATTTGCTGCTCGACTTTCCTGGTTTTCCACTGAACTGGGGTGAAACAATTATTTAAGCGTCGTTTTCTTTTCTGTCCTTCACATCTCACGTGTCTTCAGCATCTCTTTATTGTTCCTTCTTCTTGCCAAGAAATGTCAACGTATTTAATGTTCTCTTTGCACGCGGAGGTTTCTGGTTGTGCAGTTTTCTTTTGCTTTTCTCTCCTGCGCCGCCGACCATTCGTCTTTTAAGTATAGACGTATTTTGCGAGCTGTCTCCCGGCCTTCACCATGCCAGTCACATCCCCAGATAATTATATTGACTTTCTTATTTCTTTTTACTTTTATTAATATGCCGCATACACAGCGGCTGCCAAAACAGCTTCAGTCGTTCCCATTGCTCTTGAACTCCGAAACATCTAGTCTTGCACAGAATGTCTTATATGAGAGAAAATGGACTCAATCCATATTTCACTTTCGCAGAGACACAAATAACTTCTGCCTCTAGGACTTGATTGCAGGAAAAAAAAGTTGCAAGCTCCTTGAAGGAAAGCTCAACTGTTGAACAATATTTTCAGTGTAAATGTTGTATTTTGCTTTATTTATCTTATCAGGTCTTTAGGTTAGATCATGTTTTAGATGCTGGTCCCATCCAGAGCTGCATTGAAAATTCTGCTCAGTTCTTGGTACCACAGTGTGATGTATTGTGAGAGTTTATGTACCGGTTACTAGGTCAGAGCTGAGATGGTAGGTCCCACAACTGACAGCAGAATGCAACCTCATTTCTGTCTGTTCCTTAGGACAACCAACAGAATTCTTAGTGCAGCTTTGGATGTGACTGGATATTTAGTCACAATGTAATGTTTAGATACATTTCATCCAGTTTTTTGAGGGTCTTATTGAGTGTTGGTGCCTGAGGTGGTGAGTGAATCCTGCCGGATACCAGGTGTTATCCCTTAGTCTATCTTATACCACCAAACAAATTAAACCCTTCACTACCCTAGACCACTCTGGAAATGTGCATTAATTATATGGTTACCCCAGATTATTGGGAAATGGCTATTATCCCATTAACTAATATAGACCACTAAGAAAGCAGCTATTACTCTTTCAGTTCCCTAAACTACCAATGAAGCAATCATTACCATATCACCACCCTAGATCACCAAGGAATCAACCATTTCCCTTTCACTACTCTAGACCACCAGAAAACTACCCATTATTGTTTTATGACTGTAGTTTACCAAGGAAGCAAAAATGAAACCTTCAATACACCAGACCACAAAGCCAGCGGCTATCATAAAACCACCAGGGAAGCAGGGCTTGCTTTTTCACTACCATAAACTACCAGTGAAGCAGCTAGAACTCTTTAAGTCCCCTAGACCACCAGGGTAGCTGCCCTTAACCCATTTACAGCCAGAGAACCATCCATTAGCATTTGATATCCCAAACCACCAAGGAAATGGTCATTACCCGATCACTACTGTAAACCGCCAGGGAAACAACCATTACCCCTTAATTATCTAGATCACCAGGATAGTAGTCACAACTCAGCCATTACCATAGACCATCAGGAAAGCAGGAATCATCCCATTCACTAAGCTAAACTACTAGGGTAACAGTCATTCCTTGTTCAGTACCCTAGACCAGCAGGAAAGAAACCAAGTCCATTACCCCTTCCATATCCTAGACCATCAGGTAAGTCCCCATTATCCCTTCATTACTCTAGAACAGCGGAAAAGCAAGTTTAAAACAAGCCTGTAGCGAGTATAATGTGCGTGGAGCAAAAGGGAGACTTTTTAGATTTATACCCTGCTATCCATAGCTTGGGAGCCACTGGTTTAAATGGTCCAGACGTCACTGTGTCTTATGGCGATCCTCATCTCAAGAACCTCCAATCCGTTCCTTAAGCAGTTCCGGGGCATCTTCTGTCTTTTATTTCCCTCTGCTGAAATGTCTTCTAATATCTTCAAGTTCCCACCCTACAGAAGACATCATCATAGACATAAAATCCCTAATAAGGTCCTTCACGCCGCGCTAATCCTGACTGCTCACGTCTTATCTCCTACTTCTGTTCAGAAAACATCATCACCTCCTTGGCTCCTTTCTACCTCCTCAGCATTTCTAAGGCACAGAGCAGATTCCAGCGTCCCCGCGTCTCCCTGGTGGCATTAGTGATATCAGCTCATAAATGCTGACATTTTCAGCTTGAAATAATTTCACATTGCTGCTCGGTCTGTGCCAGCTCTGTGATTCTGCAGAGAATGCGGCTGTCACTGTGCTGGACTTGTCACTGGAGTAGGGATGTTCTGCACAGATATGGTATCTTCTGTGCTTGCAGGACCAGCAGACGGGGGCTTGAAAAATCTAAAAAAAAGGTTAATTAATTACTAGCTTAATTGCCAGGAACAGTCAATGGAGGAAATGTGCTTCCACTGATACTGGCGGCTTTCCAGGACCAGTGTGGGGGGGCTTCGGGGACGTAGTTGTGTTTTTTTTTCTCATCGGTAAACTGAAAGATAAGCTGCTTGTGGACCACAAGTGGCAGGGGAGGGAGAATTCATGGACTCCTCCGAACTAGAGACTTCATCCTCATGTGTCTGTGTGATGATCAGAAGATGCAGAAAGCAGGACAAACCGGTCAGAAGGCAGAGCGGCATGAGCTGAAGTACCCTCAACAGGCGACAGGATCAACAAACTATCAACATGACAAGAAAATAAATAACATATTTTTCGTTCTATAAGACGCACCTGATAAGATGCAACTAGGTTTTAGAAGAGGAAAATCAGAAAGAAATGTTCATCAGACCTCAGATGAGAGCCCCAATCTTCATCAGACCCCCAAATTAGACTCTTAATCTGGATCAGACCTCAGGTCAGACCGTCGTATCAGATCAGACCCCATATCAGACCTCAGATCAGACCAGAAATAACTAAAAGAACTTACCTCTCCAGACAGCGCAGCCACTCTGCACATCCAACCACTCTTCCTGCATTCACTGCTCCCAGTTTGTCCCCAGGCCCGCACTGCACTATGATCTGACCTTGCACAGTGTCAGGTCCTAGTGTATGTGTAATGACCCAGAGTGCCATTACCACCTCCTTTTGTACCCCCGCTATCTGTATTGTGTGATCCTGTGTCATCTCTCATATTTAATGTCATTTCCTGCAATGTGTATATGCATTTCCTTGCAAATGTAATGTTTTATATGTAATGTGCCTGGTTACCAGCAGGTGGCAGCAAATCTGAGCAGAGATAGTTTTTCTGGAAAGGAACCTTCTAGTTTTTCCCCAGCCCTCTTTAGAGAGGGAGGAGTTTAGTTAGTCAGTAGGTCAGTCTAGCCTGCCCCCTCCTGGGAAAAGGTTGTGTGTTGGCTAGCAGAGCACTGCCTGCTCTGCTAGGCCCAGAGGCCCTGTCTCTGAAGTTTACAGAGGCAGGGCCTTGCTTGTCCCCTCCTGTGCTTGCATTGCCTCCCAGGCTAAGAAAGCTTGATGCCAGGAAGAAAGATTCCTATGATTAAAGTAAGAGACAGACTACAGCTAACCTAAGTTCCAGCAAAAGAGGAGAAAAGTTCCTATTTAGCCAGCCAAGCATAGCGGAGCTGAGAGAGCTACAGCATAGCAGAGCTGAGATTGTTGCAGAAGTGTTTGCCTGCCAGAATAAGCCAGTACCTGCTGATGACCAAGATAGAGTTTGGAAATTGTTTGGATTACCGTTTATGCCAAGTAAAGCTGTGTTCTATGTTACTACAAAGTATGGACTCCGTTTATTCTGCTTATTCATCACCCAAGTTCAACAACCCCTTGCACTTGCTTCGGACTACACCACATCTGGGATCCAAGGATATCCAGGTAGGAGCACTGTGACACGGGTCTATAACATCTACGGAGACACTGTAAGCCACTTTATACCACTCTGGCATTCGTACCCTGGGTTCCACTAAGGCCATCTACAAAGAGACAGTCACGACTACTTGCTTTAATAGAGGGACATATAATCGTAAATACCTCTTAAGGGGCAAGGGATCCCCAGGCGCTGGCAGTCGGACGCTGCATATGCACTATCTCCTGACCTTGTACACAGTCAGGACCTTGCGGCACAGCACCCAGTGAAGAACAGGGACCAGTGAGTACAGCCAGCACCAGGAACGCTGTATTCACCACTCCTTGCGCCTGCTGCATACTAGTGAACACTTCCATAATGGAAGCTCTCACTAGTGTTTGCTTCATAAGACGTACTGCCATTTTCTTCCTGGAAAAAAAGTGCGTCTTATAAAGTGAAAAATAGGATACAAAAAGCAACACTGAATGATCCATTCATGTCATGTAAAATGCATTCACAATTAACCCTTTCAGTCCATTCTTCCATTGGGTATGCACAAGACATTATAGGCTACATAAAAATATTTTTGTTGTAGTGGTTACCTTTAGCTTCAAATGTGTCTCATGTGGACATGTCCCACCTGGTAATATATCCTGGAGCAGTGTGTCCAGGATGCTGCTGTCTCCCCTCTGCAGATTGCCTTATGTGTACCCTCCTCCATATCTACAGCCTGCGTAGGGCTCCTTGGATGCTCCTCTGCCACAAAAATCTGCTGTGTACAACATCACCCCCATCCCTGCTGCTACACTGTATCTCTTACAATGAGAGAAGGGATGGGGAGAGCAGAGAACTGTCAGAAGCAGGAGCAGAGTTCTTATAGATGGATGGCAGATTCAGCATCACCTGTAGCTAGGTGAAGGACTGACACACACTCTACAGAAGCTACTTCAGAAGGGAAGGAGCGCCATATGGTTTTTGGAAGGCAGATTTTGCTAAACTGGTTTTTAGATGCCATGTCCCATTTGAAGCCCCCCTGATGCCCCTTACAGTAGAAACTCCCAAAAAGTGACCCCATTTTGGAAACTACGGGATAAGTTGAAAGTTTTACTGGTACTATTTTGGGGTACATATGACTTTTAATTGCTCTATATTACGTTTTTTGAGAGGCAAGGTAACAAAAAAAATTGCTGTTTTGGTACCGTTTTTATTTTTTTATTTTTACAACATTCATCTGACAGGGTAGATCATGTAATATTTTTATAGAGCAGGTTGTTACGGACGCATTGATATCAAATATGTCTACTTTCTTTTTTTGTTCGTTCCAGTTTTACATAATAAAGCATTTTAGAAAAAAACATGTTTTTGTGTCTCCATTTTCTGATGGCCATATCTTTTTATTTTTATACGGATCGTCTTGTGCAGAGGCTTTTTTTTTTGCAGGAAGAGTTGGCGTTTTTATTGGTACCATTTTTGGGTACATATTATTTTTTGATCATTGGTTATTACACTTTATGGGGCATGGTGACCAAAAAATTGGCTGTTTTGGCACAGTTTTTATTTCTTTTACAGCGTTCACCTGAGGGGTTAGGTCATGTGACATTTTTATAGAGCAGATCGTTACGGACGTGGCAATACCTAATATGTGTACTTTTTCATATTTATTTCACTTTAACACAATAATAGCATTTTTGAAACAAAAAAATAATGTTTAATGTTTCCATGGGAGAGCTATAGTTTTTTTTATTTTTTGAGCGATTGGTATCATTTTGTGGGACATACGCCTTTTTATGGTGCCGCACTTTTTGTGATTGTAAGGTGACAAAAATGGCTTTTTGTGAGACAGTTTTTTTTTTTTATGTTGTTTATCGGACGGGGTGGATCATGTGATATATTTATAGAGCCAGTCGTTTCGGACGCGGTGATACATAATGTTTTCTCCTTTTTTTCTATTTTTTTATTATAAAATCAGGGGAAAGTTGAGTTTTTTTTCTTTTTTTACTTAAAACTTTCCTTTTTTTAAACTTTGCTTCTGTCCCACTCCGGGGCTTCAACTTTTGAGGTTCTGATCCGCTCTGCAATGTATTACAATACTTCTGTACTGTGATGTGCTGCCTGTTCATGTATGACACTGAGTAATACACTAACAGGTTGCCTAGGAGACGGGCCTGGATCTACTCGGCCCCCATAGAAGGCAGGTCCCGATGCCGTGCAAGACATTGGCCAGCCTCTGCACGGCATCGGGCATCAAACCCATCAAAGCAGCGCAGGGACCCGATGGGCTCCCTCACCCGCCACATGCAACTTTTATGCTGCGGTCAGTGCTGACCGTGGCATAGAAGGGGTTAAACCACCGGCATCGGCTTTTACAGCAATGCCGGCAGATACAGCAGAGGCCTGGCTATCAGGGACTGCTGGGCCCCTGCAGTGATCGGCGCGCACCGCTCCGGTGCCCGCCCAATCACCATGACATAATAGTACGTCAAAATGCGGCAAGTCACTTGCCGCCATAACATACTATTACGTCATATGTTAATCTGTTTATTTATTTATTATATTACAACACATTCAGCACAAATATTATTATCGCCTCCTATTCCCCACCCTTCTGCATAAATAGAGGAATGGATATAGTAGGAATAATTAAACATAATTAAATCTTGGAGATACTTGGGTTGCAATATTTGGTATAAAAGCTAGATGGCTACAGATGGGATGTCATGTATCCAGCAAAGGAATTCCTGTGCCTTGGTTTTCCCGCCTGGAGTATCCTATATATTGCGTCCAGATGCCTACTAGGAGGACATTTCCATCACTCTTTGCTTCACAATCCTATAGGCTCATTTGTATTTTTACGTTGTAAGGGTGACACCCAGGCTTTCGCTAATAAAAAAGGGTCTTCTGCTGTTTGGAAGAGGAAGACTCAAATACAACCATGAGCTAGGTCTTCAATTCTTTTTGCCCCTAGCCTAAATTGTAAGATTTTGAGCATTGCAGACAACATGGTTAGAGCAGCATGGGATCATATACAAATTCTACCATGACAGGAGGGAAAGGAAAAAAATGAGACAAATCCAGAGGAGATAGAAAGATACAATGTAACTGTTCCTTTAAACTGAATCCCTGCTCCTCCAGAAGGATCTGGAGCCCCCTCCTTGGCTAAATCTAAGACGTAGCGCTCTATCCACTTGTATATGAATCCGCATTAATCAGCTAATGTCCGCCTCCTGTTTTGTTCTCATTTTTTCTTGCTTTTGCGATTATCACAGTCATTTAATTTAGTAACATGCAAAACAGCTTATTCCTGCTGCGGTAAAATACCGCTCTGCTATGGAGAGATGAAAGGAAGGTATTAATGAAAGTGATAAACACGTTTAATATAAACAGTCAATATCTACAGTTAACCACTTAATGGTACCAGAACGAGAGGAGGGATTAGAGATTAGAGTCCAGCACGACCCGCAGCCCGGAGAACGTGCGTCCTGATTAAAGCAGCCACCGGTAACATTGTTAGGCAGGGTAGACTGCAGCGAGGTACTGTACCTGGTGAAAGGTGTCTTCTCTGATACTATAGCCTGGATTATACTCCAGGGCTGCAGTCACAATTCTGCTGGTTGTATTTGGAAACAATCAGCAAGCTTGTAGGCAGACATCCCATTAAAGGGGTATTCCCATCTCAGACAATGGGGGCATATCGCTAGGATATACCCCCATTGTCTGATACGTGCGGGTTCCACTGCTGGGACCCGCAACTATATTGAGAACGGAGGAGGGAGAGCTGTGGCTGGAGGACCCCAGATTTCGCGGGGTCCGTCCACCACCAAGCGCTGCTCCCCGCCTCTCCTATAGAAGTTAATGGGAGCGCGCACCGCGCATGTGCAGCCCACGCTCCCATTCATTTCTATGGGGCCGGCGCAGTGTGCCCTCCTTCGGGGCTCCGTTCTCGATATAGGTGCGGGTCCCAGCAGTGCCCAGACAATGGGGGGATATCCTAGCAATATGCCCCCATTGTCTGAGATGGGACAACCCCTTTAAGTGCTGTGATCCTATATTGAGGGCAGGGGCAGTAAGTTTTTCCCTACTTCAGATGACTTTACATTGACACTTTCTAGAATGTGAATCACCAGAATTAACACCATGCAGATACCGAAGGGGAATGCAAATTTTAGCTCAGAAGCAGCAGAATTAAGGGTGCAGCTCTGGAGTTAAAAATATTCATTCTATATTTAAAGTGCAAAATAATGTTCTTCTATAAGACTAATATTGTCTTTAAAGCATATTTCTGAGTTTGGCAGAGGAAAAAATGGGTGGGTAAGGCTTTTTTCTTACTATTTTATCCCCTCCATATATAATGTAAATGGCGTCAGTGTGGAGGGTCCGTTAACTATGGGTGGGATGGAACCTCATTGTCCTTGGAGAACAAGCGCTTTCTCCATAGCGTCCATGAAGGTCAGACACCACACATGGTGATTCCAGGGACCGGGTCCGGACTGTTGGGGTCCACACCCCGATTCATACCGTCTGTCACAATAAATGCTCTATCAGAGAGAAGCCCTTTAAGAGGAAGCGGGATCTTAATTCCAGGAGATGTAAGGAATAGAAATGTTATTATGTTATTGCCCCCCCAACTTCCCATTAAGTCAAGTGCGCAGTAATTTCAGGTTATTGAGCTGCGTTATCTTATTTTCGGCAGTGGGAGGACGACGCACGCTGTGCTCATTTCCTTTATTGTAATTTTCATTTGGTAAAAGTAAAGACAGTTGATTTTTTTTCATATTTTACAGTTATAACCCAGATATACAAGAAGCCGCGGAAATAGAAGGAGGTGCGAGGCAGCTGTGGCCTCACTGAACGAGATGACTGATCGCTCTCTGTGGCCCCGGGCTGTAATTCTGAAGTAGAAGTAGGTCACATATCACAGTCTGGTCCTGGCGCGTCTCGCAGATCTGCAGGACGATTGGAAAGCTTCTCATCTTATTACAGTATTCAGTTTAGATTCATCTTGAGTGACTGCGTTATACTCTAGTTACACCCAGAGCTGCATTGCCAATACTGCTGGATTCCTAGCTCTCCGTCTATAGACCACACACCCTGCTGGTTCAGGGTCTGTAATGAAGAGGTTTTCTGGGCACTAACTCATTCAAATGATTGGGGTCGTGTTGTAATGATCTTTGACTGGGAGACGAGTTGCGGGCAAAGTCACTGCACAGCCCCTACCTCAAAGGGGTGTTCCTGCAGCGACCCGGCTACAGGGACATGTGTGTGAGTGTGGGTGACAGGATGGGTGTAGTAGTACTTTGTACTAATGGTTCTGAAGCTCCCTGGGCTGGCATGCAGCTGTTCTTTGTTTTCAGGGCACACTCTGGTTCTGGCGTGTCTTTAAGATGATCTTTCCTACTCTGCACTCCGCTTGCTGACTCTGACATAATCATCAAGACATGATGTTTAAAACTTTAGATAAATGCAATGCTATTTAGAGAGTGGTCCCATCAAGGCAGGCAAACTCTTCTGCTCTATTCTTTGAACTGGCTGCAGTTCTTACAATTTACTTGTCCACAGAATCCACCTTGGGATGTGAAGATATTCACTGTGAGCCAAGTTGAGCATTAGTCAGGCACCAGAGGCAACTCTTGAACTTGGATCCTGAGCCAATAAGTCTTTTTTAGACAAGTTACCTCTACTGGACTTTCTCTACACCTCTTCTTTCCTCTAGTCTGCTTTTTGTTGGTGTTCTGGTTTTATCCTGGGTGGTGCCAGGTCCAGGATGAGCTTGAGTATTAACTCTACATCTTTGTATGACTTCACTGACTAAAACTTGTTGGACTCACCAGAATGTTCTAACTCCTCCATTTATATAGAGGGTGACCCCAGCCCCATCTAGCGGTGGCTATGAATTTGGCCTGCTGTTGTTATGTGCATACAGGAAATATAGTAAAGGCATACATTACACAGAGTTATATTGGTGCACTTTCTTTTGCAATTTGCAGTATAATGCAATACTGGAGCAGGATGCCGCATTCCCATCTCAGAGACTGATGACATATTGCTAAGATATGCCATCAATGTCAGATCGGTGCGGGTGGATTTGTCACAAGCTCATTTTCTGTGTGAAATTGCACTGATATTGTTGCAGAGTCGTAATTAACATTTTCTTTGTAATGTGTTCGTTCTATAAAGGTGCGGAGTCATTACAAACCCGGAGTGCAGAATACGTGCTGCTCTTACTGGGCACACAGCCATTCATCTGAGCACTACTACACATGACCCTTACAGCAAGCCAAAGGGGAAGAGAGGAAATTACCGCAAAAACCAGTCCCTTACCTGTCCTTGGCGCTGTCCTAATCCTCAGAGTCCTTTCTTGCAGGTTGTCGGAGCATGATGGGAGCTGTAGTTTTACAACCTCATAGCCATTGGTCTATCTAGACAATTTTCAGTGAGGTAACCTGTTTGGACTCCAGGCTGAAGCATTTTATCTGTACTGATACATTGTAACAAACTATCAGGATAGGAGAGAGATTTGCACAGCCGATGTGTTTATCTCCCAGAGGATTGTCTAGGATAGACCCTCAGCTGTAGGTTTGTACTGGTGTTCCAGCGTCAGGACTTAAACAAGAATGTTACCATTCACTGAAGCAAGCAGATATATTGAAAATGATGAGGAACTGAAGCACAAAGTTTTAAAAATTGCAAACCCTATTAATTATACGGTGATAAAGCTTCCTGCATAGGAGACTGGAAGCCATAAGGTGGCACAATCTGCACAATTCAGTGCAGCAAAGACAATGCACGGTGTAGCAGTGTTATATGCACGCTGTATGTGATTCTATATTTGCTCTGTATGAATGGCGCCGCTGATCACACACGCGGTGAAGCAGACGTGATTCATACACACCGCTCCTCGACTATGAATGGATAGAACTTCATTAGACCCTTGATGGAACAAGCTTATTACATGGAAACAGTTCACTGCCCCCATAACATGAAGGTCACGGCCACATTACCATCCACGTATTATTGATTTTCCTTTTACCCATCATTCTCCTTGTTCAGTGTCAGTGAAATGGGGAATACTGATGACAATCACTTACATTATTAGGGGAAATATTCTGGGGCGTCTGATCGTCCTGCTGTTTATCTACTGAAAGAACATCTACCACCTGCGTGAGAAAGTTATCAACTCGTCTGACTGGCAGGAAGCAATGGAGACGAGAGAAGAAAGATTTGTATCACTACTGCTGATCACATTGGTGGTTGATCTGTTCATCATATGGCTTTGAACGTGATATCATACCCCCAACCAAGACATGAAGGTTCAGATACACCACATGCAACACTCTCCAGATCTTTCTGTTCTGACCCTGAGTTACATCCTGTATTATACTCCAGAGCTGCACTCACTATTCTGCTGGTGGAGTCACTGTGTACATACATTACTTATCCTGTACTGATCCTGAGTTACATCCTGTATTATCCTCCCGGAGCTGCACTCACTATTCTGCTGGTGTAGCCACTGTGTACATACATTACTTATCCTGTACTGATCCTGAGTTACATCCTGTATTATACTCCAGAGCTGCACTCACTATTCTGCTGGTGCAGTCACTGTGTACATACATTACTTATCCTGTACTGATCCTGAGTTACATCCTGTATTATACTCCAGAGCTGTACTCACTATTCTGCTGGTGCAGTCACTGTGTACATACATTACTTATCCTGTACTGATCCTGAGTTACATCCTGTATTATACTCCAGAGCTGCACTCACTATTCTGCTGGTGGAGTCACTGTGTATATACATTACTTATCCTGTACTAATCCTGAGTTACATCCTGTATTATACTCCAGAGCTGCACTCTCTATTCTGCTGGCTCAGTCACTGTGTACATACATTACTTATCCTGTACTGATCCTGTGTTACATCCTGTATTATACTCCAGAGCTGCACTCACTATTCTGCTGGTGCAGTCACCGTGTACATACATTACTTATCCTGTACTGATCCGGAGTTACATCCTGTATTATACTCCAGAGCTGTACTCACTATTCTGCTGGTGCAGTCACTGTGTACATACATTACTTATCCTGTACTGGTCCTGAGTTACATCCTGCATTATACTCCAGAGCTGCACTCACTGTTCTGATGGTGCAGTCACTGTGTACATACATTACTAATCCTGTACTGATCCTGAGTTACATCCTGTATTATACTCCAGAGCTGCACTCTCTATTCTGCTGGTGGAGTCACTGTGTACATTTATTACTTATCCTGTACTGATCCTGAGTTACATCCTGTATTATACTCCAGAGCTGCACTCACTATTCTGCTGGTGCAGTCACTGTGTACATACATTACTTATCCTGTACTGATCCTGAGTTACATCCTGTATTATACTCCAGAGCTGCACTCACTATTCTGCTGCTGGAGTCACTGTGTACATATATTACTTATCTTGTACTGATCCTGAGTTACATCCTGTATTATACCCCAGAGCTGCACTCACTATTCTGCTGGTGCAGTCACTGTGCACATACATTACTTATCCTGTACTGATCCTGAGTTACATCCTGTATTATACTCCAGAGCTGCACTCACTATTCTGCTGGTGCAGTCACTGTGTACATACATTGCTTATCTTGTACTGATCCTGAGTTACATCCTGTTTTATACCCCAGAGCTGCACTCACTATTCTGCTGGTGCAGTCACTGTGTACATACATTACTTATCCTGTACTGATCCTGAGTTACATCCTGTATTATACCCCAGAGCTACACTCACTATTCTGCTCATGCAGTCACTGTGTACATACATTACTTATCCTGTACTGATCCTGAGTTACATCCTGTATTATACTCCAGAGCCGCACTCACTATTCTGCTGGTGCAGTCACTGTGGACATACATTACTTATCCTGTACTAATCCTGAGTTACATCCTGTATTATACTCCAGAGCTGCACTCACTATTCTGCTGGTGCAGTCACTGTGTACATACCTTACATTACTTATCCTGTACTGATCCTGTATTATACTCCAGAGCTGCACTCACTATTCTGCTGAGTCACTCTGTACATACAGTACTTATCCTGTACTGATCCTGAGTTACATCCTGTATTATACTCCAGAGCTGCACTCACTATTATGCAGGCTTTTAAATCCCCTAGCATTCTCTAATTATTCAACGTCTTTAATAATTTTGATATTGTCCCCTGCTCAGCCTTTGGTGGTGACTGTACACAAGTTTACTTACTGTTTCCAATAACAAACAGCAGAATTGTGAGCGCAGCTCTGGAGTATACTTATTGTGTATAGTAAATCTTTATGTAAACTATAAGGAGTCATGGTTTAGGAGAACCTTGTAAGATCCTCTAGAGCCGTATCGTCTCCTCTTTTAGTGACATTTGGTGAGGAGACGTTTGCTGACAGGACACACGATGGCGACTTTCCTGTTGGATGTTTAGTAATATTGAGACGGTTTCTTTACTGGAAAAGTCAATAAATTAGACTCGGGAAGTCTTCCTACTCACGGAGAAAGATTCTGCCACCCCTCCCCCACACAACAAGAAGACATTTCATTTACACTTCGCTGTCTTCATCATTTTTGCCTTTAGAAGCTGCCGAGTTTAAAAGCCGCCGCCGAGCCGCAGAGATGTTTCCTTTTATTCCGGATATCATGTAAATTGTTGGGATTTTTGGTCTGTCCCTTCTTGTGTCTATCAAAAACCGCGAGCTTCCAAAGTGATTAAATATTTCAAATATTTGGTGATCCTCTCAATGTGGAGACAAAGGGGGGCCGCGGCTTAGAAATGACAGAGGAAAGCAAGATTAAAATTTAAAGCACGCAGCGCGCGCCACACGCTCAGCTTGTTATGAGATTTTATTTGTCTTCTTCCCTCCGGCGGGGGAGGGGATGTTTCCTCGCAGGGCAGATAACAAAGGACACATTGCCAAAGATTGCGGCTATTTGGCCAATAGGTGCCCGCCATATCATTATTGCTAGCAGCACTTAGCGGCGGCGGCAGCGGGGACACCTTATCTAGGCTCCTAGTTTACGCAGCCGTTTTATTGTTTGCCTGTATTGTATGGGAAGGCGTAGAGGGAGGGAACGCATGAGGGTGGAGAGGGCCGCAGTATCACGAGGAAGGACAGATGCAAATTTGGGGGTTTGCTGAGAAAATTTGTACAAGGGAGTAAGAAAGTGTCATAATGGGGACATCATCAAAAGAGCCTTAGATAACTTGCAAGAGGGCTGGAATATCATGGGGAGGGGGCCGTCACATAAATCATTAGCAACTATTAATGTTAGATTATAAATGCAACAGATCATTATTGACAATAGCAGCCACTACAGTGCCCATTACTGTGCGTTGTGCCTATTAGGGTGCCCATTACTGTGCCTATTAGGGTGCCCATTACTGTGCGTTGTGCCTATTAGGGTGCCCATTACTGTGCCTATTAGGGTGGCCATTACTATGCCTATGAGGGGGCCCATTATATTGCCTATGAGGGGGCCCATTACATTGCCTATGAGGGGGCCCATTACAGTGCCTATGAGGGGGCCTATTACATTGCCTATGAGGGGGCCCATTACAGTGCCTATGAGGGGGCCCATTACAGTGCCTATGAGGGTGGCCATTACTATTACTATTAATATGCACCATGCTTAGTAGGGTGCCCATTACTGTGCCTATTAGGTTGGCCATTACTATGCCTATGAGGGGGCCCATTACAGTGCCTATAAGGGTGGCCATTACTGTGACTATTAATATGCTCATTACCATGCTTATTAGGGTTCCCATTACCATGCTCATTAGGGTGCCCGTTACTGTGCTTTATAGTATAGCCATTACTATGCTTATTAGGGTGACCATTACTGTGCCTAGTAAGGTGCCCATTTCAATGACTATTATGGTGCCCATTAGTGTACCTATTAAGGTGCCCTTGACCATCCCTATTAGGGTGCCCATTGCAGTGCCTAATAGAGTGCCTACTGTCATACATATTAAGAGTCCCATTACCAAGCCTATTACGGGCCCATTACTGTGCCTATTTATTAGCATCACCATTACCATGTCTATTAGGGTGCTGCTTACTATACCTATAATGGTGCCAATTACAATACCTTTTAGAGGCTCATTAGTATGCTAATCAGTGTCCATTACCACGTCTATTAGAGCTCCCATTGTCATGCCCATTACTATGGCTATTTGCTGTCCAGTACAGTGCCATTTATTTTGACTCTTAGAATGCCCATTGCCATAACTATTAGGGTGCCCATTACTGTGCCCATACAGCCTCTCCTCTAGGCTCATGCGGATCCTATACAGTATACTATATCTGCCATGTGCTTTGTAGAGTTAGTCTCCTGCTCCTCTTTATGCATATGTCAGTCTGTAGTGTAATTTTATTCCTGAATCAGGAAGCACAGAATGAACAGAACTCTAAGTCCAATCCAGATAGGAGAGGGTTTGGATATTTAACCTCATGGAACATGGGGACCATCTCCTGGAGAAGCCGCCTAATAATGTATATGGAACCTTTCACTTGTATATGGCCCTATGGTGCCGCGCTGAATCTATGTGCAGGGGGTTTATGAGAAGGAACTCAATCCCTTATCTCCCATGGGTGATGTGAATGTGTTACAGGTTCCTCTTTTCCCCTCACCTGTGGAGGACTACCCTAGAACTAGCAGGGGAGCCCCATTTCAGTATTTACCACGGGCCCCTTCTCTACAGGCTTCACCATCCTGCTTGCTTCATTATTTTTCCTTCTTCTTAATCTCTCTGGAAATTTTAGGACTCAGCCCAGCGATGACAGATTTTGCAGTGGGTGGATGTGATTTTTTTTGTTCTGAATTTTCTGTTGCTCACCTGCAAAAAAATAAAATAAAAATGTTGAGGGAGGAGGGAGGGTATGATTCAGTGGAGGGATGGAAGACGAATGAATATCTTCCATGCACGGCGAGGACAGAGGGGTCTTCTCCATTTCCAGCATCTATAAATAACTCAATCTTATTGTGATGTGTGCAGGCCGACACAGGAGAGAGCAGCAGCATTTGCTGGGCCCTCGCCGGGCCCCCCTGTATTATATGATTATTACACAGATCACAAACACCTGACAACTCCTCCCTGACTCACTGCATACACACAAGCCCCCCCTGCATCCTAATCATGGACTCCCCACATAGTGGATGTGCATTGCCATGTTCAATCCATCCCAGGGCTTCGTGTCCCGGAATATATCAGCTGCTGGAATAGGTTTGTCTCCAGCTGTAACCTACCTGCTGCAGATAATGGGAAAATATACACAAGCAGCAGATTATCAGACACATTGTTATCATTCAAATGTATCTTTCAGACATGTTCTAAAAGTTAATTTGTATCATCCAGATCCTTGCATAGAGACTCTGTATGATAGCAGCCAAGGTGGATGTGCTCCAGGGTCCCCTTCCATCTCATAACCCTATGTCCGATTATGTGGCTGAGGGGTCTACCGGTTCCCTCAACAACTAGGTCCAGAGAACTACTGCAACCCCTGCACCTGCTGGAGCTGCACCAGTTATGATGAGGATGTACTTTAGACAACCCCTAATAATCCACTTAGATGTTAAATAAGAAGGGGGTCCGTCCCCTGTCCCCCTTCTCTAAACCAGTGCTCAAAAAGCAGGACGTGGCTCATCCTTATGGATTACATGGAAGATCCATTATGGAATGAGATGGGGTAGCTCGGTGCAAATGTATTGCACCCCAAAAACGTCAAACTGATCTCTGCCCACTGTGATGCTGTGCTTTTGGTGCATTGTGGTATGTTTGATTAATATTAGGACCTATGACATAAGTAGAGGTTCTCCATATATCACATGAGTTAAAACTGTGGAGGTCAATGTGGGAATCATAATCCCACAGTATCCTACTGCAATATCCGCCCATCCCCAGAGTGGGCTCAGGAAGCACATATAAGATCCAGTGGGTCTCTCCAAGTTTATCCTGGCTTTTTGTATCATGGAGTAAAGATACTTTAGGGGCTTCAAATCTACTGACCCTATTGATGTGCCCTCCTAAACCCTGCTCTACAGGCCATGACGGTGCCTTCTCTTCCTTGTGAATCAGCTGACTGATTAATGAATGGAACATAGGAATGGACGTAAACCTGCCTCAGATTATTTATTGGTGGAGGACTTTTTAGCTGCTGCTATTGAAGTTTGTTTGTATTTTTAAAAAATTGCTAATATTTTGGGATAGAAAGGGAAAAATAAGTTGTATGCTTGATGTTTAATGCTATATTTACGCTGCTAAGTGGACAACTATGTAATTTTTTGTTGGTATCTTTGCGTGGTTTTAAAAAGGATATGACGTAAATTTTTGGGGAGGGGTTACCCTTTTAAAAAGTGGTGAATTGAAAGAGAATGGAGGTTCGCCAACTGTGCGAAACCCGGGTCGGGCCATTTTATTGTTATGCTGTTTTACTATTGAATTTTAGTAAGTACAATTAAAAGCGCATTTTGAAAAAATCCTGAAGGTCCTTCACAATCTCTGTGATTTTGGTGATCCATAGTGTGGAGCGTGGGTGAGAGACACGTTTGAAGCACTGAGGAATCAGTTTCCTGTGTCTGGATTTGTGAACAGTGCGGTTTTCCGGCGGGAGGAAGACATTGGTGTGAACGAGGAGCAGCGCGGTTCAAGTCCTATTTTGCACAACATGTAGGTGTCTCTGCATTGTAACTCCCCAATCCACAGGACTGAGCTTGCATTATTGCAGCTGCACTGTACGCTCGGTGAGAGGACCCATGCGCAATATCTGCAACACGGCAAAGAGCATCATGGGAATTGTAGTTTTTGGCTTCCTGCAAATCTATGCACTCCAGGAAATCAGGAAGGAAAACAGCTGCACTACTGGGGTACAGAATTATTCGCAATCTTCTTATACTCTATAATAGATGCATGTTCTGTTTTTTGAAACCCAGAAAACTCCTTTAATTATATCATTGTTATTCCTGCACCTGCCGGAGCCCCTCGCAGTTCACAATGGAGAAGGACGCCAGGAGCATGTACAGACGAGGGGCACGCATGTCTCCTGCGGAATTAATTATGCGTCCTGCACTTTGTCATGAGGAGCCATATTTGCTGTCTCTGCTCATTATCCTCCGCACTTTCTCCTGTACAGGATTCACGTGCAATAGACTCCAAAGGCCCGGACTCATCCTTTGATTACTCTGTTTCGTATAACCTTGCCTTCAATCTTCCACTGCACCTTGAGGGATATTTCTTCAAAGAGCAGCCATGATGATAAATGCTTGACTCTGGATGAGCCTGTATTCCTCTAGGTTTCATTACTACTTGTTCTCACAGAATATTTCATCCTGATATGAAATACTTATAGCTGCATAAGAAGGAGGATCAGGGCAACAAGCCATCAAAGCAAGGATCAGAGTTGACCCCCCATTACTAGAATAGGGGGCGCAATGTTCTAGATCACTGGGATCATGTCAGGCCATTTTATTAATGCTAGTCACCGCTGTATGAATTATGGATCCTTGGGCTGCACCTGGACGCAGAAGCGAGGGAAGGTGCAGTGTGAACACAAGAGCCAATAGTCCAACAACCAGGGAGTCCCGGAGCAAACAGGGAATCAATCCATAACTTTGGAGGGTTGAATTTAAAACTATGGAATAGCAAAATTGAGTTTGTTCCTGTGGAACAGCGCGGTTCAGTTGGTAACTGCGGAGTAGTAGAGTCCAGATGTTGAAAATAGATGTTCAGATGTGAAGCACAGGAGAAGAGGCATGAACTGGAGCCAGGAACATGGTCACCAGATGCTGCAGTAAATACCTGGACACAGTGTAGATAGCAGCAGGACATGGTCTAGAACAGGGATGGGCAAACTCGGCTCTCCAGCTGTTGCAAAACTACAACTCCCAGCATGCAAAGACTGCTTACAGCTATCAGCCTACAGCAGGGCATGGTGGGAATTGTAGTTTTACAACAGCTGGAGGCCGAGTTTGTCAATCCCTGGTCTAGAACGTAGCCAAAGTTTTGCACCAGGAGACCAGTTCAAGAAACAAATGTAGTAGCCAAAGAACAAGGTAGAGTATAATCAAGTATCACCAGTAGCATCTGAAACACCAGGAGAACTTGAAAGTAGAAAGAGGTGACGTGATCAAGGCAAAATCCATAAGAGCAAAGGACCGGAGTTAAACCATTGCTTTGCTGGTGTAGCAGCATGTGGCTGAGAAGTTCAGGCAGAACACAGAGACATAGTAGAGTTGGATTGCCATCAAAATAGCAAAGATGAATTCATAGAGCAGACCCAAACAAGCCACTCGGGTCAAAAGGCATCTGCGCCGCGGGGGGAGAGGTGAGTAACTGTGCAGTTTGTGACAGGATGAATTAGGAGAATACCCGGGTCATTCATTGGAAAAGACACATATGAAGGAATGGATGAAGAGAATAAAGGACAAGGAGGGTCACAGATGGTAACATGAATAGAGACGACCACAGGAATCATGAAGAGAAGAATACATATTGACTGGAAAAACTAATAATAAGTTATAAACTGGCACAATGACAGAAATCATATTTCACAGCCATAGCCTGGGACAGCGCCACCAAGACTGTATAATCTACTTGACATGAGCTGTACCTGGATAGTGACTCCTCAGGTTTGCCACAGATGGAGGTCAGTACTCCTGGTGTGCAATCCATGGATAACAGCTGGTAGCACCAAAATGAAAAGAAGGAATTTGTAGTTGATGGAGGAAATGGTCACTTCTGGAAGAGTTCATGTAAAATGATAATCCAAGCAGAAGGTCAGGTCTGGCAGAATTCAAGCACTATGATATTTTAAACAGAAAAAGGCAAAGGCAAGTGGCAGAAGTACAAAGTCCGAGTCAAATCTCCAAGCACTACAGAAAATAAAAGACAACTGTTGCTTAGGCAAGGAGGGGGGGGTCCTTAAATAGTCATTGAATTTAATACTATACATTTGCTGAACTGTGTGTGATCAGGAAACAGTAGAGTCAGTTAGCAGAGCTGACTTTGAAAAATGGCATCCTGTCAGTGGCAGCTGACATGACCGGCAAAGGGTGTGCCACTAATGCTTATTTTTGAGGGGTATTCTAATCTTTGCTATTGGGTGGGCTGATGCCATCTCAACGCCAGCGTTTGTGATAATTCTGCTTCTTCTCCAGTACAATGGGGGAGGGGTGATTTTTCCTTCTTCTTAAGGATTGATATTCAGTGAATCCTTTAGTGTTAAGCGCGAATATTCGAATTGCGAATTTTAATTGCGAATATCGGCACTTTGAGAATTTGCGAATATTTCAAATATAGTGAATATTCGTTTTTTTTTTTTTCATCTGAACCCATTAGCTAGTTTGCCTACCTGCTTTTTGCTTGTGAGCCAATGTGAGAGGCTGCAATATTGTAGTCTGTAGTGAATTAGAATATTCTTCATTAAACACGAATATTCTATAGTGCCATATATTTGTTTTTTAGAATATTCGTCATTTTTTTCGATCTGAAGTCATGATTCCTCTCTGCTTAAGTTGCTTTTGGGTCAATGACTGTTCATATTAAATTGGAAAAAATGCTGAATATTCTAAAAAACGAATATATATATTCGTGTTTTAGAATATTCACATTACACGAATATTACATTGCCGATTTTTCACAATCAATAAAATAATCTTGAATACGAATATCCGCGAATATATGACGGATATTCTAACAAATCTTCGTGAAATATCTCGAATTCGAATATTGCGCCTGCCGCTCATCACTACTCGATCATTGATGAACTGCTTCACTATGTATTTGAGGTGGGCATGCAGAGATAAATATCGTTCTAGCCGAGCGTGCGTGGAAGGAGATGGATAGGAATAAACCTTAGGTTTAATAACCCCCCCTTCCCGCAGCCTGCATCATGGCTGCCATCTCGCCGCTCTCTAGAAAGGCTCCAGAGTTACTTTTGTTTCTTGTCACTGATAAACGTAGTTGGCAAACACGCGGATGAGGTGACGATGTAATTAGCTTTGGCAGATTACCTCCATGTGACGAAGAACCGCAAATGTAATTATCTAATTATTTTGGAACTAATGTTATTAAAATATGACAGGACTATTAATCCAACCTATGAATAATAAGTGTGACTGTAGATAATGAACAGACGCTACGTAATCACTTTCAGTTTGATGAACAGGAGGATATTGTCAGCAGCTGCAGTTATACTGTAGATACGTGGACAAGCAATGCCAGGGTCTATATGGGGGAACTCTAGCAGACGTCACATATTGATAGATGTAGCATGCAGCTATCTGATATCCACCATGTGTTATTTGGGTTTTCACAGCAGACAATGCAGTACAGATCTCTACCACTAGGTGGAGCTTTAAAGCATTTGACCCCCTACACTTGAATGAAAGCCCAATTAATGCTCACTTACCATAGGGAAATTCCCCTGAGCAGCACTCCATGTGGTCAGCCATGGTATTGCAAGCTAAACTTTTCCACTAATTTAATTGACAGCATCTCAGAAGAGTGTTTTTTGGTATATTATGTCACTTTGATGGAAGAAGCACAAACACTATCCGTCCTATCGATGCCCAGCGGGTCTACAAAGGTGGAGATATTGATGCTTTGTGTTGTCCGATATGGCGATAGTATATGGGTTATTTTCTGCATTATATCTCATCTGTAGATTATAGGAGCAAATTTCACCTGACAATTCATCTTCTGTACGTGGACATGATGTAAGCGCGGCGGCCTAACATGAAGCGTCTAAGCGTTCGAGAGTCACGAGTGTTTAATCCGGGAGTCACATAAAGAGCAGCTCTGTCCTGCGCAGCCGTCAGCCATGCTCCATTGGAAAGCCCTTGAAGACGACTTCATTACTATCTGCTAAAGATAAGATATCAATAACACAAGTGAAACCAGGAAGCCAAGGATGGGAGTAGTCATCATATCGGAGGATCGCACCAAGGAGGCCGAGAGCTCTGCTTCTTCTTCTACCACATTATCAGCCTATAAATATAAAAGACTCCATGAGTCAAAGACTGGATGTAACGAAAGCATAAGAAGAGCACAACCCAACATGGTCTCAGGATGAGCAATGCATGTACACAGTGACTGCACCAGCAGAATAGTGAGTGCAGCTCTGGAGTATAATACAGGATGTAACTCAGGATCAGTACAGGATAAGTAATTTATGTACACAGTGACTCCACCAGCAGAATAGTGAGTGCAGCTCTGGAGTATAATACAGGATGTAACTCAGGATCAGTACAGGATAAGTAATGTATGTATACAGTGACTGCACCAGCAGAATAGTGAGTGCAGCTCTGGAGTATAATACAGGATGTAACTCAGGATCAGTACAGGATAAGTAATGTATGTACACAGTGACTGCACCAGCAGAATAGTGAGTGCAGCTCTGGGGTATAATACAGGATGTGACTCAGGATCAGTACAGGATAAGTAATGTATGTACACAGTGACTGCACCAGCAGAATAGTGAGTGCAGCTCTGGAGTATAATACAGGATGCAACTCAGTATCAGTACAGGATAAGTAATGTATGTACACAGTGACTCCACCAGCAGAATAGTGAGTGCAGCTCTGGAGTATAATACAGGATGTAACTCAGGATCAGTACAGGATAAGTAATGTATGTACACAGTGACTGCACCAGCAGAATAGTGAGTGCAGCTCTGGAGTATAATACAGGATGTAACTCAGGATCAGTACAGGATAAGTAATGTATGTATACAGTGACTGCACCAGCAGAATAGTGAGTGCAGCTCTGGAGTATAATACAGGATGTAACTCAGGATCAGTACAGGATAAGTAATGTATGTACACAGTGACTGCACCAGCAGAATAGTGAGTGCAGCTCTGGAGTATAATACAGGATGTAACTCAGGATCAGTACAGGATAAGTAATGTATGTATACAGTGACTGCACCAGCAGAATAGTGAGTGCAGCTCTGGAGTATAATACAGGATGTAACTCAGGATCAGTACAGGATAAGTAATGTATGTACACAGTGACTGCACCAGCAGAATAGTGAGTGCAGCTCTGGAGTATAATACAGGATGTGACTCAGGATCAGTACAGGATAAGTAATGTATGTACACAGTGACTGCACCAGCAGAATAGTGAGTGCAGCTCTGGAGTATAATACAGGATGCAACTCAGTATCAGTACAGGATAAGTAATGTATGTACACAGTGACTCCACCAGCAGAATAGTGAGTGCAGCTCTGGAGTATAATACAGGATGTAACTCAGGATCAGTACAGGATAAGTAATGTATGTACACAGTGACTCCACCAGCAGAATAGTGAGTGCAGCTCTGGAGTATAATACAGGATGTAACTCAGGATCAGTACGGAATAAGTAATGTATGTACACAGTGACTGCACCAGCAGAATAGTGAGTGCAGCTCTGGAGTATAATACAGGATGTAACTCAGGATCAGTACAGGATAAGTAATGTATGTATACAGTGACTGCACCAGCAGAATAGTGAGTGCAGCTCTGGAGTATAATGCAGGATGTAACTCAGGATCAGTACAGGATAAGTAATGTATGTACACAGTGACTGCACCAGCAGAATAGTGAGTGCAGCTCTGGAGTATAATACAGGATGTAACTAAGTACAGGATAAGTAATGTATGTACACAGTGACTCCAGAAGCAGAATAGTGAGTGCAGCTCTGGAGTATAATACAGGATGTAATTCAGGATCAGTACAGGATAAGTAATGTATGTACACAGTGACTGCACCAGCAGAATAGTGAGTGCAGCTCTGGAGTATAATACAGGATGTAACTCAGGATCAGTACAGGATAAGTAATGTATGTACACAGTGACTCCACCAGCAGAATAGTGTGTGCAGCTCTGGAGTATAATACAGGATGTAACTCAGGATCAGTACAGGATAAGTAATGTATGTACACAGTGACTGCACCAGCAGAATAGTGAGTGCAGCTCTGGAGTATAACACAGGATGTAACTTTGGATCAGTACAGGATAAGTAATGTATGTACACAGTGACTGCACCAGCAGAATAGTGAGTGCAGCTCTGGAGTATAATACAGGATGTAACTCAGGATCAGTACAGGATAAGTAATGTATGTACACAGTGACTGCACCAGCAGAATACTGAGTGCAGCTCTGGAGTATAATACAGGATGTAACTCAGGATCAGTACTGGATAAGTAATGTATGTACACAGTGACTGCACCAGCAGAATAGTGAGTGCAGCTCTGGAGTATAACACAGGATGTAACTTTGGATCAGTACAGGATAAGTAATGTATGTACACAGTGACTGCACCAGCAGAATAGTGAGTGCAGCTCTGGAGTATAACACAGGATGTAACTTTGGATCAGTACAGGATAAGTATTGTCTTTACAGGGTTACCCCACTGTTTTTGGATCTATAAAAAGAAATAAAAATAGAAGGAAAATCCCAATAAATCAAAAATTTGTATTTGTCTTGTGTTAAATCTTTAAAGGGTAACTGTTATATTTTCACTCAAAATTCAATTTTCATATATGTTGTTGCTGCTCTGGTGATATTTCATAATCAGTATCACTAATTATTGTGTTCGCATACCACTTGTTTAACCCTTAGGATACCGGAGTTTTTTTCATTTTTGCGGTTTCATTTTCCTTGAGCCATAACTTTTTTATATTTCTGGTCACAATGCTGTGCGAGGGCCTATTTTTTGAGGGATAAGTTGCACTTTCTAATGCCACTATTAATTATACCATAAAATGTAGTGGGAAGCGGTAAAAAATATTCCAAACGGTGTGGAACTGGAAATAAAACGCTATTCCTCCACCGTTTTGAAAGTTTTGTTTCCACGACGTTTCGTTTGCGGAAAAACTCCACTGCCCTTCATTTTCTGGGTCAGTACGATTACAACGATAGGTATAGGTTTTTTATGTCTAAATGGTGTAAAAATAAATGTAAACTTTGCTAAATTTCTTTTTTTTTTTACATCACCATATTCTGACGGCCCCCATGACTTTTTTATACTTATGTCTACTGAACTGTTTAGGAGCTCATTTTTGTGGAACAATCTGTAGTTTTTATTGATACCATTTTGGAGTGTGCATGACTTTTTGATCACATTTTATTTAAAAAAATTTCGGTAAGAGAAGCAATGAAAAAATGGCAAATTGGTCATCTTGACCCTTTTTTCTGTTATGTATTGGAAATTTTAAAAATATTTTAATAGTATGGGTGTTTTCGGTCGCAATGATGGCCATGATGTTTATATTTATTGTTATTTAGGTATTTATTTTTTAATTTTTTGTATTTTTAGTGATGACTTTGAAGCTCATATATGAGCCTATCAATAATCTTTTTAAATTTTTGATTTTGTCTATCAGGGACTTCTAAAATGAGATTTACACTAGCAGTTACTCATTTCTTATCCTGGCCTGCCATCTGGTGGTCAAAATAAGAATTGCATCATGATCACTTAAAGCCTCGTCACCAAGGCTTACAGTGTCCAGCGCAACTACCGATGCCCACATTGGCCGCATGGGGCATCGGTAGGAAGCCCGGAAGCACGCGCTTCCGGGTTTTTGCACATTTAGATGCCGTGATCTCACTTGATCCTTGTTTACACATTGCTCCAGGGCCATACTTATACGGCGCTGGTAGGGAACAGGTTAATATTATTCAGGAGCCCTGAACTGGATCAACTTGTAGGAAACAGGCCGAACTGGATGGACAAATGTCTTTTTTCGGTCTTATATACTATGTTACTTTAGCGGTCGAACGGGAGCGCGCACGCAGCATTCAGGACTGCCCACAGCTAAGTCCTCCGTCTTCTGTATATATACAAGATAGGAGACGGAGGACACCTGGCAACGCTGTTGTAGCCGCACCACTGAAATGCCTGGGGAGCAAAGAGCAAGCTGCAATTACTAGGTAATTCAATACCTATTGAAAAGTATTGACTAGGGAACCAAGGTGTACTTAGTGAGACCAAGCCAAAAATTAGGACAGTTTACCCTTTAAAGATCCTGTGACCATCAGTATGATTTCCATGGGTCCTGACCGGACTGTTATACACTGAAGAGCAAAAGGGGAACAATGTTATTGTTTTACTAAAATTTAAAATTTTAATTTTGATTATTTTGTAAATCCTCCGTTGGCTTTCATCATCGCCCGAATCCTTCTGCCCACGCTCTCCATCAGATTCAAGCATGTCTCTCCGAAATCTGTTCCCAGGTCTCTTCTGCGCGTTCTCACTGTTGGTGCAGAGCATACTGGTCGACTCACTTGGGTACAAATACAGCTTTTTCATTGGCTCGATCCACAAGTGTTGGATTGGGTTGAGGTCTGGGGACTGTTCGGGTCGTTGTCCTGCTGGAACGCTGTGTTGTCCTTTTCATTCCCATAGTACTCGAGTGTATGAAGTAACTGGTCTTGTAGGAGACTCACCTACAGCTCAGCACTGAGACCACCATTGATCCTGATATCTTCAGGCTTCCTCCACCGAACCTGACTGTTCCTTCAATGTCCTGATCCGTTAGCCCCTTCTCCCTTCCAGACCCATTTTCACCATCAGAGCCCAGTTTATTGACTTTCGTCTCATCGCTCCCGATCACCCATCTTCCACTCTTTGTACTTTTTTGCAAACTCAAGCCGATGCTTCTTATGATGATATTGAAGACGAAGCTTCTTCTTCTTTTTCCGGCCACCATTCCAGACTTGTGTAATGCGTGTTGCTCGCATGGACGTCTGTGATCTCACAATTACGAAGCACACGAGCGGCCTCCACTGCCGTGTTTGTCGCACCAGAACTGATAGACCTTGTGATGAGCCGACTTGTTGGGACGTCCACCTCGTGGCTTTGGAATGGGTGGACGGATTTCATTTTGTATTCTTCCAGCTGTCGTGGCCTCACATAGTACCGTTTGGCAATTTTCTTGGCCGAGATCCCGCTGTCGATGAGCTGGATGACGATGTTCCTCTTTTCTTGGGAAATCCTCTTCATGGCGGCTCCTGGATCGGACCAGTGACCTTTCGGTTGGGAATTTACCTTTTAACACGCTGAGCTATTAGGGAATGTGAGGACAGGTTATGATTTGTAGTATCCAAGAAGAAAAAGATTGTTCCACCACCAGGAGCAGAACAGGAACAGTGCGGCTACATGAGAAGAGTCTGCAGAACTAATCATACGCTAAATAGCTGCAAGTCCAGTGTATGTGTGAGATAGCTGAGAGGATTGTCTATAGGATGATGGGAGTCTCACGTCCGAAGCTGCAGGGGATGGTGAGATATGGAGCCTGAAAGTCAGAAATTCTAAACATTCCCACCCTTTTGCTCATCAGTGTATTTTGCTGTCCGGTATTTCTCCTCTGTGCTCTCAGCTCTGGAGGAATCAGGGGCTGATCAGCTCCGTTCAGTATGTAAGCTCATCTTGTTTCATAGTCCACTGGTATTACATTAAGTAAAGCTTTGTGCTCCGTCTTCCTCTTCCCATTGACACAGCCGGCGCTTCATGTCTCTGCTCAGTCTGTATGTAATCACATTGGCGGTGTGTAATCTTCATGTCTGCATATAATATCCTCTTCTCTCCCCAGCGGTCAGGCTGCTCCTCCAGATCTCCGAGCTCTCAGGCATCTTCCACATCCTGGACTCGTATGGGCCATAAAACCCATTGGCATTAATCATGTGCGGCCTAATACTCCATATTACTCCTCCCTCCCTCCGTTACTGACAGTTCTCACTGCCATTGAGTTCTATTGCACTGGGCCTCAGCTACGTCCACTGTCTATGGGGGTCTGAGGTAGAGCGAAATCCACCTTTTATTTCTTCTACAAGAAAATTTAGACATAATCCATCAAGCAAACATGGTCGATAATAAAATGGCTGCAGAACATTTCACATACAAACAATAGAGCTGAGAAATGGGGCTCATTCTAAATTAAAGTGGTATTATACCGAGTAAACAGGGAAAAATAGAAGCTCTTTGCGCACATTTTTGATCAAATGTGTGTTGGGCCCATCTACCAGGCGTCAAGGTGACTTCCGCAGATGGGTACCAAAGAGCTTCTATTTTTCCATTTATAGTCGGTATAATACCACTTTATATTAGAATGAGCCCCATTTCTCAGCTCTATTGTTTGTATCTGAAATGTTGTGCAGCCATTTTATTATAAACCATGTTTGCTTGTTGGATATGCACCAGTGATTATGTATATGAATGTGCTAGTCTAAATTTTCTTGTAGTATATATTGAGGGTAGCGTCTCTTTTAGACTGAGCAGCGCCCATCTGCCTGGGGCTTCTGAGCAGGGTATATACTGTATGTAGCTGGTTCCTCCACTGCCCTGAACATTGTAGGCTTAGGTAAGTCCAAGAGAGGCGGTTCTGTTAGTGTTAGGTACCCATTTGCGGAAGCCACCTTGACGCCTGGTAGATGGGCCCAATACACGTTGGATCAAAAATGTGCACAAAGAGCTTCTATTTTTCCATTTATAGTAAGTACAATACCCCTTTAATTTAAAATGATCCCCATTTCTCAGCTCTATTGTTTGTATGTGAAATGTTACTTCAGTTTTGTTTGTTTTTTGCTGTGTTTTTGTTCATCCACCATGCTTTACACTACAGCTCTGTTCCATTAAAGCACAGTTATCATCCAGCTAAGTTTCACTGTCCATTGGAGTGCGGATGTAAATTCCACCTCCTTACCCTTCAAAATGCTGCTTACTCTATCTTGCTTTACACTGCTTCTCTGATCCACTAGGGCGCCCCTTTGTTCAAAGATTCCAGATTAGTTGCACTCCACTTTCTTAATGAACAAAGGCCCAAGTTCCTGCTCGGTCAACGTCCTCCCTGCTTTATACTGCAGCTTTACTTATTCAGATTAGTTGCAGGAATCCAGCTGGTTTCCATTACAGCGAGGACAGAAGACAAGAAAAGAAGAGGAGTCCTAAGGAGTTCATCTCACATGGGGGGTTAGTATCCAACTTTCCTAGAGACCAGAAGTGACACATTCCCTGCTTCCTTATAGCTGTATAAGTGACATAAACCATTAAGAGCTGGCTGACAACCTTTGGGGCGGCCATATTGGTTGTCAGTCCGGTCTTCCAGACCCGGATATTGAATGGTTCCAGGAGTCAGCGATTTCTGTTTATGGTGTAGATCAGGGATCAGCAACCTTTGTCACTCCAGCTGCTGTAAAAATACTACTCCCAGCATGCACACTTACTCAGTCGTTTTTGTAACTCCCATAGAAGTGAAGGAAGGACTCTGGGAGTTGTAGTTTCAGAACAGCTGGAGCGCCGGAGGTTGCTGATCCCTGGTGTAGATGATTTGCAGCACTGAGCGGATGCGTCCTGGTGAGGAGACATCACTTCTGGATATTTGGTCGCTTTTTTGCAGAAGTCCCACAATTCTCTGTTTCTCCTTAGTAAATACACTGATAACGCGCCTCGCAGTCGTCTATTCCTGCGGATGTCGCCGCAATGAGCAGAATGAAGCCGTTTTATCCAATAAGCAGTTCAGTGTGATGAAGAATTAGACGCTTCTTATGATTATCTCTGCCTCCATAATAAGAAGGACTTAGTGGAGATCCGCGCCTTTCCGGAGGATGATCCCTGCGCCCTCCAAGGCAGCCAGATTTTATGAAGACTGAGACACAGTTTGCAGCGAGAGAAGAATATTTTCGGAGATTTTACCTTTTCTATTTCTCCATGTTGGGAGCGAGTCCTGAACTGCAGCACTTCAGGTCCCTGGGGCTGACTCAATGTAGACTAGCTGCAGCATGATAGAGGCTACAATGTATCAAGGCTTCCAGTGATTGTAAATAATAAAACATTCTGCAACTTTGTAATAAGAAACGTTGTCTTCTTTACCCCAGAATGCTGATTATGTTGAAATGATGGTGAAAATACATTGTAACAAGTTTCTCATTGGTGCCGGGAGGTCATTATCAGGACAGGGGTCAGAGCCACTGAATGTAAGCAATTCAAGTCACTGACAGCAAGCAGAGAGCTTGCAAATGGTTGGAAACCAAATGCAAGATCTACAGGAAATGATGAGTAATGTTTATACTACAGAGATTAATAGGATTTTCCAAGATTTTAATACTGATAATCTATCCTCTGGTTAGGTCATCAGTATCTGGTGAGGATCTGACACCCGGGACCCCCGCCAATCAGCTGTTGGGGAAGGCGCCGGTATTCCTGTGAGCGCTGCGGCCTTCTCTCTGCTCATTGTATAGTGACAGCACTTGGTTCACTTCTATGGGGCTGAGCTGCTGCTAGGCCACAAGACCGATGAACGTATCGTCACTGGCCTAGGAAAAGTGAGAAGGCCACGGCGCTACTGCAAGTGCTGCTGCCTTCTCATGCGGCTGATCAGCTGGAAGTCCCGGGTGTTGGACCCCCACCGATCACATACAGTATTAAAATCTCAGAAAACCCCTTTAAGCCTTAGTTGCATAAAACTGAAAAATATTTTTAACTCCTAAAACGTCTCATTAACAACAATGCAGAATAAGCTCAGCGCATGGAGTGGATACTTAGCAGTCAAGTGGCAGCCAAGCACCTGCTCTCCAAGATTGATGGACTGCGTTTGAAAATCGCAGTGAATCGAAACTTTGTAAGGGGGGAGCAGTCTTGGTGAAACAAAAAATTCAGGATTCACTGTAGTCCTTGACTAATCGAACTGGGCAACGGGTCCTGCAATCGGGTGGGGCAGCATCCAAGCTCCCCTCCCAATCTTATCCGTCTTAAAGCGCCGTATCCTGACCCATACCGCCCCATTACCAGACTGAACATCATTGAAGAGGAGACCGCCTGGCTATGCGAAGGGCACCGTAAAAAGGCGAGGCTGAAACTTAGAGATAAGAGAAGGGCCTTGAAAGGGGAAGCGCAAACTGAAGGACACGACGAAACCAGACTGCAGAGCAACTGGTACGAAATTGGCCGCCGACATTCTGAGCGGACGCCGTCTTTTTGCCAACCCCGCAACGCCTGCGTAATTAAAAATTGTTTCATGACGTTGCGCCATCCGAAAAGAGTAAAAAAAAACGCAACCCTGGACAGACACCGTTGAGCAACTGTTGCCGAGGCCCCTAATGTGCGCAAGCGCAATAAGAACTCTACTGTAGTCTCTAGTCTCGCGTCATCCTGACTCACATCCCGAGACCCAGCAGCTGCTACCACATCCCCCAGGCCTTACCACGTGCTCTCCAAGTTGCCGGAGTAACTGAAGAGGAGATCAGGGACATTAAGTGTTGTCCACCAGCCTCTAGAGGTGCGGTGGGCATGGTACGCCATCATGGTCCGCTCCCGGAAGGAGGGCCCGAAACTCCTGCCAATGAAAATGGGAAAGAGCATCAGCAATAAGGTTAGAAGAGCCGGGAACATGACGGGACCTGAAGAAGATGTTAAATTCGAGACAACGCAACACTAAATGCCGCAAGAGACCGAGAACCGGTAAGGACGAGGAAGACAGGATATTAATGCAGTGAGCAACACTCAGGTTATCCGTCCGGAAGCATATATGGCGATTAGCAAACTGGGAGCCGAAGATTTCCACTGCCACTATAATAGGAAAGAGTTCTAATAGCGTTAAATTCCTGCAAAGGCCGGACACTGACCAAGGCTTAGGCCACCGGGATGCGCAGCAGGAGTTCCCGAAAACAGCGCCAAAACCACGAGAACACGAGGCGTCAGTGAACAGGAAAAGTTCCGAATTAGTCGCCATGGTGACCGTTGTTGGAGGATAAAAATTCCTCCAGGATATGGAGCAACCTCTGGGGAGACAAGTATCGTAGTAATAAAGACCGTCAACATAGCAACCTAACAAGTGATAACAATCCGGGTGAACCGGGAGGAGGCGAAAGGCAGACTCGATATTCGACTTCACCAAAAGGGCCCCCCGACTTTCTGACCAAGGCAACCATCCTATCGAAGAAAACATAGGACAGCGATGCGTCCTCAGGAGGGATGGCATCGTTAACCAAGGTCCCCTTCGGGTGAGAAAGGTGATGGATCAAATGATATTTACCCGGTTAGGAACTACACCGAGGGGAGAAACTTGGAGGTTCGGGAAAGGCCGGGAAGTAAAGGGGCCCTCTATCCTACCCATGGAAACCTCTTGGAACACTTTTTCCCGAAGGGCCTCTGGATGCTCCCGAGCTGACTTAAGATTATGTGAAAAAACTAGTAGCCTGCTCAAAGCAAAAAGGATGAAAAACCGGAACATGAAGACGAAACGAAGCTGGGCAGCGTCAAGTTTATTGGGGTAGAGGTCTAGCCAAGGGGCAATCGCGGTGACGGTCACTGGGATCTTTAGGGTCACTGTCGTAGAGGGCTTCTGGGTTTTGGCCGGATGGCGGGTGCAACAAACGGCAGAGTGGAGGCCTCCGCCGGAGGAGCACTCAAGCTTGTACTTGCAGAGGCCTGCGAAACGGCAGTGACCCTCGTTGAACAACCAACAGACTCCAGGGCGACAGGTTTTCATCGTTAATATCAGCACACAATGAAGTACGTGGAAAGTTTAGAGGAAGAAAAAAATCTATGGCAAATATCTCTATCCACCTCCAAAATAATTGTCACAACGTCACAAAAATAAGGCAAATGACCCCGACTCAGTGTCGTAAAACTGGCACTTTTACAGCACCCACAGAGCAGAGACACATAAATGGGACTGAAATTGGAGGAAATTGTTTGAACCAATAGGATTGAGCAAAGTGCGGAGAAGGAAACCTGCGGCCATCGTAAGGAGAAGGAGTCCCAGCTGTAAAGGTTATGGGAGCCATTAAGTCATAAATCATGGAAGATACTCAGAAAGAAACAAATTAGTAGAAGACATTCAGGAGAGGAAAGGACACGTAATGCCAGAGGTGATGGGGGCGACGATCAATGAAAACACATTGTTACAAAGACGCAACCCAAACTTGTCTGAAGGATGATGGGAGAAGGTGGAAGGGACTGAGCTCTCCAGCTGCACCTCTCACCACACCGAGCGCCTCGTCCACATTATAGGTCATTGACTGAAAGGTCGGAGCAAAACATCTAAGAAAACGGATTCTGTGAATCTGGGTGAAAACCAATATGGTCGCCTTATGTGGCTGTCGGACCAATAGATGATGTATAGGTTCTGGGCATTCTGACATGATAAAATATTGCCCATCCACCCATTATTCCTTTGGCGCACTCCGAAGAGTTTAACCTGTGAGGAGCTGTGATGGAGGCAGGCAGGAAGGAGTGCATATGCAAGAAGCGTGGAGCCCACCAGGGCAGGTTTTCCGGGGTCACTATTCCTCCTGAATACTTTGATGCCAACCTCTAAAACGGAGCTTAGGGTTTGATATTTTGCATCTCTCGGCAGCTGATGACCATCGCTGACTGATTTCTGTCTGATAGCTACTGATATCATCCCTGGTGGGCTGCGGTGATTGAAGGGTAATTCAATTGTTATACCTGGTGGTCATGGGGCCAATCACCTTCATTATATATGGTACTTAAAGGGGTATTCCCATCTCAGACAACGGGGGCATATCGCTAGGATATGCCCCATTGTCTGATAGGTGCGGGTCCCACCGGAGAACGGAGCGGGGAGAGCTGTGGCTGGAGGACCCCAGATTTCCCAGGGTCCGTCCACCACCAAGCGCTGCTCCCCGCCTCTCCCATAGAAGTGAATGGGAGCGAACCGCGCATGCGCAGCGCCCGCTCCAATACATTTCTATGGGGCTGATGAGCCAGCGCTTGGCTATATTTGCCGGCCCTATAGAAAATGAATGGAGGGCGGCTGCGCATGCGCAGCGTGCCTTCCTTCACTTTCAAGGCTCCGGTCTCGATATAGGTGCGGGTCCCAGCGGTGGGACCCACACCTATCAGACAATGGGGGCATATTATAGCAATATTCCCCCATTGTCTGAGATGGGACAACCCCTTTAAGGGGCTAATAAGGACAATGTCCCTGGTGGTCTAGGGTACTGAAAGAGCCAATGCCAGAACCCATGGAGGCCTGAGCTGCTTCACAGCCCCCTCCTCCACTCATAGGTCATAGTCAAGCTCCACTTCCGGGAAACGTTCAGGAGGATAAAACTTCATCTTCTCACTAAGAGTACTTTCATACTTGCGGCAGGAAGGATCCGTCCTGCCGCAAGTGCCTGTGCACTGCCGTGCTGCCGCTCTGTCTCCATTGACTATAATGGGGCGGGGGGCGGAGCTACGGCGCATCACGGCACCGCACGGCAAAGATCGCCGGACTGAAAAGTCGGACATGCAGGACTTTTAGTCCGGCGATCTGCGCCCCCCGCACTGCCGTGCTGCGGTGTAGCTCCGCCCCCCGCCCCATTATAGTCAATGGAGACGGAGAGGCAGCACGGCAGTGCACGGGCACTTGTGGCAGGACAGATCCTTCCTGCCGCAAGTGTGAAAGCACCCTAATCCTGATAATAAAGGCTCCACACAAGGCACGCTTACCCTGCTCTCCCCAGCTGCTACCTAGTGCTGTCAGCAGGTCAGCATCATCAAAACTGCTGACAGACTCCTTTGAAAGTCAAGACGAGCTTTGACCAGAATGGGGATTCTTCTCCCATATGTGGCCCCTCGAGAACATCATTTCTTTGGGGATGCCACAGATAAGGCTACTTTCACACTTGCGTGGTTGGATCCCGACAGGCAGTTCCGTCGCATCCGGCAATCTGTACGCAAATGGATACCATTTGTAGACGGATGCGGATCCATCTCACAAATGCATTGCAATACCAGATGCGTCTCTCCGGTTGTCATCCAGAAAAACGGATCCGGTATTTATATTTTTTACATTTTTAAAGGTCTGCGCATGCGCAGACCAGAAGACCGGATCCATTAACGTGGTAATTTTAATGTCGGATCTGGCACTAATACATTTCAATGGAAATTATTGCCGGACCCGGCATTCCAGCAAGAGTTCCGGATTTTCTCCGGCCAGAAAACGTAAGAGGGACTGGACTGATGCATCCTGAACAGAATGCTCTCCATTCAGAATGCATTAGAATATAACTGATCAGTTTTTTTCCGGTATTGAGCCCCGAGGACGGAACTCAATACCGGAACAGAATAACGCTAGTGTGAGAGTACCCTAAGAGTCATAAATGTCTACTGGATACTTACACTTAAAGGGGTTGTCCGGACAAAGCCCCAAAAAGGCGACACCTGTAAAATGTAGCAAAATGAGATTAATGAAGTATGCTGACCATCGAAATTCTGCCCGCCATCGGGCGTCCCTAGAGATGCGCTGTGACCTGGGGAGCGGCCGCGCGGCACCGAGCAGAATTTGTATTGTAATTATATTGCAATTTCTATGAATAATTACAACCTATGGCGGAAGCTCATCGTCGCAGGATGAAGGCTTTTTCTTAGCAGCTGCCGTCACTCACAGCGATCGTCAATCGTATGGCGAAATGAAAACCGTGGTGTGGTTAGGTGCAAGGTACTGTGGTCGACGGGAGGTACGTGTCACCGAGGTTCCTGGCCTCGGTGAGGTAAGAGCCGGATTTTTGGTGTGTCAGCAGCAGCTAGTGCTGCTTGACACCTTGCTATTTAGTTTGGCTGCAAAGCCAATCCGGGCCGGCTCTTACTGGGAGTAGGCAAAGAGTTGGGTGGGTGCCTACTCCCCACGGTCCAGGCCGGGTTTTCCAGGGCCTTTATAACACAGCCAGCAGCTGGGTGTGGAGGGTGTGATTGTCCTGGAGCTGCTGTTAGACTGTTTCACTTGTGTTTGGAAGTTCTCTGGGCTGGAAGCAAGAACCAAGCAAGGAGGAGGGCAGACGACCTGGAAGCCTGACGGCGACTGTCTTACGGCTGGACTGACAGCCAGGTGTGAACCTGCATCTAAAAACCTCCCAGGTGACTGGAGCCTGTTTTGGACTGTCTTGTTTTTCCGCTTGATTTCTTATGTGTGTGAATTAACACCAAGAGACTGTTTTATTTTGTGCAAGTGTGAATAAAACACTGTTTATTGCACTATCTGGACTCCCTGTTTTGCCTCTAAACTGCACCCGCACTGCTGTCTACCAGAGCGACTCCCACATTTGGTGTCGGATGCGGGCATGCGCAGTGAGGCTGGCGTGACCGCCGAAGTTTGTTTTGTTTTGCTGGGCACAAGTGCATGGCATATATTAAGCCAGCAAAGCTACAAGTAGGAGTTGCTGGCAACATGGAGGCTGCTGTGAAAGCTCTCATAGAGGCTAACGTGCAGCAGCGGGAGACCAACCAGCTACTGTTACAGCATGTGATGGCGTTACAAGCTGCAGGAGCGTCCCACCACGACCATGATGCCCGGAGCGGTCCGTGCGGCGATCCCAAAGATGACCCCTTCGGACGACGTTGAGACATATCTGGCGGTCTTTGAGAAGGTAGCCGTGAGGGAAAAGTTACCCGTGACCAGTGGGCCGAGGTGGTCGCTCCGTTCCTGGCATCTGGGCCCCAGCAAGTTTTTGACTTGGCAGATGCCCAGGCTGCTGATTACCCCACGGTGAAGGGGAGATCCTGGCCAGATTGGGGGTAAGCGTGTTGGTCCGGGCTCAGCGGGTCCACCAGTGGGACTTTAAAACAGCTGAACCCGCCAGGCCGCAGTACTATGAGTTGCTGCATCGGTTGCAAAAGTGGCTGCAGCCTGATGTTCTAAGTCCGACTGCTATGCTGGACCGTCTACTGGCCGACATGTTCTGGAGGGCCCTGCCTTATCCCCTCCAACACTGGGTCGGCCAGGCATCTCCGGTAAGTGCCCTGGAGATGGTCGACCTGGTGGAGCGTTACGAGGCCACCAGAAACCTGCAGGGAATCTTGCTGGGAAGGGGTCAGTCAAACCCGGAGGCCTCCGCCCCAGTTCCGGCGTCCGGCGACAGAGAGGCCTGCACGGAATATACCCCCTGCGGATCCGCCTCCCGTGGTATGCTGGAGGTGTCAGGAGCCAGGCCACATCAGGGCCGACTGTCCGCATCGGGATGAGCCGATGGATGTGAACTATGGCTATCGCCACTCCCTGTATGCACGGAAGCTGTGCGCAACTGGCACCCGTGAGGGGCAGGACAATAACCACCTGTGTCAGGTAGAGGTGGGAGATTCTCTGGCGGTGGCCCTGCTGGACTCCGGGAGTCTAGTCTCCCTGGTAAGGGCTGCCCTGGTACGGCCTGTGGAGTATACCGGCCGTAAAATCGGGGTCCTGTGCATCCACGGAGACCTAAAAGACTACCCCACTGCACTAGTGACTTTGTCCACAGCGGCTGGTAAGTGGACCCACGAGGTGGCTGTTGCTACCAAACTCCCACATGAATTGATACTTGGGAGGGACTTCCCAGGTTTCCCGGCACTGTGGCCGGCGATAAAACTGTCTGATGGACCCGAGACAGGGGTAACCCTAGGAGAGTGGCCTGATACCACTGGAAGGCCAGAACCCTGGGAGCCCGAGTCTGAAGGGCCAGCGGTAGGGGTGACCACCACTGCTGCGGTAGAGGGGAGACAACCCCACTGAGTGTAATGGTGGGAGACACGGAGGACTTGCCACCGGGACCTGAGTTGGCAGACCTCAATGTCTCCGGGGAAAATTTTGGGACCGCACAACACCGGGACCAAACCCTAACCAGGGCCTGGGAAAGTGTCATAATAATTGATGGTAAACCCCAGAAACCTGGGGCTGAATTAATGTTTCCGCGATTCATTGTTCTTCAGGATATGTTGTATCGAGTGAACCAAATCCGAGGTGAGCCTGTTGAACAGTTGGTGGTGCCCACAGCGTATCGCAAGCTGGTCATGGAGCTTGCCCACCAACATGTTCTTGGGGGACACCTGGGGTGGCAGAAAACGCAGGACCGCATACTACAGCGATTTTACTGGCCCGGTTTGTTTAAGGAAGTAGAAGAGTATTGTAAGTCCTGTCCAACCTGTCAGATAACTAGCCCCCAGCCACATTTCCGTAGTCCTCTGGTACCTCTTCCAATTATTGAGGTCCCGTTTGAGCGAATCGCTATGGATCTAATTGGGCCTGTACCAAAGTCTGCCAGGGGCCACCAACACATTCTGGTAGTTCTCGACTATGCCACTCGATATCCGGAGGCGGTGCCTCTGCGACATACCTCAGCTAAGCTCATTGCCAAAGAGTTAATGGAAATGTTTTCCCGTGTGGGCCTGCCAAAAGAGGTTCTGACAGACCAAGGGACCCCTTTTATGTCCAAAGTAATGAAGGAACTGTGTAAATTGTTGCGTATAAAGCAGCTACGGACGTCCGTTTACCATCCGCAAACAGACGGTCTTGTCGAGAGGTTTAATCAAACTTTAAAAAACATGTTAAAAAGGGTGGTGTCCCGAGATGGGAAGGACTGGGATCTGCTTCTGCCCTATCTCATGTTCGCAGTGCGAGAGGTACCCCAGGCCTCTACTGGGTTCTCGCCCTTCGAACTGCTTTATGGCAGACACCCTCGAGGCCTGTTGGATATCGCCAAGGAAGCATGGGAACAACAGCCTGTCCCCCACAAAAGTGTCATTGAGTATGTCACCCAGATGCAGGAACGGATGGAAAGGGTGTTGCCGCTGGTCCGGGAGCATATGGAGGCAGCGCAACAGGCCCAGAGTAGGGTGTACAATCGTCAGGCTCGGGTACGGAGCTTCAACCCGGGAGATCGGGTTTTGGTTCTGGTGCCCACCCTTGACAGCAAGTTCCTAGCCAGGTGGCAGGGCCCCTATGAGGTTATTGAGAAGGTAGGGGAAGTAAATTACAAAGTACACCAGCCGGGGCGGCGCAAGCCGGAGCAGGTGTACCACGTGAATTTACTGAAGCCGTGGAAAGACAGGGACACGGCCGACGACAACAGCCCCCGGCCAGGGCTTCTAGGTGACAAGGGTCCAGCCCCACAGTTCGAGGCCTGCGAAGCGGTAACCACGGTAAAAATCGCAGACAGCCTGTCTTCCAAACAAGTTCAGGAAGTCAGGGAGTTCCTCAGTCGGAACACGGATGTGTTCTCGGACCTCCCTGGCCGCACGTCTCTCATCCAACATGACATCGTCACTGAGCCTCAGGCCAAGATCCGGTTAAAACCCTACCGGGTACCCGAGGCTCGGCGACGGGCCATCGCGGAGGAAGTGCAGTTAATGTTGAAGCTCGATGTCATTGAGGAGTCGAAAAGTGAGTGGGCCAGTCCCATAGTCCTAATACCCAAGCCGGATGGGACGTTGCGGTTCTGCAATGATTTTCGCAAATTAAATGAAGTGTCCAAGTTCGATGCGTATCCCATGCCCCGGGTAGACGAGCTTGTTGAGAATTTAGGGCAAGCCCGTTATTTTTCTGTGCTAGACCTCACTAAAGGATACTGGCAGGTACCCTTAACTGAGGCGGCCAAGGAAAAAACGCTTTGTTACCCCGCAGGGCCTGTATCATTACAAGGTGTTACCCTTTGGCCTGCATGGCGCCCCGCCACCTTCCAAAGGTTAATGGATATTGTACTGCGACCTCATCGTCGGTGCGCTCGGCCTACTTAGATGATGTAGTCATCCACAGCACTGACTGGGAAAGCCATTTGCCCAAAGTGCAGGCGGTTGTGGATGCCCTGAGGAAAGCTGGACTAACCGCCAATCCAAAGAAGTGTGCGATTGGGTTGGAAGAGACCAAATACCTGGGATATGTTATTGGGCGGGGAGTCATCAAGCCGCAGGTAACTAAAGTAGAAGCCATACGTAACTGGCCCCGACCGGTCACTACCAGGCAGGTAAAATCGTTCCTGGGGATTGTAGGGTACTACATGAGGTTTGTGCCCCACTTTGCCACGATAGCAGCACCATTGACAGACCTATTGAAGGGACGAAAGTCCGGAAAGGTTCACTGGAGTGAGAAGGCAGAAGAGGCTTTCTCTGCATTGAAGTCGGCCCTGTGTGGGTCCCCGGTTTTGGTGACACCCGACTTCAACAGGGAATTCATAGTACAGACGGATGCCTCAGAGGTAGGCCTTGGTGCTGTATTGTCTCAGGAGGTCAACGGGGAAGAACATCCCGTTGTCTTCCTGAGCCGTAAGCTCAGTCCCGCCGAGACCAGGTATAGCATAGTGGAGAGGGAGTGCCTGGCTATCAAGTGGGCACTCGAATCTCTCCGCTACTACCTGTTAGGGAGGAGGTTCCGTCTGGTGACCGACCATTCCCCTCTCAAGTGGATGAGCCAGGCAAAGGAGAGGAATGCTCGGGTCACCAGGTGGTTCCTATCCCTGCAGAACTTCAAGTTCTCCGTGGAACACAGGGCAGGCCGCTTGCAGGGAAATGCAGATGCCCTGTCCCGCGTCCACTGCCTCACATGTGTTCACCCCTCAGGGTTGAACAAAGGGGGTATGTGGTAAGGTGCAAGGTACTGTGGTCGACGGGAGGTACGTGTCACCGAGGTTCCTGGCCTCGGTGAGGTAAGAGCCGGATTTTTGGTGTGTCAGCAGCAGCTACTGCTGCTTGACACCTTGCTATTTAGTTTGGCTGCAAAGCCAATCCGGGCCGGCTCTTACTGGGAGTAGGCAAAGAGTTGGGTGGGTGCCTACTCCCCACGGTCCAGGCCGGGTTTTCCAGGGCCTTTATAACACAGCCAGCAGCTGGGTGTGGAGGGTGTGATTGTCCTGGAGCTGCTGTTAGACTGTTTCACTTGTGTTTGGAAGTTCTCTGGGCTGGAAGCAAGAACCAAGCAAGGAGGAGGGCAGACGACCTGGAAGCCTGACGGCGACTGTCTTACGGCTGGACTGACAGCCAGGTGTGAACCTGCATCTAAAAACCTCCCAGGTGACTGGAGCCTGTTTTGGACTGTCTTGTTTTTCCGCTTGATTTCTTATGTGTGTGAATTAACACCAAGAGACTGTTTTATTTTGTGCAAGTGTGAATAAAACACTGTTTATTGCACTATCTGGACTCCCTGTTTTGCCTCTATACTGCACCCGCACTGCTATCTACCAGAGCGACTCCCCACAGTGGTCACCTGACCAGAGTCTCTTAGAAACGAGGTGAAATGCCTGTTGATGTCTACGTAGACACACGGCTTGAAACGTCGCGTCCTTCTCTGTGACCGCAGCTCCTGCACCTGAAACAGCGCCGGAATGTAGCCGAATGTGAGTGGGCAGCGAGTGACGCCAGCGTGAAGTGCCCGCCAGGAATCAGCGCTCTGCGACTCCGCCGATTATATACAGCGCAAACATGAAAGAAACTATTTTCCGAGGAGCCGATTCTGTGACTCAGCGGCAGGAAATTCTCAAAACAGACTGAAAATTGGTAAAAAAAAAAAAGATTAAAATAAATTTGTCTCCAGAGGGTCACATGTGAAGGAGATTTCTCAAAAATATAAGAAATGCAAAAAATCTTATGGTGGAAATCTGCGCGGTCTATGATTCCAACATCCATAACTGACATGTATGTAATCTTATCATGTGTGTTACTGTCTGCTGAGCCAAGGCTCATACATACACACATGCAGACAGGCTCATACATACACACATGCAGACAGGCTCATACATACACTCATGCAGACAGGCTCATACATACACTCATGCAGACAGGCTCATGCATACACACATGCAGACAAGCTCATACATACACACATGCACATGCAGACAGGCTCATACATACACACATGTACATGCAGACAGGCTCATACATACAGACATGCACATGCAGACAGGCTCATACATACACACATGCAGACAGGCTCATACATACACACATGCACATGCAGACAGGCTCATACATACACACATGTACATGCAGACAGGCTCATACATACACACATGTACATGCAGACAGGCTCATACATACAGACATGCACATGCAGACAGGCTCATACATACACACATGCACATGCAGACAGGCTCATACATACACACATGCACATGCAGACAGGCTCATACATACAGACATGTACATGCAGACAGGCTCATACATACACACATGCACATGCAGACAGGCTCATACATACACACATGCACATGCAGACAGGCTCATACATGCACACATGTACATGCAGACAGGCTCATACATACAGACATGCACATGCAGACAGGCTCATACATACACACATGCACATGCAGACAGGCTCATACATGCACACATGTATATGCAGACAGGCTAATGCATACACACATGTACATGCAGACAGGCTCATGCAGACATGCATGTACATGCAGACAGGCTCATACATGCACACATGTACATGCAGACATGCATACATGCACAGTACATGCATGCACACATGTACATGCAGACAGGCTCATACATACACACATGTACATGCAGACAGGCTCATACATACACACACATGTACATACAGACAGGCTCATACATACACACATGTACATGCAGACAGGTCATACATACACACATGTACATGCAGACAGGCTCATACATACACACATGTACATGCGGACAGGCTCATACATACACACATGCAGACAGGCTCATACATACACACATGTACATGCAGACAGGCTCATACATACACACATGCACATGCAGGCAGGCTCATACATACACACATGCACATGCAGACAGGCTCATACATACACACATGCACATGCAGACAGGCTCATACATACAGACATGTACATGCAGACAGGCTCATACATACACACATGCACATGCAGACAGGCTCATACATACACACATGCACATGCAGACAGGCTCATACATGCACACATGTATATGCAGACAGGCTAATGCATACACACATGTACATGCAGACAGGCTCATGCAGACATGCATGTACATGCAGACAGGCTCATACATGCACACATGTACATGCAGACAGGCTCATACATACACACATGTACATGCAGACAGGCTCATACATACACACACATGCACACTGACACACACCATAGGCCCTCGTGCACACTGGTACATCCACACAGGCGCGCTGCTTCTCATACGCTCGGTATTTGTTTCCGTATTCCTTACAGCTGCACAATTACAGGGATTGTAAGCCCATCCCCCGCTGCTCGGAAACCTGTGGGGACCCTCTTTCGAGGTACGGGAAGGATTGTTTGTCGTTGCGTTCGCTTTCTCTGGATTCGGCGCTATTATTATTATCACTGTTACATAAACATCTGTCGTGTGCCCTATTATAACGTGCCATGAGGGGGCGGCTGCCGCGCGCACTTTACGGGGACTTGTTTTGCTTTTACAGAACGTTCTGCGTCCGCCCTGCATACATAAAGAATATTATAAAGCCGGAGGAGGTGTGCAGCGACGAGCAAGCATGCAGTGCGGAATTCTCTGATTCATCCTGGTTTCTTTATCACAAAGTCGATCAAAAAGATCCAGAATTTTTTACTATGGTGTGATTAAGTGACAACCAGACTCATGCATGAATATTAATGAGAGGTTGTCAGAGCCCCCGCCCCTAGCTGAAGGGCAGATGCTCCCTATAGGACACTTGGATGTATTCACTTTCTCCAAAGCAAGTCCTGATTTAAAATTTCCATTTTGTGTATTCAGCTCCTATGCAGATGTATGTGTCTCCATGGTAACAGACTACAAACCAACCCTGTGTAGTCTGATCTTGCAGTCAAGTCTTACTTCTCCTTCTTGACAATCTGCATTCGTAAGGAGAAGCAAATAAAAAAAAACATGACATTTGACTGCGGGGAAAGTGCTGTGTAACTGCGGAGACTCATAGGTCTGCCTAGGAGCTGTATACACAAAATGGTAGGAGATTTTGAATCAAGGCTGTAGGTGAAGGTGCTTCTTTCTCTTAAATGGATTCAAAGCATACCAATATTGGTGAAGTGCACGTAGTTTAAGGAAAGGGGAGCACGTATTAGGATTTATTGCCCTCGGGGTAACAGGGAGGAGGCAGAATATGAGGGCTACTTTACGGCGCACACAAAAGGCGAAGGATTGTCAGATCGTCAGGCCACTTATCTGCTGAGATTCACAAACATTTGCAATTCAGAGAAGCCGCCCCGTGTGTGACTGATCGTTTACGTGTCCTTCACTTGACCGGGGATAGCGATGTCATGCCGGAGATGATGAGGGTATTAGGCTGCCAATCACGACTGGCAGTGCAAATATTAGGCCGGGCTCCTGCTCTGTCATGTCACCTTCATCTAGCCCATGGCTGAAAGACAAATGTCTCAGGTCCGTGGTCAAGAATTGTAATGTAACATGAACCGTGCCTATGTTATATCAGTGATCTTCCACCTCAGCCTCCCCCCCCCCCCCCACCCCCAATGCACACCTTTCAGCTGCAATCTATTTTTACAGGGAGTAATCCAACTTCTGTCCACCAGCTGGACAGAATAGCCACATCTACCACAAGCTGTAGGTGCAAATTGTGAGCCGGGGCCTGCAGAACGACACATACTGGTCTAAGGCATATGAGAGGCTGCAGGCTGCACCCTGCGCAGCAGCATGCAGCATGTCACAGGCCGCGAGAAAACATTACCTCACAACCTAAATGCATCCTACTGATATTGTATTATTCAAACGCCTACAAGAGTTGGTAGTGACTAGTGACATTAGTAATGCTGGGACGGCGGCTATGTTGAGTGTCACCGAGCTTTGCATAATGTATAGTCTGTATGTAGTGAGCTCTCTCTAGTGGTGGCTGTATAATCTCTATGTAGTGAGCTCCCTGTAGTGGTGGCTGTATAATCTGTATATAGTGAGCTCCCTCTAGTGGTGGCTGTATAATCTGTATGCACTGAGCTCCCTCTAGTGGTGACTGTGTAATCTGTATATAGTAAGCTCCCTCTAGTGGTGGCTGTATAATCTGTATGTAGTGAGATCCCTCTAGTGGTGGCTGTATAATCTGTATGTAGTGAGCTCCCTCTAGTGGTGGCTGTATAATCTGTATATAGTGAGCTCCCTCTAGTGGTGGCTGTATAATCTGTATGTGGTGAGCTCCCTCTAGTGGTGGCTGTATAATCTGTATGTAGTGAGCTCCCTCTAGTGGTGGCTGTATAATCTGTATGTAGTGAGCTCCCTCTAGTGGTGACTGTATAATCTGTATGTAGTGAGCTCCCTCTAGTGGTGGCTGTATAATCTGTATGTAGTGAGCTCCCTCTAGTGGCGGCTATATATTCTGTATGTACTGCGCTTCCTCTAGTGGTGACTATAAAATCTGAATGTAGTGAGCTCCCTCTAGTGGTGGCTGTATAATGTGTGTGTAGTGAGCTCCCTCTAGTGGTGACTGTATAATCTATATGTAGTGAGCTCCCCCTAGTGGTGGCTGTATAATCTGTATGTAGTGAGCTCCCTCTAGTGGTGGCTGTATAATCTGTATGTAGTGAGCTCCCTCTAGTGGTGGCTGTATAATGTGTATGTAGTGAGCTCCCTCTAGTGGTGGCTGTATAATTTGTATGTAGTAAGCTCCCTCTAGTGGTGATTGTATAATCTGTAAGTAGTGAGCTTCTTCTAGTGGTGACTGTATAATCTGTATGTAGTGAGCTCCCTCTAGTGGTGGCTGTATAATCTGTATGTAGTGAGCTCCCTCTAGTGGTGACTGTATAATCTGTATATAGTGAGCTCCCTCTAGTGGTGGCTGTATAATCTGTATGTAGTGAGCTCCCTCTAGTGATGGCTGTATAATCTGTATGTAGTGAGCTCCCTCTAGTGGTGGCTGTATAAACAGTAAGTAGTGAGCTCCCTCTAGTGATGGCTGTATAATCTGTATGTAGTGAGCTCCCTCTAGTGGTGCCTGTATAATCTGTACGTAGTGAGCTCCCTCTAGTGGTGGCTGTATAATCTGTACGTAGTGAGCTCCCTCTAGTGGTGGCTGTATAAACAGTAAGTAGTGAGCTCCCTCTAATGGTGGCTGTATAATCTGTATGTAGTGAGCTCCCCCTTGTGGTGACTTCATAATCTGTATGTAATGAGCTCCCCCCTAGTGGTAACTGTATAATCTGTATGCAATTAGCTCCCTCTAGTGGAGACTATATAATCTGCATGTAATGATCTCCCTCTAGTGGTGGCTGTATGATCTGTATGTAGTGAGCTCCCTCTAGTGGCGGCTATATATTCTGTATGTACTGCGCTTCCTCTAGTGGTGACTATATAATCTGCATGTAGTGAGCTCCCTCTAGTGGTGGCTGTATAATGTGTGTGTAGTGAGCTCCCTCTAGTGGTGACTGTATAATCTATATGTAGTGAGCTCCCCCTAGTGGTGGCTGTATAATCTGTATGTAGTGAGCTCCCTCTAGTGGTGGCTGTATAATCTGTATGTAGTGAGCTCCCTCTAGTGGTGGCTGTATAATGTGTATGTAGTGAGCTCCCTCTAGTGGTGGCTGTATAATTTGTATGTAGTAAGCTCCCTCTAGTGGTGATTGTATAATCTGTAAGTAGTGAGCTTCTTCTAGTGGTGACTGTATAATCTGTATGTAGTGAGCTCCCTCTAGTGGTGGCTGTATAATCTGTATGTAGTGAGCTCCCTCTAGTTGTGGCTGTATAATCTGTATGTAGTGAGCTCCCTCTAGTGGTGGCTGTATAATGTGTGTGTAGTGAGCTCCCTCTAGTGGTGGCTGTATAACCTGTATGTAGTGAACTCCCTCTAGTGGTGACTGTATAATCTGTATGTAGTGAGCTCTCTCTAGTGGCTGCTGTATAATCTGTATGTAGTGAGCTCTCTCTAGTGGTGGCTGTATAATCTGTATGTAGTAAGCTCCCTCTAGTGGTGATTGTATAATCTGTAAGTAGTAAGCTTCTTCTAGTGGTGACTGTATAATCTGTATGTAGTGAGCTCCCTCTAGTGGTGACTGTATAATCTGTATGTAGTGAGTTTCCCCTAGTGGTTACTCTATAATCTGTATGTAGTGAGTTCCCTCTAGTGGTGGCTGTATAATCTGTATGTAGTGAGCTCCCTCTAGTGGTGGCTGTATAATCTGTATGTAGTGAGCTCCCCCTAGTGGTGGCTGTATAATCTGTATGTAGTAAGCTCCCTCTAGTGGTGATTGTATAATCTTTAAGTAGTGTGCTTCTTCTAGTGGTGACTGTATAATCTGTATGTAGTGAGCTCCCTCTAGTGGTGGCTGTATAATCTGTATGTAGTGAGCTCCCTCTAGTTGTGGCTGTATAATCTGTATGTAGTGAGCTCCCCCTGGTGGTGGCTGTATAATCTGGAAGTAGTGAGCTCCCTCTAGTGATGGCTGAGTAATCTGTATGTAGGGAGCTCCCTCTAGTGGTGGCTGTATAATCTGTAAGTAGTGAGCTCCCCCTAGTGATGGCTGTATAATTTGTATGTAGTTAACTCTGTGTAGTGGTGGTTGTATATTCTGTATGTTATGAGCTGCCCCTAGTGGTGACTGTATAATCTGTATGTAGTGAGCTCCCTCTAGTGGTGGATGTATAATCTGTATATAGTGAGCTCCCTCTAGTGGTGACTGTATAATCTGCATGCAGTGAGCTCCCCCCCAGTGGTGGCTGTATAATCTGTATGTAGTGAGCTCCCTCTAGTGGTGGCAGCAGTATGATCTGTATGTAGTGAGCTCCCTCTAGTGGTGGCTGTATAATCTGTATGTAGTGAGCTCCCTCTAGTGGTGGCTGTATAATCTGTATGTAGTGAGCTCCCTCTAGTGGTGGCTGTATAATCTGTATGTAGTGAGCTCCCTCTAGTGGTGGCTGTATAATCTGCATGTAGTGATGCGAGCAGGCAGACTGTTATAGAAGCTCAGACTCTATAAATATAGATTATGTCAGGGATCTGCACATACCATTGAGGCAAAAATATGATAAAATCATGTGAAAATTGGAAAATCCCTGTAAGGTAAACATGATTTTATCCAAGAATGATGGAGATCAGTTCCCGTCTCTTTGGAACTTTCTAATTTCTCTATAAATCAGACATTCAAAAAATAATGTAATAGGAAATGAATGACTTGTTCTGAACCAAGGTAAACCTACAGGAAATATGGGGGTGCCCCTCCCCCGTCATCCATACCTAACAATGTGACATTGGCCTCGTCCATACATAGTTATGATGCAATGAGGATGAGTATTAGGCCTAATTCACACGTCCGTAGTGTGTTTTGCGGAAACACGGATCCGCAAAACATGGACGGCTGCAATGTGCTGTCACTATTAGAAAATGCTGGCACTATATAGAGAATGCCTTTTCTTGTCCGCAATTGCGGACAATAATAGGACATGTTCTATTTTTTTGCGGAAACAGAAACGCGGATGCGGAAACACGGATTCGGAAATGCGGATGCGGACATCACATAGTGTGCTGTCCACATCCATTCCTGCCCCTTTGAAATGAGTGGGTCTGCAACTCTTCTGCAAAATTGCGGATGGGATGTGGATCCATTTTGCGGACGTGTGAATTAGGCCTTAGAGTCTGAACCCCCTAAATGCATCCACAAATACCAGTAATTAGACCCCCTCCCCCCCTCCCCTCCCCCCCTCCTGGAGAAAGGTCTCAGATCATTTCGTTTGGATGCTCTTCCAGTATTAAGGGAAACACAATGTGCATAAATTGTGACAGCGCCATCATAAATTATTCCTACCGAATGATATTTAAACTTTTTCGGAAATGATGAAAGTCGGAGCGAGTTCAGTCAACAATACCGGGTGATTGGAAAAAGGAGTCGCCTAATTACCAGCCAGAAAAGACGGCAGCTGGAGAGAAGACCGGGGAAGGGAAGACGCACAGGATGGAACGAGGGGCAGAGCGCTCTCCTTGGAACAAGTTATTTACAATTCAGAAGACTGAGGATCCATCATCATCATCATCATCCGAGGAGCAGAATGTGCCGCTCCCCTCCACCCTTCCAATTATGAGCCACTTGTGCCGCCTCTTGTCTCACCCTCTGCCATTTCTTTACACCAGCTCCTCCCCTCCCTCCCCCATTTGGCGTTCTCCTTTCCATCCCCTATCATTATCTTCTCTCACTATTTATAACTCATCCTCCATAACATTCTGGTATCAAGGAGACAAACAATCACAACGGCTTCTGTTTACACCATTGTCATGCAACACTGTAGCAAGATGTCATAATATCAAGGGAAAGGGGGTTTTCCAATTGTATGCAAATTGAATGAAAAGTTTTGCAAGTTTTTTTTATTTATAATTATAAGACTTTCCATTTGTTGCCATTTTTTTCAAGATCTGCTTGCCGTGTTCACAATCATAGGCTGAAAAGCCATCCTGGCCTAAAACTTCTCTAGCTGAGGGTTTGTTACAGTTGTAATCAGCCTAGACCAGGGGTAGGCAACCTCAGGCACTCCAGCTGTTATGAAACTACAACTCCCAACATGCATACTTCCCCTGCTTTGGCACTCCAGCTGTTCTGAAACTACAACTCTCAGCATGCATACTTCCCCTGCTCTGGCACTCCAGCTGTTCTGAAACTACAACTCTCAGATTGCATACTTCCCCTGCTCTGGCACTCCAGCTGTTCTGAAACTACAACTCCCAACATGCATACTTCCCCGACTCTGGCACTCCAGCTGTTTTGAAACTACAACTCCCAGCATGCGTACTTCCCCTGCTCTGGCACTCCAGCTATTATGAAACTACAACTCCCAGCATGCGTACTTCCCCTGCTCTGGCACTCCAGCTATTATGAAACTACAACTCTCAGCATGCGTACTTCCCATGCTCTGGCACTCCAGCTATTATGAAACTACAACTCCCAGCATGCGTACTTCCCCTGCTCTGGCACTCCAGCTGTTATGAAACTACAACTCTCAGCATGCGTACTTTCCCTGCTCTGGCACTCCAGCTATTATGAAACTACAACTCTCAGCATGCATACTTACCCTGCTCTTCTCAGAACTCTGGGGATTGTAGTTTCAGAACAGCTGGAGTGCCTAAGGTTGCTGACCCCTGGCCTAGACTGTGAGCTGAATTGCATGTACTCAAAAGTCATGTATTGCATCTGCACTGATACACTGAAACGAACAATCAGGACTGAAAAGAGATTTCTGCCGCTGCTGTGATTATAATTGGATGCAACTGTAACAAACCTTGTGAAAAAGACTGAGTCTAGCACTCACCTCCCCCTGGAGGCCTTACCCTGTCAATCAAGTGCAGAGGGGAGTGGAGCGGAAAAGCTAAGGTGCACAGAACAGCTGGAGCCCGCCCTCAGTGCACTTAATCCCTAATTTGCATAATTTTGAAAAACATTTTTTCCTAAATGCAGTAATGGATTGACGTAAGAAATATATATGTTATCAATCAGCAGGGTCAGTCCTGCCAGGTGGTCTGTCTGATTGAATAGGGTTGATGCTGCTGACAGGTGTCCATTAATAAAGTAGTGTACGGGATCGGGCACCCCACTTCTTGGGGTCAGTGCATGTGCCATGGAAGTCTGTTTGGGCTGTGGAGGAGGAATTTGGGGAAAGGTAATGCAATAACGTTTCCATGTTTCCATCTATAAAGGCCGGCGATGTCCCTTGTGGAATGTGACGACTTTACCTCCGACCGTGCAGTAAAAATCTGCAGAATTTATGAAAACTGGGGGATATTTTATTCATGACAGAAAGTAAGATGCTGTGAATCATCTGCTGGTGAAGCCTCGGTTACACCCCCCGTGTCGGGTACTGTAGTGATGCTGGGTCAGCAGTCCTGGACATGGTCCCAACAAAAAATACAGAAGCCCCCTGGTGGCTGTTCCAGTCATTGCATCCCTCCCCATCAGGACTCGTTCAACCTTGTGAAGGTCCCTTCTTTGGTTTGTTTCAGGGGCCACCATCACCGTCCCTGCGCCCTGCCTACATTATAAATACAACACATGACACGACCGACTCATTGACAATTAAGTTGACATTTGATGAGGTTTTTTTCTCATTAGGATTTTGGTGCCGCAAAAGGTCAAATTCTGCAAGTCGTGACATTTCCGCTAATTACACATGAAAGACAAATAAGCCCCATGTTGTCATTTGGGATTTCAGGACTGCTTGTTTCAGAGCGGCTATAGACCCGGGTCACCCCTCCCCCACACCTCGCCTCTACCTGCCGTATTTCTAAGATAAGCGCCCCTTTAGCATTTGACCTCGTTGTCCCCCATAAGTCCCCTCTTCCTCCCAACTCCGGTCTGTTCTGCTGCTGGTTTAATCAAAGGGCAAGAGGTTTCCTTGCCTGGAGCGACCCATTATACCTGCTAGTAATGGTGGGAGGCGGGAGGCTAGCGTCTACCTCAACCTCATAGTGTCCTGGGAAGCAATGGTCTCTAAACCATAAGAGACCTTTATATAAAAACTTAAACCATAAGAGACTGTTACATAAAAACCTAAAGGAGAAGAGACCTTTATATAAAAACCTAAAGGAGAAGAGACTGTTATATAAAAACCTAAAGGAGAAGAGACCTTTATATAAAAACCTAAAGGAGAAGAGACCATTATATAAAAACCTAAAGGAGAAGAGACTGTTATATAAAAACCTAAACCATAAGAGACCTTTATATAAAAACCTAAAGGAGAAGAGACTGTTACATAAAAACCTAAAGGAGAAGAAACCTTTATATAAAAACCTGCAGCAAAGGAGACCGTTATATAAAAACATAAACCATAAGAGACCGTTATATAAAAACCCCATTCTGAGTCTAGAATTTAGTTTTTTCTTTGAGATAAAGATCTTCAAAATATAATGTATCTATAATCCACCTATGGACAAACAGATCGACTTAGTCCTCCTGCACATGGCGGTTGTGCGGCCAATTCCGTGCGGCGGCCGGGATGGATCGAGACCCATTCAAGTTGACATTTTCTATTTTTTTGCGGTGCGGAGGCACGGGCGCAAACACCACGGAAGCACTCCGTAATGAATGGGTCCGCATCCGTGATGCCCACGGTGCCCACATATTGCGGAGCCAGTGTTTGCGGGCTGCAATACGGCCATGGCCACGCAACGGCTGTGTGCATGAGGTCTTAGATACAGGAATGAGCAGACAGTATCACACATGATTGGATTAGATACACTGTTCAGCAGACAGTATCACGTGGCAGGCTTCCATACACAGCAGCAGACAGTATCACACAAGGTAGGATTAGATACAGTGCACGGACAGTATCACAATGGATAGGATTAGATACAATGGATTCACATATGACAGACTTAGATACAGAGGCTCAGTAGACTGTACCACACATAATAGCTTAAAGACAGCAGCTCAGCAGACAGTATCACACATGGTAGGATTAGATACACAGCTCAGCAGAAAGTATCACACATGGTAGGATTAGATACACAGCTCAGCAGACAGTATAGGATTAGATACACAGCTCAGCAGGCAGTATCACACAGGATAGGATTAGATACACAGCTCAGCAGACAGTATCACATATGGTAGAATTAGATACACAGCTCAGCAGACAGTATCACACAGGATAGGATTAGATACACAGCTCAGCAGACAGTGTCACACAGGATAGGATTAGATACACAGCTCAGCAGACTGTATCAAACATGATAGGCTTAGGGTGGGTTCACATCTGGTTATAACGGAAAATAACGGAATCCATAAGACGGAAGTCAAAACGGAAGCTTTTAAGAGGCATTCCGTTTTGATCCGTCTGGTTCCCGTTATGCAAGACGGAAAACAAAGTTCGTCATAATGCAAGTCTATGGGCAGCATAAAGGATCCGTTCTGCTTCCCATAGACTTGTATTATGAAGGATCAAAACGGAATGCCTCTTAAAAGCTTCCGTTTTGACTTCCATCTTATGGATTCCGTTATTTTCCGTTATAACCGTGTTATAACAGAAAGCCATAACGGAATCCAGAACGCAGATGTGAACCCACCCGTAGATACACAGTTCAGCATCATGTGCAGCATTCGGTGGGTCGGGCAGTGCAATATGCGGGGTGACCACCGCTATAAGGCGCTCTCTCCCTTCCCCCTTCATACATGGCGGAGGCAGCTGTAAGATGTAGTTCGGAGTCCGCTGAGAGTCGTCTTTGATTCTTCTTCTTTCATAAGTCATTTAAGTTGTTTCGTTCCTCTCAGTGGGAGCGCGGTGGAGATTCATTATAGATTCGCTGCACCGTCCCGCACACTGCGCCGCAGACAGACCGTTAAACCTGCCTGAACCAGAAACAATGATTATTTCTGAATTATGATCTGGAACAGGAGAACGACGCGGACTCTCCAGCTCCTGGACAAGCGTGACAGATGCCAGAGGCGCCACTTATCACCTGCTTTGAATTTCTTGATATTATAAGCCATTTGCATTTTGTATTATCTGCATCGTTCTTGGTTCCTGGTTACAATAACGGACAGAAGTGTAACTTATAGCCCTGGGGCTCCCGAAGAAAATTCAATCACAGGGCCCCCACCTATCATGCATCATGAACAGTTCTGGTCTTCTCACATAGGGAGAGGGACATTATGTCCCCCCAGGAACCTGGATACAACCCAAACCTCTGCGCCCCCTACAGTTACACCCCTGATGATGGACACAAAGGGGTGGGGGCTGTGTCCATGGTTCACTATTAAAGGGGACGTTAAAGATCATTGAAATCTAAGATGTGCCCCCCCGATGCAGTGCATCTTATAAAGGGAATACTAGTGAGTGCTCACTAGTCTGCAGGCGGCGGGGAAGTGGAGTGCTGTGAGCGGCTGAGCGCTGTACTCACCTCTCCCCGCTCGCTCTTCTCAGGTCCCGCGCTGCTGTGTCCTGGCTGCCTACAGAGTCAGGACGTACAGCGCACTGACTGACACTGCAGGCAGGTGACTGTGCCGCGCGGGCCCTGAGAAGAGAGCAAGAGACTGCCGGACCAGGAGAGTGGTCTGATATGGGGATCTGAGAGGTCTAATGGCTAATATGGTGGTCTGGAGTTCTAATGGGGGTTTGATATGGGGGGTCTGGAGGGCAAATGGGGTTCTGGTCTGAGGTCTGATATGGGGAGTCTGAGAGGTCGAAATGGGGGTCTAAATGTCTGGTTTGAGGTCTGATATGGGGATCTGAAGGTCTGGTCTGGTATGGGGGTCTGGAGGTCCAATGGGAGTCTGCTCTGAGGTCTGATATGGGGATCTAATGGGGGTCTGGTCTGAGGCATAATATGGGGGTCTGTAGGTCTAATGAGGGTCTAGTCTGAGGTCTGATATGTGGTGGTCTCATCACAGTTTTGATATGTGGGTCTGATCTGACGTATGAGATGGGGGATCACATCAGAGGTTTCATATGGGGGTCTAATCTGGGGTCTGATACGGGGGTCTGATCTGAAAGGGGTATTTTTCGTACTGGTGCACACTATAAGGGGTCGTTTTTGTACTGGCAAATATAAGGTGGTATTTTTTTATTGACACACATTATAAGGAGAATTATTACTACTGGGGGGTTATGGGAAAGATGATTACTATTATGGGCACAGTGGAGGCATTATTACTATTGGGGGCACTGTTAACACTATGCGCTCTGGCAGATAATTATTTCTATTGGTGGGACTTTTCATGTGGACGTTTTCTGCAGTACAGTATCTGGTGGCAGGATTGGATGTTAAGAAGGTGGGAGGATGATGGAAAAGTAGGAAACTAAGATGTCTGTTTGTCAAACACTGCAGAGACGAGGCGCGGCTGAAAGAAATCATCATGGCGGTCTGGTCTGAATGGAGAAGATGAGGAAAGAGAATGTCTACATTAGAGGAGACATCACTGGATGTAAGAGGTACATAGGAGGCGCTGTATTACCCTGTATTATTTGTATAATGTTTTCCGCGTATGTCTGTAAAGGGGTTGTTCGCTTTTCCTTAGGATAGGTCATCAGTATTTGATCAGTGGGGGTCCGACTCCAAAACCCTCGCCAATCAGCTGTTTGATAAGACGGCAATGTTCTAAAGAACGCTGCCTTCTCTGCTCTGTTTGCCTGCTCATCGCAGTGTAACCAAAGGGGCTAGGATATGCCCCCATTGTCTGATAGATGCGGGTCCCACCTCTGGGATCCGCACCTACAACGAGAAGGGAGCGGGGAAATTAATGGAGGGCGCAATGCGCATGTGAAGCCGCCCTCCAATAATTTCAATGGGGCTGCCGAAAATCTTGAACAGATGGAGCCGTCCCATAGAAGTGAATGGGGACGCCGTACTTTTAATTACACTGCTCACCACTTCAATGGCTGCGTTGAGGAGGTAAACAGAGCAGAGAAGGTGGCACTTGTATATGCGCTGAGTCCTCTTCAACCAGCTGATCGGTGGGGTTGCTGGGGATAGGTCATCAATAGTAAGAAAAGAGGACAACCCCTTCAACAGCAGGGCTGGAGGGAAAGGGTTAGGCTGAGAATTTGGCATGGGTGGGGGGTTCAATTTTTACTTCAGGCAGTAGAAAGGATAGATGCACACCTGCCCGTGGACACTGGGGAGAGGGGGAAGGGGGGGTCACAAGCTGAACTCTATCACTAGGGCCCATGAACCTTTAGCTACACCCCTGGCTTTCACAGACAGCACTGCTCCACCTCTGGAGACCCAGGTATTCTTGGACAGCACTGCTCCACCTCTGGAGACCTGGGATTTCACAGACAGCACTGCTCCACCTCTGGAGACCCAGGTATTCTTGGACAGCATTGCTCCACCTCTGGAGACCCAGGTATTCCTGGACAGCACTGCTCCACCTCTGGAGACCCAGCTATTCTTGGACAGCACTGCTCCACCTCTGGAGATCCAGGCTTTCACATACAGCACTGCTCCACCTCTGGAGACCCAGGTATTCCTGGACAGCACTGCTCCACCTCTGGAGATCTGGGATTTCACTGACAGCACTGCTCCACCTCTGTAGATCCAGGCTTTCACATACAGCACTGCTCCACCTCTGGAGATCCAGGCTTTCACATACAGCACTGCTCCACCTCTGGAGACCCAGGTATTCCTGGACAGCACTGCTCCACCTCTGGAGATCCAGGTATTCCTGGACAGCACTGCTCCACCTCTGGAGACCCTGGGATTTCACTGGACAGCACTGCTCCACCTCTGGAGACCCAGGTATTCCTGGACAGCACTGCTCCACCTCTGAAGATCCAGGCTTTTACTGACATCATTGCTCCACCTCTGGAACTGATAGCTTCTCTACACCTCTGAAGATCCAGGCTTTTTCTGACAGCCTTGCTCTACCACTGGAGACCTACGTCCACATCCATTTGCAACAATGTCTGCATAACTCCTCTTTTTGTTAGTTACGAAGGGGTTAAGTCAGGGCTGCAGCAAAGGCTTGTAAGTTAGGCTGTGGGCTTTCCTGCTGACTTCTCACTCTGCTTTTAAGATAACTCACTTTGAGTGGCAGCCCCAAGACTTTAAATTGTGCATGAAGGATGGTACGTGAGAGGTGGGATGCTTCACCTCAACTGTAATTTAATAAATGTCACGGAAGGCATAGAAAAACTGAAATGTTTTACAACCTGGACACTGATTTATCTGCTGAGAGTTCACAAAGTCACACAGCTCCTGCCAAGCCAAGGCTTTAAACACGTATATTTAGGTGCAGAAAGTTTCCTGAAATCTCTGGAATAGTTTGTGAGCAGCATGACAATTGCAGCACAAAGTGAGAATGTGAAATGGAGCTGGAGCGGATCCATCTGCCAGGAGCAGCGAGGAAACGCTGCCACTAATTAAAGAGCCGTTGACTCTGGTGACACAGAAATGGGACATCTTACCTGAGCGCTTATCTGCTCCTCCTGACCGATATTCATGGCGCCGGACTCCTGTGCAGGCGGCGGCGGTTCCCTGATTGATCGCATTCTCTCCGAGTAATTTAGGGAAGAGCAATGAAAGGTGTAATGGACGCTGCACTTTATCACAGTCAAATGAGGATACAATGTATCCGGGGTCTCATTGTCCTGCCTTCCGTTGCCGGAACTGCCTGCCGGAACCGGAAATCCATATGCAGATGGATGCGGATCTGTCTGACAAATGCATTGAAATACCAGATCCGTCTCTCCAGGTGGGAACTACAATTTCTTATCTATGTATTTGAGGGACTATATGCAAGAGGTGTCTCCCAAGGAAAGAGAACCATCTCAGACAGGGGAAATAGCCAAACCAAATATCCATCCTTAGTCGGCTTGATGGAATGCCTTGGGTGCAGCTTAGCTAGGGTACTGGTGGAGACTTATTGGCAACGCTCCATGAGAAAACAATATGCAAAGCGGTATCTCCTGAGAAAAGAGAACCATCTCACTAGCGCCACCTTGTGGAAGTGGCTCCCGATGAGTCAAAATCCCTAAAACAGCTGTCTACGGATGGATATTTCCCTTGTCATGTCCCAAGGCTTGCGAAAAAGTTTGATTTTGACTCATAGGGAGGGAGCCACTTCCACAAGGACAAGGAGATACCACTTTGCCTATTGTTTTCTCACGGACTATTGCCAATAAGCCTCCATACAGGGCTGGTATCTTTGAGGAGAGCTGGTATCCTGCCTAAACTGTATGTGAGGGACTGACACACAGAACCACCGCACACCAGAGAATATTGCACTAATCCACTGCATATCAGGGACTTAGGCTACATGCACACGACAGTAGAAAAAAACGTTCGTTAAAAACGGACACACTATCAGTTTTCCATGACCATTTGGCATCAGTGTGTGCATCCATTTTCTGGCCGTTTGTCTGTTTTTAATGTCCGTTTTGCATCAGTTTTTCATGTCCGTTACAAACGGACATGAAAAATAGATGAATTTGATTGGCAGTTATTTCTAGACCCACCTTTCTGAGAACACCCACAGGATGGTAGGCCCCCAGCTAAAATAATGTCCCCCATAGAGTAGGAGTTTTTTATTTTATGTTTTTTTCTGCCCCCTGCTTTAATAATGCCCCCCATTTTTTTTTTCTACTGTCCCCAGCTTTAATAATGCCCCCCATAGTGCAGTAATTATTTTAAATAATTTCTCCCACGGTTTAAATAATGCCCCCATACTGGCCCACCGCTGTTTTTGTTTTGTTGATTTTACAAAAAAAAAATATCCCTCACCTTATCCACTTGCTCGCGCTGCAGCAGTCTCTTCTATCTTCACTGAGCAGGACCTGTGATGTGCGCGATGACATCACTGCGCGTCCCCAAGTGGTTACGTCACCACGCAGGCACATCGCAGGTCCTTCGGCAGGTCCTGCTCAATGAAGAGAGAAGAGACTGCAGCACCGCGAGCAAGTGGATGAGGTGAGTATTTTTTTTTGGGCTGCGGGACATCATTTAAACCATGGGGATATTTTTTTTTTACCCCTAATGAAAGTGTACCCGTTTTTAACGGCCGTTAGACATGTGCACTCCTGTCCGTTAAATACGGTCCCATTGATTTCAATGGGGTCCGCACGGCCGTGGAAACGGCCAAAAATAGGACATGTCCTGTTTTTGGACGGACGCTATTCACTGGCTGTTAAAAAAACGGCCATATGAATAGCCCCATAGACTTTTACTGGTGCTAAAAATGGCAGTTACTTAGACAGCCGTTGCATGGCCATTTTTCACTGTCGTGTGCATGAGGCCTAAGACTTCTAAGCTCTGGACACCAGGAACTGGGACAAAAAACTGCAGGACATTAGGGACTGAAACATCAAACTACTGGACACCAGGGACTGAAACATCAAACTACTGGACACCAGGGACTGGGACAACAAACTGCAGGACATTAGGGACTGAAACATCAAACTACTGGACACCAGGGACTGGGACAACGAACCACTGGACACCAGGGACTTGGTCAACAAACCACAGGAAATCAGAGTCTCAACCCCAAACCAAAGGACAGGAGGGTATAACCCACAGATTTGTTACCCTTTAATCCTGCGGGTGAACACCTCACACTATGAGCTTTGAACGCCCCTTAGGCTTTTGAGTCTTGCAGCTGGACAGGACGTTCCAGAAGAAGGGGCGGCCACACCGCCAGGCTGAGAATGCACACAGTCCTCGCTGAGGAGGCCACAGTGCGGCTCATTGCTGCGGGTCACAGGCAGAGGCTCAGAGAGCGCTCCTCTCACTGTGACTTGGCATCATCGCCATCTCTTATTGTGCCGCACCACAGCCCAGATGTTTGAGTTCTGATATTAAAGCCATTAATTACTTTCTGGTCACTGTAGTGTCAGCCTATTGCCTGGGAAGGAATAAAACTGCCATGTCTGATTCATCGGAGCCCCCGGCTAACACACCATAAGTGTGACATTTTACTAAAATTAAATATCCAACGTTGTAAGACAAGTGTCACTTTATCCGAGCAATTCATCATTTTTATGTCTTTGCTTTAATCTACATCTCTCTGGCTCAGTGTTTTCTTACAGCTTGATGCTCACCCGTTCACTTTTACTTGTCGTATCTCAGCTTCCTATCTTCTCTGCTCAATTCCTTTCTAATATAATGTAGACTTTAGATTTTTATACCAAAATATGTTCCATCATTTCTAATCTTTTTGCCAAACTGGAACTGGCATGATGTTCATCAGCAAATGGGTGGTGGGCTACAAAGCAAAATTTATACTAAAATACTGTCTACTATGAACAAGAACATAACTAATATAATACTGCTCATATGTACAGGAATATAACTACTATAATACTGCCTCCTATGTACAAGAATATAACTACATAACTCACAGAAAAAAGATGCACCACATGGATAAGCAACTGACAACACTGGCTAATCCCTCACTCTGGTGTTAAAAGCTGAGAGATTCACCAATATTTCCAATCAGGAACATATCAGAGCCCCTTTAGGCACCACTGCACGTTTCTCAGCACGACATAGGGTCCTACCACTAGACTCACCTATGGTGTGTGAACAAGGTCGAACAGGTATTAAGCAGCTAGCCATCCACTTACCGCTGCAGGACTAACAATGCAATGGGGAACACATGAGGCCGCAAGCTACACCTACAACAGACCATGTGACACCGGCTTCCAGGTGCAACAGAATGTTTACCAGCCATATGCAATGGCACATTCAATACATATAAAACAAGAATCACAAAAATAAACGTGGCCTAAATGGGTGGGACTGCTCCAAACCCCAAACACTGTGGCGTGTTTCTAACTGGGGGCAGTTCCTCCGCATGTGATTCTTGTTTTATATGTATTGAATGTGCCATTGCATATGGCTGGTAAACATTCTATTGCACCTGGAAGCCGGTGTCACATGGTCTGGTTGAGGTGTAGCTTGCGCCTCATTTGTTCCCCATTGCATTGTTGGTCCTGCAATGCAGGTGAGTGGGAGGGGCTGTAGGCTGCTTAATACCTGTTCAGACCTTGTTCACCACCATAGGTGGTCTAGTGTGAGGACCCTCATGTCATGTCTGATAGTGGTGCCTAAAGGGGCTCCGATATGTTCCTGATTGGAAATATTGGTGAACTCTCAGCTTTTAACACCAGAGGAGGGATTAGCCAGTGTTGTCAGCTGCTTATCCATGTGGTGCATCTTTTTCTGTGAGTTATGTGTTTATATATTTTCATCCGCACATGTTTTATTTTTGTGTAGGATGTTTGTTGTGGTGCTTGTGGTTCGCGCCTGGCATCCTCCATTGTATGCAATTTTGCTGGGGATAGCTGTCATTACGAACTACATGCTGAAGAACTGCCCCCAGTTAGGAAACACGCCACAGTGTTTGGGGTCTGGAGCAGTCCCACCCATTTAGGCCACGCTATTTTTGTGTGATTCAAGAATATAACTACTATAATACTGCTCCTATGTACAAGAATATAACTACTATAATACTGCCTCCTATGTACAAGAATATAACTACTATAATACTGCTCCTATGTACAAGAATATAACTACTATAATACTGCTCCTATGTACAAGAATATAACTACTATAATACTGCTCTCTATGTACAAGAATATAACTACTATAATACTGCTCCTATGTACAAGAATATAACTACTATAATACTGCTCCTATGTACAAGAATATAACTACTATAATACTGCTCTATGTACAAGAATATAACTACTATAATACTGCTCCTATGTACAAGAATATAACTACTATAATACTGCCTCCCTATGTACAAGAATATAACTACTATAATACTGCTCCTATGTACAAGAATATAACTACTATAATACTGCCTCCTATGTACAAGAATATAACTACTATAATACTGCTCCTATGTACAGAGAATATAACTACTATAATACTGCTCCTATGTACAAGAATATAACTACTATAATACTGCCTCCTATGTACAAGAATATAACTACTATAATACTGCCTCCTATGTACAAGAATATAACTACTATAATACTGCTCCTATGTACAAGAATATAACTACTATAATACTGCTCCTATGTACAAGAATATAACTACTATAATACTGCTCCTATGTACAAAGAATATAACTACTATAATACTGCTCCTATGTACAAGAATATAACTACTATAATACTGCCTCCTATGTACAAGAATATAACTACTATAATACTGCTCCTATGTACAAGAATATAACTACTATAATACTGCTCCTATGTACAAGAATATAACTACTATAATACTGCTCCTATGTACAAGAATATAACTACTATAATACTGCCTCCTATGTACAAGAATATAACTACTATAATACTGCTCCTATGTACAAGAATATAACTACTATAATACTGCTCCTATGTACAAGAATATAACTACTATAATACTGCCTCCTATGTACAAGAATATAACTACTATAATACTGCTCCTATGTATAAGAATATAACTACTATAATACTGCTCCTATGTACAAGAATATAACTACTATAATACTGCTCCTATGTACAAGAATATAACTACTATAATACTGCTCCTATGTACAAGAATATAACTACTATAATACTGCTCCTATGTACAAGAATATAACTACTATAATACTGCTCCTATGTACAAGAATATAACTACTATAATACTGCTCCTATGTACAAGAATATAACTACTATAATACTGCTCCTATGTACAAGAATATAACTACTATAATACTGCTCCTATGTACAGGAATATAACTACTATAATACTGCTCCTATGCACAAGGATATAACTACTATAATACTGCTCCTATGTACAAGAATATAACTACTATAATACTGCTCCTATGTACAAGAATATAACTACTATAATACTGCTCCTATGTACAAGAATATAACTGCTATAATACTGCTCCTATGTACAGGAATATAACTACTATAATACTGCTCCTATGTACAAGAATATAACTACTATAATACTGCTCCTATGTACAAGAATATAACTACTATATTACTGCTCCTATGTACAAGAATATAACTACTATAATACTGCTCCTATGTACAAGAATATAACTACTATATTACTGCCTCCTATGTACAAGTATATAACTACTATAATACTGCCTCTATGTACAGGAGTATAACTACTATAATACTTCTCCAATACAAGAGTATAAGTATTAAATACTAAATACTAGTGTCCCACAGACGTGTAGTTGCAGCGAGTCCAAAAAGTGCTGTGGGTAATTCACACATAATAAATTGATAATGAAGTGGACCGCGCTCTATTCCAATATTCTCCTCCGTTGTTCACATAGGTGCCCTCCTGGGTTAACAAGGATATATGCTGAACCGTGTATTCCCCTTCTGTTCTGTAAGATGACCGTAGTATACAATAGTGAAGCACTGTTAAATAAATGTATCGCGGTCTAATTAAGACCTACTTACAAGCCATCAGATGGAAAACAGCCTTCAGTGGTCTCAAAACCGCATTCAACGTCTTCACAATCTTTGCCTCTTTCCACAGTGGCTTTATCTTAGCTGCAGGTGAAATGCCTCCAAATAGTGTAATACCGCCAATTATATACGCTTAAAAATCATTTATTGTACTTACAAAAGTCGTATAAAACTTTGCATAAAATATAAAACAGCCCGACCCGGGTTTCGCACTACTTCGCTTCGTCAGGGGCATCTACCCACAATGCAATTCACTGAAACCTATAAAAAGAAAAGTGAATTGCATTGTGGGTAGACGCCCCTGACGGGTAGTGCTAAACCCGGTCGGGCTGTTTTATATTTTATGCAAAGTTTTATACGACTTTTGTAAGTACAATAAATGATTTTTAAGCGTATATAATTGGCGGTATTACACTATTTGGAGGCATTTCACCTGCAGCTAAGATAAAGCCACTGTGGAAAGAGGCAAAGATTGTGAAGACGTTGAATGCGGTTTTGAGACCACTGAAGGCTGTTTTCCATCTGATGGCTTGTAAGTAGTGATGTCGCGAACATAAAATTTTCAGTTCGCGAACAGCGAACGCGAACTTCCGCAAATGTTCGCGAACATGCGAACAGTGTGAACCGCCATAGACTTCAATAGACAGGCGAATTTTAAAAAACAAAGGGACTCCTTCTGGCCACAATAGTGATGGAAAAGCTGTTTCAAGGGGACTAACACCTGGACTGTGGCATGCCGGAGGGGGATCCATGGCAAAACTCCCATGGAAAAATATCTAGTTGACGCAGAGTGTGGTAAGTTGTAATCGCAATGCGATTAATACAGGTTATATTAATCACATTGTGATTACAACTTAGATCTGAGTTCCTAATGGTTGTATTACTAGAATATAACGAAGATTGAGAATAGGAACCCAGCTCTAAGTTGAATTCGCAATGCGATTAATATAACCTGTATTAATCGCATTGCGATTACAACTACTAAGATGGATGCCATCCTTGCTTTTGATGGGAGGTGGGAGGGTCTGGGAGGAGACTGATGTACTAGCCCTAAAAAGGGCTTTTGGGGTGCTGTCAGGACGCTGTCCTTACAGCAGAGATCTGATGAGTCTTTCAGGACTGGAGTGGACACTGAATAAACTAGCCTAGCTATCAATTTCCCTATTAAATCTCAGCAGCAGCTACACTGTCCCTCCTCTCACTAAGACTGCAGCTTCGAATGAATCTAAAATGGATGCTGTGTCCAGGAGATGGGAGGGTCTGGGAGGGAGGGTATGCTAATTGGCTGGAATGTGTCTGCTGACTGTGAGGTACAGGGTCAAAGTTTACTCAATGATAGGGGGTGGACCTAACATCGCATATGTTCGCCCGCCGCGACGAACGCGCACAAGCTATGTTCGCCGGGAACTACTCGCGGTGAATAGTTTGGGAGTTGGGACATCATATTTGCGAACTTAACTTAGAGATGGGTTCCTAATGGTTGTATTGCTAGAATATAACTAAGATTGGGAATTTAGCTCTATATTCTCAATCTTCGTTATATAATTCTAGCAATACAACCATTAGAAACCCAGATCTAAGTTGAATTTGCAATGCGATTAATATAACCTGCATTAATCGCATTGCAGAATTCAACTTAGAGCTGAGTTCCTAATGGTTTGTATTGCTAGAATATAATGAAGATTGAGAATATAGCGCTATATTTGTTATCTTCGTTAATATATTCTAGCAATACAACCATTTGGAACTCAGATCTAAGTTGTAATCGCAATGCGAATAATACAGGTTATATTAATCGCATTGCGATTTACAATTACTAACACTGCAGCTTCAGAATGAATGTAAGATGGATCCTATCCTTGTGTTTAGATAGGAGGTGGGAGGGTCTGGGAGGGAGGGTATGCTGATTGGCTGGAATGTGTCTGCTGACTGTGAGGTACAGGGTCAAAGTTTGCTCAATGATAAAGTATAGGGGCGAACGCGAACATCGAATATGTTCGCCCGGCAGAGGCGACGCGAACAAGCTATGTTCGCCGGGAACTGTTCGCCGGCGAATAGTTCGGGCCATCTCTACTTGTAAGTAGGTCTTAATTAGACCGCGATACATTTATTTAACAGTGCTTCACTATTGTATACTACGGTCATCTTACAGAACAGAAGGGGAATACACGGTTCAGCATATATCCTTGTTAACCCAGGAGGGCACCTATGTGAACAACGGAGGAGAATATTGGAATAGAGCGCGGTCCACTTCATCATCAACTACTATAATACTGCCTCCTATGTACAAGAATATAACTACTATAATACTGCCTCCTATATACAAGAATATAACTACTATAATACTGCTCCTATGTACAGGAATATAACTACTATAATACTGATCCTATGTACAAGAATATAACTACTATAATACTGCTCCTATGTACAGGAATATAACTACTATAATACTGCCTCTTATGTACAGGGATATAACTACTATAATACTGCTCCTATGTACAAGAATATAACTACTATAATACTGCCCCTATGTACAAGAATATACCTACTATAATACTGCTCCTATGTACAAGAATATAACTACTATTATACTGCTCCTATGTACAAGAATATATCTACTATAATACTGCCTCCTATGTACAAGAATATAACTACTATAATACTGCTCCTATGTACAAGACTATAACTACTATAATACTGCTCCTATGTACAGGGATATAACTACTATAATACTGCTCCTATGTACAAGAATATAACTACTATAATACTGCCTCCTATGTACAAGAATATAACTACTATAATACTGCTCCTATGTACAAGAATATAACTACTATAATACTGCTACTATGTACAAGAATATAACTACTATAATACTGCCTCCTATGTACAGGAATATAACTACTATAATACTGCCTCCTATGTACAAGAATATAACTACTATAATACTGCCTCCTATATACAAGAATATAACTACTATAATACTGCTCCTATGTACAAGAATATAACTACTATAATGCTGCCTTTTATGTATAGGAATGTACCTTCTATAATGCCGCCTCCTTTGTACAGAAATATGGAGATGTATGGCAGTTTTTCTGTAGGGATTGCTCTGTAATTCTACGTTTCCCTCTTTGTATAACATTTTTTGCACATTTATGAGCCGTTCTGTGAGGACTGTAAGTGTCTCCAGTGCTTAAGAGTCTGCAATAAACTAACCTTTCCCGATCCGCCATCGCTATATCTCGCCGCTTGGCAGTGACTATTAGATTAACCAAACTCTTCTTGCAAACGGTGCTGAATAAATTCTACGTTTGGGAGTTAAAGCGGAAAAAAATGGCATGTCGGATAAATGTGACTGTGCAGAGATAAGAGCAGGAAGTTGGTTTAGGGACGGATAGAGTAAATCTCTCAGAAGCCAGTGCAAACAGATCGGAGAGCTTCTTTATGGAGAATGTCGCCTCCGCCGCCGGAGAATCAGGTGCTGCCGCTGACTCGCCGGGGACTTATGGAACAAAAAGGTAAATAAAACAGACTTGTCTCCGCTCTGCAGCCTCTGCGCCCAGCACTGTGTAATATTTCAGATGCATCATGCGGGGCTCTCTGCACCGAGGCCGGACGTCCCCTTATCTCACCGCAACAGTCACTAATTCTGTTTATTAATCCCATGAACGTACTCCAGTCTGTGCAGGACGGATCTGGGAAGACACGGACAGAGACGGCGACAGAAAAAAGTGAACGCAGGCGTCTGACACAGCGCAGGAAGGGGCTTATTGTATGGATTAAAGGGTTGGGGTAAAGCGCCCCTTGTAGAGTGACCTCCAGCCGAATGGTAACGCTCATGCTATGAGGAGCACTCCGCCCTGTCATAAACCTGGTAGAATAAACTCCATGTAATGGCGGTGAAAGCCCCGAACATCAAACAGGAGAATTCGGGGTGTATAACCCCCATCTGTCAGGAGGTCAGACCTTGCAGACAGGGTCACTTTGGCCGGTGAGTGGTACGTGTGGCTGCCCGCTCTAACATGGTCGAAGCAGGGATGGACTGGGAACTCAATAGTGGCCCTGGAAAATAAAATAAAAGGGGGCCAATGTTGTAGGCGGGTCCAGCAACACCACAGTGCAGCAGAAAATACTGCCCCAGTAGCACTAAATACCACAGTGCGGCACAAAATACCGCCTCAGCAGAACCAAATACAGTACAATATGCTGCCCCAGGAGAACCAAATACCACAGTACAGCACAATATACTGCCCCAGTAGCACTAAATACCACAGAGCAGCACAGAATACCGCCCCAGGAGAACCAAATACCACAGTGCAGCACAATATACCACCCCAGCAGAACTAGATACCACAGTGCAGCACAATATACCACCCCGGCAGAACTAGATACCACAGTGCAGCACAATATACCGCCCCAGCAGAACAAGATACCACAGTGCAGCACAATATACTGCCGCAAGAGAACCAAATACCACTGTGCAGTACAATATACTGCCCCAGGAGAACCAAATACCACAGTGCATTACAATATACTGCCCCAGCAGAACTAGATACCACAGTGCAGCACAATATACTGCCCCAGCAGAACCAAAAACCACAGTGCAGCAGTGGCGTACTAAAGGGAGGGGGGGGGGGTCAGTCCGCCCCGGGTGTCGGCTCTCAGGTGGGTGCCGGAAGCAATGAGTGCTTCCATCAATACAGATGGAAGCGCTCATTGCTGGAGCGCTGGGAGCTGCGGTCTTTTCACTCACCGCTCAGCTCCCCGTGGTCCTCCCCTTCTTCAGGCCGGCAGCGCTCTGAATGGTGAAGCAGGAAGACTTCTCTCCCCTCCAGCATTCAGCCTCCAGACACGCTGCCGTCATATGTGGGCTGAGCCTGCAGCCCATAAATCTGCATAAGCTCCGGCCACACAGTGCTGCAGAGAGATCTGTGCCTGCAGGGAAGAGAGGACTGTGAACTTCTGGAACGGGACAAGGTCTGACTGAGGGAGAGAAGAACTGATTCCAATAGAAGGTGGAGTCATAGACTGAGGGAAAGAAGAACTGATCACAATAGAAGGTGGAGTCATTGACTGAGGGAGAGAAGAACTGATTCCAATAGAAGGCGGAGTCATTGACTGAGGGAAAGAAGAACTGATTCCAATAGAAGGTGGAGTCATTGACTGAGGGAAAGAAGAACTGATTCCAATAGAAGGTGGAGTCATTGACGGAGGGAGAGAAGAACTGATTCCAATAGAAGGTAGAGTCATTGCCTGAAGGAGAGAAGAATTGATTCCAATAGAAGGTGGAATCATTGACTGAGGGAGAGAAGAACTGATTCCAATAGAAGGTGGAGTCATTGACTGAGGGAAAGAAGAACTGATTCCAATAGAAGGTGGAGTCATTGACGGAGGGAGAGAAGAACTGATTCCAATAGAAGGTGGAGTCATTGCCTGAAGGAGAGAAGAATTGATTCCAATAGAAGGTGGAGTCATTGACTGAGGGAGAGAAGAATTGATTCCAATAGAAGGTGGAGTCATTGACTGAGGGAGAGAAGAACTGATTCCAATAGAAGGTGGAGTCATTGAATGAGGGAGAGAAGAACTGATTCCAATAGAAGGTGGAGTCATTGACGGAGGGAGAGAAGAACTGATTCCAATAGAAGGTGGAGTCATTGAATGAGGGAGAAAAGAACTGATTCCAATAGAAGGTGGAGTCATTGAATGAGGGAGAGAAGAACTGATTCCAATAGAAGGTGGAGTCATTGAATGAGGGAGAGAAGAACTGATTCCAATAGAAGGTGGAGTCATTGACTGAGGGAGAGAAGAACTGATTCCAATAGAAGGTGGAGTCATTGACTGAGGGAGAGAAGAACTGATTCCAATAGAAGGTGGAGTCATTGACTGAGGGGCAGAAGATCTGATTCCAATAGAAGGTGGAGTCATTGAATGAGGGAGAGAAGATCTGATTCCAATAGAAGGTGGAGTCATTGAATGAGGGAGAGAAGAACTGATTCCAATAGAAGGTGGAGTCATTGACTGAGGGAGAGAAGAACTGATTCCAATAGAAGGTGGAGTCATTGAATGAGGGAGAGAAGAACTGATTCCAATACAAGGTGGAGTCTTTGACTGAGGGAGAGAAGAACTGATTCCAATAGAAGGTGGAGTCATTGACTGAGGGAGAGAAGAACTGATTCCAATAGAAGGTGGAGTCATTGACTGAGGGAGAGAAGAACTGATTCCAATAGAAGGTGGAGTCATTGACTGAGGGAGAGAAGAACTGATTCCAATAGAAGGTGGAGTCATTGAATGAGGGAGAGAAGAACTGATTCCAATAGAAGGTGGAGTCATTGACTGAGGGAGAGAAGAACTGATTCCAATAGAAGGTGGAGTCATTGAATGAGGGAGAGAAGAACTGATTCCAATAGAAGGTGGAGTCTTTGACTGAGGGAGAGAAGAACTGATTCCAATAGAAGGTGGAGTCATTGACTGAGGGAGAGAAGAACTGATTCCAATAGAAGGTGGAGTCATTGACTGAGGGAGAGAAGAACTGATTCCAATAGAAGGTGGAGTCATTGACTGAGGGAGAGAAGAACTGATTCCAATAGAAGGTGGAGTCATTGAATGAGGGAGAGAAGAACTGATTCCAATAGAAGGTGGAGTCTTTGACTGAGGGAGAGAAGAACTGATTCCAATAGAAGGTGGAGTCATTGACTGAGGGAGAGAAGAACTGATTCCAATAGAAGGTGGAGTCATTGACTGAGGGAGAGAAGAACTGATTCCAATAGAAGGTGGAGTCATTGACTGAGGGAGAGAAGAACTGATTCCAATAGAAGGTGGAGTCATTGAATGAGGGAGAGAAGAACTGATTCCAATAGAAGGTGGAGTCATTGACTGAGGGAGAGAAGAACTGATTCCAATAGAAGGTGGAGTCATTGAATGAGGGAGAGAAGAACTGATTCCAATAGAAGGTGGAGTCATTGACTGAGGGAGAGAAGAACTGATTCCAATAGAAGGTGGAGTCATTGACTGAGGGAGAGAAGAACTGATTCCAATAGAAGGTGGAGTCATTGACTGAGGGAGAGAAGAACTGATTCCAATAGAAGGTGGAGTCATTGAATGAGGGAGAGAAGAACTGATTCCAATAGAAGGTGGAGTCATTGAATGAGGGAGAGAAGAACTGATTCCAATAGAAGGTGGAGTCATTGACTGAGGGAGAGAAGAACTGATTCCAATAGAAGGTGGAGTCATTGAATGAGGGAGAGAAGAACTGATTCCAATAGAAGGTGGAGTCATTGACTGAGGGAGAGAAGAACTGATTCCAATAGAAGGTGGAGTCATTGACTGAGGGAGAGAAGAACTGATTCCAATAGAAGGTGGAGTCATTGACTGAGGGAGAGAAGAACTGATTCCAATAGAAGGTGGAGTCATTGACTGAGGGAGAGAAGAACTGATTCCAATAGAAGGTGGAGTCATTGAATGAGGGAGAGAAGAACTGATTCCAATACAAGGTGGAGTCTTTGACTGAGGGAGAGAAGAACTGATTCCAATAGAAGGTGGAGTCATTGACTGAGGGAGAGAAGAACTGATTCCAATAGAAGGTGGAGTCATTGACTGAGGGAGAGAAGAACTGATTCCAATAGAAGGTGGAGTCATTGACTGAGGGAGAGAAGAACTGATTCCAATAGAAGGTGGAGTCATTGAATGAGGGAGAGAAGAACTGATTCCAATAGAAGGTGGAGTCATTGACTGAGGGAGAGAAGAACTGATTCCAATAGAAGGTGGAGTCATTGACTGAGGGAGAGAAGAACTGATTCCAATAGAAGGTGGAGTCATTGACTGAGGGAGAGAAGAACTGATTCCAATAGAAGGTGGAGTCATTGACTGAGGGAGAGAAGAACTGATTCCAATAGAAGGTGGAGTCATTGACTGAGGGAGAGAAGAACTGATTCCAATAGAAGGTGGAGTCATTGACTGAGGGAGAGAAGAACTGATTCCAATAGAAGGTGGAGTCATTGACTGAGGGAGAGAAGAACTGATTCCAATAGAAGGTGGAGTCATTGACTGAGGGAGAGAAGAACTGATTCCAATAGAAGGTGGAGTCATTGACTGAGGGAGAGAAGAACTGATTCCAATAGAAGGTGGAGTCATTGAATGAGGGAGAGAAGAACTGATTCCAATAGAAGGTGGAGTCATTGACTGAGGGAGAGAAGAACTGATTCCAATAGAAGGTGGAGTCATTGACTGAGGGAGAGAAGAACTGATTCCAATAGAAGGTGGAGTCATTGAATGAGGGAGAGAAGAACTGATTCCAATAGAAGGTGGAGTCATTGACTGAGGGAGAGAAGAACTGATTCCAATAGAAGGTGGAGTCATTGACTGAGGGAGAGAAGAACTGATTCCAATAGAAGGTGGAGTCATTGACTGAGGGAGAGAAGAACTGATTCCAATAGAAGGTGGAGTCATTGACTGAGGGAGAGAAGAACTGATTCCAATAGAAGGTGGAGTCATTGACTGAGGGAGAGAAGAACTGATTCCAATAGAAGGTGGAGTCATTGACTGAGGGAGAGAAGAACTGATTCCAATAGAAGGTGGAGTCATTGAATGAGGGAGAGAAGAACTGATTCCAATACAAGGTGGAGTCTTTGACTGAGGGAGAGAAGAACTGATTCCAATAGAAGGTGGAGTCATTGACTGAGGGAGAGAAGAACTGATTCCAATAGAAGGTGGAGTCATTGACTGAGGGAGAGAAGAACTGATTCCAATAGAAGGTGGAGTCATTGACTGAGGGAGAGAAGAACTGATTCCAATAGAAGGTGGAGTCATTGACTGAGGGAGAGAAGAACTGATTCCAATAGAAGGTGGAGTAATTGACTGAGGGAGAGAAGAACTGATTGCAATAGAATGTGGAGTCATTGACTGAGGGAGAGAAGATCTGATTCCAATAGAAGGTGGAGTCATTGACTGAGGGGCAGAAGATCTGATTCCAATAGAAGGTGGAGTCATTGAATGAGGGAGAGAAGATCTGATTCCAATAGAAGGTGGAGTAATTGACTGAGGGGAGAAGAACTGATTCCTATGATAACTGATTCACATTACCTTGTGCAGCTCTTCTAGGGAGCCCTGCCTTGCACCCCACAATGCACCGACACCAAGGGCACATCAAACCACTACCAGGCAGGAGACTCTCCCACCAGGGTGTACCCTGAGGGGAAAAAGGGGTGCACCCCTTCCTTTACAGCATGCACGGCAAAGAGAGAGCTGGAGTAAGATCGCCACTGTAAGTACTATCACCCCCATCCTCACCTCGCCACAACACCACTCTCATCCTCTCCACCCTCACACCTCCCTTGTGGGCTGGTGCACATTACTGCCCGGTTCATACATGGTGAAGGTTACATGGTGCTCTTACAAAGATATAATAGCATGTAATAAACATAACATATATGTAATACTGGCGTGTCCTCAGCAACAGGCATGTAACAGTTCAATAGTTAAATGTGGGTGGTAACCCATGGCAACAAGGTCAATGGTAACTCACAGCAACAGAACTCTGAAAAGGATACATTTTTCTTTTAACAGTGGCAGGAAAAGTTATATTTGTATCTGAGAAGATTCAGTATTTAAAATGCGTGTGTGATAGGCGCCATCAGTCAGTAATATCGGAGCGGCTCCTGGCATGAGGCTCTGTCATACAGAATATATATGGTTAGTATCTCAGCACAGCAAACAATAATTCTCCTTTATATACAACAATATAACAGCTGCACAGATAACGCACCCGATTAATCACAATATTCAGATTTTCTGATGAATTAATGAGCGGCGGGGTAATTAGCAGCTGGCCGGGGGCGATGAGGCGGCCGGGGAGCAGGAATATTCTCAGTGACATGACTGGGGCTGATCTGGAAATGTTGTGGACTCATCCCACCGGTTATATCTAACGTAGAAAGATCCGGGACATAAATCATAGGGGATTAATGTCTGTGAATACAATTAATGGCGCTGACGTTCTGCGGTAATCTAGAAGAAAAAAGAAAGACAAATACATTCAGAGGATCAATACAGAGAAGGCGTCCCCCGCCTGAAGAAGGTTCATGGTGACAGCGTCCGATTAATCATTGCCTGCAGGTTAGAGATACTGGTGATCTAATGGATCAGGGCCTATCCCTGGTAATCCAGTGGTTTAGTGTCTATCCCTAGTAATCCAGTGGTTTAGTGTCTATTCCTAGTAATCCAGTGGTTAGTGTCTATCTCTGGTAATCCAGTGGTTTAGTGTCTATCTCTGGTGATCCACTGGTTTAGTGTCTATCTCTGGTAACCCACTGGTTTAGTGTCTATCTCTGGTAATCCAGTGGTTTATTGTCTATCCCTAGTAATCCAGTGGTTTAGTGTCTATCCCTAGTAATCCAGTGGTTTAGTGTCTATCTCTGGTAATTAGTGATGAGCGGGAGGTGCCATATTCGATTTCGCGATATTTCGCGAATATTCGATTGAATATTCGTCATATATTCGTCGAAATCGAATATTCGTCATGATTTTATATATTGCGAATTTTACGCGAATATATATTCGCGTCGCGAATGAAACTTAGATCTGAGTTCCTAATGGTTAACTTGTATTGCTAGAATTGACAAAGATAACGAATATCACACGAATATAGCACTATATTCTCAATCTTCGTTATATTCTAGCAATACAACCATTAGGAACTCAGCTCTAAGTTTCATTCGCAATGAGATTAATATAACCTGTATTATTCGCATTGCGATTACAACTTAGATCTGAGTTCCTAATGGTTGTATTGCTAGAATAGAACGAAGATAGAGAATGTAGTGCTATATTCGTGAATTCGAGATATTCTCAATCTTCGTTCTATTCTAGCAATACATCCATTAGGAACTTTGCTCTAAGATCAATTCGCAATGCGAGTATATGTTCGCCTCGCGAATGAAACTTAGAGCTAGCTGAGTTCCTAATAGTGGTATTGCTAGAATATAATGAAGATTGAGAATATAGTGCTATATTCGTGAATTCGAGATATTCTCAATCTTCGTTCTATTCTAGCAATACATCCATTAGGAACTTAGCTCTAAGATCAATTCGCAATGCGAGTATATGTTCGCCTCGCGAATGAAACTTAGAGCTGACCGAGTTCCTAATGGTTGTATTGCTGGAATATAACGAAGATTGAGAATATAGTGCTATATTCGTGAATTCGAGATATTCTCAATCTTCGTTCTATTCCAGCAATACAACCATTAGGAACTCAGCTCTAAGTTTTATTCGCGAGGCAACATATACTCGCATTGCGAATTGATCTTAGAGCTAAGTTCCTAATGGTTGTATTGCTAAAATAGAATGAATATTGCAATGCGAATAATTCAGGTTATATTAATCGCATTGCGATTACAACTTAGTCAAATTTGTGAGATCGTGATTCTCACATCCGACAGTACATTTTAGCATGGAGGCGTTGGGAAGTCAGCATGGGAAGTCAGCAGAAGCGGCAACGGGCAATGACTGAAGCGGGCAGGGAGCCAGGAATCCTCCGGACAGGTAAGAACAGCTTTTGGGAAGTGGGAACTGGGAAGACAACCAGAGAGCAACAAGAATTAACAACTAAAAAAAAAAAACGAATATTCGAAATTGCGAATATATAGCGATATATTCGCAATATTCGCGAATTATCGAAGTTGCAATATTCGCGATAAAAATTCGAAATTCGAATATTCGCGCTCAACACTACTGGTAATCCACTGGTTCAGTGTCTATTTCTGGTAATCAACTGGTTCAGTGTCTATCTCTGCCAGTAATCCGCTGGTTTATTGTCTATCCCTAGTAATCCAGTGGTTTATTCTCTATTCCTGGTATTCCAGTGGTTAGTGTCTATCTCTGGTAATCCAGTGGTTTAGTGTCTATCTCTGGTAACCCACTGGTTTAGTATCTATCTCTGGTAATCCACTGGTTTAGTGTCTATCTCTGGTAATCCACTGGTTTAGTGTCTATCTCTGGTAATCCACTAGTTCAGTGTCTATCTCTGGTAATCTACTGGTTTAGTGTCTATCTCTGTTAATCCACTGGTTTAGTGTCTATCTCTGCCGGTAATCCACTGGTTTAGTGTCTATCTCTGCCGGTAATCCAGTGGTTTATTGACTTTCTGCTGGTAATCCAGTGGTTTAGTGTCTATCCCTGGTAATCCACTGGTTTATTGTCTATTCCTGGTAATCCACTGGTTTAGTGTCTATCTCTGGTAATCCACTGGTTTAGTGTCTATCTCTGCTGGTAGTCCAGTGGTTTAGTGTCTATCTATGGTAATCCACTGGTTTATTGTCTATCTGGCAATCCACTGGTTTATTGTCTATCTGGAAATCCACAGGTTTAGTGTCTATCTCTGGTAATCCACTGGTTTACTATCTCTGCCGGTAATCCACTGGTTTATTGTCTATTCCTGGTAATCCACTGGTTTAGTGTCTATCTCTGGTAATCCACTGGTTTATTGTCTATTCCTGGTAATCCACTGGTTTAGTGTCTATCTCTTGTAATTCAGTGGTTTATTGTCTATTCCTAGTAATCTACTAGTTTAGTGTCTGTCTATCTCTGGTAATCCACTGGTTTAGTGTATATCTCTGATATACCACTGGTATAGTGTCTATCTCTGGTAATCCACTGTTATAGTGTCTATCTCTGGTGATCCACTGGTTTAGTTTATTTCTATGGTGATCCACTGGTTTAGTTTATTTCTCTGGTACACCACTGGTTTAGAGTCTATCTCTGGTAATCTAGTAGTTTAGTGTCTATCCTTGTAATCCACTGGTTTTGTGCCCTTCTCCTGTTGGATTATTGCTCATCTCTGGTAAACCAGTGATTTAGAATCTATTCTGTTTAATCTGATGGTTTACTGTCATTCCCTGACAATCTAGTGGTTTACATTTCCCCCTGGTAATCCAGTGATTTATTGTCCATGTCTGGAAATCCAATGGGAAAGCAGCGACGTCCTAACAGCATAATGAACTGGCAGGTGATGCATCCAGGAACCACAGTGCCCCTCCTTGTGATCCATTCATTTGATGTCCATCCCTGGATTATCTGCTCTTACCTGACCCCCCGCCCCCCTTCCCCGTCTGTGCTGATGATGAAAAACCCTCTTGTTCTGGATCTACAGGACGCCTTGTTGTGGATGTGAACCTGACAGAAACCTGATGATAAGAGACGAAGACAGAATTATCTGAAAAATCAAGACTATATGACTCCTCTCTACAGACTTCTATAGCAGCCACATTTCCCAGATCTGGGGAGGGGGCACCGACCCAAGGCAGCAGGATCAGCAGCTCTGAACATTGGCAGCTTTACACAATCCATGAATAATATCTTCACCAGAAGCGGTGGATTTACCTCGGTGAAGAAGCGGGAAGAGAAAAAATGTGGATTTCCATCCCTTGTCGGTTTATATCTAGGAAATTATTCTCAAGCAGATTCAGGTCGGCAGTGACCATCAGAACCCCCCCACCTTACAATAAACAAAATAAACAATAATCCCATCATCTATGAGGGCAAACTCTCAACATCCGGACCAGTGTCACATTATAACTTCACCTTCTGTTACATAATATCTAATAAATCTCATTAGTTACATCTGCAACATAATATTATAGAGCAAGAGGATAAAAATATTTGACCATGCTGGTATAACCTGGGCATCTCCTGTATATAATGATATATGTACAGCTGGTATAACCTGGGTATTTCCTGTATATAATTCTATATGTACAGCTGGTATAACCTGGGTATCTCCTGTATATAATGATATATGTACAGCTGGTATAACCTGGGTATCTCCTGTATATAATTATATATGTACAGCTGGTATAACCTGGGTATCTCCTGTATATAATTATACATGTACAGCTGGTATAACCTGGGTATCTCCTGTATATAATATATAGGTACAGCTGGTATAAGTTATACATCTTCTTGTATATAGTGATATGGAGCATGCTGGTATAACCTGGGCATATCCTGTATATAATTATATCTGTACAGCCGGTATAACCTGGGTATCTCCTGTATATAATTATATATGTATAGCTGGTATAACCTGGGTATCTCCTGTATATAATTATATATGTACAGCTGGTATAACCTGGGCATCTCCTGTATATAATTATATATGTACAGCTGGTATAACCTGGGCATCTCCTGTATATAATTATATACGTACAGCTGGTATAACCCGGGTATCTCCTGTATATAATTATATATGTACAGCTGGTATAACCTGGGTATCTCCTGTATATAATTATATATGTACAGCTGGTATAACCTGGGTATCTCCTGTATATAATTATATATGTACAGCTGGTATGTTATACATCTCCTTATATAGAGATATGGAGCATGCTGGTATAACCTGGGTATCTCCTGTATATAATTATATATGTACAGCTGGTATAAGTTATACATCTCCTTGTATACAGTGATATGGACCATGCTGGTATAACCTGGGTATCTCCTGTATATAATTATATATGTACAGCTGGTATAAGTTATACATCTCCTTGTATATAGTGATATGGAGCATGCTGGTATAACCTGGGTATCTCCTGTATATAATTATATATGTACAGCTGGTATAACCTGAGCATCTCCTGTATATAATTATATATGTACAGCTGGTATAACCTGGGTATCTCCTGTATATAATTATACATGTACAGCTGGTATAACCTGGGTATCTCCTGTATATAATTATATATGTACAGCTGGTATAACCTGGGTATCTCCTGTATATAATTATATATGTACAGCTGGTATAAGTTATACATCTTCTGTATATAGTGATATGGACCATGCTGGTATAACCTGGGTATCTCCTGTATATAATTATATATGTACAGCTGGTATAACCTGGGTATCTCCTGTATATAATTATATATGTACAGCTGGTATAACCTGGGTATCTCCTGTATATAATTATATATGTACAGCTGGTATAACCTGGGCATCTCCTGTATATAATTATATATGTACAGCTGGTATAACCCGGGCATCTCCTGTATATAATTATATGTGTACAGCTGGTATAAGTTATACATCTTCTTGTATATAGTGATATGGAGCATGCTGGTATAACCTGGGCATCTCCTGTATATAATTATATATGTACAGCTGGTATAACCTGGGTATCTCCTGTATATAATTATATATGTACAGCTGGTATAACCTGGGTATCTCCTGTATATAATTATATATGTATAGCTGGTATAACCTGGGTATCTCCTGTATATAATTATATATGTACAGCTGGTATAACCTGGGCATCTCCTGCATATAATTATATATGTACAGCTGGTATAACCTGGGCATCTCCTGTATATAATTATATACGTACAGCTGGTATAACCCGGGTATCTCCTGTATATAATTATATATGTACAGCTGGTATAACCTGGGTATCTCCTGTATATAATTATATATGTACAGCTGGTATGTTATACATCTCCTTATATAGAGATATGGAGCATGCTGGTATAACCTGGGTATCTCCTGTATATAATTATATATGTACAGCTGGTATAAGTTATACATCTTCTGTATATAGTGATATGGAGCATGCTGGTATAACCTGGGTATCTCCTGTATATAATTATATATGTACAGCTGGTATAAGTTATACATCTTCTGTATATAGTGATATGGAGCATGCTGGTATAACCTGGGTATCTCCTGTATATAATTATATATGTACAGCTGGTATAAGTTATACATCTTCTGTATATAGTGATATGGACCATGCTGGTATAACCTGGGTATCTCCTGTATATAATTATATATGTACAGCTGGTATAACCTGGGTATCTCCTGTATATAATTATATATGTACAGCTGGTATAACCTGGGTATCTCCTGTATATAATTATATATGTACAGCTGGTATAACCTGGGCATCTCCTGTATATAATTACATATGTACAGCTGGTATAACCTGGGCATCTCCTGTATATAATTACATATGTACAGCTGGTATAACCTGGGTATCTCCTGTATATAATTATATGTGTACAGCTGGTATAAGTTATACATTTTCTTGTATATAGTGATATGGAGCATGCTGGTATAACCTGGGCATCTCCTGTATATAATTATATATGTACAGCTGGTATAACCTGGGTATCTCCTGTATATAATTATATATGTACAGCTGGTATAACCTGGGCATCTCCTGTATATAATTATATATGTACAGCTGGTATAACCTGGGCATCTCCTGTATATAATTATATATGTACAGCTGGTATAACATGGGCACTACTTTGTTTGTTACTTTGTATAATTAGTTTACTCTTTGGACATTTTTTGCTCCAGAGTTTTCGTGCAGTTACAATTTTGTGAACTTTTCTCAGTCGGAGATTTTCCGATCTGATTCCAAATTGGTCAGGAACATGTGGAAAGCAAGTTAAAAACTTCTATGGAGAATATTTAACAACTTTTCATTTCGCCTCCAATCTAACCTCCCACAAACCTCCTTTCCATTCTCTATGGCCGGAGGACATGTATATTATATAAATGAAGCCAATTCCATTGAGTGGGGGAGGGGCAGTGGGGATGGGGTCCGAGGCCCCCATAGAGCAGCCAGTTAGTTTAGGAGTCAGCGGGATATGATCCACCAGCATTTCTCTCCCGCTTGTGGGTTCCCGTTTTCCTCGGCTCCTATAACCCGGAGCAGGAGACTGGTTAATGAGAATCCGCCTTGGAGCGCAGATAACTTTAATAGTCATTTAACTCAATAAAAAGCTAAAAATGGAGGAAACGGCCACTTCTGGAGTCCCCGCGCGACAATTAACATTCACAGCAGTATCTCAATTAACTTGAGGAAATCTCGCCGTATCGAGCATCCCAGCCAAGATATTGTGCTATTTTTCACGGTGCGGTCTGCGCAGATGGAGTCACCTTTTAGTTCCAGCGCAGAGATATTGGAGAATTAGACGACGCTTTTATTTGTGCATTTTGAATAGATACAATGAATCCTATAGAATTTCCATAAACTCCCAAGACGTTAAAAGCCTCATTAAATGAGAGTATACGGGGGCAACGCTCCGCATTATAACCACCTTATTATCTTCTGTACTGTGCATTCTTAAAGGAACTGACACTTAGTAAAACAACCTCAAGACACAGTGGAAAGTCTCTGCTTGCTGTCAGTGAACTGCAATGATCATGTCCAATGCTGCCCCTTGGGTTAAGCCTCTAATTAAGTGCCGTTTCTGCTCATTAGGTAATTACTGCCGAAATGACAATTCACTAATGGATCATTGTAATAAAGGGTCACCTAGAATTCCGACATTGCGCCCCCTGCTGGTGTGCAGAGGCAGGTCTTCTTCTTCCTGGCTTCCTTTGCCCCCAAAACCAAAGCATGTTGTTAATGAGCCATGTTAAGGCTGTAGCAGACGAGCGCATTACAGACAAGTCTACTGAGCCGATCGCATTTCATCCTAAATCCGTATGATGCTATGAGTTCTGACCAGTAAGCCCCCAGAGGTCAGACTGGGACACTTGTCCATAACATGGAAACATAACTGCAATACAGTTGTCTAAGCTGTTTTTAGGAGAGGCAGTTTTACGTTTTTTGCTGTGATTTGACCAAATTGTGACAAAAAATAATGTAGAAAAGGCAACTGCAAAAGTCAATACAACATTAGGCTACATGCACATGACCGCTCTGTGTGCATGAACGCTTAGGCCAAATTCACACGTCCGTATTTTTTTTCCGCATCATTTCCACAAAAATGCGGAAATAATGCGGAAGATATGCGGACCCATTCATTTCAATGGGTCTGCAAAAGATGCAGAGAGCATTCCGTATGCTCTCCGCATCCACAAATCCGCAATGCGGAACCGTAAATAAAGTAGAACATGTCCTACTTTTGTCCGCAAATTGCGGACCGTAGCCCCATTGAAGTGAATGGATCCGCATAAATCCGGATGACATGCGGAAAGGTTACAAAAGTCATCCGCATTTGCGCATCCGTAATTACGGATCCACAGGAAATGAAAAGATACCCTGGAAACATCTTTTTTTTTTCTTGTTCTTCCAGATTTTTGCGGAAATACGGAAACACAGAAGGTATACGGAGAAACTAAGGCCTTATTCACACGTCCGCATATATGTCCGCATGTTCTGCGGAATACATGCGGACCCATTGACTGTGAATGGGGCACGGAATGATGCGGAGAGTGCACACTGTGCTTTCCGCATCAGTTTTTGCAGAGCGCGCCGTTGATCTTACGGCCGCAGCTCCGCAAAAAAGTAGAGCATGTCCTATTCTTGCCAGAAATTGCGGACAAGAATAGACATTCCTATGGGGCTGCCGGCCGGGTGTGTTTATGGATCCGCAATTTGCGGATCCATAAACACTGTGGACGTGTGAATAAGGCTTAAAAAACAGAAACAGAAGAATTTGGCGGAAACACGGATCCTCAAATAAAAGGGACCATGATTCTGGAAATAAAAATTACTGACGTGTGAATAGGGCCATAGGCTGGAATCTGTCCGGAAGCTTTTGATTCATTTTTTTAGCTAAAGCCAGAAATGCATTTAACAAGAATGGGAAATATAACGGGAGGACGTTTACGTCTCCTTCCTGCTGGATCCACTAATGGTTTTAGATTTTTTTAAAAATCTGCATTAAAAAAGGCATAAAAAACCGTATGAGTGATTTAACTCCTATGTTGGGATCACTCGTGCAGTTTTCATGGTAGTTTTTTTTTTGGTGCCAAAGTCTGGAGTGGATGCAAAATGGACGAAACACGTAAAGAAAAGTCAGATCATTGATACATTTCTTCTGTTTTGTATCAATGTATACGTTTGATTGAAAATGTGCCACAAAAGCTGCCACATGAGACACCAGCCGAAATCTGGTCAGTATTTTTTGGTGGAGGAGGTAACAACTCTAGTGACAACTCCCTTTAGAGCTGCGATAGAAATTGGTTGTCACTTTCCCGGAAACCAACCAGAACTTGCCAGAAGAGGGATCCTGTGATCTGCAGTCCCTCCTCATTCATCCCCTTCCTGATTTTTATGTATCATCTAGATTTAATCGCTTTTTGTGATCCTCCTCAGACGTCTCACAGAATTTCTGCTTACAAGTCGTCTGCTTATCAAGCATTAATATTAATCATTATGGAGGGTTAATCTGCGGGCCACGGAGGGGTTGTCAGACAAGGTGGCCCTGGTCTCGCTGGAGATGACCCCATGTCTGGTTAATTGGCCGGGCCCAGCGGCCGCTCACATAAAAGCCCTCAGGTGTTGGATTTGTGGACCTGTCTTCTTCCTGATTACATCCGATGGCTACTGACACGTAAGCGGATTCTGCGAATCCTTCTTCAATAGGAGCTCCTCCTGAGAGAATAGCAAGGAATTTAACTGCGGGATCAGGCTAATCTCTAGGACAAGAGCCGCTCCGGCTTTCAACGGCGCTAACACAGAAGATATAAAGCTGAGCAAAGTCAAAAATGAAGGGAACAATATAATATAAATGGAAATTGAACTCGCCGCGTTATATTCAATAAATCCAATGCAATGTCAGGACATCGGAGAAAAGACACCTGCTCGGATACAGAGGGAATACAAAGCTGCAGAGTCCCAGCTACTTAGATGCCAAATTAGATATTGGTGGCTGCAGGTGGCAGGAGAAAGCGGTGTCATAGATCAGACTGGGGGGGGGGGAGTAAACGCGAAGAAGACAAGTCTGGGGTAACTCCCAGCTGCCATATACAATGGTGTAAGCACTAAAGGGCAGCCCATGTGGCCCCTGTGGAGAGAGGGGCCCTGCCCTGTTGTTGGGTGGTAAGAACCTGTGCAGGAATCCTCTCTCTAGAGAGTTAGCACACAAAATAAGGCTGTAAGGTGGGGGACTAGTACCCAACATAAGTGAGTGCCATTTCACTGAGATGAAGAACAGCTCAATTGCTCCGACCCCACACCTCCCCTTAACAGAAGCCCATTTTGATTGCCAGGCACAGTACAGCAAAGAAATGCTGGCCCAGCCCAATGACACAACAGCCAGCATGTCACCCTTTATGGGACTATGCAGGCAGGGGTTATGCTGCCCAGGGCATCCCCACTCGGAAGATAAGAAAGAGGAGCCCAAATAAAAGCACTGGCTGGGTACAATATTGAGAAGTCCTGCTGGAGCCACATGGTGTGCACTCACCTCCAAGGCTGGGGGTGAGCACTAACTGTAGGCCTGCTGCAGCAGAAGAGTGACTGGCAGTTGGTACCGACAGATTGGGACTTCCCTATAAGAAGTGTCACAGTAACACTGAAATGCCAAACACATGTCTCGGCCGGAGGTGCGCCAAAGACAGAGCTGCAGTCCAGGACCAGAAGGAGGCTGTAGCCCAGGACTTAAACAAGTCTTTGGAGAGGTTCATGAAGTAGCAGTCACCTCAGCTGCAGTTACCTGAAGCCACTGAGAGAGATGGCTGCAGTAATGAGGAATGGTCCAAAGATGAGACAACTGCAGAAATGATATCCAGCATCAACAGAGACAAAAGAGCACAGTGAGAGCCCTAAAACATACCTGAGTTTTGAAAAAAAGTTTGTATATTGGCTGTGCTTCTGCACAATCATAACTTTGAAGGAACCGGTCATTTTAGGGCTTCCCTAATGTCTTTTCTGTTGTTTTATTCCCTTTTCAGCTGCACAGCTAGGTGCATTTCTCTCAGGAGCAAGGGCATGTTCCTTCTGTGGAATCTGGCAGCACTGTACTGCTGTGATGTATAGCAGTACACTCCTCCTTACTTCTCACTATGTTTGTTTTCAGCTCCAGATCTCACAGAGCAGAAAAGGAGGGGGAAAATTAAACTTACAGAAAGGCAGGACACTCCTGTGATCTTCAGAAGCAGTGTAGGAGCAGTTGTTTTATCAGGCTCAGGTAGGTCTGACACGCCCCCACTTCCTTTCAGACGTTTTATGTTACTCTGTTACTAGGGACTGATCTTGCCTCACAACAAGTAGTCAACTCCAAATTAGGTGGAAGTGAGACTCCTAGTGGCCTTGACTTTTTTTAGGTGGATGCAGGTATATTTTTTAAATGAGGTGATTTATAAATTTGCTATTTACACCAGTCTGTGTAAAATTACATGAAATTTAGTGACGTAGAGTGACTCTTTAAGATGAGTGGTGCCGGGCCAAAGACCTGGTTGATGCATCAGCTCCTGAGAAAAATGGAGCCGCAGAAGAAGTAACGATCAGGGCAGGTTTTGTAACTGCAAGTGAGTAGAGATCCCGCACTGGACACCTGAGCCATAGTGGAATTATATTGCTCTTTGCTCAGTGAGCTCCCCATTATGACTAGTATATGTACTGTAAATAGCTCAGGACTGCACCTTTAAAGAAATGGTTTCATGTTAATGTCCACTTCTTAACACCATATTGTGTTTAGGTCCAATATTCTGTGCTGATTAATCTCGTGATAAGTATTTAAAACAGTCAGAGCTCCAGTTTTCTCACTGGAGCTCTGAGCCCAAAATACCCTGCATAGTTAGAATTCAATCTACCTGCAGCGCAATGCATACAGATACCGTTAAAGGCAGCTGAGGAGATGACTGCACACAGATACATAGAACCACCACTAGAGGGAGCTTTGGAGCTTACTGAATACATATATATATATATACACAGAAAACTCTAGAGGGAGCTCAAGAGATTACTGCATACAGATTATAGATATATGCAGTCACCACTAGAGGGAGCTCAGGAGATTATTGCATACAGATATATACAGCCACCACTAGAAGGAGCTCAGGAGATTATTGCATACAGATATATACAGCCACCAGTAGAGGGAGCTCAGAAGCACATTGCATGCAAATATATACAGCCACCAGTAGAGGGAGCTCAGGAGATTGCTGCATACAGATATATACAACCACCACTAGAGGGAGGTCAGGAAATTACTACATACAGATATATACAGCCACCACTAGAGGGAGCTCAGGAGATTACTACATACAAATATATACAGCCACCACTAGAGGGAGCTCTGGAGATTATTACATACAGATGTATACAGCCACCACTAGAGGGAGCTCAGGAGATTACTGCATACAGATATCTAGAACCACCACTAGAGGGAGCTCAGGAGATTACTACATACAGATATATACAGCCTCCACCAGAGGGAGCTCAGGAGATTACTACATACAGGTATATACAGCCACCACTAGAGGGAGCTCAGAAGATTACTACATACAGATATATAGAGCCACCACTAGAGAGAGCTCAGGAGATGACTACATACAGATATATACAGCCACCACTAGAGGGAGCTCAGGAGATTACTACATACAGATGTATACAGCCACCACTAGAGGGAGCTCAGGAGATTACTGCATACAGATATAAACAGCCACCACTAGAGGGAGCTCAGGAGATTACTACATACAGATATATACAGCCACCACTAGAGGGAGCTCAGGAGATTACTACATACAGATGTATACAGCCTCCACTAGAGGGAGCTCAGGAGATTACTGCATACAGATGTATACAGCCTCCACTAGAGGGAGCTCAGGAGATTACTGCATACAGATATATACTGCCACCACTAGAGGGAGCTCAGGAGATTACTGCATACAGATATATACTGCCACCACTAGAGGGAGCTCAGGAGATTACTGCATACAGATATATACAGCCACCAGTAGAGGGAGCTCAGGAGATTACTACATACAGATGTATACAGCCACCACTAGAGGGAGCTCAGGAGATTACTACATACAGATATATACAGCCACCACTAGAGGGAGCTCACGAGATTATTACATGCAGATATATACAGCCACCAGTAGAGGGAGCTCAGGAGATTACTACATACAGATATATATAGACAGCCGCCACTAGAGGGAGCTCAGGAGATTACTACATACAGATATATACAGCCACCACTAGAGAGAGCTCTGGAGATTACTGCATACAGATATATACAGCCACCACTAGAGGGAGCTCAGGAGATTACTACATACAGATGTATACAGCCACCACTAGGGGGAGCTCAGGAGATTACTGCATACAGATATATACAGTCACCACTAGAGGGAGCTCAGGAGCTTACTACATACAGATATATACAGTCACCACTAGAGGGAGCTCAGGAGATTACTACATACAGATATATACAGACACCACTAGAGAGGGCTCAGGAGATTACTGCATACAGTTATATACAGCCTCCACTAGAGGGAGCTCAGGAGATTACTATATACAGATATATACAGCCACCACTAGAGGGAGCTCAGGAGATTACTGCATACAGATATATACAGCCACCACTAGAGGGAGCTCAGGAGATTACTGCATACAGTTATATACAGCCTCCACTAGAGGGAGCTCAGGAGATTACTACATACAGATATATACAGCCACCACTAGAGGGAGCTCAGGAGATTACTATATACAGATATATACAGCCACCACTAGAGGGAGCTCAGGAGATTACTACATACAGATATATACAGCCACCACTAGAGGGAGCTCAGGAGATTACTGCATACAGGTATATACAGTCACAACTAGAAGGAGCTCAGGAGATTACTACATACAGATATATACAGCCACCACTAGAGGGAGCCCAGGAGATTACTACATACAGATATATACAGACACCACTAGAGGGAGCTCAGGAGATTACTACATACAGATATATACAGACACCACTAGAGGGAGCTCAGGAGATTACTACATACAGATATATACAGCCACCACTAGAGGGACCTCAGGAGATTACTACATACAGATATATACAGCCACCACTAGAGGGAGCTCAGGAGATTACTGCATACAGTTATATACAGCCTCCACTAGAGGGAGCTCAGGAGATTACTACATACAGATATATACAGCCACCACTAGAGGGAGCTCAGGAGATTACTGTATATAGATATATACAGCCACCACTAGAGGGAGCTCAGGAGATTACTACATACAGATATATACAGCCACCACTAGAGGGAGCTCAGGAGATTACTACATACAGATATATACATCCACCACTAGAGGGAGCTCAGGAGATTGCTACATACAGATATATACAGCCACCACTTGAAGGAACTCAGCATTTTACTGTAAACAGATATACGTACACATGCATATTCTTTCCCTCCAGGTTTGTATTTGTGATAATCCTTTGCACTGTGCACTTTGTGATACTGTTTTACATATATTGTAACTCCTGGTTGGGTGGTGCAAACGATACTAATGACATATGTGCAGCTCCCATGTATTGTATTGCATGTGATGCATTGATCTCCATGTATTTTATTGTGTTTTATTGATATATTTGTGGCAATGTTGTCGTAATAAAATTGAACTGATGTTTTACAAGTGGTTGCGACATTTATTGGTGCGCTTTAAACTTGACTTATGTCGCAACATGTTATAATAGTGGCGACTATTATTTTTATTGTGAAAATTGGCAGTGTAATATTCGTGTATTTTGTGCGCAATACAGGCGTGGGTCACTATAGCTACATTTTTCAAGCTGCTAGAAGCTTCCTGAGACTGGAGAAAATGGTTGGCACGGCAGAACATTACAATAGCTTTATATGCAGGTAGAGTGCTCCGATATATTCGCGATTGTGCAAATCGGCAATTAATGATGCGCATATTTCAGCGCAATACGTGCAACTTCACATTTTAGCAGGTCTGACTACATATTAGTGATTGGCGCACTAACTATTGTTGTGACATCACAGCACTATGTCTGCAGCCTGTATGTATGGACAGCAGAACCTATCAGCTACACTATATCACTATCTAACCTACACTGACTATCTCCCACTAACTATCTGTATTATATATATATAAGATATCTAACTATCTAATGTAATGTGACATCACAGCACTATGTCTGTAGCATGTATGTATGGACAGCAGAACCTATCACACTACCTAACACCCTGCACTGGAACCTATCAGCTACACTATATCACTATCTAACCTACACTGACTATCTCCCACTAACTATCTGTATTATATATAGAAGATAACTAACTATCTAATGTAATGTGACATCACAGCACTATGTCTGTAGCATGTATGTATGGACAGCAGAACCTATCACACTACCTAACACCCTGCACTGGAACCTATCAGCTACACTATATCACTATCTAACCTACACTGACTATCTCCCACTAACTATCTGTATTATATATAGAAGATAACTAACTATCTAATGTAATGTGACATCACAGCACTATGTCTGTAGCATGTATGTATGGACAGCAGAACCTATCACACTACCTAACACCCTGCACTGGAACCTATCAGCTACACTATATCACTATCTAACCTACACTGACTATCTCCCACTAACTATCTGTATTATATATATGAGAAAACTAACTATCTAATGTAATGTGACATCACAGCACTATGTATGTAGCATGTATGTATGGACAGCAGAACCCATCAGCTACACTATGTCACTATCTAACCTACACTGACTATCTCCCACTAACTATCTGTATTATATATATAACCTACACTGACTATCTCCCACTAACTGTCTGTATTATATATAGAAGATAACTAACTATCTAATGTAATGTGACATCACAGCACTATGTCTGTAGCATGTATGTATGGACAGCAGAACCTATCACACTACCTAACACCCTGCACTGGAACCTATCAGCTACACTGTATCACTATCTAACCTACACTGACTATCTCCCACTAACTGTCTGTATTATATATAGAAGATAACTAACTATCTAATGTAATGTGACACAGGAAAGCACAGAACACAGCAATGACACTGCTGTCTCTCTCAGAACTACAAAAAACAGCAGAAAATGGCTGCTCGGGGAGGTTCTTATATAGTAAGGGGTCGGCAACTTTCCTATTGGTTGCTAGGGATGTTGCTAAGACAAAGACATTGCAGCCTTCTCATTGGCCCACAAGCAAGAACCAGGGAGGGATCTTGTCTACTGGTAAAAAAAATAAAAATATTCGTGATTCCGAATATATAGCACTATATTCTAAATTTTTCGCAAATTCTTGTGATATTCGCAATTAAAATTCGCTATGCGAATATTCGTGCCCAACACTTTTCTCTATCGATAAGCAAGGTAGATTTTTTCTTCTTTATGGAAAACTCGCTGGAATACTATGAATTTTGGCCTTTATTTATATTCCCCCACCCTTCTCTTTTCATGTACTTAATTGTTTGCTAACTTCATGGATCAATGGCCTGAATGTCCCTCGTTGGTTAACGGAGACTTTAACTGTGTTATTAATCCAGGGACTGATAGGATTTCCATGTGGGGGGGGGGCAGCTGTATTCATGTATAGGGGTCCACCTTGGCACGATTCTGTCAGGAATCAGGCTTCGTTGATGTATGGGTTTGTTTAGGAAGAGCGTATTCTTGTGTAAGCAAATCCGGAAACTCCATGTCTAAGATAGATTTGGCTCTGATAAATAAAAACTATCTTAGATGTATAAAGCGGATGAGATATGAGGCCAGGGCCCTGTCAGACCACGTACCATTTACCCTTGAAGTAGTCATGGTGGATAACAAATATTGGGTAAGACCCCCATTTAGATTTCTATAATGGATAATCATAAAACGATGGAACAGGAGATTGTCCGTTTTTGGGATAGCAATTATAATTCAGCAAAAACTAAATTCGTATGGACCTTTATGAGGGGCTTATTTGTTAGTAATATTTCCAATTTAAGAAAGGGTTATGGTATGAAAGAGAGGCATTTAAAATAGGCAGCAGCAGGCGCTATAAAGGAATTTTCCAGGAAAAAAACTGAAGAAAATAGGAAAATTATGGAGAACGCAAGCCAGGCGTATTCCGATTTTCTCCTGGATAAGGCCCAGCAGACACGGGTGTAGGAAGCGGGGGGGACGGGGGGGCACGAATCCCCCCCAGGAAATAATGCAGGGGGGACAGGTATGTAAGAATCCCCCCCAGCGGCAGCGGGACAATGTGTGCGGCGGTGGCGGGGCACAGGGAGATGAACGCTTCCATTGTGGAAGCGTTCATCTCCACAGTTATCTGTATCGCCGTCCCCAGGACAGGATACAGATGGCTGTGCTGCGGAGCAGGAGAGGGAGAGGCGTCTCCCTTCCCTGCTCCTCTGATAGGCTGCCGGCGCTAGGCCGGCAGCCTATCAGATGTTGGTACAGGCGGCGCGATGACGTCATCGCGCCGTCTGTGAGCCGTACAGCGCGGGACACAGGCCGGATGAGGCCTGCATCGCATCGCTGTGACGGATGGAGGTAAGTATAAGTGTCTTGTTTTGTGTGTGTGTGTGTTTTTTTTTTTTTTTAAACTGGACCCACTGGCCCATAAGGGAGGGGGGGTTGGAGAGAGAGAGATTTTTGACACTTGGGGGGGGCGGAAAAATATGTGGGTGTGGCTTGAGGGTGGGGACACGGGCCCCATAAGTGCTGTCGCCCCCATATTTTTGGGGCTTCCTACGCCCATGCCAGCAGAGGCTTTTTTTCAAGGGACAAAAATATTTTGCCGAAACGGGCCGCCCAGGGAAATTGTTGGCTAGGATGATCTCGAATCAGGACCAAAAAAAGAGCTAGCAAGTATCCATTCATCTGAAGAAATAATTCTAGAAGATCAGGATTCTATAAAAGGAATCTTTGTTAAACATTTTGCAGATTTGTATAAATCTGATAAGGATATCCCAGATGAAACGATGGATGCATATTTGGATTCCATCTCTTTGTCCTTACGGATAGTCAAAGAGTATCTCTTGATTTTGAATTCTCCCTGCAGGAGTTAGAGGCGGCAATAAAGGCTGCTCGGGAAACTCCTCCCCTGGTTCAGACGGATTCCCATCTGAATTCTATCGTAAATATAGGGAGGTCGTTCTCCCGTGTTTATTGAAGGTATTCACAGAATCATTGGAGGATGGAATCCATGACAGAAGCCGTAATAACATTAATATAAAAAAAAGGCAAGGGTCCCTTCGATATGGAGTCATATAGGCCGATTTCTTTATTGAATACCGATGTGAAGCTTCTTTCAAGGGTTCTGGCCACAAGACTTGCTAAGGTTAATATATCCATAGTACATTCTGAGCAGAATGGCTTTATTCCCAGGAAGGGTAACGCACTATAATCTGCATCGCCGGTTTGCGAATATGCAATCTTCCGGGGGGTTCTTGCTCCCTCCTGTCTCTTGATGCCTCAAAGGCCTTTGATAGGCTGGAGTCGAGATTCCTTTTGAAGGTTTTGTAAAAAAAAATAGGATTTGGTGCCAGGTTCATAAACATGATTAAGCTTTTGGACAAGTCCCCTAAGGCTAGGTTTAATATTAATGGGAGTTTGACAAATAGCATCGTATTGAATAGAGGTACCCGTCAAGGATGCCCACTCTCCCCATTATTATTCGACATATATATCCAGCCTCTTGCATCTAGGGTAAGGCAAGACTTCGGGATTGAAGGGTTTGGAATATTGGGAGGAGAGGATCAAATCTCCCTATAGGCAGATGACATATTATTTTTTCCACTCCCAAGGATTATAAAAATAGTTAAAGGGGTTATCCAAGTTATATTTATTGATGACCTATCCTCAGGATAGGTCATCAATATCAGATCGGCGGGGGTCCGACACCCGGCACCCCCGCCGATCAGCTGTTTATAGAGAAGGCGAGCGCCGTGCCAGCGCTGCCTCCTCGTCATTGTTTACCTACTCGCCGTTGCATCTGCAGCGGGGAGCAGGTGTAATTACACCCAAGCCGTTCCATTCATTTCAATGGGACGGCTCTGTAGTATACACTTGTATGGCTAGTAACAATTCTACTCAAGCAAGATGGTCAATCTCAACAGTTTTCTTGTGCATCGTACACCAAGTATAGACGACTCACCTCTATAAACCGGGGCCTAAAAAGCTGGGATGGCGTTACCCCGACGCGCGTTTTGGCGTGCCTTCGTTTGGGGGTCACGCCAAAGGCCCCCGAAACGCGCGTCGGGGTAACGCCATCCCAGCTTTTTAGGCCCCGGTTTATAGAGGTGAGTTGTCTATACTTGGTGTACGATACACAAGGAAATTGTTGAGATTGACCATCTTGCTTGAGTAGAACTGTTACTAGCCATATTGTCTATGGGCAGGTATGACATGACTTATTTGGTCATGCCAGAGACAGTAGTATACTCTTTGTGGCATTATTAGCATTGATGATTTCTCCTTCTGCTCATGCTGTATGCAGACTCTCACTCTATTTATTTATAATTAATTAATAACATATGTACACCTTGTGTGATCTGTATACATGTATTTTACCTTCCAATAATCATGTATTTCTCAATTGTATGTAATGTAATCATGACCTGGGCCACTGGGATGGTGTTTTCTGTCCCCTATCCCCTTTTTTAACATTTATTTATATTATGTGACAATAAAGATATATATATTTTTCTAAATTTGGAAAGTTGTGGGCTCTAGTTTCTTCCTTGTTTTATACAACAGGATTACAGAGAGGTCGGAAATTGTTCAGTAAGTCCTGGTGCCTATTAGAGGCTGGATGGGAATAAGGGATCCTTAGGCTGTACGCCCCTTTGGCACAATTATTATTTACAGGTTCTAGATGAATTGGTAGCGTTAAAGAGAAATCTTTGTTACATGTAGACACTTCTACACCTTTAAATGAATTAATGGAGAATGTAGGTCACAAGGTAAATATTGCTCAACTTTATAACTTATTAGTTAATGCGCTATTTAATAACACGCGCTCTCCTGGACAAAGGGCTTGGGGAGCTGAATGTCCAACTATACAAGTAGATGATTGGGAGAATATATTGTCCAACCTAAGACTAGTGTCTCACAACTTTAATCATGTTTTAGTTCAATTTCATATTTTACACAGAGTTTACGTTACACCAGTACGGCTTAATAAACGTGGTTTAAGGAATACATCTAACTGCTCGCGCTGTGAGGCACCAGGAGCCGACTTTATCCACATGGTCTGGCTTTGTATAGAACTAAAAAAATATTGGGCTGCGATTGATGACTTTATTACCCAAAAATTCAAAGTACTGATTTCTTTTATGGTGGAATGCTGGATATTGGGGGATAAATATAAAAAGATTCTTTTGATAAAAGTAATGTTCTTGGCAAGACTTTTGATTACACGGGTCTGGTTTACACAAGATACAAATGTGATTATAAGGCTAAACTTGGTTAATAAGACTAAAAGATACAAAAAGGTTCTTTATAAACAAAGAAATATAGAGGAAAAATGGATCAGGATACGGGGTGATTGGAAATGTTGATTTTCTTTGCCTTGACTCCTTTTAGAGAGTCACAGTATTGGCGGTTGGGTTAAAATAAATACAAGTAATAATGATTTAGATATGAATTTGTATGGAAAATGCTGTTTGATTCTTATTAAAAAAATTAAATCAGACAAAGATAACCTGAGTAAATACAAAAAGCTGTTTTAAAATAACAATTTAATTTATTAAGGGAAATAGGCTATTCAAACCAACCTATGTGAAAAAGTAACTGCCCCCCCGTCTGACAACATGAAGTCGGCTAAAAGATCTCAAAAGGTAACACATGCCCCGATCTAAAGAAATTCAAGAATAGATGAGAAAGAAAGTCATTGACATCGATGAGTCTGAAGAAGGTTACAAAGTCATTTCTAAAGCTTTGAGACTCCATGAACCACAGTGAGAAATGTTATCCACAAATGGAGAAAACATGGAACAGTGGAGAACCTTCACAGGAGTGGCCGGCCACCAAAATTACTCCAAGAGCGCAACGACGACTCATCCAGGAGGTCACGAAAGAACATCTGAAGCGCTACAGGCCTCACTCGCCTCAGATAAGGTCAGTGTCCAGGACTCAGCAATAAGAAAGAGACTGGGGGGAAATGGCGTCCATGGGAGAGATCCAAGGCAAAAACCAAAAAGAACACAAAGGCCCATCTCACATTTGCTAAAAAAAACTTCTTGATAATCCCCAAGCCTTTTGGGAAAATATTCTGTGGACTGACAAGACAAAAGTGGAACTTTTTAGAAGGTTTGCTTCCCGTTACATCTGGTGTAAAACTAATACAGGATTTCAGAAAAAGAACATCATACCGACAAACATGGTGGTGGCAGCGTGAGGGTCTGGGGGATGCTATACTGCTTCAGGACCTGGACGACGTGCTGTAATTGATGGGACCATGAATTCTGCTCTCTACTAGAAGGAGGATGTCCGTCCATCAGTTTGTGACCTTAAGCTCAAGCGTATTTGGGTTCTGCAGCAGGACGATGATCTGACGCAACAGCAGGTCCACCTCTAAATGACTGAAAACACAAAATGAAGGTTTTGGAGAGGCCTGGTCCAAGTCTGGACCTTAAAAGACTCATTGCCAGTTATTATCTCAAATGCCTAATTGCAGATGTTGCCGAGGGTGGCCCAACCAGATATCAGGTTTAGGGGGCAATTACTTTTTCACGTAGGGCCAAGTTGTTTGGGATAGCTTTTTACCCTTAATAAATGAAATAATTTAAAAACGGCATTTTGTATCTTTGTCTGATATTCAAATTTGTGTAATAATCTGAAAAATGTAATTGTGGCAAATATGCAAAAACAAAAGAAATCTGGGAGGGGGTAAATACTTTTTCACAGCACTGTGAATGTTAGATTTAATATGGGATACAGTTAGTCTTGGTTTTTGTTAAGGTTACTTTGGGTTAAGCTGACTTAGTTTGAAGTTGGTTTGGTTTGGGCTCAGTTTAGTTTGGGTTATGGATAGTTTGGGGATTTGCTATGAGAACCAAAGCTATGGCCCAGCTTCTGCATCATATATGATAAAAATCAGCAAATTAATCATTCTGAATAGTGCAAGAATAGATTCCCCTCCCCCGCAGCTCGTGCCTCAATACAGAGAAGCAATCTAGAGCTTCATATTTGCAGGTAGACTTCTGTACGTTGTGAATGTGACCCTGCTTTATAGAGTTATTTGGAGAAAATACAAAGCATCCAAGAATCTGCCATTACCCTGCAGCAAGAGGGGAAATCACTCTGCTGGGAAATACACTGTGCCGCCCTATAGCTGGAAGCCAAGGAACCCGAGCGGCGGCTGCTGCTGCTTACCATACTAATCAGGAGGCATGCAGCGCACGCGGTAAATATACATCTCTATGTACAGGAGATTGCCTCTGCACCGAGCCGCCCCAATCACATGCGTTTACCAGGCGGCCACTTATCTCTTCTTGGGTGCTGCACTAAGGATGTATCAGAAATCTACTCCTGTGATATAATATTGTTACAGTCCTGGTGGAGGAGCCTCTGACGGCAGCGCACATCACTTATTCCTGACTGAAGACGTCTGAGACCAATCTCATGTCAGAGTCCACATCCTGCACCAGTCAGTATTACTTTAAGAGGGAAATGCAGAGCAGGAGCACGACTAGGTGAAGTGGGTAATGTCCCCATAGGGGCGGTATAATAATACTGTACATATGTATGAGCAGTATTATAGCAGTTATATTCTTGTACATAGGAGCAGTATTATAGTAGTTATATTCTTGTACATAGGAGCAATATTATAGTAGTTATATTCTTGTACATAGGAGCAGTATTATAGTAGTTATATTCTTGTACATAGTAGCAGTATTATAGTAGTTATATTCTTGTACATAGGATCAGCATTATAGTAGTTATATTCTTGTACATAGGAGGCAGTATTTTAGTAGTTATATTCTTGTACATAGAAGCAGTATTATAGTAGTTATATTCTTGTACATAGGAGCAGTATTATAGCAGTTATATTCTTGTACATAGGAGGCAGTATTATAGTAGTTATATTCTTGTACATAGGAGCAGTATTATATAAGTTATATTCTTCTATATAAGAGCAGTATTATAGTAGTTATATTCCTGTACATAGGAGCAGTATTATAGTAGTTATATTCTTGTACATAGGAGCAGTATTATAGTAGTTATATTCTTGTACATAGGAGCAGTATTATAGTAGTTATACTCCTGTACATAGGAGGCAGTATTATAGTAGTTATATTCTTGTACATAGTATCAGTATTATAGTAGGTAAATTCTTATACATAGGAGCAGTATTATAGTAGTTATATTCTTGTACATAGGAGCAGTATTATAGTAGTTATATTCTTGTATATAGGAGCAGTATTATAGTAGTTATATTCTTGTACATAGGAGGCAGTATTATAGTAGTTATATTCTTGTACATAGGAGGCAGTATTATAGTAGTTATATTCTTGTACATAGGAGCAGTATTATAGTAGTTATATTCCTGTACATAGGAGCAGTATTATAGTAGTTATATTCTTGTACATAGTAGCAGTATTATAGTAGTTATATTCTTGTACATAGGATCAGCATTATAGTAGTTATATTCTTGTACATAGAAGCAGTATTATAGTAGTTATATTCTTGTACATAGGAGCACTATTATAGCAGTTATATTCTTGTACATAGGAGGCAGTATTATAGTAGTTATATTCTTGTACATAGGAGCAGTATTATAGTAGTTATATTCTTCTATATAAGAGCAGTATTATAGTAGTTATATTCCTGTACATAGGAGCAGTATTATAGTAGTTATATTCTTGTACATAGGAGCAGTATTATAGTAGTTATATTCTTGTACATAGGAGCAGTATTATAGTAGTTATATTCCTGTACATAGGAGGCAGTATTATAGTAGTTATATTCTTGTACATAGGAGCAGTATTATAGTAGGTATATTCTTATACATAGGAGCAGTATTATAGTAGTTATATTCTTGTACATAGGAGCAGTATTATAGTAGTTATATTCTTGTATATAGGAGCAGTATTATAGTAGTTATATTCTTGTACATAGGAGGCAGTATTATAGTAGTTATATTCTTGTACATAGGAGGCAGTATTATAGTAGTTATATTCTTGTACATAGGAGCAGTATTATAGTAGTTATACTCCTGTACATAGGAGGCAGTATTATAGTAGTTATATTCTTGTACATAGTATCAGTATTATAGTAGGTATATTCTTATACATAGGAGCAGTATTATAGTAGTTATATTCTTGTACATAGGAGCAGTATTATAGTAGTTATATTCTTGTATATAGGAGCAGTATTATAGTAGTTATATTCTTGTACATAGGAGCAGTATTATAGTATATTCTTGTACATAGGAGCCGTATTATAGTATATTCTTGTATATAGAAGCAGTATTATGGCAGTTATATTCTGGTACATAGGAGCAGTATGATACTATATTCTTGTACATAGGAGCAGTATTATAGTAGTTATATTCTTGTACATAGGAGCAGTATTATAGTAGTTATATTCTTGTACATAGGAGCAGTATTATAGTAGTTATATTCTTGTACATAGGAGGCAGTATTATAGTAGTTATATTCCTGTACATAGGAGCAGTATTTTAGTAGTTGTATTCTTGTACATAGGAGCAATATTATAGTATATTCTGGTACATAGAGCAGTATTATAGTATATTCTTGTATATAGGAGCAGTATTATAGTATATTCTTCTATATAGGAGCAGTATTATAGTATATTCTTGTACATAGGAGCAGTATTATAGTATATTCTTGTACATAGGAGCAGTATTATAGTATATTCTTGTACATAGGAGCAGTATTATAGTATATTCTTGTACATAGGAGCAGTATTATAGTATATTCTTGTATATAGGAGCAGTATTATAGTATATTCTTGTACATAGGAGCAGTATTATAGTAGTTATATTCTTGTACATAGGAGCAGTATTATAGTATCTTCTTGTACATAGGAGCAGTATTATAGTATACTCTTGCACCTAGGAGCAGTATTATAGTTTCTTTGTGTACATTGGGGCAGGATACTGTTGCTTTCTTTCTATATTGAACTTTAGTCCTCTCCCAGTTGATCAGTCATCTGTCCTCTGAGTTCTCCTCCTTTGCTCTGTATAATGAGCTTCATCCACCATGTAATTTGTCTTAGAGAATGTTCAACCAATAAAATGTTATTCTTAAGATTTATGTTGGTGATCTATAGAAAATGAAGATAGATTACTTGGCTGATTGCTTCTTTTGGGCATTTGTCAGACTAGCTGTGTTGCTGCTGGGTTGGTTGGGTTATCTTCTTATGTGATGGGATGTGTTGAAATCTTTGCCCTTTTGGTAATGAATTTTTCGTTCTGTCTTTTCCAGGAATTTCACAGCCTGAGGTTTCCACAAGCTTCTCCTACATCTTCAAACATGTCCGACAATTATATATTTAATTCTTTAGTTAAAGTTCGGCCGGGCAAACAATCAAGCCGGCTGTCCCTATGGGCGAGTGGGTGTTCTGTGGGTAATTTCCTGATTATTACCAGGGTTACCGTTACAGATCCAGCTAAGTAATTCAAGAATCCATCAACCTCGACAGGCTAATCAAGAAGCCAAGTAACTGCAGAGCTGAGTAACAATTCAGCATCACTCATGTTTTAATAAATGCTCACACTTGACCTTGGAGATGAATCAGGTTGCATGTCCCTTTAAACAGAAGCTATGCTCTGAAGCCACTTCACGTAGTTTATTGTATTCTATTCATAAATACGACATATTGTAAATGAGATTTTTTTCCTGCAGGAGATAGAGATACCGTGCAGCAGGATTGGGAAATACACAGAGCTAGGACTCTGCAGGCAGCAAATATGAGAATAGCATCGCCAGCAATTGCTGTGATCCGTCCCGAACATCATCTCTATAAGATATTAGAAGAGATTACAGGGAACTATATGTGGCTCCTTTAGGTTCTACACATGGCCGCTGAGGATAAAGGGAAAAGATCTGCCAACTTAAAAGAGCTACAATAACGCTAGACTTCAGGTTCTGCAGCAAATGCGCGTCCAGGGCCTGGAGTAAAGAGGAGGCTCAATGATCGGGACCGAATTCTGGGAGGTTTCTGCCCTGAAGCTTGCAGAATAGTAAGTGCAGCTCTGGAGTATAATACAGGATGTAACTCAGGATCAGTACAGGATAAGTAATGTATGCACACAGTGACTGCACCAGCAGAATAGTGAGTGCAGCTCTGGAGTATAATACAGGATGTAACTCAGGATCAGTACAGGATAAGTAATGTATGTACACGGTGACTCCACCAGCAGAATAGTGAGTGCAGCTCTGCAGTATAATACAGGATGTAACTCAGGATCAGTACAGGATAAGTAATGTATGTACACAGTGACTCCACCAGCAGAATAGTGAGTGCAGCTCTGGAGTATAATACAGGATGTAACTCAGGATCAGTACAGGATAAGTAATGTATGTACACAGTGACTGCACCAGCAGAATAGTGAGTGCAGCTCTGGAGTATAATACAGGATGTAACTCAGGATCAGTACAGGATAAGTAATGTATGTACACAGTGACTGCACCAGCAGAATAGTGAGTGCAGCTCTGGAGTATAATACAGGATGTAACTCAGGATCAGTACAGGATAAGTAATGTATGTACACAGTGACTGCACCAGCAGAATAGTGAGTGCAGCTCTGGAGTATAATACAGGATGTAACTCAGGATCAGTACAGGATAAGTAATGTATGTACACAGTGACTGCACCAGCAGAATAGTGAGTGCAGCTCTGGAGTATAATACAGGATGTAACTCAGGATCAGTACAGGATAAGTAATGTATGTACACAGTGACTGCACCAGCAGAATAGTGAGTGCAGCTCTGGAGTATAATACAGGATGTAACTCAGGATCAGTACAGGATAAGTAATGTATGTACACAGTGACTGCACCAGCAGAATAGTGAGTGCAGCTCTGGAGTATAATACAGGATGTAACTCAGGATCAGTACAGGATAAGTAATGTATGTACACAGTGACTGCACCAGCAGAATAGTGAGTGCAGCTCTGGAGTATAATACAGGATGTAACTCAGGATCAGTACAGGATAAGTAATGTATGTACACAGTGACTGCACCAGCAGAATAGTGAGTGCAGCTCTGGAGTATAATACAGGATGTAACTCAGGATCAGTACAGGATAAGTAATGTATGTACACAGTGACTGCACCAGCAGAATAGTGAGTGCAGCTCTGGAGTATAATACAGGATGTAACTCAGGATCAGTACAGGATAAGTAATGTATGTACACAGTGACTGCACCAGCAGAATAGTGAGTGCAGCTCTGGAGTATAATACAGGATGTAACTCAGGATCAGTACAGGATAAGTAATGTATGTACACAGTGACTGCACCAGCAGAATAGTGAGTGCAGCTCTGGAGTATAATACAGGATGTAACTCAGGATCAGTACAGGATAAGTAATGTATGTACACAGTGACTGTACCAGCAGAATAGTGAGTGCAGCTCTAGAGTATAATACAGGATGTAACTCAGGATCAGTACAGGATAAGTAATGTATGTACACTGTGACTGCACCAGCAGAATAGTGAGTGCAGCTCTGGAGTACAATACAGTAAGTAACTCAGGATCAGTACAGGATAAGTAATGTATGTACACGGTGACTGCACCAGAAGAATAATGAGTGCAGCTCTGGAGTATAATACAGGATGTAACTCAGGATCAGTACAGGATAAGTAATGTATGTACACAGTGACTGCACCAGCAGAATAGTGAGTGCAGCTCTGGAGTATAATACAGGATGTAACTCAGGATCAGTACAGGATTAGTAATGTATGTACGCAGTGACTGTACCAGCAGAATAGTGAGTGCAGCTCTGGAGTACAATACAGTAAGTAACTCAGGATCAGTACAGGATAAGTAATGTATGTACACGGTGACTGCACCAGCAGAATAGTGAGTGCAGCTCTGGAGTATAATACAGGATGTAACTCAGGATCAGTACAGGATAAGTAATGTATGTACACAGTAACTGCACCAGCAGTATAGTGAGTGCAGCTCTGGAGTATAATACAGGATGTAACACAGGATCAGTACAGGATAAGTAATGTATGTACACAGTGACTGCACCAGCCGAATAGTGAGTGCAGCTCTGGAGTATAATACAGGATGTAACTCAGGATCAGTACAGGATAAGTAATGTATGTACACAGTGACTGCACCAGCAGAATAGTGAGTGCAGCTCTGGAGTATAATACAGGATGTAACACAGGATCAGTACAGGATAAGTAATGTATGTACACAGTGACTGCACCAGCAGAATAGTGAGTGCAGCTCTGGAGTATAATACAGGATGTAACTCAGGATCAGTACAGGATAAGTAATGTATGTACACAGTGACTGCACCAGCAGAATAGTGAGTGCAGCTCTGGAGTATAATACAGGATGTAACACAGGATCAGTACAGGATAAGTAATGTATGTACACAGTGACTCCAGCAGCAGAATAGTGTGTGCAGCTCTGGAGTATAATACAGGATGTAACTCAGGATCATTACAGGATAAGTAATGTAATGTATGTACACAGTGACTCCACCAGCAGAACAGTGAGTGCAGCTCTGGAGTATAATACAGGATGTAACTCAGGATCAGTACAGGATAAGTAATGTATGTACATAGTGACTGCACCAGCAGAATAGTGAGTGCAGTTCTGGAGTATAATACAGGATGTAACTCAGGATCAGTACAGGATAAGTAATGTATGTACACAGTGACTGCACCAGCAGAATAGTGAGTGCAGCTCTGGAGTATAATACAGGATGTAACTCAGGATCAGTACAGGATAAGTAATGTATGTACACAGTGACTGCACCAGCAGAATAGTGAGTGCAGCTCTGGAGTATAATACAGGATGTAACTCAGGATCAGTACAGGATAAGCAGCATATGTATGTATATAATGATGCCAGGTGAACAGTGGTTTTGAAGGCTCATATCCTATAAGGCTCTCAGCTCCTTATCCCTCTTACTTTTGACAAACTTCTGCTCTGAAGATGTAATCCGGTTTCTTTTTGCAGACATGAGCACACTGTCAGATCCTTTATAATTGTGATATCTCTGTAAGTCTTGTCCGCCTGCAGCCCCTGAGTGATGCTTCACGCCTGAGCCTTAAACAACTTTCATTTGTCCAGACAATTAGAAGCAGGAGATCGGGGCTGATGTCTTGTGGCAGGAAGCTGACATTATCCTGCGCCCTAAACGCTGACACGGTTTTGCTTTGCTCAGCATTCTCAAAGGTCATATCGTGGTGCAGAGAGCGCCAGGGAGATAAATAATGTCCCGTCCCAGCGCGGCGGAGCTGGTCAAGCCAAAGCAACAAACCGGGATTTCCAGGGACTTTATTTGATGTTATAAAATCTAATTGTTAATATATAACTTCCCGTCATTTCACCAACTGGACGACCACCCAGGACCCTGGGCTCCTAGAGGGTAGCATGGTGCCTCCCGAGGCTAATCCTATGCAGCTATCAAGGCATGCTGGGAGTTGTAGTCTTACAGTTTTCTGAAGGCCACAGTTTGCTCGTTTTTTATGTGTATTTTATGTGTGACTTTGATGTAGAAATTTTATAGGGAAAGGACTAAAACACAGAGAAAAGCTTTTGCCGCAATTGGTTGACTGATTGATCGGTTGTCTGATTGGTGCCGGCGATGAAGAAGCCGCCAAACTCTTAAATAAAAGCCTACAATAAAACGCCGTGTTCTAGACGAGCCTAATTTAGACAAGTTGTTATGGACTCTGGAGAAACCATATTTTATAGTTACCTATCGATTAGACTCCAGATACAGTAAATCTTGTTGGTTCTTCAAGAACCTTGAACGTGGCGCCAAGAAGCAGTGACGATGATGTGACATTGTCCCAGCGCAGAATTTCATGACCCCCATTTCGGTGGGTTCTTTAGCAGCCGGCTGTTCTTATTCCGTGCCCAGCTCCTGCCAAGCGAGACGGCCCTGTTGTGGTTATTTATTAGCAGTTAATTGCATGACAGATCGCTATTGACGAGCACTCAGTGGATGGCAGATGGCCAATAAGACTTTAAGTGTTCTCAGCCCCTTCCCCCCTCACTCAGCCTTTTAGTTAAAAAATAAAATAAAAATCTTTAAAGCATTTAATCCAATGTCAAACACTGCGGAACGTCTCGCGCCCGCCACGGGAGGAAGAGCTGCCAAGATGTGCCAGGTGTAAACGGAAACGAGAGGTGATGCCCTGAGATAAACGGAGCCACATTCACCGTTGGGGCACATGAAGATCTTTTATTGGAGCTATTGTGTGATAATCCCCATGGAAGGCGCGGGGTCGGCGAGAAAATACCAACCGCAACTTACCCTACGGCAGGAATTGTTTATTAGGTCCCTTACATGGCCGCCGAATTGGATTATACGTAACAAAGTGAAGATTTTCTTCACGACTTTCTCTAGGGACATTACCGCAGCAGAAATAAGATATTACCAGGGCCGTGACTAGAGGGACAGAGGGACAGAGGGACAGGTCACGCCAAGGGGGCCCAAAATATCTCTCTGCCCCACACCAGGAGACTAGTATCACCATACTACTGCACTGCAAAAATACATTTCCTTTCCCATCAGTGGATATTACTCAGAATTAGGGTTGGGGCCCAGGGGCGGACTGAGAACTTAAAGTGGCCCTGGAAAAACTAAAAGTGGCCCCAAGTTGCAGGAAAGTCCAAATTGACAGAAGGCAAGGCAACACAAATAGGCATGGCCAACATAAGCCACAGGTAGGCAGGGACAACAGAAGTAAGCGGGGCCAGCAAGTACTGCAGCACAATATACCGTCCCAGCAGAACCAAATACCACAGAGCAGCACAATATACTGCCCCAGCAGAACCAAATACCACAGTGCAGCTCAATATACTGCCCCAGCAGAACCAAATACCACAGTGCAGCTCAATATACCGCCCCAGCAGAACCAAATACCACAGTGCAGCATAATATACCGCCCCAGCAGAACCAAATACCACAGTGCAGCTCAATATACTGCCCCAGCAGAACCAAATACCACAGTGCAGCTCAATATACCGCCCCAGCAGAACCAAATACCACAGTGCAGCATAATATACCGCCCCAGCAGAACCAAATACCACAGTGCAGCACAATATACTGCCCCAGCAGAACCAAATACCACAGTGCAGCACAATATACCGCCCCAGCAGAACCAAATACCACAGTGCAGCTCAATATACTGCCCCAGCAGAACCAAATACCACAGTGCAGCACAATATACCACCCCAGCAGAACCAAATACCACAGTGCAGCACAATATACTGCCCCAGGAGAACCAAATACCACCGTGCAGCATAATATACCGCCCCAGCAGAACCAAATACCACAGTGCAGCACAATATACTGCCCCAGCAGAACCAAATACCACAGTGCAGCACAATATACCACCCCAGCAGAACCAAATACCACAGTGCAGCTCAATATACTGCCCCAGCAGAACCAAATACCACAGTGCAGCACAATATACCACCCCAGCAGAACCAAATACCACAGTGCAGCACAATATACTGCCCCAGCAGAACCAAATACCACAGTGCAGCACAATATACCGCCCAGAGTAACAAAATACCACAGTGCAGCACAATATACTGCCCAAGAAGTACCAAATACCACAGTGCAGCATAAAAATACTGCCCCAGCAGAACCAAACACCACAGTGCAGCAGAAAAATACTGCCCCAGCAGAACCAACTGCCATAGTGCAGCACAATATACTGCCCCAGCAGAACCAAATACCACAGTGCAGCACAATATACTGCCCCAGCAGAACCAAATACCACAGTGCAGCACAATATACTGCCCCAGAAGTACCAAATACCACAGTGCAGCAGAAAAATACTGCCCCAGCAGAACCAAACACCACAGTGCAGCAGAAAAATACTGCCCCAGCAGAACCAACTGCCATAGTGCAGCACAATATACTGCCCCAGCAGAACCAAATACCACAGTGCAGCACAATATACTGCCCCAGCAGAACCAAATACTACAGTGCAGCACAATATACTGCCCCAGCAGAACCAAATACCACAGTGCAGCACAATATACTGCCCCAGCAGAACCAAATACCATAGTGCAGCACAATATGCTGCCGCAGCAGAGCCAGATACCACAGTGCAGCACAATATACTGCCCCAGCAGAACCAAATACCACAGTGCAGCACAATATACTGCCCCAGCAGAACCAGATACCACAGTGCAGCACAATATACTGCTCCAGCAAGACCAGATACCACAGTGCAGCACAATATACTGCCCCAGCAGAACCAAATACCACAGTGCAACACAATATACCACCCCAGCAGAACCAAATACTACAGGGCAACACAATATACTGCCCCAGCAGAACCAAACACCACAGTGTAGCAGAAAATTACTGCCCCAGCAGAACCAAATATTACAGTGCAGCACAATATACCACCAAGAGGAACAAAATACCACAGTGCAGCACAATATACCGCCCCAGAAGTACCAAATACCACAGTGCAGCACAATATACTGCCCCAGCAGAACCAGATACCACAGTGCAGCACAATATAATGCCCCAGCAGAACCAGATACCACAGTGCAGCACAATATACTGCCCCATCAGAACCAGATACCACAATGCAGCACAATTTACTGCCCCAGCAGAACCAGATACCACAGTGCAGCACAATATACTGCCCCAGCAGAACCAGATACCACAGTGCAGCACAATTTACTGCCCCAGCAGAACCAGATACCACAGTGCAGCACAATATACTGCCTATCACCACACTGAGGATGGTAATACAGTTGAGTTCAGTCGGCACCTGATACTTCCAGCATTAAGTAACGCTAAGAGCATCATATCATTATGTACCTGGCCAGCAGCCATGAGGGGGGCTGGGTATCGGACGACTGGGAAATTTCCCTGCAGGGTATATGGGCAGTCCGCCCTGTTAGGGCCTAAAAAGGAGGTTGCATGACACAAAGAGGACACGACCCTCTTTATGGGAGATTCACCTATGGCTGCAGCTATACCATTCATCTGAATGAGAACTCCTCAGAGTCATGATACAATGTATCGGTTTTGCCTGCAGTTTCCTTTAAAAAATCTAAGTTTATTTACATGAGAAGTGGAGTAAAAAATATTTCAAAATGTAAATAAATAATTAAATGTTTAACATGTAAACAAATATTTTCCCCTGAATGAAAGGTCACGGTTAGAGATGAGGAATCGAATCAGACGAAGTGGAATTTGTTTTGAATTTCAGGAAAAATTCGATTCGCAACGAATGCAAATTTACTCGCGCTTCATGGTAACAAATTGCAATTTTTCCTAAAATGGCGGCCACAAGTGTGAGGAGTTCTGAGTGCAGGGACAGACGTGAGAAGGCGCTAAGGACAGCAATTGGAAAAAGCTAAATGTGAAAAAAAAATGAAAAACTATTTATAAGTGCAGGGAAAGGATAGGGAGGAATCATTTCACAGCATCTTAGTGCAGGGAGAGACGTCAGAAGGCGCTAGGGAGAGTGATAGGAAAGTGATTTACAAGTGCAGGGAAAGAGATTTTAAGGATCCGAATAGCCATTAGACAGCTCTGTCATTCCAGCAATTTGTTGTAGGGGTGCAAGTGTTATGTTGTAAAGCCTTTAGTGGCTTATATCTGTGGAAAAACAAAAATATATACGCAGTTCACTTCTGCAGCTATGTGTGGTGAAAATCATTAGTGACGTATTTCACTACAAAAAGGAAAATATATTCAGCGTTCAGCGCTGCAGTTATATGAGGCAAAACCTTTAGTGACGTATTCCGTTCAGCGCTGTAGTTATATGCGGTAAAATCGCCATGATTTCTCCATGATAAATCTGCAGCGTGGGGGCCCCGTGTGGCTTCTATACACTTTCAAAATAATCCTTCATCGGGGCGAATAGATGCCGGATGACCGGGACGCTCCCTGACCTTCCCAGGAGCAGCTGTCGGGAGCAGCGGTTCATTCCAGAGATGTCCGTATAGTGCGGGGGGAATCCAAAGACCCTCAATGCTGCGTTATATGTGGTAAAATCTTTTGTGACTTATTTCGGTGGAAAAACTAATTGTATTCAGCGGTCAGCGGCGCTGCGGGTATATGCTGTAAAATCTTTATTGAAGTATTTTGGTCGACCAACAAAATAATTCAGTGGTCAGCGCTACGGGTACATGCGGTAAAATCTTTAGTGACGTATCGTGATGAACTTTGCAACTCCTCAGGGCTTAAAGCTATCTTGACGCTTTGTCTTCTCATTGTCTGTAGCTACTAGAGCCCTGTTCATGCCAGGCAGGTTCCCCCAGAAGTATCTTGGTCGATTGTCACTCTGTTATTGTGCCACTCTGTGGCCTCCTCCTCATGCTGCTTCCACCTCCACACTATGTCATAGGGCCACTCTGTGGACTTCTCATGCTGTTCCCATCCTCCCCACTTCATGACTGGTCCACTATTTTGGCTTTCGGCCTGGCTGACATCATCATTTATTTGACCCTTCTTCTGATCTGTCAGAAGGAAGGAAAAATGAGACGCAACCGGATCCTGTCTGTGTAGCAGCTGTAAGGCCTGTATGGTCCCATCAGAATTGGCTTATGATTTGGTAGCCAAAAGCAGGAGTGGGTACAAAACACAGAAGACATGCAAATGGCATTAGTAACACTGATGGATTACTGACCAAATGCTGACCGAGTGAAGGCGGATGCTCAACAGACAGGATCCGTTTTTGTGGGTTATTGTTCTGACAGATCAGAGAATGGGGAAAATTAATCAGTGACGTCAACACAAGCTTACTGCTGACCCCCTCTCCACTCTGTCGGGGGCTCTACTTGTATAAGCGTTTAATAGAACAGGTTCTGTAGACATCTATGTGGAATCAGCTGACGATGGTGTAAAAGGAGTGCGCTTCTTCTTGGCGCTAACATTTACCTGTAAGGCTTAGTTCATACTTGAGTTATTTGGGCAGTTTTGGCCCCGTGACTGCCCAGATAAGTGAAGTAATCGAAAAATTCAGCAAATCGCCCGCATCGAATTTTAAAAAAATTCGCTCATCTCTAGTCACGATGTCTGGTAAGAATCCTTCCCAAGATTCTTGCTGATTTCTTAAGTCATGTACTTGTATAGATGCAAGGCGCTGATTGGCTGGATGTATACTGTGCCTTCCATATAGATACATTTATGAACATGGCTGAGTGGAGAAGGGAACCAAGAGTTTAGGAGCTATTGAGTTCTAGTTGAATTAAGAAAGAGCTGAGGATTCTGGGAAGTGGACCCTCAATAATGGTGATGGTGTCCTTTTTTATGAGCAGAGTCCTCCTTTACGTGGACTGAAACATCCAATAATCTGGAATATCCAATTGAAATATTACTGTATATGGGAAACATTCTGATTATGATAACATACACGACGACTCATGAAGCAGAATGGGCGCCGCTCGTGCAGCTCTGCTACATCCAGCGAGGTTTCTCCACACCTCCAGCCTCCACCACTGATTCACAGCGCCATTACTCAGCGATTGGAAGACCTGGCGGAGATGATCTGCAGCCTGGTGCCAAGGTCTGCAGAATGAGCAATCCACGTGGGAGCAGAGGAGTCTGCAGATCATTGAAGGATCCATGATGATATCGGGAAGAAGAGGAATATGCTAATTGTTCTAAAGGGCAAAGTAGTCACCCCCAGAAAAAATAGATTCTGAGCTCCCACGGCCGACACCGTCATGCCAAAAATGGGTGACAATCAAATCTGATTGTAGGAGCAATGTGCTTGGAGAGACAGTGCCGCTCAGCTTAGAACATCTTCCATTCAAGAAAGCTCGGTGACCAGGCTTCTGGTGGCTGAAATGGTGGCCATATTGGTTGTCACACAGCTTTCCTGATCCAAAAATGGGCAGTGATGAAGGATCTGTCCATGATTTTAAAAAAAAATCAGGGCACATTTTTGTAAAATACTGCCCCACAGGTTGTTTGGGGTATTGCAACTCATTTACGTCAATGGCGTTGAGCTGCAATACCAGACATGACATATGGACTTGGGTGGCGCAATGAGCCCTCCACATAAAGAATTGCAGAAGTGTCACCTCCCTCCTCAAAACTGGGTACAACCCCAATATCTGCACCCCTATAGTTACACCCCTGCTTGTTCTCCTGCACTGCTTAATAACTGAGCAGATCCTCCATTCAGGTAACCTGTAGGATCAGTAATGGCGGCCATATTGGTTGTCACTCAGCTTTTCCAGGATGAGATAGAACTCACTGCATGGCTACACAGATGCAGACAACGTCTATTTGCTGGGGAACCAGTGATTTCAGGGAGAGTTTCCCTGCCGCCCTTGGTTTTGCGCGCTGCGGCGGGTCTGGCGCTCGTAGACCGGTCTTCACAATCCTCTTGATCATTAAACCTTCTCTCTTTATTGTGTCAGACTCCATTCAGCGCTGTCCTCTATAGCAGGCTGGTAATGGAGGCCGCGGCTCAGGGGGATCCTTTGTACTGCACAAGGTTGTACGACTGACGGCGAGCGTCTCTTTCCAGCATTTGCATTTCTAGTTAATGCATCTGAGTAACAAGACTCTTCAAATGGCTGAGGTTAAACCGCCAGGAATCAGAAACGCAGAACTCGAGCGGATATGAATGGGTATATAGTATAGAGTATTGGACGCCCCCACTTTGAAGGATTTTGAAGGGGGCCAGTTATAAAGACAGGTCACGTCAATAATACAGTAGGCACCTTTGTTGGCACGGATGGATAATGAGCAGCCCCTCGCCCATCAGTGTGCCCTGTCAGCCGCTCGTTTGGTAACCTGCAGACTTCCAGTCTTATATCTATAGATTATATGCATATTCCTGGGACGTCTGAGGGGGCGCCATTTATACTAACGCTTTTTTGCGCCCCAGTTGGCAGTTCCAGGGGACCTCTTAGTGGGTTTAAAGGTTGCGCACTCTTTTGCAACCATGGTATTATTGTATAGTATACGAATTATTGTGTCACGAACCAGCGGGTGTAAACCCACCGTGCCACGTGTCCTACCTCCTCTAAGGGTGTTGTCTAAGAGAACCCCTCGATCTTCACAGTACCCTTGATGGTGGGGATAGACTTTCCTGAGGGGAACACCAGGTCAATACCTCTTGAGGAGGATCGGTACATGAGGCGGACCAGGAGGTACCTGAGCGAGCTACAGGCGTCGTCAGCAGGCAGAGTCATAACCAGAAGCAATGGCAAAGTCAGAGGCAATAGGTCAGGGCAGGCAGCACAGGTCAGGCAATCCGGATCGGCAACAGGAGAGTCAAGGCGAGCAGGCAGATATCAAAGAGGTAGCAGAGTCCAGAAATACAAGTGGATATCACGAACCTTAGCAGGACACAAGGACCTTGACACTGAGGCATCTGGGAAGGGGGCTGAGCCACTTATATATGTGTAGGAGGGCTAGGATTGGTCAGCGAGGTCACATGAGCCAACCCATAAAGCACAGGAAGCGACGCGCCCCGGCCCTTAAGGAAGTGCTGCAAGAAAACAAGCAGCAAGCATGCTATGGCCCGGGCTGAAAGGAAACACGGCGCGCAGGACCGCGGCGGTAAGCAGCGGAACAGCGGAGCACAGCAGCCGCTGTTACATATTGCTTCTAAATGAAACAACTTAGCACATAGTTTTGATTAACCCTATTACAGCTCCTGTGCACATGTGCGTCTCCATGGTTACAGACTACGGACAAACCCTGCGTAGTCTGACGCTGCAGTCCTGTGTCACTCCTTCCTCTTGCAGATAATCCACAGGCAGTGGAAGAGGAGGATGGATTCAAGGCAGAGGTGTCTGCAGGATCAGACTGCACAGGGTTTGTTTGTAGTCTGTAGTCATGGAGACGCATAGGTCTGCACAGAGGTTTGTGATCAAAACTTTAACCCTGTCCTTCTCTCCGAGGCAGATTCTATTACATTTCAGATGCACGCAGGCCACAAACATGGTTGGAAAGTGTGCAAACCCTGTAAGTATATCCACTTAAGGGGGTATTCTTATTTCAAACATGAATGGCATTTCCTGTGGACAGATGTATAATCTCTACAATGGGCTGACGCTGACCACATACTATCTGGATGTGGTGGTCGGAGGTGGTTGGGATTACGGCTGTGCTACACTGGTGCTGGAGCTCCTATGGAAATGAATGGTGCAGTTGGGGAGGAATTTGGTGCAGGTCATCTCCATAAGAGCTTCCCTTAGGCCCCTTTCACACGAGTGAGTTTTCCGCGCGGGTGCAATGCGTGATGTGAATGCGTAGCACCCGCACTGCATCCTGACCCATTCATTATCAATGGGTCTGTGCACATGAGCGTTTTTTTTATGTATCATTTCTGCATTGTGTGAGAATCACAGCGTGTTCTATATTCTGGCTCCATAGTTAAAGGGGCTTCTGCGAAAAACGAATCGCATCCGGATGTAACCTGGATGCAGTCCGGGTGCAATGTTTTTCACTGATGGTTGCTCGGAGATGTTGTTTGTAAAACTTCAGTTTTTTTTCACATTTTTTTCACATTTTTCAAAAACTGTACCCGCACGGAAAAAACTTTACAACTGAACGCAAATGCAGACAAAACTGACCGAACTTGCCTGCGAAATGGAGCGAGATTCACTGATGGCATCTTGACACAATACATATCGTTCGTGTGAAACAGGCCTAATAGATTCTGGAATTTAAAGGGGTCTGCCCTATGGACAGTTGTACTTGCCTGCATTGGACGTCTTTTATATGGGGAGGGGGCGGCATCAGACCAGAAATGAGACTCTAATCCCCGCACCTCTGACTACTCCAAGGTGCCCCCTTCCTGCGCTCCTGATCTGTAATTCTGGTCCAGTCATTAGGAGATGCGATGATCGCGCTTGGCTTCACATATCCAGCGCGCGCTGACAGTAAGTAATTCACATATCATTACAAGGGTTTCCATTTCCATAGATCTGACACATCACTCTCCGCAGAAGGTTCCCTATAATTAGTATGCACGCGGGGTGGTATAATAGAGATTAAATGAAGACACAAGTTAATACTTCATCACAGAGACTGAACAGGAGGAATCTCCGCCATAGTCGCTGGGAAGGAGGATACAAATTGCATCTTGATGTTACATTCTTCACAAGATGTATACAAGGCAATTATAATGAGAGGCGAAACGAAGGAGCGGTGATGAGAAAACGTGGCGGCTTCACAATGGGGGGAGGGGGCCCTATGGGGGCCATGATCTACTTGACCTGAGCACTATATGAAAGAAAAATGTAACAATTGTTGTCCAATCTAAGTAATTGTAACATTGAAAACTTATGGGTCCTTTAAGAAAGAAAGCGTTATTCCAAGGTGTCCCAAGAATCGCAGCTATGGGTGCAGCATTGCTTGCATCTAATTTTTCATGGGCTTCCAAAGTTGCATATATTGCCTTGCCTGCAAGGAATTTATAGCTCTGTTCATCCTGAGCTTCCCACTTCAAGAACAGAATGCAGAATGGCAGTGAAGACTGACAGTTAGGTCTATACAGCCTCCAGGTTGCACAGTATACAGCACCTATATTCCACCCTTCCACCACCGTCTATCTAAGGCCTCATGCACATGCAGAACCTGCTTGCATGGCAGTACACGGATGCCAAACAGATCCGTGGAAGGGGGCCATATGGCCTCCATGTGCTGCTATACAGGCTCCACTGCAAGCCACATGTACAGAGTTCAGGGGCAGTGTGGCCATAGTCCAGGGGCCCCCCGGAGCCCTCCTCACGGCCGCTGGCCTGGTACATAACAATCTAATGCTCTCACTATTAGGCTACATGCACACGACCGTTGCCTGCCTCCGCGTCCGCTCCTCCTGCAAATTTTGCGTCCGTCAAAAAAAACGGATGACGGACCGTTTTTTTTGACGAATCCGATTTTTATGGCAGATCCATTGCAAAAATGCCTATCCTTGTCCGCAAACGTGAAAAAAATAGGACATGCACTATTTTTTTGACGGAATGAAAACATGGATCACAGATGCGGAACAAAAACGGTTGACCATCCGCATTTTTTGACGAACCCATTGAAATGAATGGGGAAGCATCCTATCTGTGAAAAAAAACGGAACGGACGCGGAAACAAACACTGGTCGTGTGCATGGGGCCTTAGGCTACATTCACACGCCTGTATCTGCTTTGCGATCCACAAATCGCAGATCTGCAAAATACGGATAGCGGCCGTGTGCATCCCGCACTTTCCGCAGGCTGTATTCTGCAAATACTCCGCAAAACGGACAAGAATAGGACATGTCTGCTGTCTGCAAATTTTGTGGAGACATTGAAATGAATGGGTCTACGTAGAATCTGCAAAAAATGCGCATCAAATTTGTCATTAGTGTTGAGTGCCAATATTCGAATTGCAAATATTTATCGCGAATATCGGCACTTCGAGAATTCACGAATATTTCGAATATAATGATATATATTCGTAAAAACTAATATTCATTTTTTTTTTAAAATCTGAACCCATTACCTGCCGGCTTCTTGCTTGTGGGCCAATGTGAGAGGCTGGAATATCGTAGTCTGTAGTGAATTAGAATATTCTTCATTATTTCATTTATTTCATCTTATGCGAAAAATCGGCAATGTAATATTCGCGTAATGCGAATATTCTAAAACACGAATATATAGCACTATAGAATATAGTGCTGTATATTCGTTTTTTTAGAATATTCTTCATTTTTTTCGATCTGAAGTCATGATTCCTCTCTGCTTAAGTTGCTTTTGGGCCAATGACTGTTCACATTAAATTGGATAAAATGACGAATATTCTAAAAAAAGGAATATATAGCATTATATTCTATAGTGCTATATATTCGTGTTTCAGAATATTTGCATTACACGAATATTACATTGCCGATTTTCGCAATCAATAGAATAATCTCAAATACAAATATTCGCGAATATATGACGAATATTCTAACGAATATTCACGAAATATCGCGAATTTGAATATTACCCCTGCCGCTCATCACTAACAGTCGTGTGAATGTAGCCTTAATTAATGCCAGGGCACCAGGTACTTATACACCGTCCTGATGACGACAGGGCAATATTCTACACTTCACTGTTGGATTCTTTTTAGGGGACGATATTTTGTGCTGCAGTACGGTATTGCTGCCCTCTCCCCACTTTTGTTATCCTTGCCTACCTGTGGATTGTTTTGGCCCCCCTACTTGTAGCTTGTTTTGGCCCCCCTACTTGTAGCTTGTTTTGCCCCCCCTACTTGTAGCTTGTTTTGCCCCCCCTACTTGTAGTTTGTTTTGCCCCCCCTACTTGTAGCTTGTTTTGCCCCCCCTACTTATAGTTTGTTTTGGCCCCCCCTACTTGTAGTTTGTTTTGGCCCCCCCTACTTGTAGTTTGTTTTGGCCCCCCCCTACTTGTAGTTTGTTTTGGCCCCCCCTACTTGTAGTTTGTTTTGGCCCCTCCTACTTGTAGTTTGTTTTGGGCCCCCCTACTTGTAGTTTGTTTTGGCCCCCCTACTTGTAGTTTGTTTTGCCCCCCCCTACTTGTAGCTTGTTTTGGCCCCCCACTTGTAGCTTGTTTTGGCCCCCCCCTACTTGTAGTTTGTTTTGACCCCGCCTACTTATGTTGCCCCGCCTTCTGTCTATTTGGACTCGCCTACAACATGTGGCCACTTTTAGTTTTTTTTTCCAGGGCCACTTTAAGTTCCCAGTCCGCCCCTGACAGAGTTGTTCTCCCCCAAAACTATTGCTTCTAAGGGGGAATGTCTCCATACACAGGACACCTGACGGAGCCTTTACCACCGCACACAGAGGCTGTGCAGCTCCATAGTATAGATCTGTATGGCGTCCATGTGTTACGATAAAACCTTCTGCACATGGCTCTGTGTGTGTATGAGGCCGTACATAGACGGTAAGGTAATGGCGTTATACCTCCGCATAACAATATAGATTTATGCGCCATTTCCTATAGGCTCAGACTGATCAGAAGTAACCGACTGCAGGCTTGTTCTTTACACCTGGAACGTACAGACGGCTTCATCACAAGGAATTATTTCTGCGTACATCTGAGAAGCTGGCGCCCCTTATCTCCGCGTGAGACCTTCATACTGGTAGGGAGGCGCGAGCTCTTGTGGCCGGGCGTTCTGCTCTAATTGACGCTGAGAGAAGCCGCTCTCATTACCTGTAGTTCCCCCTCTTATTGTTTTCGTGTCCCAAGGCTCGGAACGCACCGGCCTCATCGATCAACCCTTCCAAAAGCAAGAACTGAAGGGGCCAGGAAAGCGCTGAGCTGACGGTTTATGCCTTAACCCCTTACGTCCTGTGAGCATTGCCACCTTACTGGCTCAGGTTCACCCCATTACGGCAGCACAGACGTTGGGCGCTGGGGTGATTCAGTTACGCGTTTCAGACAGATTTACGGCGGGCGGCTCAGTCCTTCTCTCCGAGGCACATTCAATAAATATGATTAAGATATAATTAAAGGTCTCCAGCAGGTATTGTGAATCCATTTCAACAATGAATTTCGCTTATGCTGGAACCTCGTCAGCAACAAACACCTTTTTCTCTAAATTAGCAAATAATGTAATTGTGGTTTATTCGCTAAAAACTTAGCATAATTTACAGTTTACATAACCTGCGGTCCAGAAGTGCTCCTAGAGGTGAGATACTCGAGTTACTGGATGTAAGGCAAATGTGAGAATGAATGGGGTTACCTGAGGTCATTCACACATTGGTGTCAGTATATGAGAATGACCTGTGGTACCAACATTCTCACTCGACAAGGCTAGTCAGATCGACAGGGCTAGTCAGATGGTGCTTAATCCTTATTATTTAACTCTCTAAGCTGGAGTGTGAAAAACAAGTAAGTGCATGGGAATAACTAGGGATAACCATGATTATTCTCACTCTAGGGATAACTGTGGTCATTCTCACTCCGGGTGTAATTGGGGTCATTGTCACGATAAAGATAACTGTGGTCACACACACTGGGAATAAGTGTGGTCGCGGTCACACTAGGGATAACTGTGGTCATTCTCACTCCGGGTGTAATTGGGGTCATTGTCACGATAAAGATAACTGTGGTCGCACACACTGGGAATAAGTGTGGTCGCGGTCACACTAGGGATAACTGTGGTCATTCTCTGACTAGTAATAACCATAGTCATTCTCACATTAGGAATAAATGTGGTCATTCTCACACTAACGATAAATGTGGTCATTCTCACACTAACGATAACTGTAGTCATTCTCCCACTGGAGATAGCTGTGGTCATTCTCACATTAGGTATAACTTTGGTCAATCTGACATTAAGAATAACTGTGTTCATTCTCACACTAGGATGAGAATACTAAGATGAAAGAAGGAAGACTCAGGTTTGAGCTGAAATGCATCACATTGATATCAATAAAGCACAATATGCATCATATCTACGACTGAGTGTCCGTCTTTCATCTTACTGTCTGCACGGGGACGCCTTCCCTAGGACACGAGCACCACGCCATTGCATACCGGTGTGCTGACTGATTCACACAGAAAACTAGGATGAGAATGTCCGGTGATAAGTAATTGACATTGACATAATGCAGTTCTCACTTAAACTTTTCAAGTAATAGGCCACAGCACTCTTTTCTATAAAAGGCAAGGATGGGTGCACGTCCAGGTTGTGTTCTGTAGCTCCACCTCTGACTCCAAGCTATTGATGCAGGAAAGCTTTAGTGCAATCATGAGAATGACCTCTAGTTATTACAGCGCTGATTTCTATGATGACACCTCTATATTCACATTTATAGACTGATAGAGCATGGGGACCGCCATTTTTTACTTACATTGATGTCAGCACAAGAAAGTATTGTGCAACGGCTGCAGAAAAGAGATGGTGTATTAGCTCCAGGTCATTCTCACACCTCTCTTCAGAAACTTTGAAAGCCTAGGAGCTGAAGCGGATTGTTTAACCCTAGGTGGTCCTGAAGTCATAACATCGTAATATGATGGGGGATATATAGTCATGATACAGGTAATGGCGGGGTGTGAGGTGCTGGATATGATATATCTTACTACTTATGTCCCCTAAGAGATGAATTCCAGGACGAGCCCAGGCTGATAATTGGCTTCATTCTCACCAATCAGCGAGTCCAAGTGTTGTGGGTGATTTCTCTAATAATTATTTCCAGGGTCCTTCAAAATGAGAGAAACAAACAGCAGAAAATGAAGTCATTAATTTCTCCTCCTCTCACGCAGATTTAATTAGGAGGATTTAATTAGACTTGGCAGGAGAACACAAGGAGATTGCCATAAGGGTGGTCTGCGGTCCAGGATATAGGACGCAGGGTAGCGCTCTGCCAGCAAATGTAATCCAGTGGAGCCCAACAGAGGCCGAACCTAAAGCAATAAAATAGCGCCCCGCGAATGTTATCGCATTCAGTGGCCGAGGCTCCGAGGGAGACAGGATAATTGCAAAAGAAATTGCAATTACGAGCGAGGGGACGCCACTTTATTCGTGTGAACACCGCCTAATAACATCACCACATTCAACGAGGATTCACAAGCTGTGATTTATTAGGCAGGATGCTTGTGACGATGACTCTGCATGTATAACATAGGGATGATTAGCCCAAGTGTCGGAGAAAATTCTCAGAAATTTAGAGATTTTGAGGATTTGTTTCTTAATTGTTTCTTGTAGCAAACGTTAACTTTATACTTCACATTTTGAATACATACATCCGCGCACTTACGGGAAACGTTACCTGGGCTTTACCAATGGCTTCTGTTGCCTTCAGCGTCAAGTCAATATTTGCCACCTCTGTAGGGACTAATGATAAGTGCTGTATATGCGATATGATCTCCTTGCTGTGCAATCACTTAAAGGGATTGTCCAGTCTCGCTGCTTCCACAGTGAGATGGACCTAAGCGCCGTCCTCTGGCTTCTTTGCTTACAAGCGAGCTCCACTATTTCCATGACTCCGGTTGAAGTGAATGGGAGCTATAATAAGAACATAGTGTCAGTCCGTTCGGCAGTTTCTGTAAGCCGGGCCACCTGAGTCCCATCTTACCGTGGAAACAGCGAGATGGGACAACCCCTTTAAAAGAGCGTTAACCCTAGAAATCAATCTTAAAAAAGTGAAGATGATTGACAACTGATAACTGGTTTATCCAAAGGGCTAACTGTAAGGCGTTCTCAACCCTAAATTCTCCATGGCCGTTGTGGGCGTGACCTAACCCAAGGGTCGGGGTTAGCTCTACATGTGAGAACGAGGTCTCAACTACCACCCAACCAGAGAATGAAGGAATCATGCACATGGCTGTTGTTGGCCCGGAAACAGCTGGTCCGCAATATACGGGCACCAGCCGTTTGTGCACCGCAGAAGGTGCGCTGCAGAACGGACACACAGAACCCCAAGGAGGCACTACGCAGTGCTTCCGTGGATTTTCTGTCCGGGCATGCACTACTTTTCGGCGTGTGGACCGTCGGATGCAGATCAGGGACACCATTCAAGTAAATAAGTACAGCAGCCCTAGGGTTGGTGCCTGTGCATTGCAGACGGCAATTTTCGGTCTGCAGGACGGGCACCGGCCGACAACAGCCGTGCGCATTAGGCCTAGGCCCTATTGTCCTAATCCTAATGGTTTATATTTATTAATCCTGTATTTATAATTCTTAATATAATAATGAATACAGTTACTTATCATTGGGGGTTAGGTGGTGCACCTCTGGACTCTTGGGATTTCTGTCAGCAGCTCCTAAAGAGGACAGAGATGTCCCCGCTCCTGTTATAGTAACTACTTGCATACCCCATGCAATTCATATAACTCTATGTTGTGTCATTCCTCTATTATTCCAAAAAGAATTGCCAACAGTCTGCTATATAGGTCCACTTGGGTGCTACCAGTTAGGGGTGTGTTCTGCAGAGTGTGACACTATCCAATCAGACTGTGCTGGGACACACCCCTCACACCCAGAGCCCGCTGATACATTGTAACAGACTTTAAACTTGTGTGGGGGGGGGAAATGAAGGGCTCATTTTTAACCCCGTGGATTGCAATATGATCTGGGAATAAGAGGCTATTAAAGAACACTGATCACTGCCGTTTACACCTTGGAATTTACATGCAGCTTCATGTTTCGGACATCTGCACCCCCATCAGAGCCACCATCGCTGCAGATCTGTCACACCATACTTCTATCTAGCAGTTCTAATTAGGCAAGAATGGGATCCGGAGGCTAAAATCCCAAACTGTAACAGCTGATGTCACATTTATGGCCGTAGGGCCACAAGACGACACCTGCCCCCACTGCCCCTAACCCCCGCTCTCACACAATGTCGGAGCCTGTCAATGGGTTTCTTATAAATCCTATGAAGCAACTGAACGAACAATGTTCTCCTTCTTATTCCTGCATTCCAGTGCAAACAAGTAATTATGACCCAGCTCCACGGTGACAGCTGCCAGTATATCCTCTCCTGATCCGTCTTTACCTCTGTAATTGCCATCACTGATTTATCACCGCACCATATTTCTGCAGCAAATCAACTGGATGCAGGATAATAGACTCTGCCTCATATATAGAGTTCACCCCTTCCATAGCTAATCCTGCATATTAAACATGATAACCTGATGGACGAAGATGTTATCAGCCAACATTCACTGCTCTGCGCAGAAATAATTGTGAGAAGGGACCAGAACCTGCACTTATTACTGAAAATCCACAGTATCAGAAATTACGGTGAATATACAGCGAGCTTCTGGATACGGAGAAAACATCACACAGTGTGAGCATACACATATACATATATATACACACAACATATGAATGGTGCCATAAACTACTATAATACTGCTCCTATGTACAAGAATATAACTACTATAATACTGCCTCCTATGTACAAGAATATAACTACTATAATACTGCTCCTATGTACAAGAATATAACTACTATAATACTGCCTCCTATGTACAAGAATATAACTACTATAATACTGCTCCTATATACAAGAATTTAACTACTATAATACTGCTCCTATGTACAAGAATATAACTACTATAATACTGCCTCCTATGTACAAGAATATAACTACTATAATACTGCCTCCTATGTACAAGAATATAACTACTATAATACTGCTCCTATATACAAGAATATGACTACTATAATACTGCTCCTATGTACCTGAATATAACTACTATAATACTGCCTCCTATGTACAAGAATATAACTACTATAATACTTCTCCTATATATAAGAATATAACTACTATAATACTGCTCCTATGTACAAGAATATAACTGCTATAATACTGCCTCCTATGTACAGGAATATAACTACTATAATACTGCCCCTATGTACAAGAATATAACTACTATAATACTGCCTCCTATGTACAAGAATATAACTACTATAATACTTCTCCTATATATAAGAATATAACTACTATAATACTGCTCCAATGTACAAGAATAGAACTACTATAATACTGCTTCTATGTACATGAATATAACTACTATAATACTGCTCCTATGTACAAGAATATAACTACTATAATACTGCTCCTATGTACAAGAATATAACTACTATAATACTGCCTCCTCTGTACAAGAATATAACTACTATAATACTGCTCCTATGTACAGGAATATAACTACTATAATACTGCTTCTATGTACAAGAATATAACTACTATAATACTGCCCCCTATGTACAAGAATATAACTACTATAATACTGTTCCTATATACAAGAATATAACTACTATAATACTGCTCCAATGCACAAGAATATTAATTACTATAATACTGTTCCTATGTACAGGAATATAACTACTATAATACTCCCTCCTATGTATAAGAATATAACTTCTGTAATACTGCCTCCTATGTACAAGAATATAACTCCTATAATACTGCTCCTATGTTGATGTTCTTGGTATAGGTATTGCTGGCTGTTTCCTCCTGCTTCTGCTCTGCTAGGATTGGCGGTGCAGTAGTGATGTCACCGGTGTAGACACGTCCATAGTACGGGGTTCCCTGGAATAATCCTCTCCCTGCACTGATGCTCGGGCTGTGCTGCATTATGTCTTTGTGTTGTTGTCCGGAGCTGACATCTTCCTTGTTCTCGGTCTCTTGCTGATCATCTTCTATTATTAATGAGTTTATCTGCAGTCCTCGCTCTCTTTTCCTCCTCGCTGTAATTGCGTCCTCTCCGTTTTGCTGGCGAATTTCGCTGTCATTGTAATAATCCTAATCAATAAGCCTCCAGGTTAGATTTATCATCGACATCACTGGCCCAATGAGCTGTGAAGGAATCATTTGCTGGCTACACACGCGCTAACCGCTGCAATGTGCAAATGTAATTTTAGTTATGGTATCAGAGCCTCACATTAAGTTGCCGGCTCCTCGTTAGGACTGATCTATGAGTCTCGCTGCGGACGTCTGTACATCGTATTGCAGCGACTTGTTTATCCACAGCTGCTATCATTTATAGTGATGGATACAAAGAATAACAAAACACAGCGAAAATTAAAAATGGTCAAATCAATTCCAGGTAAAATATCAATGAAAAAATAGAAGACACATTAGTAGTGTTACCGGCTGTCCATTTCTTGTCTAATGCCCAGCCCCCATGGGGCCCCACCTCTCAAACCCATTAGTTTTTATCCTCTAGAGGACCTCTTGGCATCTACTCTTTGAATTACATGGACCTCCATTCTTATCGTTGGTGATTTAATTCAATGTGAGGACACCAGGGCTATGAAACTAAGGACCCCCTTTATGTATTTCCTAAAATAGAAAGTTGGGGTCCAAAGAAGATGCAGGCAATTCGGCTTTTGTCTCCTTGCATCTAAAATGTCTTCCACCATGGTCTTGAAGATTCTGAATGTTATGTTGATCATCCATGCCATTGTCTCGATCCTTCTGGATCTCTTAGCAAATTACGATGAAGTTTAGCACCACAATAGGTAAAGCTGCTCCTTCAGTCTCCGTTTTGAGATGTTTGGAGGCGCGACCTTTGGTCCCTCATTCCTGCATTTTTCTACTTAGCAAATGATGACCCAGCGTAGGTGCAAACCATATGTTGGTGGGTAGTTGGGCAACCTTAGCTAGACCCTCATCCAGGGTTAAACTGGGTAACTATATTCGCAGAGATTTCTCCATATGGTCCAAGTTCTTGCCTGCAGGATTTTCTTAGATCTGTTAGGTAGGCTTATTAAGTTATTCCTTGATTGACCCAAAAGGCTGGTCCAAACTTTCACCATGAACTTTTGGAAGCTCTTGTCACCATGTTTCATGTGCAATTGTTGCCAACATTTTGAGTCAAACACTATACCATACAGTCCTATTTCTAGACGTAGTCCTATTCCATAAATGTCCTTTTTCTGCAAGTATCGATATACCAGATGTCTCTAGACCTATCTACACTCCTCTACATTGAAAGTGCAACACCAAGAAGAAGAAGCCATAAGGCTATTGAAGGATTATTCGAGGAAGTAGTATGTACAAGTAGTATGTCGCTCAGTTCTGCAGATGATGACATTTTGCAGCACCTAGCTCCAATCTGTGGCATGTGGGAGGTGCATAAAAGCCAGATTGAAATCCAAGTTTTTTAGCCACATGAAACCTCAAAAATCGGATCAGGTCATGTGGGATGATTGTGCTATGCTTCCTGTCCATCAACGTGCCAGTTATCACCACTTGTCACAGACAGAGAGGGACAGAATCCTTGCACTGAGAGATCTTGTTTTATCACTCGAGCAGATCGCTACGTGCCTAGGCTGTCAAGTCAGCGCTGCTCAATGTTGTGTGTCCCAGTGGTTGGGAGAACAATTATGACCTGGAATGACAGCAAGAGGTGCGTAAAGGTGAACTTCTGCACTGACAGATCGTCTGATTAGAAGAATGGCGGGTGCTGATGTATTGCAAGTGAAATTGCTTGTGGAACCAGTGGTACGGCCATTTCTCCATGTTGCTTCAAGGAGCCATTTTACAACTTGACAATGCCAGGCCGCATGTTACTGATGCTACTGTGAGCAAAGCACGTGACCTAAACATGCTACCATGGCCTGCAGCATCTCTGGCAGGGGTGTAGCTCTAGGGGGTGCAGAGGTAGCAGTCGCTACTGGTACAGAAGCCTGAGGGGGCTCAAAGACCCCTGTACCGTATGAGAAGAGACTGGTATTATAGAAAGTGCATGCTGGTCAAGTCTGGCTGGAGGGAAGGGGTTAGATCAAGAAATTGGCATGAGGAGGGTGCCGTTTAAATTTTTGCCTCAGCATGAAGTCAATGTGCTTCCCTGCCCCTGGCCACAAAGCACTGAGGGTAGCAGGGCCCAAGCTGAACTCTTGCACCAGGACCCCCCACTAGTCTTTAGCTACGCCCCTGGTCTCTGGACTTGTTTCCCATCGAGCATATCTGGGGCCTCATTGGTTGGCAATTGTAAGGGAGCTGCCTGCAGTGGATCTTGATGATTTGCATGCCCAAATGCATTTGACGTGGCAGAACATTCCTCAGACAAACGTTAATGACCTGACTGACAACTATCTCAATAGAAATCTTCTCTCTAGACCTATCTCTATAGACGTCTTATCTCTAGACCTATCTCTATATCATAGACAACCTATCTCTAGACCTATCTATATGTTACAGACGACCTATCTGTAGCGTTATCTCTATACTATAGGCGTCTTATCGCCAGGCCTATGTCTTTACCATATATGTCTTATCTACAGACCTATCTCTATATGTCAAAGACAACCTACCTCTAGACCTATCATCTCTATACCATAGACGTCTTATCTCTAGACCTATCCCTATACCATAGACATCCTATCTCTAGACCTATCTCTATACCATAGACGTCCAATCTCTAGACCTATCCCTATACCATAGACATTCTATCTCTAGACCTATCTCTTTACCATAGACATTCTATCTCTAGACCTATCTCTGTACCATAGATATCCTATCTCTAGACCTATCTCTGTACCATAGACATCCTATCTCTAGACGTATCTCTGTACCATAGACATCCTATCTCTAGACCTATCTCTATACCATAGACGTCTTATCTCTAGACCTATCTCTATACCATAGACATCCTATCTCTAGACCTATTTCTATACCATAGACATCCTATCTCTAGACCTATCCCTATACCATAGACATCCTATCTCTAGACCTATTTCTATACCATAGACATCCTATCTGTAGACCTATCTCTATACCATAGACGTCTTATCTCTAGACCTATCCCTATACCATAGACATCCTATCTCTAGACCTATCTCTATACCATAGACGTCTTATCTCTAGACCTATCCTATACCATAGACATTCTATCTCTAGACCTATCTCTTTACCATAGACATTCTATCTCTAGACCTATCTCTTTACCATAGACATTCTATCTCTAGACCTATCTCTATACCATAGACATCCTATCTCTAGACTTATCTTATACCATAGACGTCCTATCTCTAGACCTATCTCTGTACCATAGACATCCTATCTCTAAACCTATCTCTGTACCATAGACATCCTATCTCTAGACCTATCTCTGTACCATAGACATCCTATCTCTAGACCTATCTCTGTACCATAGATATCCTATCTCTAGACCTATCTCTGTACCATAGACATCCTATCTCTAAACCTATCTCTGTACCATAGACATCCTATCTCTAGACCTATCTCTATACCATAGACGTCTTATCTCTAGACCTATCTCTGTACCATAGACATCCTATCTCTAGACCTATCATCTCTATACCATAGACATCCTATCTCTAGACCTATCTTATACCATAGACGTCCTATCTCTAGACCTATCTCTGTACCATAGACATCCTATCTCTAAACCTATCTCTGTACCATAGACATCCTATCTCTAGACCTATCTCTATACCATAGACGTCCTATCTCTAGACCTATCTCTGTACCATAGACATCCTATCTCTAAACCTATCTCTGTACCATAGACATCCTATCTCTAGACCTATCTCTATACCATAGACGTCTTATCTCTAGACCTTTCTCTTTACCATAGACGTCTTATCTCTAGACCTATCTCTATACCATAGACATCCTATCTCTAGACCTATTTCTATACCATAGACGTCCTATCTCTAGACCTATCTCCATACCATAGACGTCTTATCTCTAGACCTTTCTGTGTACCATAGACCTCCTATCTCTAGACTTGTCTGTATACCATAGAAGACCATCTCTAGGGTCCTTATTTCTCCAACCGTCTATGCTTAGAGAATCTCGGACTTTATAGCTCGTGTTGCCTCCTCCAGCCCTATGAATACTCGATGATGGCGCCGTGACCTACCATATTATCATGCATCTTCATCCCGATCCCCCAATCATCAGCAATATTACGTTGAGCGTACATCTTCTGCCAGCGGGTGAACGGTAATATAGCCGGGATGTTAGAATAATTATCTCCTAGTGTGGAGAGCTGTGATTACCGCTGACATTATGCAGCATGACCGCGTCTGTAATTGATGTCGGGATTAACAAAATTGCCACGTGTCAGCTGGTCAAGCACGACCGGCTGATAACGATAACGTGGAGGCGACCGTCTCCTCACCCTGCCGTCGGAGGAATGCACAGAGCCGCGTCTTGTGCTTTAGCAAACACGGAGAGTTAACAATGAGCTCATTTATTAACGGGAGCGATAAGTATAATAATTAGGCGCGGTGGTTACAAGTTAATTTAATTATTATCTGCCGCTCAGGCAGCAGCCTCTAAAACAGCGGTCTGAACACCAACGAATGCCGCCATTGTTCTGTCAGCGTATCAATGAGAGCTGTAATTCTGGATCCATGTGTGGATGTTAGGAGCCATTTCATCCCGGAGCTCCGCAGGACGAGCGATTTGATGCCGCGCTGGAATACGACGTGCAGTATATTTTACAGAGGAAGCTGCAGAATTAACGGCGGTTAATTAGAATTCGCTTTCTGCTTACCAGGGCGTCAATGAGGGAAGCCAAGAGATATGACGGGTAATAAGAAGTGACAGCACCGGCAGGAACGGCAGAAACTTCACACTCGCAGGCAGTGTATACAACAAGCACCGCCATGAAGGGAATATTCTATGTCACGTTGCTGCCGCCATGACACCATACAGGTGCTTGTAACTCTATGGCCGCTTTATGGGCACCCGACATATTAAAGGGGTATTCCGTTCTCAGGAAATAATGAAAAGTTCGACAGTTTCCAATAATATCTGTTACCCGGGTGTGCCCAAAAATGCAGCTTCCACCATTGTTGTCACCCAGCTTTCCAGACTCCTAAATGTCAGGTTTTTCCAGAAGGGCCATGCTAAGCTTGGTGGATTCCCCTGGAGAATGGATTTGGTGATGACCCACATTCAGCTTCATTTTTGGGGATCCCTCCTGACCTTCAGCTGTAGCCTCATGTACAGTAGCAGAGGGGGCTGCGCACCTGCATGGTCCAGTCCTTGGGAGTGTATAACAGTAAATAAAACGCTCTAGGACAGGGATGCTCAACCTGTGGTCCTCCAGCTGTTTCAAAACTACAACTCCCAGCATGCCCTAATAGCTTTATGCTTTCAAAGCACGCTGGGAGTTGTAGTTTTGCAACAGCTGGAGGGCTGCAGGTTGGGCATCCCTGCTCTTGAAGGTGGCTCCATTTTTCAATATCCCTGCTTGTCGAATGAGAATATAAACAATCCTTGCTGACACTTTAATCCATTCCAGAGTCTGATGGGAGTCCCTTCTCTGACTCCATATACGGCTTAGGAGTCTCTGCTCTGACTCCATATATGGCTTAGGAGTCCCTGCTCTGACTCCATTTATGGCTTAGGAGTCCCTGCTCTGACTCCATATATGGCTTAGGAGTCCCTGCTCTGACTCCATATATGGCTTGGGAGTCCCTGCTCTGACTCCATATATGGCTTGGGAGTCCCTGCTGTGACTCCATATATGGCTTAGGAGTCCCTTCTCTGACTCCATTTATGGCTTGGGAGTCCCTGCTCTGACTCCATTTATGGCTTGGGAGTCCCTGCTCTGACTCCATATATGGCTTGGGAGTCCCTGCTCTGACTCCATTTATGGCTTGGGAGTCCCTGCTGTGACTCCATATATGGCTTAGGAGTCCCTTCTCTGACTCCATTTATGGCTTGGGAGTCCCTGCTCTGACTCCATTTATGGCTTGGGAGTCCCTGCTGTGACTCCATATATGGCTTAGGAGTCCCTTCTCTGACTCCATTTATGGCTTAGGAGTCCCTGCTCTGACTCTATATATGGCTTGGGAGTCCCTTCCCTGACTCCATATATGGCTTAGGAGTCCCTGCTCTGACTCCATATATGGCTTGGGAGTCCCTTCTGTGACTCCATATATGGCTTAGGAGTCCCTGCTCTGACTCCATTTATGCCTTGGGAGTCCCTGCTCTGACTCCATATATGGCTTGGGAGTCTCTGCTCTGACTCCATATATGGCTTGGGAGTCTCTGCTCTGACTCCATATATGGCTTGGGAGTCTCTGCTCTGACTCCATATATGGCTTGGGAGTCCCTTCTGTGACTCCATATATGGCTTAGGAGTCCCTGCTCTGACTCCATTTATGCCTTGGGAGTCCCTGCTCTGACTCCATATATGGCTTGGGAGTACCTGCTCTGACTCCATATATGGCTTGGGAGTCTCTGCTCTGACTCCATATATGGCTTGGGAGTCCCTTCTGTGACTCCATATATGGCTTAGGAGTCCCTGCTCTGACTCCATATATGGATTGGGAGTCCCTGCTCTGACTCCATATATGGCTTGGGAGTCCCTTCTGTGACTCCATATATTGCTGTGTCCACATATGCAGTCAGTGCTATGACCCAGAAGGGGGTATTCCCAGAAGCTGTCAGTATGCCAGGGGACAACCTGTCTATTTTAGATTTCTTCAGTCTCCATTTTTAAACAGCCTCTGCCAGGTCTGGAACCAACAACTTTTTGCATTGAAGGAAAAGACTTTAACAAGTGAGCTATAGAGCTCAATGCTAGTAAGCTGAAGGTTCCATGTATTATGTTTTCAGATGTAGAATTTACTGGAATCTACAGATATACCTTTATACATACCAGGATAATGTATGGGAGGTTTTTTTCTATATATACCAGAATATATCTATTTTTCTTTTTTTTGCAATTGCAAAAATGTAATGACACAAAATAAATTACAATAATCAAACACTGTCCATTATAGAAGAAAAATAATTAAAAGAATGGAAGCATCGTCTGCATCAAATGATGGAAATGAATGTCACCTGATGGACCGCACTCACTATAAGGCCTCATGCACATGAGTGTGTCTGTTTTTGCAGTCCGCAAACCACAGACCTGCAAAATACAAATACCGTCCATGCGCTGTCCGCATCCATATGTCCATTCTGCAAATGATAGAAAATGTCCTATTGCCCATAAAATTCAGTCTATGGACCTACTGAAATCAATAGGTCTGCAAAAAAATGCGGATGGCACATGGACGGTATCCATATCGTGCAGAATTGCGGATTACGGATCTCAAAACGGATACAGTGATGTGCATGAGGTCTTATAGTCAGTGCAGTCCATTAGGTGACGACGATCATTTCCATCATTTGATGCAGACGATGCTTCCATTCTTTTAATTGTTCTTCTTCTATAATGGACAGTTTTGTGATTCTTGTAATTTATTTTGTTCCATAAATTTTTTGCAATTGCTAAAAAATATAAAATATATTGTTATATATATAGAAAAAATCTCCCATACAATGTCCTGGTATATAGAGATAATTATGTAGATTCTAGTACATTGTACATCTGAATACATAACACTTGGAAAACATACTCCTAAGGTTTTTAGCCAGAGAAAATCTTGCATTTACTATCAGTGAGCTCTGTGGCTCAGCGGTAGAGTCTATACCTCTAATGCAGAAGGTCATTGGTTCAATAATAAATGTTAAAGGGGTTTTCCGAGATTTTAATACTGATAGGCCATCTTCTAGATAGGTCATCAGTATGTAAACGATGGGTGTCGGACACCGGGGACCCCGATGATCAGCTGTTTGAGAAGGCACTGGCGCTCCTGTGAGGCCAGTGTGTACGTATCCCACAGAAAGAGCCCGGCTCCTCTGCATGAAGTCGTGTGAGCGGAACTAGCGCAGAGCCTGTTCACAAAGGTGCAGATTACATCCCCCACTGAAATAAATGGCGATATCATTATTTCCGCAGCGGAACACAGGACAGGACCTGAGACTTTTCAACCCCATTGGATTAGGATAACTTGGGGGAAAGCTTTATGCTGCGTATTTTCAGGTGGATTTTTCATCCACATGTGAAGGCACCCCAACAGGACGCGGAATGACTGGCAGTTCAAATTATAATGAGCTCTCCTGCTAATTACACATACAAGGCTGGATTTATAGTGCTCATTATCTAACTATCTATCTATCTATCATCAGGGGTGCTCCTAGCCATTCTGCTGCCTGAGGCGAAGTGATAGGAGCAAGCACCCTCCCCCATTACTAATTTCTTAACCTGGTCTGGATTACTTATCCAGGTCCGGATGGCTGTGCAGAATGTTCTGGGTCCGGCTGGCTGTGTGGAATGCTCCGGGCCTGCTGGATCCCTGTGCGGAATATTCTGGGTCTGGCTGGCTGCATGGAATGTTCCGGGCCCGGCTGGATGTGTGGAATGTTCTAAGTTTGGCTGGCTGCATAGAATGTTCCGGTTCTGGATGGCTGTGCAGAATGTTCTGTGTCAGGCTCAGCGCTGGCGTGCCTGGTCCTATGGCTGCTTCAGATAAGCTGCAATTTGGGTGCAGTCCAGATGACGTTTAATGATTTGATAACATTGCAATGTGACACAAGGTCAGCGGCTCCGAAATAAAATTGCTTAAAGGTGCTTCCATGGAGCACGCCGCTGAGGAGGCTGAGATAAGAGCTAAATAATTCACACTGATGAGGTGAGAGCCGCACTCCGCGCTGCAAACCGTCGTCTGCTAAATCAATACAAAAAGTCTGCTCTCCATACACGGCTGTGTACATTGGAAGGCTTCCCGGGAAGAGGGGATGCAGTAGATACGGAGGCAGGAGGAGCGGTATAAAAGGGAGAGCTGCATATGGACCACGTAACACAGAGAAGATGGCTATTAACCCTGTCAGGTTTAGGACCCAGCTGTTTACTCTCCATCCTAATCCAGAAGTTCCAATAATCTGGGATTCTCTTTATACATATAAATGTGTGTGTGTGTGCATGCATTATATATACAACCCCATGGGCGTAGCTATAGGGGGTGCAGAGGTAGCAGTCGCTACCGGGCCCAGGAGCCTGAGGGGGCCCAAAGACCCTTGTGTCGCATAAGAAGACACACAAAGCATTGAGGTAAGGGGGGCCCAAGCTGAACTCCTGCACCAGGGCCCATGAGCTGCTAGCTACGCCCCTGTACAACCCCAATTACAAAAAAGTTGTGACACTGGGTAAAATGTGAATAAATGTAAAAAAAGAACAGGACGCAGTGATCAGTAAATCTAATTGTCCCATATGCTATTCACAGATATCAGATGTAGAAACTGAGATTTTACCGTTAGTTTAAAATTCCACTTTTAGAACTTGATGGCAGCAACAGATCTCAACAATATGGGACGGGGGCAACAAAGGCTGGAAAAGTAACTGGTTGTAATAAAAAAAAAGCTGGAGGAGCGATCTGCAACAAAGTGACACGACTGAGCATAAAAACTGCACCTTACAGGGGAAGAGTCTCTCACAAGCTAAGATCGGCAGAGGCCACTAATCTGCGAAAAATCACTGCATGGGCTCAGGAACACTTCCAGAAATTACTGCATGGGATCCGGAACACAGTCAGAAATCACTGCATTGGCTGAGGAACATTCCAGAAATCACTACATGGGCTCAGGAACACTTCCACATATCACTGCATGGGCTCAGGAACAAGAAATCATTGCATGGGCTCAGGAACACTTCCACAAATCACTGCATGGGCTCAGGAACACATCCAGAAATCACTGCATGCTCAGGAACACATCCAGAAATCACTGCATGGGCTCAAGAACACGTCCAGAAATCACTGCATGGGCTCAGGAACACATCCAGAAATCACTGCATGGGCTCAAGAACACGTCCAGATCTTACTGCGTGGGCTCAGGAGCATTCCAGAAATCAATGTCTATGAACACAGTTTGCTGTGCAATCCACAAATTTAAACCTGTGTCCTGCAAAGAAGAAGCCATATGTCACCACAATCCAGAAACACTGCTGTTTTCTATGGGCCATTTAAAAGCTCGTTTAAAATGAACTGAGGCCAAATGGAAATTGTTCTGTGATCAGATGAATCAGAATTTGAAATAGTTTTTGGAAACCACTGACACTGTGTCCTGCAGACTCAAGGGGAGATGGACCATCCAGCTTGTTATCAGCGCCCAGTTCAGTAGCTGCTGATGCTATGGAGGTGCATTACTGCCTATGGCGTGGGCAGCTTACACATCTGGAAAGGCACTACCAATGCTAGAACAACATCTGCTCCATCCAGACAACGTCTCAGTCACGGAAGACATTCCATATTTCAGTAAGACAACCTTAAACCACATACCGCATCCATCACAACAACAAGGCTTCCCAGAAGAAGAGTTCGGGTGCTGAATCGGCCGTCTCCATCCTGAACTTTCACCAATAAAAATATTTTTAATGATGTGTTCTATGATCTGCTGTGAATAAACTGTGGATCTGTGAGGTTTACAGATCCTTGCATTCTATTTATATTATCATTTATTTAAACTTTACACAGCGCCCCAACGTTTTTAGAATTTCTATACATATATGCACACACTGCTTTTCCCGCTACATTATCATTTTAAGGAGTAGCTGCTTTGGGCGCTCACAAAAATTATCAGAAAAACAGCCATTGATTGAGACATTTTTCTTACAACTTGGATTGTGAGGATTTCTGGACAATTACATGGAAATCTAATTAAAATAATTGTTTTTATTCTTTATGTCAGCCCTCAAATATTATAAAAAGAGATGAGCAAATCGAAGCTGACGAAGTGGAATTCGATCCAAATTTCAGGAAAAATTTGATTCGCACTGAATCCGAATTCCCTCACACTTTGTGGTAACAAATCCCATTTTTTCCTAAAATGGCTGCTGCATATGTGAGGACATGGAGCAAGGAACTCTGGGAAGGCGGGATCACCCATAATGCCATGCATGCAGCCAATCAGCAGTCAGCCAGCCCTGTGATGTCACAGCCCTATAAATAGCGGCAGCCATCTTGGATTCTGCCATTTTCCAGTGCACTTAGTGCAGGGAGAGACGTCAGCAGGCGCTAGGGACAGTGCTAGGAAAGAGTTCATTGTGCTGAAAAACGATTTACAAGTGCAGGGAAAGGATAGGGAGGAATCATTCCACAGCATTTGTGTAGAACAGGGTTCAGTCGGAGAGGTTACAGCCTGGGTAATGGGAACAATCCTATTACACCTTGCTGCACTGACTGCGGACCCAAATTGCCATTATACAGCTCTGTAATTCCAGCAAACCGTTCTTGTTATTGGGGAGCAGGTGCTGTGTGATACCGCCATTAATAGGGTTTATTACAAGGAAATATTTCTATGTCTTATTTGCCCTTGTGCGGTGCAGTTATATGTTCTAAAGCATTTTTTGGCTTGTATTAGTGGGAAAAAAGGGGCTTATTAGCCGTTGTGTGGTGAAGTGAGAAAATTATAGCCCTTTTTGGCGTGTATTAGTGGCACAAAAAAATGTATTTGCTGTTCAGCGGTGCAGTTACTGTATATGTTCTACAGCCTTTTGTGTAATGTATTAGTGGAAAAAATATATATTTGCCGTTCAGCGGCGCAGTTATATGTTCTAAAGCCTTTTGTGTAATGTATAAGTGGAAAAAAGAAAATATATTTGCCGTTCAGCGGCGCAGTTATATGTTCTAAAGCCCTTTTGTGGCGTGTATTAGTGACAAAAGAAAAAAAATACATTTGCCATTCAGCGGATATATTCTAAAGCCCTTTTTGCCGTGTATTAGTGGGGGAAAAGAAAAAGGGCTTATTAGCCATTGTGTGTTGACGTGAGAAAATTACAGCCTTTATTGGTGTGTATTAGTGGCAAAAAAAAATATTTGCCGTTCAGCAGTGAAGTTCCATTGTACTACAGCCATTTACAGGGTGTATTAGTAGGATGAATACATATGTCCTATTAGCCGTTCTGCAGTGAATTGTGATTGTTAGATTTATTTTTTGGGGGTGTATTAATAGGAAAAAGAATAAGGAAAAATTGATGGGCGCTTGTAGACTTTCTTCTGTATGTTTCGAATTACGTCAATTAGTCAATCAGTGGTGAAATTTGTTTATGATACAGCCTTTTTTGGGAAATAATAATATATATCCTTTATGGCCCACTGGGTGAATGCGGTTTCTGCACAGCCACACCAGCAACTTGGCCAGGTGACGCCGCTTCTGCCTCCACATTCTTACGCTGTTGGTCCTGCGACAATGTCCGCCTCTGCCTCCTCATCCTCCACTGTGTCCTAAGCCTCCACTGCAGGGACAATTCACAGTGCCCCTCCAGCATACTACATGTGTCACGCTGTTCTGCACCTTGTTTGCCTGGGCAGGTCCGCGCTCCCGTTCCCCTGCCATGGCTGCTATGGCAAGGTGGGGGGGGCAGGATCAGTTCCTATCCATCAGCAGCAACTTAAATCTAGAGTCGCTGATGAGCAGCTTTCTTCACCCGCCTAGAGAAGAAATACTCACCAGCAGCAGCAGCTAGACCTGGAGCAGGACCTGAACCAGCAGGTGGTGGCATACTTGGACAGGTCCTTGCCACCCCACACTGAAGATCTGCTGGACTACTAGGCAGCCAAACTGGATTTGTGGCCGCAACTGGCAGAGTTTGCCCTGGAAAAGCTGTCCTGCCCGACTAGTAGTGTGGCATCAGAGCGGGTGTTTAGTACGGCAGGGGCCATAGTGACCCCAAGAAGAACTCGTCTGTCCACCCAAAATGTGGAGAGACTGACCTTTGTGAAGATGAAGGCGTGGATCAGCCAGGATTTCAACCCACCAATACCTGATACATCAGATTAGATCATCCATGGTGCCACACTAACACTTTGACAAAATAGACCGGTTTCTTCTGGCTACCTGCCTCAGCTACTATTCTGATGCTGCCACCCGCCTGATGCCACACATCTGATGCCAAGTACTCTTTCTTTCACACACCATCTTCAGTTGGTACTCGTATTGTCACTGGGTCACTTTGTAGTCTCCTGATGCTGCTGCCACCTCCTCACTATGTCACCTTACCACTCTGTGGTTTCCTGATGCTGCTGCCACCTCCACACTATGTCACCTTACCACTCTGTGGTTTCCTGATGCTGCTGCCACCTCCGCACTATGTCACCTTACCACTCTGTGGTTTCCTGATGCTGCTGCCACCTCCACACTATGTCACCTTGCCACTTTGTGTCCTCCTGATGATGCTGCTGCCACCTCCACACTCTGTCATTGTGCCCCTCTGTGGCCTCCTTATGCTGCCGCCACCTCCACACTTTGTGATCTCCTCATTCATGTGTCATCTCTGTGTTAGATCCACTCAGTTTTTTTGGCATTAGCAATACTGATGGATTACTGACCAAATCCTGACAGAATGAAGGCGTATGCTCAACAAAATGGATCAGTTTTTTGGGGGTTATTGTTCTAAAGGATCAGAGAAAGGGCAAAATAATCAGTGACATCAACACAACCTTACTGCTGACACCGTCTCCACTCTGTCGGGGGCTCTACTTGTATAAGCGTTTAAAACACAGTGTTCTACACCTCTATACAGGCTCTCTGAAGCCAGGAAATAGACTTTTTTTTGCACGATTCGCCACAAATAAATTCAGATCAAAACAAATTTTTTCAAAAGATTCAGCGAACCGGACAAATCGAATTTGTAAAAAATTTGCTTGTTTAAAATCATAAATTTTAATCCCAGGATTCTCTAGAGCATGTGAGGCTGATTATAGTGTCTGTTATCAAGCTTGTTCCAATTATAACCAGCAGAATAGTGAGTGCAGCTCTGGAGTATAATACAGGATGTAATTTAGGATCAGTACAGGATAAGTAATGTATGTACACAGTGACTGCACCAGCAGAATAGTGAGTGCAGCTCTGGAGTATAATACAGGATGTAACTCAGGATCAGTACTGGATAAGTAATGTATGTACACAGTGACTCCACCAGCAGAACAGTGAGTGCAGCTCTGGAGTATAATACAGGATGTAACTCAGGATCAGTGCAGGATAAGTAATGTATGTACACAGTGACTGCACCAGCAGAATAGTGAGTGCAGCTCTGGAGTATAATACAGGATGTAACTCAGGATCAGTACAGGATAAGTAATGTATGTACACAGTGACTCCACCAGCAGAATAGTGAGTGCAGCTCTGGAGTATAATACAGGATGTAACTCAGGATCAGTACTGGATAAGTAATGTATGTACACAGTGACTGCACCAGCAGAATAGTGAGTGCAGCTCTGGAGTATAATACAGGATGTAACTCAGGATCAGTACAGGATAAGTAATGTATGTACACAGTGACTGCACCAGCAGAATAGTGAGTGCAGCTCTGGAGTATAATACAGGATGTAACTCAGGATCAGTACAGGATAAGTAATGTATGTACACAGTGACTGCACCAGCAGAATAGTGAGTGCAGCTCTGGAGTATAATACAGGATGTAACACAGGATCAGTACAGGATAAGTAATGTATGTACACAGTGACTGCACCAGCAGAATAGTGAGTGCAGCTCTGGAGTATAATACAGGATGTAACTCAGGATCAGTACAGGATAAGTAATGTATGTACACAGTGACTGCACCAGCAGAATAGTGAGTGCAGCTCTGGAGTATAATACAGGATGTAACTCAGGATCAGTACAGGATAAGTAATGTAATGTATGTACACAGTGACTGCACCAGCAGAATAGTGAGTGCAGCTCTGGAGTATAATACAGGATGTAACTCAGGATCAGTACAGGATAAGTAATGTATGTATCACAGTGACTGCACCAGCAGAATAGTGAGTGCAGCTCTGGAGAATAATACAGGATGTAACTCAGGATCAGTACAGGATAAGTAATGTAATGTATGTACACAGTGACTCCACCAGCAGAATAGTGAGTGCAGCTCTGGAGTATAATAAAGGATATAACTCAGGATCAGTACAGGATAAGTAATGTATGTACACAGTGACTGCACCAGCAGAATAGTGAGTGCAGCTCTGGAGTATAATACAGGATATAACTCAGGATCAGTACAGGATAAGTAATGTATGTACACAGTGACTGCACCAGCAGAATAGTGAGTGCAGCTCTGGAGTATAATACAGGATGTAACTCAGGATCAGTACAGGATAAGTAATGTATGTACACAGTGACTCCACCAGCAGAATAGTGAGTGCAGCTCTGGAGTATGATACAGGATGTAACTCAGGATCGGTACAGGATAAGTAATGTAATGTATGTACACAGTGACTGCACCAGCAGAATAGTGAGTGCAGCTCTGGGGTATAATACAGGATGTAACTCAGGATCAGTAAAGGATAAGTAATGTATGTACACAGTGACTGCACCAGCAGAACAGTGAGTGCAGCTCTGGAGTATAATACAGGATGTAACTCAGGATCAGTAGAGGATAAGTAATGTAATGTATGTTCACAGTGATTGCACCAGCAGAATAGTGAGTGCAGCTCTGGAGTATAATACAGGATGTAACTCAAGGTCAGTACAGGATAAGTAATGTAATGTATGCAAGAAGATAATATCAGGACTGACTGGATGGATCATGTGGTCTTCTACCATCCTTCTTTTGTGTTTGTCACATATTCATCTAGTGCTCTTCCTCATTGTGAAATGTTTGTTCTTCTGGATTTTGATAACTGTAACAAATGAGATGCCGCCTGAGATGTTTAGAAGTAACAGATTAATTAAATTCACAGAAATGTTTGTAAAAAAACATTATCATGCAATCAGTGCTCCAGAGAACGGCTGACATATGATAATGTGATCGGTGACAAAGTTATAATGTGACAATGGGAATATGACAGCACGAGCTCCATAACGACACGGAGATTGTTAGAGCTAAGTCGTCACAACAAAGCTTTTACCTGTGGAATCATTACAGAGACTCAAAACCGTACCTGCTATAACACACATATGGTATAACCCGGGCATCTCCTGTATATAATTATATATGTACAGCTGGTATAACCTGGGCATCTCCTGTATATAATTATATATGTACAGCTGGTATAACCTGGGCATCTCCTGTATATAATTATATATGTACAGCTGGTATAACCCGGGCATCTCCTGTATATAATTATATATGTACAGCTGATATAACCTGGGTATCTCCTGTATATAATTATATATGTACAGCTGGTATAACCTGGGCATCTCCTGTATATAATTATATATGTACAGCTGGTATAAGTTATACATCTTCTTGTATATAGTGATATGGAGCATGCTGGTATAACCTGGGTATCTCCTGTATATAATTATACATGTACAGCTGGTATAACCTGGGCATCTCCTGTATATAATTATATATGTACAGCTGGTATAACCCGGGCATCTCCTGTATATAATTATATATGTACAGCTGGTATAAGTTATACATCTTCTTGTATATAGTGATATGGAGCATGCTGGTATAACCTGGGGATCTCCTGTATATAATTATATATGTACAGCTGGTATAACCTGGGCATCTCCTGTATATAATTATATATGTACAGCTGGTATAACCTGGTTATCTCCTGTATATAATTATATATGTACAGCTGGTATAACCTGGGCATCTCCTGTATATAATTATACATGTACAGCTGGTATAACCTGGGTATCTCCTGTATATAATTATATATGTACAGCTGGTATAAGTTATACATCTCCTTGTATACAGTAGATATGGACCATGCTGGTATAACCTGGGTATCTCCTGTATATAATTATATATGTACAGCTGGTATAAGTTATACATCTTCTTGTATATAGTGATATGGAGCATGCTGGTATAACCTGGGTATCTCCTGTATATAATTATATATGTACAGCTGGTATAACCTGGGCATCTCCTGTATATAATTATATATGTACAGCTGGTATAACCTGGGTATCTCCTGTATATAATTATATATGTACAGCTGGTATAACCTGGGCATCTCCTGTATATAATTATATATGTACAGCTGGTATAACCTGGGCATCTCCTGTATATAATTATATATGGACCATACTGGTATAACCTGGGTATCTCCTGTATATAATTATATATGTACAGCTGGTATAACCTGGGCATCTCCTGTATATAATTATATATGTACAGCTGGTATAACCTGGGCATCTCCTGTATATAATTATATATGGACCATACTGGTATAACCTGGGTATCTCCTGTATATAATTATATATGTACAGCTGGTATAACCTGGGTATCTCCTGTATATAATTATATATGTACAGCTGGTATAACCTGGGTATTTCCTGTATATAATTATATATGTACAGCTGGTATAACCTGGGCATCTCCTGTATATAATTATATATGTACAGCTGGTATAACCTGGGCATCGCCTGTATATAATTATATATGTACAGCTGGTATAACCTAGGTATCTCCTGTATATAATTATATATGTACAGCTGGTATAACCTGGGTATCTCCTGTATATAATTATATATGTACAGCTGGTATAAGTTATACATCTTCTTGTATATAGTGATATGGAGCATGCTGCTATAACCTGGGCATCTCCTGTGTATAATTATATATGTACAGCTGGTATAAGTTATACATCTTCTTGTATATAGTGATATGGAGCATGCTGGTATAACCTGGGTATCTTTTGGTTGCAGTGGGTCATTATGATTAGTAGGGAGCAGACTCTGGATCCACTAATTAGCACATCCTTTAAAATGAAATAAATGCCAGAGCTGAAACCACAAAAGTAGAATATATATGCTAATGCTATAATTGCTATATAAATGAATCCAATGTGCTTACAACACATATTTTAATCAAAATCATTTGTGCCCATCCACCACGGCAAGGTGCCCTCTTTCTGGGTGGGAACCTTCTCTATGTGATACCTCTCTCTGTGCCAACCGAGCAGTCTCAGTATTCATCTGGAGCCTGCTCTCTCTAAAGCGATAAGAGGCACAGAGAGAGGTATCATATAGAGTAGGTTCCCATCCAGAAAGAGGGCACCTTGCCGTGGTGGAGGGGCACAAATGATTTTGTGTTCATCATATTAATTTATATTCTGAATATACTATTGGTTCATACATTCAGTGTTTGCAGAGTGCTGTTGTATTGTGTCTGCTTATGCTCAGATAGCTGTCAGTGAAGATTCTTAGATTTATGATAAATCCAGTAGGGTGTCAGTTGTCTAGGATCATGAGTTGTCAGACATTTGCAAGACGCCCCCTGTGGGATTGATATAAAAAAATAAAACCAATTCTTCACCAAATGCTAAATGGAAGCAGAGCGAAGCAGCATCATAAATGAGAAGCAGGGAGCATTTCATAGGAATTATGCTGAAGCCGCCCGGTCGTAATGAGGGAAATGCCTCACACTCTGCAGTCAATTTGCAGGAGTCGTTCTTCTTATCAGTGAGGTGCAGAGTCCTCATGAATCCTGACACTGCTGCTGTCTCTAAGTGACATTGTGACAAGTAGTCAGGGCAGAGCCGGGGAGCGTCTCACAATGTCTCCAGGATATTCCACAAATCCGGCAGAGCCACCGAGAGTCAGAGCAGGACAGCGCCCCCTATGTACAAAACACATTCAACATCTGTTGTCACCCACCTTTCCCCAGAACCTGAATGGATTCTCACTCTGCACCGCTACATTGTTACCTTCCCCTTCTATAACTATCTGCCTGTGTGTCAGTCTTTACTGTGCATCTGTGATGTATAAGTCTGAACTGCAGCATTATGTTCCCCTTCTACTACTGGTCTGTGTGTCAGTGGCTCAGGCATTCTATTGTGGTGTTACATGGGACTGCAAGTGATATCTACTACATTATCTGTACTCAGAGAGCTATCACTGTGTTATCTGTGGTGTTACATAGGACTGCAGGTGACATCTACTACATTATCTGTACTCAGAGAGATATCACTGTTATCTGTGGTGTTACATAGGACTGCAGGTGACATCTACTACATTATCTGTACTCAGAGAGTTATCACTGTGTTACCTGTGGTGTTACATAGGACTGCAGGTGACATCTACTACATTATCTGTACTCAGAGAGTTATCACTGTGTTATCTGTGGTGTTACATAGGACTGCAGGTGACATCTACTACATTATCTGTACTCAGAGAGTTATCACTGTGTTATCTGTGGTGTTACATAGGACTGCAGGTGACATCTACTACATTATCTGTACTCAGAGAGTTATCACTGTGTTATCTGTGGTGTTACATAGGACTGCAGGTGACATCTACTACATTATCTGTACTCAGAGAGTTATCACTGTGTTATCTGTGGTGTTACATAGGACTGCAGGTGACATCTACTACATTATCTGTACTCAGAGAGTTATCACTGTGTTATCTGTGGTGTTACATAGGACTGCAGGTGACATCTACTACATTATCTGTACTCAGAGAGTTATCACTGTGTTATCTGTGGTGTTACATAGGACTGCAGGTGACATCTACTACATTATCTGTACTCAGAGAGTTATCACTGTGTTATCTGTGGTGTTACATAGGACTGCAGGTGACATCTACTACATTATCTGTACTCAGAGAGTTATCACTGTGTTATCTGTGGTGTTACATAGGACTGCAGGTGACATCTACTACATTATCTGTACTCAGAGAGTTATCACTGTGTTATCTGTGGTGTTACATAGGACTGCAGGTGACATCTACTACATTATCTGTACTCAGAGAGTTATCACTGTGTTATCTGTGGTGTTACATAGGACTGCAGGTGACATCTACTACATTATCTGTACTCAGAGAGTTATCACTGTGTAATCTGTGGTGTTACATAGGACTGCAGGTGACATCTACTACATTATCTGTACTCAGAGAGCTATCACTGTGTTATCTGTGGTGTTACATAGGACTGCAGGTGACATCTACTACATTATCTGTACTCAGAGAGTTATCACTGTGTTATCTGTGGTGTTACATAGGACTGCAGGTGACATCTACTACATTATCTGTACTCAGAGAGTAATCACTGTGTTATCTGTGGTGTTACATAGGACTGCAGGTGACATCTACTACATTATCTGTACTCAGAGAGTTATCACTGTGTTATCTGTGGTGTTACATAGGACTGCAGGTGACATCTACTACATTATCTGTACTCAGAGAGATATCACTGTGTTATCTGTGGTGTTACATAGGACTGCAGGTGACATCTACTACATTATCTGTACTCAGAGAGTTATCACTGTGTTATCTGTGGTGTTACATAGGACTGCAGGTGACATCTACTACATTATCTGTACTCAGAGAGTTATCACTGTGTTATCTGTGGTGTTACATAGGACTGCAGGTGACATCTACTACATTATCTGTACTCAGAGAGTTATCACTGTGTTATCTGTGGTGTTACATAGGACTGCAGGTGACATCTACTACATTATCTGTACTCAGAGAGCTATCACTGTGTTATCTGTGGTGTTACATAGGACTGCAGGTGACATCTACTACATTATCTGTACTCAGAGAGTTATCACTGTGTTATCTGTGGTGTTACATAGGACTGCTGGTGACATCTACTACATTATCTGTACTCAGAGAGTTATCACTGTGTTATCTGTGGTGTTACATAGGACTGCAGGTGACATCTACTACATTATCTGTACTCAGAGAGTTATCACTGTGTTATCTGTGGTGTTACATAGGACTGCAGGTGACATCTACTACATTACCTGTACTCAGAGAGTTATCACTGTGTTATCTGTGGTGTTACATAGGACTGCAGGTGACATCTACTACATTATCTGTACTCAGAGAGTTATCACTGTGTTATCTGTGGTGTTACATAGGACTGCAGGTGACATCTACTACATTATCTGTACTCAGAGAGTTATCACTGTGTTATCTGTGGTGTTACATAGGACTGCAGGTGACATCTACTACATTATCTGTACTCAGAGAGTTATCACTGTGTTATCTGTGGTGTTACATAGGACTGCAGGTGACATCTACTACATTATCTGTACTCAGAGAGTTATCACTGTGTTATCTGTGGTGTTACATAGGACTGCAGGTGACATCTACTACATTATCTGTACTCAGAGAGTTATCACTGTGTTATCTGTGGAGTTACATAGGACTGCAGGTGACATCTACTACATTATCTGTACTCAGAGAGTTATCACTGTGTTATCTGTGGTGTTACATAGGACTGCAGGTGACATCTACTACATTATCTGTACTCAGAGAGTTATCACTGTGTTATTTGTGGTGTTACATAGGACTGCAGGTGACATCTACTACATTATCTGTACTCAGAGAGTTATCAATGTGTTATCTGAGGTGTTACATAGGACTGCAGGTGACATCTACTGCATTATCTGTACTCACAGAGCTATCACTGTGTTATCTGTGGTGTTACATAGGACTGCAGGTGACATCTACTACATTATCTGTACTCAGAGAGTTATCACTGTGTTATCTGTGGTGTTACATAGGACTGCAGGTGACATCTCCTACATTATCTGTACTCACTGTGTTATCTGTGGTGTGGTGAACTCTGCTACCTCCGCATCTGCAGGGACTTGTCATTGGCTGCTCCTGGATGCTGGTGGATGTCCGCCTGTAGATTTTCTTTGCTGTCTTTTTGCTGCGTGGTTATGTATTATTTATGTATTCGCCGTGCTCCTCCACGCAGTGCACTTTACCAGATTTATGAGGCAGGGTGCAGGGTTTTTCATGTTCTTTTTAGGCTCCTTTATGTTATTTTACACTTGGCTCAAACCGTGAATTCACCTTGAGAAAATTGAACATGTGGGAAAAATCGCCGGCCCGCATAGCTGTGGAGAAACGCCAGGGTCACATCAAAGCCGACAGCCTGGATGTCCAGAAATACGAGGGTGAGTCAAAAATTAACCGCATTCTGGTTATAGAATTTTTTTATTCAAATTTCAGAATGACAAATCCATTGTTTTCGACATAGTCTCTTCGGTCGCTGCGGATGTGAACGTGTTGTGTCAGTTCTTTTGTGACTATGGTGCGAGAAACAATGGCTGCCCCACTTAAGAAGAGCAGTGGGCAGTCATTAGTTTTTTGGGGTCTGAGGGCATCTGGTTCTGACATTTATTGAAGTCTGTGCACGGGATGGAGAAAGTGTTTTGTCCCTAAGAAGTATGAATGGATGGAGATGTTTAAGGAAGGTCACACAAGAGTCACCATGAAGAAGGAGCCGGACGTCCGTCCACGACTGATGACAACTCTGATGGACCATGTGATTGGACCATGTGATGTGACGTCATCACAGGTCCTTTAGATCTTAGCTGATGCTGGGAAAGAGAGGACAGATTGCAACTACGGGATCAAGTGGCTAAGGTAAGTTAACTTTTATTATTTTTAACCCCTTCCTCTTCATTTTACAATGCATTCTTTATTAAGAATGCTATTATTTCCCCTTATAACCATGTTATAAGGGAAAATAATAAAGATCGGGTCCCGTTGCTAAGCACAGCCCCATAGAAATGAATGGGTCCGGATTCAGTGCGGGTGCATTGCGTCCACCTCATGCATTGCACCCGCGCGGAAAACTCACCTGCGTGAAAAGGCCCTAAGGCCACCTGCACACGTTGCGAAAAACACACGAGAGCAAAGAAGCATAGTACAGCACCAGCAAAGTGGACGAGATCACAGAAATCTTATGTACACTTCGGTATTTTTTCCGTGCAAAAATTGACCTGCATTGCGGATTTCTAAATCTGCAACATGTCAATTACCGTATGTTTGTGGATTTAGCTGCGGATTTCACCCTTTTTAATGGAAGAGAGAGATCTGCGGAAAAACCGCGTCTAATCTGCACCAAAATTAGAAATTTCAGATTTTGGTGCGGACACGCTGCAGAAACGCACATAATTCCGCAGGGAAATTCGTGTGGATCTTATGTGTGTTCTCCCGCACTCAGGTGCAGGTGGCCTAACGGTGCGGCTACATGGTCAGGATTCTGGATGCAAATTTGGAAGCCAAAACCAGGAGTGAATTCAAAATCAGAGAAGAAGTCAAATCTGTTCTTTAAACTTTCCCTCCATTTGTGATATACGACTGATTCTGCATTACACCCAGACGGAAAACTCGCTCGTGTGAGAGAGGCCTAAGGAAGGGGAACGTTTCTTAAAGAGAATCCTTACTGGTGGCTTATGGGCGTAGGAAGCCCCAAAAATCTGGGGGGGACAGCACTTATGGGGCCCGTGTCCCCCCCCACCCTCAAGCCACGCCGACATATCTCTCCGCCCCCAAGTGCCAAAAATCTCTCTCCCCCCCCCCCTCCCTTATGGGCCAGTGGGTCCAGTTTAAAAAAAAAAACACACACACAAAACAAGACACTTATACTTACCTCCATCCGTCACAGCGATGCGATGCAAGCCTCTTCCGGCCTGTGTCCCGCGCTGCACGGCTCACAGACGGCGCGATAAGCATCTGATAAGCTGCCGGCCTGGTGCCAGGAGCCTATCAGAGGAGGAGCAGGGAAGGGAGTCGCCTTTCCCTCTCCGCAGCACAGCCGTCTGTATCGCTGTCCTGGGGACGGCGATACAGATGACTATGGAAATGAACACTTCTACAATGGAAGCGTTCATCTCCCTGTGCCCCGCCACCGCCGCACACATTGCGCTGCCGCTGGGGTGGATTTTTACATACCTGTCCCCCCCGCATTATTTCCTGGGGGGGATTCGTCCCCCCCGTCCCTCCCGCTTCCTACGCCCGTGTGGTGGCTGGATTCATCATCAGTACGGGCCTGAGGGTAAAGAGCAGAGTATGGAAACACCTTCAGCCGCAGACCAAGAAAAAGCTCGAATGTCAACCATCAGCTGGAAAGAAGCCCTACAAGGATGAAGATTCACGTTTGATGTACAGGTGAAGACAGCGGTGCATTCATGGCTCGCAGTCCAGTCCAGTGAAACTCAGGGAGATTATGGCAAAAAAAAACACGGATTTGCCTTCTCTTAATGTTGATTCAAATAAATGCTACGGCCACAGAGTGCGGATAATTTTTGACTCGCCCTCGTATATTATACTAAGGTCATGTGACTTCTGGACAGGTAAGAGCAGGGTGACTCTGCAAGGAAAAAGTGAGATGCTAGATATGCACGAAAACGTCCCTTTAAATAATTTTTTATTTTTTTTTAATTAACTATTTCTTGCATCTGTTTCTAAGAATGCTGGATACAGGGCTGGCATTATCGCTCTGACAGAGACTGTTTCCCAGCTTTCCTACACTGCATAACTAATATCATAGGCGGCCACCTAAGGGCATTCATCATACTCACGGTCACCCAGCTTTCTCGGAAGTTGGGTGACAGAAGAAATGTGGGGTTTTATTTTTGTCATTTTTAGAGGACGCTCTCTGCAGCCACCATGTCCACCATGCCTGGGGCTGAAGACTTCACCTGATGGTGACACCTCCCGGCATGAAGTGACTAATTTCCAGCGTCTGTACTGTTAGCGGTGCTCCTGCCTGGGGACGGCTGATTAATGCATCGTCAGCACGAAGGTGGAAGCGAGACGGAAGACGATTATTATGTACGCGACGCGGTGAAGAGCTGCAATGTCTTTAACATAAGTGACTAACAAGAGCCTCGCCTGTCACCAGCAAGGAACGAGCGCTGCCAGGCCTGACGTACAGCCGCCACTCAGACACCAACCAGTAATTAGCAGGGACACAAGGCAGCAGAATGAACCGCCGCCATCCGAGCAGCTGCAAGACGCAGGATATTCACCCCAAAAAGAAGCGTCCCCCCAATACCAATCCCCAGACATAGATCTCCTTCAGCCATCAAGTTGTTCTATCTGATTCTGGGAAAGCTGAGTGACCCCTCTTGTTACATCACCCACCACAGGAGCAGTCTCCCAGATTTTCTAGGCAAGTCAGAGGTGTGGCTATAGTGGTGCAGAGGTAGCAATCACACCTGGGCCCCGGTGCCTGAGGGAGTCCAAGGGCCCTTCTGCCACACAAGACACCAGTATTATAAATAGCACACGGTAGGGGGGGGGGGGGGTCTTACAGGTTTTGTTTTGAAGTCCAGGAGCTTCAAGATACCCCAGAGATGGACCATAGGGACATGTCAGGGCATAGGTGGAGGCACGAACTAGGGCAGGGGTCAGCATCTCAGGCACTCCAACTACAACTCCCAGCATGCTCCATTCAGTTTTTTTGGACTCCTGAGAACAGCCAAGCAAGTGTGCATGCTGGGAGTTGTAATTTCACCACAGCTGGAGTGCCTGAAGTGGGGCTTCACTAGATCATTTCTGCATCTGACGGCTCTTTCACTGAAATTGAGGAGCTTATTACAGTCCAGATGATTTCAGTCGCAGTCCATAAATAAAAATGTTAGATTGGAGGGAGGGGGCGGCGGGCAACGTGGCCCCTTCTCGCGGTCAGAGGGTTCTTTTGACATTGCACACTTTCATGTTCACCTTTACAACAATGTATCAGTGAAGAAAAGCGCAGCAGGTGGCACTCTCTGCCAGCAGGTGGCGCTGTGATGTCAGCCTCTTGCCACCACTGGCAGCCGACCTCAGCTCTCCAGTTGGTGCCAGCTATAGGCGGAAGGGTTTACCATCTTCATATATGAGGATGAGCTCTATAAATAAGCGTTTTCTCAGTATGTTGTGAAACTTTTGGCAAAATTCACGACAACAAGCGGCGAATCATCGTTTTTAATGACCGAAACCTTTAAACATCCGAAAACGTCAAATGTATCCAGAGCAGGGAGGATGGGGGTTATAGGCCCCCCGCGGAGGAGGAGATCCTAACACACGCTAGCACTGGGCCCTCGGTGTCAATGTAATATTCGCAGCCGACGATTCCATTTTATGTTTTTTAAAAATGAAAGGATGAATTTGTTTTGTTTCTCCCGGTAGAGGTTTTTGATTATTTAATTACAGGCCTCATTGCCCCATCATTAAATTCAAAGAAGCAAATCTAATGCGAGCACTTAAATGTAATGTCACTCATTAGTCTCTAATGAAGAGACGCCGCTCCCTAGAACAGCTGGAAATGGAGTGCATGTCCCCCCGACTCCGCTCAGCTGAAGTGCAATGCATGCTGGGAATAGGAGGGGGGGGGGAGGCTGATGTTACATTGTTTCTTGCAATTAAGTAATCTTGTAAAAGTCCCTGAGAGGAGCTGCGGGTTATTAAGCCCCTGGGACCCCCTGTGATGTCACTAAGACCCCAGAGATGCCGCCTTATCCCTGATGCGGCCATGGCCAGTGGGGGTCACAGCTGCTTACTCAGTAAAAGGACTCCTTAAAGGGATTTTCCACTATATACATTTATACAGTGTCTTATGGCTCTAGTGGTTGGTTAGGCGTGACTGCCCTAGGGATTGGTAAGTGGCCCATTACCTGTAATAGTCAGGGGCCCCGTCTTTCCATTTGTAATCACTATTTTCTGCAGCCACCCACCATGCACTCCAGGACTCGTCACCTGGGAGGGTTTCTATGGTTATGTTCATCCTAAGCTACAGTGACGGTGGCATCCAGTAGCCATGGAAGGAAGCAGGGGGAATTTAAAGGGGTGTAAAGTGGTGGCATATCACTAGGATCGCTGGGGGTCCAAACTCTGGGACCCCCACCATCCTGACAATGAAGTACATACCGCACTGACTTAGCGCTGCGGCTCCTTCTAAGTTTTCCCTGCGCCGCGCCGCTCCTGAGCACCTGACGGCAGAGAGGTGCAATGAACCTCATTTACTTACAGGCTATGGACACCTTCGGGGTTTTTTTTATGATTGCATTTTACTAATTGTGGGCTAAAAATCATTTTTTATTAAACATATTGAACAGTTTTGTCCCAAAGGGTTAACTGTTTTTCTAACTGTGTGACTAGTACTTTCAGTTTGTGTCGTCATCTAATAAACCTTCTCTCTAAATTACTAAAAGGTCATAGACACCTATATAAGCCACATAAGATAAGTACTGAGCTATAATGAGTCTTTATAAGGTCAGAGATCAGGAGCCGTCAGCTGAGCTGCCTGACAGAACAGAGTGGAAATTCAGATCCTGCTACTAGAGAAACTCGAGGCTGCACAGAGACAGTGGTTCAAAATCTATATATATAAAGAAGGACGTATGTATGGGTGTATGTTCCACGATCACTCAAAAACACAAACATCAATTTCAGCGACACTTGTTCTACACATCCCTTGCTACCTGGAAAGAAATCTTGTGCTACACAGATATTGCTCTGTAACTCAAAAACTCATCGATCAATTTCTACTAAACTTGATACATATCACTTACTATCTGGGAAAAAATACTGAGGAGGTAACATGCCGGTACACAATGAGTTTCCGTGCCGACGTCTGTCTGTCTGTTCTTTATGCATGACCAAATGACTGGACCGATCTTCACCAAATTTGGAACACAGGTACGGGAAGGTTTTAGACCGGGTCTCAGCTCTCTAGGACGTACCGTTCCTGAGATATTCCCAAAAAATGACCTGCATTAGCCAATACAAGCCTGCAAGTCTTTCTCTTCATATCCCAACTGCCATACACACGGTCACATGTCCCTTATAAGCCAATAGAAGCTTGCAGGCCATTAGTCTCCACATACACACAGTTTTACTCCAGGTTTCCATAACAACCCATCCATTTTTCTTCACTGCTGTAGGTCAGCTTTAGGCTAGGGCTGCACAACACATAGGGCACTGCTACATGTGTCACGCGACACTGATGTTGCACCAATGTTGCGCGACAATTTTTATAATGGTAGTCTATGATTTTCCACTGCGACATGTGACATGCTGCGATTGCGACGCAACAGTCGCAGAAAAATCCATCCAAGGTGGATTTTTTGCGACTGTCCTGTTGCAGCATGTCACATGTCAAAGTGCGACACCATAGCCTATCACCCTAGCATTAAAGGGGCAGGACACTGTGGAGGTTACTGTTAAGGGGGCAAGGGCCACTATTAAAGTGGCAACTGCTGTGGAGGTCACTGTTAAGGCAGAAGGGTACTGTGGAGGTCACTGATAAGGGGGCGGGCCCCTGAGAAGGTGACTGTCAAGGGAGTGGGGTGCTGTGAAACTCACTGTTAAAGGGACAGGCTGCTGTGAAGGTCAAAGTTAAGGGGATGGGTTGCTTTGGAGGTCCCATTTTAAAGTGGCGGGGCAATGTGGGGGGGGGGGTCAGTGTTAAGGGGTGGGGGACTGTGGAGTTCACTGTTAAAGGGGCGGGGTGCTGTAGAGGTCACTGTATCTTTTAACGACACACACAAACATTAAATGAAATAGATGAAATATACCCCTGCTAGTTTTTAATAAAGAACAATTGAAAAAGGATTTTTAGCTCAAAATGAGTACAATGCAATAATAAAAACTGCAGTTCCCTGCACAGTAAAGCTCGGGGTGACACTGAACAGTTAAGCAGTGTGTCCCTTTCATTTTCTGAATCGGTGGGGGCTCCAGTGATCATAAACTGTTGCCATATCCCAGTGATCCTCTAGCACTTTCTAAGATGGAATACCCCTTTAACTCCATATTATAATGAGTTATCTGCCTGTAAGAAGCTTAACGAGGACTGTAGGTTCTTGTCACCCATGTAGCTCCCTTAGATGGGGTCCTGTAGGTTTCCTCGTCATCCTCCCCATCCCCTTCAGGGGTGATTGACAGTGGGTCATGCATCGGTTGTTTGGGCCAATTCCACCAAATGTATTAATATGACACCAAGTTACGGATCAATATGTCACCGGGTATGATGAGGACCGATGTGTTGATGCTGTAGCTGCACAGATGTGAGAGATCCATCAAACCCGACGTCACGAACTGGAGATGTCACAGGGGTGATAATAAGAGCAGATACAACGATCAGCTGATTATAAACAATGAATCATAACACAGTTACAATGTTGCAGTGGACAAGCATGATCTATACAATGTATCAATGCAGGGGGCAGCAACGGACAAGCTGATTACCCCCAGAAATAAAATACCAGGTAAATGTGTCCAATACTCCACCTGCCACTTAGTTATATCTGTTTATGGGAAAGCTGGGTGACATTCCCTGCAGGATCTGCCATTGACCGCCACCCAGCTTTCCCATAAACAGATATAACTAAAGGCTCTTAGCAGAAATCCCCTTTATTGGAGCTCAGCCTAGGTGAGGCTGCGTCCTGATAATCTTCTTTTCCTCGCTGTACTGGATAATCATTCTGTCCTTGCTGTAATGGAAATCCTCTGATTTCCTGCTGAGCTTGTGCTTATCCACAGAGGCCAATCTAAATGGGCAGAGCTGCAGCGTAAAGCATGGGGGAGGGACAGCAGCTCAAGCCTCTGATGAGATAGGAGGTAGTTTGCAGATTGCCACAGCCTTCAACGGACAATGCAACTAGCTGGAGTCACTGATCAAAGTTGTGCTGTAGTGGAGTAGAGCTGCAGTGTAAAGCATGGGGAGGAACAACAAAGCAGCTATATGCCTTTTAGTAAACAGAGGTTGGATTGTAGATTACCGCAGGCTCCAATAGACAATGCAGACTAGCTGGAATCTCTGATCATGGCTGTGATGTAATGGAGTAATCTTGCAGTGTAAAGCATGGAGGAGAAAGAGCACGGCAGGCCTCAAGGCAGATTTTTTTAGACATCCTAAGCCTCCAATGACAATGCAGCTGAGCTAGAGCGATCCCCTTATGTCAGCAGGTACTGAAGAATACAAAAAGCAAGTGTCACCCTGAGGTAAAGACAAATGTAAGTCTGCTTCTCCAGATCATCTCCAGAGTTTATATCACAAGTCGCGAGGTCAGAAATGCGCCATTAATTCACACAGAACGCCGCGTCCCTAGTAATATGAGTTTATTAAAACCCGACACTTATTGCCAGCAGCCATTTAAAGGAATCAAGCATGTGGCTATAAATCAATGTGAATAGTAAATTAAATTAAATCACAGAAGCGCGGGGACTCCGGCGAAGCTTCCAGGACGCAGATCCACACAAGATACGCGATTCTGAAGGAAATGTCTACCCTAACATCATGTGCCTGCTGGACAAACCAGAAGGACTGTACTAAACGGCTGCACCCTCACCGTGCCAATCAAACGTTACAAGGGACTTCAAGAAGAAAATAGTCGCCGCGTCTTCTTGTTTATTGATCCCTGAAACAGGAACATGACCACTGGGTGCGCTGCGTCTTACTGTTAATTCTGCGTCTTATTGTTACTAGAACACTTAAACAGGAACATGACCACTAGGTGGCGCTGTGCTTTAATGTTACTTTATTACCGAAACAAGAACATGACCACTAGGTGGCGCTGTGTCGTATTGTTAATTAATCCCTGAAACAGGAACATGACCACTAGGTGGTGCTGCGTCTTATTGTTAATTATCCCTAAAACAGGAGCATAGCCACTAGGTGGTGCTGTGCTTTAATACTCTATAACTTTATTACTGAAACAAGAACATGACCACCAGGTGGTGCTGCGTCTTATTGTTAATTAATCCCTGAAACAGGAACATGACCACTAGGTGGCGCTGTGCTTTAATGTTACTTTATTACTGAAACAAGAACATGACCACTAGGTGGCACTGTGTCTTATTGTTAATTATCCCTAAAACAGGAACATGACCACTAGGTGGCGCTGCGTCTTACTGTTAATTCTGTGTCTTATTTTTACTAGATCACTTAAACACGAGTCGGACGAATAGGTGGTGCTGCATCTTATTGTTAATTGATCCCTGAAACAGGAACATGACCACTAGGTGGCGCTGTGCTATAATGTTACTTTATTACTGAAACAAGAACATGACCACTAGGTGGCGCTGCATCTTATTGTTAATTAATCCCTGAAACAGGAGCATGACCACTAGGTGGTGCTGTTCTTTAATACTCTATAACTTTATTACTGAAACAAGAACATGACCACTAGGTGGTGCTGTGTCTTATTGTTAATTAATCCCTGAAGCAGGAGCATGACCACTAGGTGGCGCTGCGTCTTATTGTTAATTAATCCCTGAAACAGGAGCATGACCACTAGGTGGTGCTGTACTTTAATACTCTATAACTTTATTACTGAAACAGGAGCATGACCACTAGGTGGCACTGTGTCTGTACAATATTAACAGCAAGTATACAGTATTTGAGGAGAACCAGGTGGCTCAGGATGAACAGGGCTCTAGATCCCTTCCAGATAAGGAAGAATAGAGATGGAGCAGATGCTATACAATAAGAGATGACTGAATAATGCTGTGTCTGTGGTTGCCGTCTATTGGCGCCTCCTGGAGCACAGTGCTGTATACTGGAACATATACAGTTACCTGTCCGATTACATTGATGTGACTTCGATGTCACCTTCTGCTCTTGTTTTCGGTTCTAGGTGAAGCTGTATTTAGTGACAGATCTCAGGAGCTTCGTGTCAATCTGAGGTGTCCATCGCTGTCCACCTGCGGCTCACGATTTCCAAAGTAAGGATCCCGTGGACTCATCGACATTGTCCGTCCCCCCCCTCAACATGTGAATTCGACCCTGGACCAAACAGTCAGCATCAAACCAGACCTAACCATAAGGGGTTAACAGGGATCACTTAGAAATGTGATACAAAATAACAATGATGATAACAAAGAAGGGAGAAAAGCAAGCAATTAACTTAGCTAAGCTCTGAGATGTGGGATCTCTAGGGCCCCGTAACCAATGGAGTCATTCCTTGGGGCCACACACGGAGGTTTATTATTAACCTTCTGCAGTGCTGTTTATTAAAGAGAGGTGACAATGTGAATACGGGAGGGGGGGGGGGGGAGTCAGGTATCCGGGGACCAGGTACAGGAGGGTCATGTATGAGGGAGTGAGGTATCCGGGGACCAGGTACAGGAGGGTCATGTATGAGGGAGTCAGGTATCCGGGGACCAGGTACAGGAGGGTCATGTATGAGGGAGTCAGGTATCCGGGGACCAGGTACAGGAGGGTCATGTATGAGGGAGTCAGGTATCCGGGGACCAGGTACAGGAGGGTCATGTATGAGGGAGTCAGGTATCCGGGGACCAGGTACAGGAGGGTCATGTATGAGGGAGTCAGGTATCCGGGGACCAGGTACAGGAGGGTCATGTATGAGGGAGTCAGGTATCCGGGGACCAGGTACAGGAGGGTCATGTATGAGGGAGTCAGGTATCCGGGGACCAGGTACAGGAGGGTCATGTATGAGGGAGTCAGGTATCCGGGGACCAGGTACAGGAGGGTCATGTATGAGGGAGTCAGGTATGGTGGTCTAGTATTGGGGGGTCAGAAAATAGACAGTAAGGTTTTTGGGGGTCAGGAATCAGGGGCTCAGGTGTCATGGGTAGGTCAGATATTGGAGGGGGGGGGGGTCATCTGATTTCACCCTCTCCATTGAGAATGGTGAATTCCGCCCCAGGTGGGGGCAAGAGGGGGCAGCGGAAGGGCCATGGGTAATGAGCTCTTTCATTGTGGCAAATGGGATAGATTAGGAAATTGGCATGGGGTGGGGGGGGGCGTTTCAGTTTTCGCCTCAGGCAGCAGGACGGCTAGGTGCACCCCTGCATGAAAGGTAAATATCAATTTGCTGCCCCGGATCTCTATCTCAATGTCCTGGCCATGAGGCTTGTTGCGTCCCCTTTGGGCCCCCCACTCTGCGCCCCCAGTCCTGGTTGTTTTGCAGAGTTTCTGTTTCTTGGACGTCTTCAGGTAAATGCAGAGAAATTGAGGGTAAGGATATTACGATAGAGTACGTTTTTACGCCATTTTTTACTGTCGCGTTCGCCACGCCTATTATGGTGATTTGGAACGTTGTCGGATGCTGGGATTTGCGTACGTTCATCCCTCGGTTAATCATCTCCCGTGTGGCGGTTTTCATTGTGTTATAAGACGGGTGAATTTTAAGGAAGCTTTAACTTAATCCCCCGAGGCCTGAGACTCATGAGCCGCGCTGATCGGCTGGAGGACGACACTTGGCGAATGACCCGGAGAGCGTAATCTGTGCTCAGCTAATTGTGAGCCTGTCGCCCGGGCGCCCCAGCAGATGGCAGCTTCATCCCTCTTGTGCTGTGTCATCCTGGTTACATTGTATCTCCTTTCATTCATTGGCTTCCTACAAACACAGGCGTCTTCTTGGGTTGCGTTCACATTGGCGCCATTTTCACGTGCACTATTATATGGGAGTGGCGAAGCATAGCCGATGGAATTTTTTCTACTAATTGATGAGGGCGGAGGGACGTGCGCCATTTATTTCTTCTTACCACTGCAGTCAATGAGAAATTCTAGAGACTGATGCCAGGGCGCCGTCTGCAGAGGATCCTGGCAGTGCCATCCATATCATGTGATGTGGCTGAAGTCCGAAGTCTGTTCATATTTGGGTTGTGATGTAACAGAAACCCTGACACGGTGCCGGATCCATCACGCAATGGACACCAATGGCGCTTTACGGACCCCGCTGACTTATAATGGGATCTGCTGGGGTTCTGTCATAGAGCAGGGCCTACCAGTGAACACGCTCTTAAAAGGGTGTCCCACAAAAAATATTCAACAGTTTTCAAACCAGCATCTGGATCTGAATACTTTTGTAATTGCATGTAATTAAAAATTTAGTATGCCTAGTGAATTATTCACTGACATGTATCTGTACAGCGCCCCCTGCTGTTTATTCTGTTTCTTATTTCTTCGACCTGCTCACTGAGATGGCCGCACATGCTCAGTTTCATCCTCCAACTGCCTCCTGAGCTGTGATAGGGAGAGAAATACAGAAGAAAGACACACCCACTGAGCAGAAAAGACACACCCCCTTCGAAAAGGACACTCCCCTTGAGCTGCCAGCTTGGAATAAATCTAGCAGAGCAATTGGAGCAATGAATGGGGAGATCTCTGGATCCATGTGAGGTGCAGGCCTGGTTCTAACTTTGCTAGAAAGAGATTATCATTTACTGTATGATGTCGGATTTTTATTTTTACATTAATCATGGGATAACCCCTTTAAGAAGAACTCCCCTGTATTATGCCTGAAGGGGTGGAGCATGACTTCACTTTTTGCTGATCCTTGTGTCATGCTCCTCCCCTTCAGACCCTGCACTAGGTATAACAAAGTATTAGGTTTCCCTGGAGTGATGCTTGGAGCAAGGGTCCCCATTCACTCTCATGTATGCGTTCAGCGGCACCAAAGTCTACTGCTCCAGCGTTTCCTCCCAGCACTATGGTCCCGTTGTTCAGTTTGTCATTTTCCCTTGGTCTCCGCTACAAAAGGCTCAAAATGTCGCCTTCTGATCCCGCTACTGCCATTGCCAGTGCTAACCTGCAGAGGGCGCTATTTCTTATACAGACTCCAGGGCAGCCATTGGGTTCAGAACCAATCAGGGCAACATGGAGTGTGGATAGTTTTCTGCAGCTTCCAGAAATTTCCAGGAGGCGTCATAGAGGCACAAAAACTGAGCTTACAACATAACATAGATTCATCACTTGGGCTAGGTGGTAGAAAGCCAATGCTCTGTCCACCCCGAGCCTCATGGTTCATGAATGGAATTCAAGAACTATAGTAAGGACTGACACATCAGCATAGCAATGGGAGACAGGGCATGCAGGGTTGTAACCTGACATTATGATTGCTATGGAAAGCTGGGTGACAAGCGGTGTGGAAGCGGCAGAAGCCATTGTGATATTACAGGAATTTATCATGTCATTTGTCTTATTAGCAGGAGTAAGTAATGATTTTATCCGCCGCCGCCCTGCAGAGAGCCCGCTCTGTCTGATGTGAGCCCAGCTGGCATCTCTGCACACATTCACAGATGGCCGGGCACAGTGTAGTCCTAGCTGCCCCTGCCCCGGGCACTGCCATAGGGGGGAAATATGGCTGTGCTGTAATCCTATCAGGTAAGGCGCCTCATCTTTTGTTGGTTGATACAATGTATCAGAATGAACACAGACCGATGTGACCTGGTGGCGGCCCGGGGAGTGACACGACGGCGCGGCAGCGGTTATCAGGCCCTGGCACACTTGCACAGAGGATGGAGCAGGGAGTCTCGCAGAAGAGCGGAGTGACATATGCTATCTCAGGGCGGCAGTCTGGTGCAGGGTTCACATGTCTCCGAATCAGGAATCACAAGACAGAGACAAGAAGGAAGCGCGTTCCGATAAGATGCCTTCATTTTACATCGAGCAGAAGCCGCAGTCTATAGAAAGAGCAAGATATGTTCTCACTTTTCTCAATTTTTAAGATCTCTGCTTGCTGTTGGTCAGGGTAAACAACGAGAGGCTGAAAACACATAGGCTTAAACCTGCTCATACCTGAGGGTTTGTTAAATTGTATGCAGTGGAGACGATCCTCTGTGAACAGCGTCGGACAGTCCCGCCAGGGTACCAGAGGATCCTCTGTGAACAGCGTCGGACAGGCCCGCCAGGGTACCAGAGGATCCTCTGTGAGCAGCATCAGACAGGCCCGCCAGGGTACCAGAGGATCCTCTGTGAGCAGCGTCGGACAGGCCCGCCAGGGTACCAGAGGATCCCCTGTGAGCAGCGTCGGACAGTCCCGCCAGGGTACCAGAGGATCCTCTGTGAGCAGTGTCGGACTGGCCCGCCAGGGTACCAGAGGATCCTCTGTGAGCAGTGTCGGACTGGCCCACCAGGGTACCAGAGGATCCTCTGTGAGCAGCGTCAGACAGGCCCGCCAGGGTACCAGAGGATCCTCTGTGAGCAGTGTCGGACTGGCCCACCAGGGTACCAGAGGATCCTCTGTGAGCAGCGTCGGACAGGCCCACCAGGGTACCAGAGGATCCTCTGTGAGCAGCGTCAGACAGGCCCGCCAGGGTACCAGAGGATCCTCTGTGAGCAGCGTCGGACAGGCCCGCCAGGGTACCAGAGGATCCTCTGTGAGCAGCATCAGACAGGCCCGCCAGGGTACCAGAGGATACTCTGTGAGCAGCGTTGGACAGGCCCACCAGGGTACCAGAGGATCCTCTGTGAGCAGCGTTGGACAGGCCCACCAGGGTACCAGAGGATCCTCTGTGAGCAGCGTCGGACAGGCCCACCAGGGTACCAGAGGATCCTCTGTGAGCAGCGTCGGACAGGCCCACCAGGGTACCAGAGGATCCTCTGTGAGCAGCGTCGGACAGGCCCACCAGGGTACCAGAGGATCCTCTGTGAGCAGCGTCGGACAGGCCCGCCAGGGTACCAGAGGATCCTCTGTGAGCAGCGTCGGACAGGCCCACCAGGGTACCAGAGGATCCTCTGTGAGCAGCATCAGACAGGCCCGCCAGGGTACCAGAGGATCCTCTGTGAGCAGCGTCGGACAGGCCCGCCAGGGTACCAGAGGATCCTCTGTGAGCAGCGTCGGACAGGCCCACCAGGGTACCAGAGGATCCTCTGTGAGCAGCGACGGACTGGCCCGCCAGGGTACCAGAGGATCCTCTGTGAGCAGCATCAGACAGGCCCACCAGGGTACCAGAGGATCCTCTGTGAGCAGCGTCAGACAGGCCCACCAGGGTACCAGAGGATCCTCTGTGAGCAGCGACGGACTGGCCCGCCAGGGTACCAGAGGATCCTCTGTGAGCAGCGTCGGACAGGCCCGCCAGGGTACCAGAGGATCCTCTGGAGGGCCCAGGCTCTGACCACAGCGGACCCCAAAGGACCAGTAGAAATAAACCCATTTGGAGCTGTCTTCGAATCCAATACAATCCACTAGGATCTATTCCTTTGAATCAAAACCTAAAGACTTCATTGATAATAAATCGGTTAGGCCCCAAGAATAATTTCCTCTGGCGGGCCCAAGGGACCCAACACTGTGAGCTGAACCAATCCTCAGCACAAACCTCTCCCTGTCCTCATAGATTGTTACAATGTATCAGTGCAGGGAAAGTGGATCAGTCTGGAAGTCCAGGATGTCTAGAATGGATATAATTGCAGCAAACACTCACCTGTGAGAAGAATTAGAGCAGGCATGGCCAACCTGCGACCCTCCAGCTACAACTCCCACCATGCCCTGATGTAGACTGATAGCTGTAGACTGTCCGGGCATGATGGGAGTTGTAGTTTTGCAACAGCTGGAGAGCCTCAGGTTGGCCATCCCTGAGTTAGCACAAAGCAGGGTTTCAGCCTCTGGATTTATACAAAGTCATACTTCCAGACCCAAAAGCACTAACCTGTCCGACAGGAGACAATGTAACGTTCATCCTGAGCCTCCTGGTGCATAAAGACTGTGAGGCCACTCAGGTTGTTTGGAAATCTGGGTGATGCAGGTCTTTGGCATCTGTCATCCAGTATAGGTTAGCGGTGTGATGACCGGGGCAGGGGATGGCGGTAGATATTATGGGGGGGCTCTGTTCTGAGATATGTACTTTGCTCTCTGTCATGGGGTGTGATTTTAGGACGGATTTTATTGCAGAAGTTTCCGAGACTGAAAATCAGTTCCATTCACCTGAATGCAGCTTGCGGAAATCCATGTAATTGCTGCCCCACTTAAATAAATGGAACTGATTTCCAGTTGCAGAAATTTTTGCACTAAAATCTGCAGCCTGTGAGTGCCCCCTTATCAGTACCTGGGATGCTGAGGCGCCTCCTTGTCTTCTGCTTTCTGCAGAACATTGCAGCAGATGGACTCTTTCAACGGACTCTTGCTTGTTACCTGGGTTTGTTGATGATTTGGGCTCCGGAGGACATTGTTCTGCTCTTATATTTTCTATGGGCCTTGCTGCTCTCTGCATTATTAGTAGCACAGACAGATCCAGCCTTCAGAGCTGTAATCTTCTGCACAAATCTCTTGTGATTGTTCTCTCGGTAAGAATCCAGCAGACAGATGGCGGTTATAGACTCTACCTGCTCTACAGCAGGTGAACTCCAGAGTCATCCGCGGCCAGACGGATGATTAATTACTGTGACAAGACGTGTCCTGCAGATCAGCGCTGGGGAATAACCAGTCCATACACAATCTATAGGGGCAGCATGACTGCAGTGTGGGGAATGGGACCACGGAGCAACGCAACATGACAATCACAACCTTCACTTATTAGAAATCATGTGCTGAAGCTAAGAGGTGCGCAGGTTGTTAGCACATTTACAGGGAACGTCCACATATGTTTATGTATATAATTATTACATCACAATTGTGCAGTCACTGTGTACATACATTACTTATCCTGTACTGATCCTGAGTTACATCCTGCATTATACTCCAGAGCTGCACTCACTATTCTGCTGGTGCAGTCACTGTGTACATACATTACTTATCCTGTACTGATCCTGAGTTACATCCTGCATTATACTCCAGAGCTGCACTCACTATTCTGCTGGTGCAGTCACTGTGTACATACATTACTTATCCTGTACTGATCCTGAGTTACATCCTGTATTATACTCCAGAGCTGCACTCACTATTCTGCTGGTGCAGTCACTGTGCACATACATTACTTCTCCTGTACTGATCCTGAGTTACATCCTGTGTTATACTCCAGAGCTGCACTCACTATTCTGCTGGTGCAGTCACTGTGTACATACATTACTTATCCTGTACTGATCCTGAGTTACATCCAGTATTATACTCCAGAGCTGCACTCACTATTCTGCTGGTGCAGTCACTGTGCACATACATTACTTATCCTGTACTGATCCTGAGTTACATCCTGTGTTATACTCCAGAGCTGCACTCACTATTCTGCTGGTGCAGTCACTGTGTACATACATTACTTATCCTGTACTGATCCTGAGTTACATCCTGTGTTATACTCCAGAGCTGCACTCACTATTCTGCTGGTGCAGTCACTGTGTACATACATTACTTATCCTGTACTGATCCTGAGTTTTACAGCAAGACACGGAGGCTCATATTGCATTCCCTTTCTTTACTGTCCACCAATAGCAGCAAAGAAAATTTACATAGACAAAAAGTAACCATAGTAACCAAGGTCCCTCCCCTTACAGCCCCTATAATAGGCAGCTCCTCTTGTGAATCTTCCTCTTTCTTTGCTGCTGCCACCAGATAAGTAACCTCAATTTTTTGCACTTGTCTGCGCTTTATTTTGTTTATATTTGTGCACTTTAGGTTTTATTATGTGCATCTCTCTCCTGGAACTTTTGCTTGTCTCTCCCTCACTGCGCTGCACTCTCCTTGCGCTCCCCTTGCATTTTTCCCCTCTGGGGTTGCGTCCCTGCTCTCCCACAGGCTTTGCCCTTGTGTGTTTTTGGGTGCCCCCCTCTTCTCTTGCCACCCAGGCACCACTTGCTGCCCCTTGTGCCCCGATTCTATACTTGGGGTCCGTACCCCTTTGTGGCATCCGGGGCTTCTGGCCTCCTGAGCCCTTTGCCTGTTTTGCTTTGCCGCTTTTGCACCACTCCTCGGTTCCTTACTTCGCTCCCTCGCGCCCCCCGGTTCCCTTCCTGGGCGGCTGGCGCGATCCCGAGCTCCGTCCTCCATGTCTCCGGCGGCCGCGAGATCTTGGCGGCCATCTTGGTTAGTATTCACGCGCGATCTCGGCACTTCCTGGTGCCCTGCGCGGCTCCTCGCTGGCCGGTCCCGCTTCCCTGCTCTCCCTCTGTCTCAGGGTGATTAACCCTTAGTTTCTGGTAGGTAGGTTTCCACTAGTATTATCCCCTACCTTAGCCTTAGGGTCAGCACTGTGTGGTCCATATCAATTAATTAGTTGGGATTCCTGTGTCACCAGTACAGCTCTCATAGCTGTGTGGGTAAGTGCCCTGCCTCTGAATCTGGAGGTTGTGAGTTTGAATCCCAGAATAAACGTTTTCTGAAAGACATGCTAGTTAGAATTTAAATACACCAGGGACTCGTAACTGACACTTCCACCAGTGCTCATCTCCTTTTATGTCCCCCCACCTGTTATTAACAGCCTCCCCTCCTCTTATGAGGAGGCCAGGGCTGCAGAGGACGACGCCCAAGCACTGGCGCTGCTGCGCTCGGTTCCACCGCCATTAGGGCAGCTATGGGCTCTATGTCCCCCATGTTATCTCAGAACAGCTCTCAGGCCCTATCGGCCCTCCCTGCGAGGGTAGCTTTGCAGATGAACCCTTCTCCCGCTCCGCAGCCCACTGACATAGAACCTCCTGTGTCACAGGAGAATTTGACTGGTGCGCATTCTGCCACCCAAGAACACGTGCTTAGATCACGTAAGAGGGCCTTACCGCGTCAGGCAGAACGGACGCGTATGTGGAAATGTGCTAGAGCACAGTCTTCTGATTCTGACCATGTGTCAGACGATGGGGCTTTTGCGGAGGTAGATTTTCTATCTGAGGAGGATACCCCCCGGCACCACTCCTTTGGCCTCCCAGGCCAAGGACCCTTCTTCCTCCTCCATTACTAGATCAATCCGCTGTTGTATCCCTCGGGCGAACCGTTGTTCGACCCAGACGCCCTACACCACCCGATATCCGCGGAGTGGCTCCCCTCTGACCACGTAGCAAATATTTGGAGCACTGGGTGCGCCATCCTCTAAGTAAGGAGGCGCGTAGCAAACTTAGGGCAGAATGTCCCAGACCGCCTGTCCCTAATAAAACTTTGTGACACCCCCCTGGTGGACCCCAAAATGACTCAGTTTTTTAGCCAAGACTGGTTTGAACCCACGCAAGGACCTGGATTCGGCTTTACGCAGCTGCCAGGATGAGCTCTTGGACGGGTTTAGTCCTTTGGCCAAAAAATTTTGAGTTGGCTGAGATAGCCAGGGCTGAGGGCTCTCTGATTGTTTCGGAGGAGCTGCGTGGCTGGGCCCAGAGAGCGATATGCATCGCTGGAAATGCCAACACCTCATTGGCGATTGAACGGCGTAAGGCCATACTTTTCAAGTTAGATCCCAAATTGGCAAACCTTGCCTTTACGGAGGCCCACAAAGACGCCCATGGTCTCCTATTCGGCGACTCGTTCATACAAGATCTGAGCCGCTGTGTGGGGGCGTTCACCGCACTTGGCAGAGCCCAGTCCTCGATGCGCAAGGTGTTCCAGGGACGGGTCTCCACCAGGGCCGGCAGTAGCTGCCTGTCCGGCCAAGCCGGTTTTTCAGACCCGCAGTACGGGACAAGGCTCCTTTATCCAGACCCTTCTGCCCGGCCAGAGGTGGCCACTGGCGCTCCCGATCCTTCAGAGGCAACCCCAACTCTCTAAAGTCTTTCGGTAAGTCCGACCCCACACAGGGATTTTTCGGTTCCTTGTGTAGGGGGCAGACTCCGTAATTTATTTATTTTTTCCCATGCCTGGTCACTCAGCACGTCGGACCCCGGGGTTCTGACCACGGTCAAAGGTTTCCACATAGGGCTCACGGGATCCCCGAGCCTTTTGCCCCCCCCCCCTCCTCTGCCGTTACCACGCCAAGAGTACGTGCTGGTAGACGCGGAACTTCTAAGATGCTTACCTGACGGTTCCCGTTACTGCGTCATCCAGGGATCCACTCCGCTTCAGGTGGAGAGTGGAGGTCTGGAGATTCACCTGCCTCCCATTCGGTTTGCCCTCGGCACCTCGGTGTTTCACCAAACTACTGCGTCCCGCCATGTCCTGGCTGAGGAGTCGGGGCGTCCGCCTCATCGTGTACCTAGACGACACCCTGCTGTTGCATCAGTCTCGTACGGTGTTACTAGAATATCTCCGGTGGACGTCGGATCTGCTGGTAGATCTCGGTTTTCTCCTCAACGTGGAGAAGTCCTGCCTCACTCCGTCGCAACGGATGGAGTTTCTGGGTTTCGCGGTGGATTCGTTCATGGAGTCCCTCACTCTTCCGACAACGAAATTGCGGTCGACCCTCAAGGGGCTGAGACGTGCTTTGGCCGCTCCCCATCTGTCGTTGCGTCAACTGGTCGGCATCATCGGCCTGTTAGCATCCTCAATTCAGGCCGCGTTTCCGGATCCTTTGCACTCTCGTGCCCTCCAGCAACTGCAAATGCGCATCTTCGGTCAGGTGCTTCCTTTGCGGACATGGTGGTCCTGGACTTGGAGGCCCGAGAGGAATTGCGCTGGTGGATCGACAATCTGCAGGCGTGGAAGGGCAAGGCGAGTTTCGGCTTTCAACCGGAGTTCACAGTGGTGTCGGATGCGAGCCTCCAAGGTTGGGGTGCTCATTGCAAGGAAGCTCGCCTCCATATCAATGCCTTGAAACTTCTGGCTGGTTCCTTCGCCATCAGGAGCTTCATCAACGGGGTTGCCAATGCATGCATCAGGCTGCGGATGGACAATGTCTGGGCGGTCCACTATGTCAACCGGTTCGGCGGTACGGACTCGGCGACCTTGGCGCATTTGGCGAAGGACCTTTAGTCATATTGCCTCTCCAAGGACATTATGGTGCAAGCGGAATACCTTTCGGGTCTACGCAATGTTCGGACGGAACTCTCGCTACCTATCAGACGGCAGAGTCTGGCAACTGGATCCGGAGGTATTTTCTGCGATATCGGAAATATGAGGTCCCTTCGCCATAGATTTTTTCACCTCACGGCTCACCACGCAACTTGCCGGATTCTTCAGCTGGCGTCTGAATCCGAAGGCAGTGGAGGTGGACGCGTTCCTTCAGGACTGGTCTTCCGGCCGTCTTTCTGTTTTTCCTCCTTTTGCAATGATCCCGCAGATGCTCCTCCAGGCGCGTTGCCAATGGCCGGACCTGGTGGTAGTGGTCCCGTTCTGGGGGTCTCAGACTTGGTATCCGTTGCTGCTGGAGCTCCTAGCGGAGGTGCCCGTACTGTCCTCGGATCAGGTACTTCGTCTTCGCAGTCCTAAGGGTCTGCGCCACCCACTACTTCTCGACGGCTCCCTTCGGTCGCTGGCATGCCGGATCTCTAGACATCTGGAGCTGTCAAGAGCATATCGGATGCAACTGGACGCCTATTGGACAGGGTATCCCTGCGGGTCAGCACCCTTCTGTTTCTCATTTGTTGCGCGGCTCTCGTTTGACTCGCCCTCCCCGGCCGCGGTTTTCGACCACCTGGGACGTTTCATTGGTCCTGTCCTTTATCTCCTCTTGGTCATGTAATTCGGATCTCTCATTGAGGCAGCTGTCGGCTAAATTTTAGCTCCTTTTTGCCTAATTTTGTAAGAGGGTCTCGGAGGTTCGGGCTCTGGATCAATATGCTTGGTCTTTACGCCCGAGGGCCTCATTTTTAACATCTCACGTCGCTCTAGACGAACACCAGGTCTGTTTCCTACCCCAGCTTCTCTCCGACTCCGGCGTTGTGTCCTGTTGCTTGTTTGCAGGAATACGAGTCCCGAACTGGGCCCATCGGTCCCCTGCGGTTCCGCAGTTTTTCCTTTCGACCCGTTTGAAGGACAGTTTGCGTCTGTCTGATTGGTCTCAAGCCACCACTTTTAGGGAATTTTATTTTCGTCCTCCTCCTCATTTATTTTCTTCTCTTATTAATCAGCTTTGAACTTGCAATATGAGCCTCCGTGTCTTGCTGTAAAACTTAATGATTTTCCTAGTTTACGACGTAAAGTCATAGTTTTATTAAAGACACGGAGGCGAGTATTGCCCACCCTGTTTTCCCGCCCATGGGTTATTTCAGGGTTTCTTGTTCGTCGTCGGTTCATTGTTTTATTGTCTTATTATTAATTTTGCTGTTATTGTTTTTGTTGTGGTTGATTCTTTCCCGCTCAGTTGATTATGTCTGTTTCAGGTGATCACGTTTGCCATACGCAGTTTGACTTGATATCAATGTTTCACCTGGACATATGGTCTGTTTTCTCTTTTCAGGTTGAATATTGCTCTATACCAAGACACGCCACCTCCGGTTGTCCTGTCCTCACGGTTTGGCCATGTTGGCTTCTTTGATGGATTCGTTTGACGTGGAGATGTTCGTTCCAGTTTGCGGTTCTGAGTTCTTGGTCCGGTGGTTTTTCTGAAGTTGGTGCCAGGTTCACAAAGAAAGAGGAAGATTCACAAGAGGAGCTGCCTATTATAGGGGCTGTAAGGGGAGGGACCTTGGTTACTATGGTTACTTTTTGTCTATGTAAATTTTCTTTGCTGCTATTGGTGGACAGTAAAGAAAGGGAATGCAATATGAGCCTCCGTGTCTTTAATAAAACTATGACTTTACGTCGTAAACTAGGAAAATCATTAAGTTACATCCTGTATTATACTCCAGAGCTGCACTCACTATTCTACTGGTGGAGTCACTGTGTACATACATTACTTATCCTGTACTGATCCTGAGTTACATCCTGTATTATACTCCAGAGCTGCACTCACTATTCTGCTGGTGGAGTCACTGTGTACATACATTACTTATCCTGTACTGATCCTGAGTTACATCCTGTATTATACTCCAGAGCTGCACTCACTATTCTGCTGGTGCAGTCACTGTGTACATACATTACTTATCCTGTACTGATCCTGAGTTACATCCTGTATTATACTCCAGAGCTGCACTCACTATTCTGCTGGTGCAGTCACTGTGTACATACATTACTTATCCTGTACTGATCCTGAGTTACATCCTGTATTATACGCCAGAGCTGCACCCACTATTCTGCTGGTGCAGTCACTGTGTACATACATTACTTATCCTGTACTGATCCTGAGTTACATCCTGTATTATACTCCAGAGCTGCACTCACTATTCTGCTCGTGCAGTCACTGTGTACATACATTACTTATCCTGTACTGATCCTTAGTTACATCCTGTATTATACTCCAGAGCTGCACTCACTATTCTGCTGGTGCAGTCACTGTGTACATATATTACTTATCCTGTACTGATCCAGAGTTACATCCTGTATTATACTCCAGAGCTGCACTCACTATTCTGCTGGTGCAGTCACTGTGTACATACATTACTTATCCTGTACTGATCCTGAGTTACATCCTGTATTATACTCCAGAGCTACACTCACTATTCTGCTGGTGCAGTCACTGTGTACATACATTACTTATCCTGTACTGATCCTGAGTTACATCCTGTATTATACTCCAGAGCTGCACTCACTATTCTGCTGGTGCAGTCACTGTGTACATACATGACATTACTTATTTTGTACTGATCCTGAGTTACATCCTGTATTATACTCCAGAGCTGCACTCACTATTCTGCTGGTGCAGTCACTGTGTACATACATGACATTACTTATTTTGTACTGATCCTAGTTATTTTTACATTTTCATGGGATTCTTGCAAGTTCAATAACAGCTCCAGCTCTGCTACATCTGCAGCCCCAGCTCAGGGCTAAGAAAACCTAAGCGCATTGTTCAGCTCCGCGGAGACGTCGATTACTCAGGGAAGGCAGATTTTAATTAGGGTGAAGATTTTCTAATTATGGTTTATGTTTCTGTAATCATCTCAATAAATAAGGTGAAAAGCTCTTTGTTTCTGGAGAAAAGTCTTAGATTTAATTGTGACCTTTAATCTCAATTATACCCCCAAAAAAGGTCCAACCCTGGTAATCATCTTTTTAAAGGGCCAGTAGCTGTAAAGTGAGCATCTAATATTAATGCAGTATGAGCTGGTGACATAGGCGGGCGAGGGTAGTAATCATGGGGGGCAGGGACGGCTCGGCACTTCTGGCCGCTCGCCCCATGGAACAAGATCGCTAGTGTCCTCCTGGATAACAGAGAACGATATCTTACATTCTCCGGATCAGTCAGCCTCCCGATAGCTGAAGATGGCTGATAAGAAGAAGCAATAGACCGTATGACCAAGTCACCCCGTGCACCATGACGCCCTCCTATGGCCAGTTTAGGGTAGAATATGATTTTGGCCTCCTGGGTGTTCCCCCATGATCACTCTCTGCAGCCGACCTCTGAGTGATGCTGGGCCCCTATCGGGCCCCATGTCAGCGGCTGTGCCTCCATGATTTGGAGGATAGTGGTGCAGGTTTCAGCACAGCAGACTCAGCTCTGCTACATCCCATGTGCAGAATTGTTGCATCGGGTTGCAATTTCCCGTTGCAGTCGATTGCGGACCCCGTACAGAAGGCGTTCCGGTGCTTTCATGTAGAAAAAGTACAAAATTCTAGTTACCTAGTTACGGTACACAATGGCGCTGACAAACCGTACGGGAGGCTGATTGTGGCGCGGCTGCGGAGTGACTTGTGTGCTCAGCATTTGCATTTTCCTAATCATTCAGATTGCTGATTCACTGAATAAACGGGGGCAGAAGGAAAACCTTATTATACCGCCCCCCGCTGCGTCCGCCGCTGTAATCAGCATCCCTCTATATATATAGCATTAGGGTAATTAAAGGCTCCTAATTTCTTTCTAATTATCCTGCCATTCTGGACCATGAAGCTTCTATTCCAGGTGAGGAGGCCGCCAGTGCGGGGGAAGGGAAGCGACTACCACAAAAGCCGCTGTCACCTTTTTTGACATCCCCCTGCCCTCATCCCATCCTGCAATGAACCAATTTAAAGTCCAGGCGATACCATGTGAGACTGATAATAGGGGGGAACAAGTTGCCATTATTGTGCCCCCGTCGTTAGTGAACGCTTATTCTTATATTCAATACGTGGCCTGAAACCCCCGGACCCCGGAATATGTATCGAACCCCAACCACCACCATCAATTGCTATTAAGCCCCTTGCAGACGAGCGTGTCCGGATTAGGTCCGGATGCGTTGCGGATGCCTTCAGTGAAAACTGCGCAAATTCACAAACAAAGTCATTCAGTTTTGTTGGCGATCGCGTTCAGTTGTTCAGTTTTTATCGCGCGGGTGCAATGCGATTTATTGCGTTTTGCACGCACATGATAAAAAACTGAATATGTTCAAACAACATCTCTTCGCAACCATACGTGAAAATCGCATCGCATCCGCATTTGCGATGTGATTTTCACGCAGCCCCATTTACTTCTATGGGGCCAGCGCTGCGTGATAATTTCAGAATATAGAGCATGCTGCGATTTTCATGCAATGCAGAAGTGATGCGTGAAAACCACCGCTCATGTGCACAGCCCCATTAAAATGAATGGTTCCGGATTCCGTGCGGGCGCATCACGCATTGCACCCGCGCGGAATTCTCGCTCGTGTGAAAGGGGCCTTGGTATTGCTGTTGTCTCATGTTCCAGAGCCTGGCTGTGACTACAGCCACTATGACACTATTACAACACTTATAGGTTGTCAGGACATGCTGGGGGTTGTAGTTTCACAATAGAAAGTGCCACTGGTTGAAGGACTGGCAGGAATGTCATTCAGGGTCATTCAGCTTGGGAAAGCTGGGTGCCCACCCATGGAATGGGAGCTATTTTTAAATGGAAAAAAAAAAATTTCAAGATGACTCAAGGACATCACTGAGCCTTAAAAAACGGGCTAATCTCTACACCCCCCCATCCCCCGCCTTATAATAGCCGACTGTGCGCTGTGGACAGAACCAGCCCATAGAGATTAACACACGTGAACCGTTTCTGGAGCAGAAGACGCTGAGGTCTTCCATATTATCCTTCAGGATGCAGCCCCCCTCCCCCGTAACACATGTACAAGAAAGATACAATGTAATCATCAGATCAAACCTAATCCATAACATCCCCTCTGAGCTCCAGTCTCCTGCCTGGATGATACAATGTATCCTTCTCCCCGGGAACAGACATTACAGGGTTAATGAAACTGGTCCTGTACTGGAATTGGTGTGCATTTACCCTACATGATATGATGAGAACGCGCTCCTGGGCGACTGTTTAAGATAAGTGGCGGTGTTACCAGCCTGGCGGTACTATGGATTAGGACTGCAACGTATAAACGCTTTGTAGGGCTCATGCACATGAACGTATTTTTGTTTTGCATCCGATCTGCATTTTTGGGGGATCAGATTCAGACCCATTCACCTCAATAGGGCCACAAAAGATGCGAACAGCATCCGTATGTCCGTTCCGTGGCCCCACAAAAAAAATAGAACATGTACTATTCTTGTCTGTTTTATGGACAAGGATAGGACTGTTCTATACCCGCCAGGCTGTTCTGTAAAATGCGGAACGCACATAGTCGGTGTCCGTGTTTTGTGATCGTGTGCATAAAATGTAAGAAAAGGTGTTTTCAGTAAATAGGAAATAATCCGCAGCGTAAACCCAGCCAACAGCCAAAGGAAACGTATCAATAATGTTTAGTGTTTAAAATGCAATAATAAATATTGGGGATCAGATGGGGGGTCCTGCCCTGCAAATCCTAATCCAGTGCATGGCCCTTTAAATCTGAGACATCACCTTTGGGGCTCAGGCACACGATTTTGCGGTCTACAAAAAACAGATCAGCAAAAAATATGGATGACATCCATGTGCATTCCGTATTTTGTGGAACCTAATAGAACAGTCCTATCCTTGTCCGTAATGCGGACAATAGTAGGACATGTTTAGAGATGAGCGAACTTTAAAAAATAGTTCGGCGTTCGGGTTGTGGTAATCGCCGCATCCCATTATGGATTCCACTACCGCGGACTATCCCGGCATATGGAATCCATAAGAGGCGGCTTCCACGAACCCGAACTGTTGAAAAGCCGAAGGACCTGGGGTGACGTCACCGTCATGTGATCAGTGCAGGGGGCGTGGCTCAGCACGGGATTTGATCCCCCCCCTGCACTGATCACATGACGGTGACGTCACCCCAGGTCCTTCGGCTTTTCAACAGTTCGGGTTCGTGGAAGCCGCCCCTTATGGATTCCATATGCCGGGATAGTCCGCGGTAGTGGAATCCATAATGGGATGCGGCGATTACCACAACCCGAACGCCGAACTATTTTTTAAAGTTCGCTCATCTCTAGACATGTTTTTTTTTTTTGCGGAACGGACAAATGGAAACAGAATGCACACAGAGAAACTTCAGTTTTTTTTTTGCTTATTGAAATTAATGGTTCTACATACAGTCCGCCAAAAAAACTAGAACGGACTCATGTGCATGAGGCCTTACCTTGGTGATGACCACTAGCTCCTATCATTAGATGCCCATCATTACCACCAGGTTCCATAGACTCACATACCTGCATGTGTGACACGTTAGACACATTGCTTCTGTAGCCCTTGTGCTATCCATGAACCAGGCTGCTCAGGATGAAGCAATGTTGTATTTTCACCTGCACCGTGCCCCCCAAGTGCCCCCCTCTTTTTGACCTGGGTAATAAATGTACAATAATAAACTTACTAAACTGATCCAGAAACCACCTGGTTCCTACCTGTAGATTACACCTCACTATATATATATATTCATTATTTGTGCAAATTTGGACACTAAAATGTCTATGTTACATGATTTTGGTGGTATTTAAAGGGGCTACACATGCTGTAAAAAATAGCAGAAGTTATAGCACCTTACCGATTCTCCAGTGCTGCAGCTATGGGCCCCTGATGCACCCACTTCTTGCAGGAAATAACTGGGAATGCTGCTCACCCTATCACTAGCTGCAGGCATGACTAGTGTTGGGCGTGAATATTCGAATCGCGAATATCGAAAATTTGAGAATACGTGAATATTTAGAATATAGTGATTTATATTCGTATTTTTGAATATTCAAAATTTTTTTCATCGGTAACCTCCCTGCTTCTTGCTTGTGGGCCGATGAGAAGCCTGCAATGTCTTTGTCTTAGCAACATCCCCAGCAACCAATAGGAAAGCTGCCGACCCCGTACTATATAAGAACCTCCCCAGCAGCCATTGTATACAGTTTATTACAGTTCTGAGAGAGAGAGACAGCAGTGTCATTGCTGTGCTCTGTGCTTTCATGTCACATTACATTAGATAGATAGTGCAGGGTGTTAGGTAGTGTGATAGGTTCTGCTGTCCATACATACATGCTACAGACATAGTGCTGTGATGTCACATTACATTAGTTAGTTAGTTATCTTATATATATAATACAGATAGTTAGTGGGAGATAGTCAGTGTAGGTTAGATAGTGATATAGTGTAGCTGATAGGTTCCAGTGCAGGGTGTTAGGTAGTGTGATAGGTTCTGCTGTCCATACATACATGCTACAGACATAGTGCTGTGATGTCACATTACATTAGATAGTTAGTTATCTTCTATATATAATACAGATAGTTAGTGGGAGATAGTCAGTGTAGGTTAGATAGTGATATAGTGTAGCTGATAGGTTCCAGAGCAGGGTGTTAGGTAGTGTGATAGGTTCTGCTGTCCATACATACATGCTACAGACACAGTGCTGTGATGTCACATTACATTAGATAGTTAGTTATCTTATATATATAATACAGATAGTTAGTGGGAGATAGTCAGTGTAGGTTAGATAGTGATATAGTGTAGCTGATAGGTTCCAGTGCAGGGTGTTAGGTAGTGTGATAGGTTCTGCTCTCCATACATACATGCTACATACATAGTGCTGTGATGTCACATTACATTAGATAGTTAGTTATCTTATATATAATACAGATAGTTAGTGGGAGATAGTCAGTGTAGGTTAGATAGTGATATAGTGTAGCTGATAGGTTCCAGTGCAGGGTGTTAGGTAGTGTGATAGGTTCTGCTGTCCATACATACATGCTACAGACATAGTGCTGTGATGTCACATTACATTAGATAGTTAGTTATCTTCTATATATAATACAGATAGTTAGTGGGAGATAGTCAGTGTAGGTTAGATAGTGATATAGTGTAGCTGATCGGTTCCAGTGCAGGGTGTTAGGTAGTGTGATAGGTTCTGCTGTCCATACATACATGCTACAGACATAGTGCTGTGATGTCACATTACATTAGATAGTTAGTTATCTTATATATATAATACAGATAGTTAGTGGGAGATAGTCAGTGTAGGATAGATAGTGACATAGTGTAGCTGATAGGTTCCAGTGCAGGGTGTTAGGTAGTGTGATAGGTTCTGCTGTCCATACATACATGCTACAGACATAGTGCTGTGATGTCACATTACATTAGATAGTTAGTTATCTTATATATATAATACAGATAGTTAGTGGGAGATAGTCAGTGTAGGTTAGATAGTGATATAGTGTAGCTGATAGGTTCCAGTGCAGGGTGTTAGGTAGTGTGATAGGTTCTGCTGTCCATACATACATGCTACAGACATAGTGCTGTGATGTCACATTACATTAGATAGTTAGTTATCTTATATATATAATACAGATAGTTAGTGGGAGATAGTCAGTGTAGGTTAGATAGTGATATAGTGTAGCTGATAGGTTCCAGTGCAGGGTGTTAGGTAGTGTGATAGGTTCTGCTGTCCATACATACATGCTACAGACATAGTGCTGTGATGTCACATTACATTAGTTAGTTAGTTATCTTCTATATATAATACAGATAGTTAGTGGGAGATAGTCAGTGTAGGTTAGATAGTGATATAGTGGAGCTGATAGGTTCCAGTGCAGGGTGTTAGGTAGTGTGATAGGTTCTGCTGTCCATACATACATGCTACAGACACAGTGCTGTGATGTCACATTACATTAGTTAGTTAGTTATCTTCTATATATAATACAGATAGTTAGTGGGAGATAGTCAGTGTAGGTTAGATAGTGATATAGTGGAGCTGATAGGTTCCAGTGCAGGGTGTTAGGTAGTGTGATAGGTTCTGCTGTCCATACATACATGCTACAGACATAGTGCTGTGATGTCACAACAATACTGTGATGTGCACCAATCACTAATATGTAGTCAGACCTGCTAAAATGTGAAGTTGCACGTATTGTGCCAAAATATTCGCATCATTAATTGCCGATTTCGCAATTGCAAATATATTGTATATTAAGCTATTGTAATGCCAACCATTTTCTCCAGTCTCAGTAAACTTCGAGCAGTTTGAAAAATGTAGCTATAGTGACCCACGCCTGAATTTTACGCCCATTACGCGAATATTACATTGCCGATTTTCGCAATCAAGAAAAAAATAGCGAATTCGCGAATATATGACGAATATTCTACCAAATATTCGCCAAATATCGCAAATTCGAATATTGCCCCTTGCACTCATCACTAGCCATGACCGGCCTCAGCCAGGAACTGGATCTCTTACACACTGTATGGACAGCGGTATTGGGTCACTCAGCCCCGGCCATGCAGTTGTCGTTACAGAAGAGCTCCCTGTATTCCGGCATGGTCCTGTAATAGGACCTCACTGCTGCCACAAGTCACTTTCTGACATGGCTTCTCTGCTAGATATTCCTCCATCAGCTGTGAGTGGCATTATTATGAAGCAGATGGTACCACAGCAACTCGGCCACGAGCGGTGTCACCGAGTGCTGCGGAGCAAGTGCATAAAAGTCACCACCTCCTCTGCTAAAAACTGTGCTGTGCCGGGAGCTTCATGGCATGGGTCTCCATGGCCGCTGCATGTCCGCCTTCCATCACCAAGCACAGTGCCAAGCATGGGACGGTGCACTGTAGCGCACGCCCCCACTTTACTCTGGAGCTTAGGAGACGTCTTCTGTCACACCAGTCACACTTCTGCTGAACGTCAGGAGAACTTTACCTGTCTGACTGCATTGTACCCGCTGTAAAGTCTGGTGGAGGAGGGGTAATGCTATGGGGAGTTTTCAGGGGTCGAACTCGATCCTTTATTCCAGTGAAGGGAAATCTTAATACATCAGCGGACAAGACACTGTGGGAACAGTTTGGGGAAGGCCCTTTTCTGTTCCTCCATGACCCCAGTGCACACAGCAAGCTCCGTAAAGGCAAGGTCGGGGAGTCTGGGAGAAGTTGACTGGCTGCACAGAGCCTCAACCCCATCCCAGAACGGAGGCCATGACAGGGAGTGTACATAGGGGGCGGCTGCCTTACTCTTCTGCCATATTGAAAATCTGCATTTCTGCGGCTGCATGTCTCTATCCTATACATCTGGATCTGCTCACGGTTAATATACATTAATCTTTACGTCCTCTGAAAGTCACCAGCATGGAGTAGCAGAGGGCGGCCAGCGCAGCGGACCGCACAGCTCAATCACCCTAACGTGTTTACGGCGATGTCTGCTGTAAACAGGAAACCAGAAAACAGAATTGATGACTCCATTTATCAGCGAGAAAGCCCAGAAATAATCCTGCAGATGAGCCGACTATAAACCATCTACTAATGGCCGCTGTGGGGGGAGCAGACAGCAGCCGTGGCCGTAGGCTCCCTGCTCTTCTCTAGGCCGTGTGCTGGCCTACAAATGGCAAGACATTAGTGGTCCGGTGCTCTGCGATCTGATTGTAACCCGAAAATGCGAGTACCAATCAATCAGGTAACAGTGTACTCATGGGGGCTGGGTGGCACTGTTTTGAGGGCGGGGGTAACGATAGTTATGACACCATTATTTCTGAAGTAGCGAGCTGCACAGCAGGTACAGTCATAGAGGCAGCAGTAGACACAGAATTAGGGCTCATGCACACGACCATTTATATTTTGCAGTTCGCAAAACACGGATCCGCAAAAAAACGGATGACAATCTGTGTGATGTCCGTGTTGCATCCATCTTTTTTTTTTTTTGCAGATCCGTTGTAGCAATGCCTGTCCTTGTCCGCAAAACAGACAAGAATAGGACATGTTCTATTTTTATTTCATTTTTTTGCGGAATGGAGATGAGGACACAAAAAGCACATGGAGTGATTTCCGTTTTTTTCACGCCCCATTGAAATGAATGGTTCTGAATGTGGACCTGTAAAAAAACGGAAAGGAGAAAAATAAGTTTGTGTGCATGGGGAATGGGGAGGATGAGAATTTGTGTAGGTTGGTAATTTTTAGGCAGGATGCTGGAAAAGTGAAAAGCCAGAGGTGTCTGGAAGAAGTCATCATGGTGGTCTGGGCCGGATGGAACTAACAGGAAAAGTGAACGACTCCTACTGGTCGTTGCGCCGTGGATTTCATTCAGTAATAGTATGTCATATTTTGAAGTCTCTGTGTGGGGGTCATGGTGTGACGGTATTATTTATATCATTGATAATATTGGTCTTCTTATACTGACTGTCATTATAGTATATGACTGTGTTATTAGCAAAATATTTCAGCATTTGGGGCCCCACTTTTAATTTTCACACTTTGTTTATATGAAGTACTAAGAACGAGATCTACCGTAATCTTTGTGACATTACATGGAAGATATAGAAAAGCTCTCACTGCAGATTTTATAAATGTATGCCTGAAGAAGGGGAACGCCCCCGAAATGTTGCTGTGCTCTGTGAGTCGGACTGTGGTATGTGTTGATTGCACTTACTGAATATGATGAAATAAAGAAGATGTTGATAACACAGCGGCCTCTTTTGCTATTTGAATGTATCATTCCTATGTTCCACTGGAATATCACCCCCTCCCGGGTGGACTCCGGACTCCTCGCGGATGATCCCGTTTCTTGCACTTTACAAATAAAACTGCAGCAGAAAAGAAATATTTGTGGTGAAGTAGAGAGAAGAGAGGTGACGAGCAGGGAGACAGGAGATCATTATCAGATACAGATGATACATTATCGTCCCCGGAATGCAGCGGGTCATTAATAAAATATGACAGGTCATTCCAGCAGGACCATTATGGCTGCCGTCACCTATAGATGACAGGTCATTGTCGCAGAGAAATAGTCCGGTCTGCTCTCATATGGGTGACAGCTGCTTTATTGTCACACGGAGGACGATACCATTTACGTTCAGCCGCCCCTGACAGGTCATTGTCACAGGACGGGCAGGGATCGTTAATAAAACATAACGAGTCAGCGCCTGAATATGGCAGAGGCATGGAAAAGTCATTGACGTGTGTCAGAGAGCAGAGGTCAGATGACGGAGGCCGGGGGGGTCAGAGCAGTGATGTGAGGCTCTGGGGCTCCAGTATTAAACCTGTAATGGGCCCCCTACCATGTGCCATATTGAGGTCGTATGTGGCAAAGGGCCCTTTATGCACCAGAACTCGGTGCAACTGCTTCCTCTGCAGCCGGTCTTTACCCTGAGGGAGGTAATCCTGCTCCAAAATGGGGGTCAAGTCATGGCGTCGGATCCGTCTCTTTTCATCTGGAAAAACGGATCCAGTATTTATTTTTTTCACATTTTTAAAGGTCTGCGCATGCGCAGACCGGAAGACCGGATCCGTCAATGCGGTAATTTGATCCGGCACTAATACATTTCTATGGAAATTAATGCCGGATCCGGAATTCCGGCAAGTGTTCCGGAATTTTGGACTAAGACAAAACTGCAGCATGCTATGGTATTTTCTCCGTCCAAAAAACGTACAGTGACTGAACTGAAAACATCCTGATGCATCCTGAACGGATTATTCTCCGTTCAGAATACATTAGGCTATAACTGATTTGTTTTTTTTGCGGTATTGAGCCCCTAGGGACGAAACTCAATACTGGAAAAGTATAACGCAAGTGTGAAAGTACCCTAAATTGCATAAAAAATTGAGTACCTGGGTGCACCAAATATGTTAGTCACATGGTGTGCACCAAATGTATTGTTGTTAGTGACTTGGCCGTTTTGAAAAGTGGCTAAGATAAGAGAATGCACTAAGTTTATTTTAAATGCGTGGTTCGGAGTTTATCGTGCTGCTTTGCCGTTTTCATAAACTTGCCGCAACGTGCAACATGTTCGTCAAATTGTAAATACTTTGCCACTTCCTGCTCTGCGGATAAACTGTATCACCCTGTCTTATGTGTAATGTTACTGTGTATCATTATCACCCTATTGATTATTGATGATACAAGAAATGTTTCCATTTTATTAATCATCTTTTGGTTATTTTTGCCATTCCAATACTTTCAGTTTTTGCTTTGGATATTTTTTGTTTTATTTTACACTTTCTCACTGACATTATTACTCACAGTCAAGATCATTGTTGCAGCAAAGCTGAATATTAATCTCGTTCTTTTACCGTCAGACGATCTTTTTTGCCACATTGTTTGACCATTGTCGCCAGGATGACCTTGAATTCTGAAACAACTAAAAATTGATTCATTCTTCCCATTAAATTTACAAATTTTTAATCCAATTTTGCTAATTATAAATCCAATTTTCAAGAACAATGCTTCACTTTTTGTTTTGTCTTTTTACTGATATTATTTATTTTTCTAATATCATTTCTGTCAGCCGTAACATCAGCAGATAATATCCGTGGGATGTTACCAATGAAATCTGCGTAGCATGTGTCTGTGCTTCAGTGGAGGAACGCGGTGCCCCCCTTTATGAGGCACAGGGGAGCAGGTTGTATGTTGCGCTGCAGGAAGTTGTGCGCCTTGTGCCTCATTATTGCTGCTCGTCCCTGGGATCCGCGAGTCAGACAGGCTGGGGCTGGACTCTATAGGACTACAGGGATGTTAGACTTCAGAAATTTCTGCAGAAAATCCCATGAGTAGATAATAAGCTGCAGAGTTGGTGCCGGACCTGCCGTGTTACCATGGAAACCACAGCATCCGCACAACTATTAGGTTGGAATTCCCTGGACCGCTCCGAGGACACAGTGAAAGAAGGATGCCGAGAAAATGGACAATAAAATTGAGGGCTGCACACGATGGAACAACCTGCCATTATATGTTCCTATGAATTATTGAACGGTTTAAGAGCTCGATCCAAAGGGCAGAAGAATAACCGGTCAGATAACAATCTCATGCTGACTGCCGAAAATCACCTGACTCTGGGGCTGGGGGGCTCAGGATTATGGAGGAGGATGATGGGGGCTCAGGATTATAGAGGAGGAAGATGGGGGCTCAGGAATATAGGGGAGGAGGATGAAGGCTCAGGGTTATTGGGGAGGAGGATGGGGGCTCAGGACTATAGGGGAGGAGGATGGGGGCTCAGGATTATAGGGGAGGAGGATGGGGGCTCAGGATTATAGTGGAAGAGGATGGGGTTTAGGACTATAGGGGAGGAGGATGGGGGCTTAGGACTATAGGGGAGGAGGATGGGGGCTCAGGATTATTGGGGAGGAGGATGGGGATCAGGATTATAGAGGAGGAGGATGGGGGCTCAGGAATATAGGGAGGAGGATGGGGGCTCAGGATTAATGGGGAGGAGGATGGGGGCTCAGGACTATAGGGGAGGAGGATGGGGCCCAGGATTATAGGGGAGGAAGATGGGGGCTCAGAATTATAGGGGAGGAGGATGGGGACTCAGGATTATAGGGGAGTAGGATGGGGGCTCAGGACTATAAAGGAGGAGGATGAGGGCCCAGGATTATAGGGAAGGAGGATAAGGGCACAGGATTATAGGGGAGGAGGATGGGGGCACAGGATTATAGGGAGGAGGATGGGGGCTCAGGACTATAGGGGAGGAGGATGGGGGCTCAGGATTATTGGGGAGGAGGATGGGGGCTCAGGATTATAGGGGAGGAGGATGGGGGCTCAGGACTATAGGGGAGAAGGATGGGGGCTCAGGATTATAGGGGAGGAGGATGGGGGCTCAGGATTATGTGGGAGGAGGATGGGGGCTCAGGACTATAGGGGAGAAGGATGGGGGCTCAGGATTATAGGGGAGGAGGATGGGGGCTCAGGATTATGGGGGAGGAGGATGGGGGTTTAGGATTATAGGGGAGGAGGATAGGGGCTCAGGATTATAGGGGTGAAGGATGGGGGCTCAGGATTATGGGGGAGGAGGATGGGGGCTCAGGATTATAGGGGAGGAGGATGGGGACTCAGGATTATGGGGAAGAGGATGGGGGCTCAGGGTTATAGGGAGGAGGATGGGGGCTCAGGGTTATAGAGGAGGAGGATGGGGGCTCAGGACTATAGGGGAGAAGGATAGGGGCTCAGGATTATAGGGGTTGAGGATGGGGGCTCAGGATTATAGGGGAGGAGGATGGGGCTCAGGATTATAGGGGAGGAGGATGGGGACTCAGGATTATGGGGGAAGAGGATGGGGGCTCAGGATTATAGGGGAGGAGGATGGGGGCTCAGGGTTATAGAGGAGGAGGATGGGGGCTCAGGAATATAGGGGAGGAGGATGGGGGCTCAGGATTATAGGGGAGGAGGATGGGGGCTCAGGATTATAGGGGAGGAGGATGGGGGCTCAGGACTATAGGGGAGGAGATGGGGGCTTAGGACTATAGGGGAGGAGGATGGGGGCTCAGGATTATAGAGGAGGAAGATGGGGGCTCAGGAATATAGGGGAGGAGGATGAAGGCTCAGGGTTATTGGGGAGGAGGATGGGGGCTCAGGACTATAGGGGAGGAGGATGGGGGCCCAGGATTATAGGGGAGGAGGATGGGGGCTCAGGATTATAGTGGAAGAGGATGGGGCTTAGGACTATAGGGAGGAGGATGGGGGCTTAGGACTATAGGGAGGAGGATGGGGGCTCAGGATTATAGGGGAGGAGGATGGGGATCAGGATTATAGAGGAGGAGGATGGGGGCTCAGGAATATAGGGGAGGAGGATGGGGGCTCAGGATTAATGGGGAGGAGGATGGGGCTCAGGACTATAGGGGAGGAGGATGGGGGCCCAGGATTATAGGGGAGGAAGATGGGGGCTCAGGATTATAGGGGAGGAGGATGGGGACTCAGGATTATAGGGGAGTAGGATGGGGGCTCAGGACTATAAAGGAGGAGGATGGGGGCCCAGGATTATAGGGAAGGAGGATAAGGGCACAGGATTATAGGGGAGGAGGATGGGGCACAGGATTATAGGGAGGAGGATGGGGGCTCAGGACTATAGGGAGGAGGATGGGGGCTCAGGATTATTGGGGAGGAGGATGGGGGCTCAGGATTATAGGGGAGGAGGATGGGGGCTCAGGACTATAGGGGAGAAGGATGGGGGCTCAGGATTATAGGGGAGGAGGATGGGGGCTCAGGATTATAGGGAGGAGGATGGGGGCTCAGGACTATAGGGGAGAAGGATGGGGGCTCAGGATTATAGGGGAGGAGGATGGGGCTCAGGATTATGGGGAGGAGGATGGGGGCTCAGGATTATAGGGAGGAGGATAGGGGCTCAGGATTATAGGGGTGGAGGATGGGGGCTCAGGATTATGGGGAGGAGGATGGGGGCTCAGGATTATAGGGAGGAGGATGGGGACTCAGGATTATGGGGGAAGAGGATGGGGGCTCAGGGTTATAGGGGAGGAGGATGGGGGCTCAGGGTTATAGAGGAGGAGGATGGGGGCTCAGGACTATAGGGAGAAGGATAGGGGCTCAGGATTATAGGGGTTGAGGATGGGGGCTCAGGATTATGGGGGAGGAGGATGGGGGCTCAGGATTATAGGGGAGGAGGATGGGGACTCAGGATTATAGGGGAAGAGGATGGGGGCTCAGGATTATAGGGGAGGAGGATGGGGGCTCAGGGTTATAGAGGAGGAGGATGGGGGCTCAGGAATATAGGGGAGGAGGATGGGGGCTCAGGATTATAGGGGAGGAGGATGGGGGCTCAGGATTATAGGGGAGGAGGATGGGGGCTCAGGACTATAGGGAGGAGATTGGGGCTCAGGACTATAGGGGAGGAGGATGGGGGCTCAGGTTTATAGAGGAGGAAGATGGGGGCTCAGGAATATAGGGAGGAGGATGAAGGCTCAGGGTTATTGGGGAGGAGGATGGGGGCTCAGGACTATAGGGGAGGAGGATGGGGGCCCAGGATTATAGGGGAGGAGGATGGGGGCACAGGATTATAGTGGAAGAGGATGGGGTTTAGGACTATAGGGAGGAGGATGGGGGCTTAGGACTATAGGGGAGGAGGATGGGGGCTCAGGATTATTGGGGAGGAGGATGGGGATCAGGATTATAGAGGAGGAGGATGGGGGCTCAGGAATATAGGGGAGGAGGATGGGGGCTCAGGATTAATGGGGAGGAGGATGGGGGCTCAGGACTATAGGGAGGAGGATGGGGGCCCAGGATTATAGGGGAGGAAGATGGGGGCTCAGAATTATAGGGAGGAGGATGGGGACTCAGGATTATAGGGAGTAGGATGGGGGCTCAGGACTATAAAGGAGGAGGATGGGGGCCCAGGATTATAGGGAAGGAGGATAAGGGCACAGGATTATAGGGGAGGAGGATGGGGGCTCAGGATTATAGGGGAGGAGGATGGGGGCTCAGGACTATAGGGGAGGAGGATGGGGGCTCAGGATTATAAGGGAGGAGGATGGGGGCTCAGGATTATAAGGGAGGAGGATGGGGGCTCAGGACTATTGGGGAGCAGGATGGGGGCTTAGGATTATAGGGGAGGAGGATGGGGGCTCAGGACTATAGGGCAGGAGGATGGGGGCTCAGGACTATAGGGGAGCAGGATGGGGGCTCAGGACTATAGGGGAGGAGGATGGGGGCTCAGGACTATAGGGGAGCAGGATGGGGGCTCAGGACTATAGGGGAGGAGGATGGGGGCTCAGGACTGTAGGTGAGGAGGATGGGGGCTCAGGGTTATAGAGGAGGAGGATGGGGGCTCAGGATTATAGGGGAGGAGGATGGGGGCTCAGGACTATAGGGGAGGAGGATGGGGGCTCAGGACTATAGGGGAGCAGGATGGGGGCTCAGGACTATGGGAAGGAGGATGGGGGCCCAGGATTACAGAGGGCCTCACCATTGTCAACCACAGAAGTTGAGTGCAGTGCTCGTCATCATATCCAGAGGTTGTATGAGTGCTGCCAGCATTGCTGCAGAGGTTACTGGGGTGAGGGTCAGACCATACGCCGCACACTGCATCACATTGGTCCGCATGGCTGTCGTCCCAGAAGGAAGCGTGATGCACAAGAAAGTGGCTGAACACAAGCAGACTAAGGACACATATTGCTGGAACCACGCCCTGGGGTCTGATGAGACCAGATGATGTCAGACGTGTGCGGTAATAACCGGTAAGGGCACCCAGACCAGTGTGACCTGCCTACAGAAAGCTTGGGGGTGGGAGAGTCATGGTTTGGGTCTGCATGAGCACTGCCGGCTGTAGGGGGCTACAGGTCATTGAGGGGACCATGAATGGGAACATGTCCTGCAACATAATGAAGCAGAGAATGATCGCCTCCTCGGGAAACTGGGGAGCAGGGCAGTATTCCAACACGATGACCCCAAACACCTCCAAGACGACCACTGCCTTGTAAAGAACCTGAGCGTAAAGGTCCAGGGCCAGCCGAGCATGTCTCAAGACCTAAACCCTATGGAGCATCTGTGGGGCATCCTCAGACGGAAGGTGGAGGAGCGCAAGGCCTGTAACATCCACCAGCTCCGTGATGTCATCATGGAGGAGGAAGATGATTCCAGTGACCTCCATGTCCAAAAGAGTAAAGGCCGCGGTGGAAAATAATGGCGGCCGCTCAAGATACAGACATTGGACACAGTTTGGCCATTGTCACAGCAGTATAAGTAATGTATTTACACAGTGACTGCATCAGCAGAATAGTGAGTGCAGCTCTGGAGTATAATACAGGATGTAACTCAGGATCAGTACAGGATAAGTAATGTATGTACACAGTGACTGCACCAGCAGAATAGTGAGTGCAGCTCTGGAGTATAATACAGGATGTAACTCAGGATCAGTACAGGATAAGTAATGTATTTACACAGTGACTGCATCAGCAGAATAGTGAGTGCAGCTCTGGAGTATAATACAGGATGTAACTCAGGATCAGTACAGGATAAGTAATGTATGTACACAGTGACTGCACCAGCAGAATAGTGAGTGCAGCTCTGGAGTATAATACAGGATGTAACTCAGGATCAGTACAGGATAAGTAATGTATGTACACAGTGACTGCACAAGCAGAATAGTGAGTGCAGCTCTGGAGTATAATACAGGATGTAACTCAGGATCAGTACAGGATAAGTAATGTATGTACACAGTGACTGCACCAGCAGAATAGTGAGTGCAGCTCTGGAGTATAATACAGGATGTAACTCAGGATCAGTACAGGATAAGTAATGTATGTACACAGTGACTGCACCAGCAGAATAGTGAGTGCAGCTCTGGAGTATAATTCAGGATGTAACGGGATCAGTACAGGATAAGTAATGTATGTACACAGTGACTGCACCAGCAGAATAGTGAGTGCAGCTCTGGAGTATAATACAGGATGTAACTCAGGATCACTACAGGATAAGTAATGTATGTACACAGTGACTGCACCAGCAGAATAGTGAGTGCAGCTCTGGAGTATAATACAGGATGTAACGTGATCAGTACAGGATAAGTAATGTATGTACACAGTGACTTCACCAGCAGAATAGTGAGTGCAGCTCTGGAGTATAATACAGGATGTAACTCAGTATCAGTACAGGATAAGTAATGTATGTACACAGTGACTGCACCAGCAGAATAGTGAGTGCAGCTCTGGAGTACAATTCAGGATGTAACGTGATCAGTACAGGATAAGTAATGTATGTACACAGTGACTTCACCAGCAGAATAGTGAGTGCAGCTCTGGAGTATAATACAGGATGTAACTCATGATCAGTACAGGATAAGTAATGTATGTACACAGTGACTTCACCAGCAGAATAGTGAGTGCAGCTCTGGAGTATAATACAGGATGTAACTCAGGATCAGTACAGGATAAGTAATGTATGTACACAGTATATTTGTGTATGTAAGAGAGGTATTGTAGGTGGTAGAAGGAGTCGGTGCAGGAGTTGGTCACTGTGATTCAAATGATTGGAGGATTGTGTTATGAGGAGGGCGGTGGTTTCGCTATTTAATGGCAGTATATGTCACTTGTAAAGGCTGGTTACAGAGGAAACGTTGCATTTTATTTGCATGCTATGAAGCACTCGCAATAAAGAAGACAACCGGAGATGCTGCTGCGACTTTTTTGTTTTCGTGTTCTCGCTTGGGAGCTGCGGTTCTTTGTACAGCTGATGCATTCCGGTGACTCGGGGAGACCGTTGTGTGCTGCTTTCATCTATTTTTACTGCACCAGCAGAATAGTGAGTGCAGCTCTGGAGTATAAGGATGCGTGTGCCCAGTGACTGCGTTTAGGGGATATGATTGCAGTGACGCCCCCTTGACACCGGGGGGATGTCCTCTGCCCTCTTCTGTGTCCCCATCAGCCTCTGTTAAACAGTTTAATCTGAAATCCATGTCCTAACAAACCCTTTCTCAGAATCCAATAAATCCATTTTCAATCATGAATCGACCGCAGGACAATGACTTACCATCTTCTGACCGGTAGCTCATAAACTGCTGACTGGTCAATCCACCGGCAAATCTCACATATTGATCTTGTCAACTAATCAGCCAATTACGGAGACCGAACCCGAGGCCCAGTGATCCCCCCCCCCCCCCCCCCGGTTCTGCTGATGATTAACCAGTTATTAGCTGCGATCAATGACTGACCAATCACTTAGTGCAGACAGTGGAAAGTGTCAACATACTGTCCAAAGAGCTGATGCTGTAAAGATGGAGGAAAGATCTGAGCTCACTGTCACCCCCTGCTGACTGATATCACTGTGTAATAGATCTGAGCTCACTGTCACCCCCTGCTGACTGATATAACTGTGTAATAGATCTTAGCTCACTGTCACCCCCTGCTGACTGATATAACTGTGTAATAGATCTGAGCTCACTGTCACCCCCTGCTAACTGATATAACTGTGTAATAGATCTGAGCTCGCTGTCACCCCCTGCTGACTGATATAACTCTGTAATAGATCTTAGCTCACTGTCACCCCCTGCTGACTGATATAACGGTGTAATAGATCTGAGCTCACTGTCACCCCCTGCTGACTGATATAACTGTGTAATAGATCTGAGCTCACTGTCTCCCCCTGCTGACTGATATAACTGTGTAATAGATCTGAGCTCACTGTCACCCCCTGCTGACTGATATAACTGTGTAATAGATCTGAGCTCACTGTCACCCCCTGCTGACTGATATAACTGTGTAATAGATCTGAGCTCACTGCCGCCCCCTGCTGACTGATATAACTGTGTAATAGATATGAGCTCACTGTCACCCCCTGCTGACTGATATAACTGTTATAAATCTGAGCTCACTGTCGCCCCCTGCTGACTGATATAACTGTGTAATAGATCTGAGCTCACTGTCACCCCCTGCTGACTGATATAACTGTGTAATAGATCTGAGCTCACTGTCACCCCCTGCTGACTGATATAACTGTGTAATAGATCTGAGCTCACTGTCACCCCCTGCTGACTGATATAACTGTGTAATAGATCTGAGCTCACTGTCACCCCTGCTGACTGATATAACTGTGTAATAGATCTGAGCTCACTGTCACCCCCTGCTGACTGATATAACTGTGTAATAGATCTGAGCTCACTGTCACCCCTGCTGACTGATATAACTGTGTAATAGATCTGAGCTCACTGTCACCCCCTGCTGACTGATATAACTGTGTAATAGATCTGAGCTCACTGTCACCCCCTGCTGACTGATATAACTGTGTAATAGATCTGAGCTCACTGTCACCCCCTGCTGACTGATATAACTGTGTAATAGATCTGAGCTCACTGTCACCCCCTGCTGACTGATATAACTGTGTAATAGATCTGAGCTCACTGTCACCCCCTGCTGACTGATATAACTGTGTAATAGATCTGAGCTCACTGTCACCCCCTGCTGACTGATATAACTGTGTAATAGATCTGAGCTCACTGTCACCCCCTGCTGACTGATATAACTGTGTAATAGATCTGAGCTCACTGTCACCCCCTGCTGACTGATATAACTGTGTAATAGATCTGAGCTCACTGTCACCCCCTGCTGACTGATATAACTGTGTAATAGATCTGAGCTCACTGTCACCCCCTGCTGACTGATATAACTGTGTAATAGATCTGAGCTCACTGTCACCCCCTGCTGACTGATATAACTGTGTAATAGATCTGAGCTCACTGTCACCCCCTGCTGACTGATATAACTGTGTAATAGATCTGAGCTCACTGTCACCCCCTGCTGACTGATATAACTGTGTAATAGATCTGAGCTCACTGTCACCCCCTGCTGACTGATATAACTGTGTAATAGATCTGAGCTCACTGTCACCCCCTGCTGACTGATATAACTGTGTAATAGATCTGAGCTCACTGTCACCCCCTGCTGACTGATATAACTGTGTAATAGATCTGAGCTCACTGTCACCCCCTGCTGACTGATATAACTGTGTAATAGATCTGAGCTCACTGTCACCCCCTGCTGACTGATATAACTGTGTAATAGATCTGAGCTCACTGTCACCCCCTGCTGACTGATATAACTGTGTAATAGATCTGAGCTCACTGTCACCCCCTGCTGACTGATATAACTGTGTAATAGATCTGAGCTCACTGTCACCCCCTGCTGACTGATATAACTGTGTAATAGATCTGAGCTCACTGTCACCCCCTGCTGACTGATATAACTGTGTAATAGATCTGAGCTCACTGTCACCCCCTGCTGACTGATATAACTGTGTAATAGATCTGAGCTCACTGTCACCCCCTGCTGACTGATATAACTGTGTAATAGATCTGAGCTCACTGTCACCCCCTGCTGACTGATATAACTGTGTAATAGATCTGAGCTCACTGTCACCCCCTGCTGACTGATATAACTGTGTAATAGATCTGAGCTCACTGTCACCCCCTGCTGACTGATATAACTGTGTAATAGATCTGAGCTCACTGTCACCCCCTGCTGACTGATATAACTGTGTAATAGATCTGAGCTCACTGTCACCCCTGCTGACTGATATAACTGTGTAATAGATCTGAGCTCACTGTCACCCCCTGCTGACTGATATAACTGTGTAATAGATCTGAGCTCACTGTCACCCCCTGCTGACTGATATAACTGTGTAATAGATCTGAGCTCACTGTCACCCCCTGCTGACTGATATAACTGTGTAATAGATCTGAGCTCACTGTCACCCCCTGCTGACTGATATAACTGTGTAATAGATCTGAGCTCACTGTCACCCCCTGCTGACTGATATAACTGTGTAATAGATCTGAGCTCACTGTCACCCCTGCTGACTGATATAACTGTGTAATAGATCTGAGCTCACTGTCACCCCCTGCTGACTGATATAACTGTGTAATAGATCTGAGCTCACTGTCACCCCCTGCTGACTGATATAACTGTGTAATAGATCTGAGCTCACTGTCACCCCCTGCTGACTGATATAACTGTGTAATAGATCTGAGCTCACTGTCACCCCCTGCTGACTGATATAACTGTGTAATAGATCTGAGCTCACTGTCACCCCCTGCTGACTGATATAACTGTGTAATAGATCTGAGCTCACTGTCACCCCCTGCTGACTGATATAACTGTGTAATAGATCTGAGCTCACTGTCACCCCTGCTGACTGATATAACTGTGTAATAGATCTGAGCTCACTGTCACCCCTGCTGACTGATATAACTGTGTAATAGATCTGAGCTCACTGTCACCCCCTGCTGACTGATATAACTGTGTAATAGATCTGAGCTCACTGTCACCCCTGCTGACTGATATAACTGTGTAATAGATCTGAGCTCACTGTCACCCCCTGCTGACTGATATAACTGTGTAATAGATCTGAGCTCACTGTCACCCCTGCTGACTGATATAACTGTGTAATAGATCTGAGCTCACTGTCACCCCCTGCTGACTGATATAACTGTGTAATAGATCTGAGCTCACTGTCACCCCCTGCTGACTGATATAACTGTGTAATAGATCTGAGCTCACTGTCACCCCCTGCTGACTGATATAACTGTGTAATAGATCTGAGCTCACTGTCACCCCCTGCTGACTGATATAACTGTGTAATAGATCTGAGCTCACTGTCACCCCCTGCTGACTGATATAACTGTGTAATAGATCTGAGCTCACTGTCACCCCCTGCTGACTGATATAACTGTGTAATAGATCTGAGCTCACTGTCGCCCCCTGCTGACTGATATAACTGTGTAATAGATCTGAGCTCACTGTCACCCCCTGCTGACTGATATAACTGTGTAATAGATCTGAGCTCACTGTCACCCCCTGCTGACTGATATAACTGTGTAATAGATCTGAGCTCACTGTCACCCCCTGCTGACTGATATAACTGTGTAATAGATCTGAGCTCACTGTCACCCCCTGCTGACTGATATAACTGTGTAATAGATCTGAGCTCACTGTCACCCCCTGCTGACTGATATAACTGTGTAATAGATCTGAGCTCACTGTTACCCCTGCTGACTGATATAACTGTGTAATAGATCTGAGCTCACTGTCACCCCTGCTGAATGATATAACTGTGTAATAGATCTGAGCTCACTGTCACCCCCTGCTGAATGATATAACTGTGTAATAGATCTGAGCTCACTGTCACCCCCTGCTGACTGATATTACTGTTATACATCTGAGCTCACTGTCGCCCCCTGCTGACTGATATTACTGTGTAATAGATCTGAGCTCACTGTCGCCCCCTGCTGACTGATATAACTGTGTAATAGATCTGAGCTCACTGTCACCCCCTGCTGACTGATATAACTGTGTAATAGATCTGAGCTCACTGTCACCCCCTGCTGACTGATATAACTGTGTAATAGATCTGAGCTCACTGTCACCCCCTGCTGACTGATATAACGGTGTAATAGATCTGAGCTCACTGTCACCCCCTGCTGACTGATATTACTGTGTAATAGATCTGAGCTCACTGTTACCCCCTTCTGACTGATATAACTGTGTAATAGATCTGAGCTCACTGTCACCCCCTGCTGAATGATATAACTGTGTAATAAATCTGAGCTCACTGTCACTCCCTGCTGACTGATATAACTGTGTAATAAATCTGAGCTCACTGTCACTCCCTGCTGACTGATATAACTGTGTAATAGATCTGAGCTCACTGTCACCCCCTGCTGACTGATATAACTGTGTAATAGATCTGAGCTCACTGCCGCCCCCTGCTGACTGATATAACTGTGTAATAGATCTGAGCTCACTGTCGCCCCCTGATGACTGATATAACGGTGTAATAGATCTGAGCTCACTGTCACCCCCTGCTGACTGATATAACTGTGTAATGTCTTTTCTACTGTAAACATATGAATGACTGTAGTAACATTTTACACGCTGGTAAATTCTCCATTTTGTGCCCCACCCCCTCTCTTCCCAGTTCCTCTTATATTATTCATATTCATTTTCTCTTTTGATCTCAGGTTTTCACAAAAAAACTGGAAATATTTAGAATGAAGAGACGGAGGATTCGAGGACAGAGATCTGCGGGGGCTCGGATTCTCTGCTCTGATTATCCGCAGACTCCTGCCTGGCGTCATCTCTGCTACTTTCTGCGCTGATTCCTCTTACTACCGGGCTGGGCGCGTGTTCACACCAGGCCAGGCATTCCTACATTCCCATCATCCAGCCCCAAATTCAGGCCTCCTCTCCCTGCTAGCTAGGGGAGCCTCTGCCTCATATGGGGGATGGGAAGCGACACCCCAAAAATATCCTCTGAGCAGTTAACCCTGTAAGCCCCAGAGTCCTGGGGCTACTGTCTGTAGTATCTGGCCCCATGAAAGCAAATAGTCAGGGGCCCCTAAGGCTCCTGTGAAGGCCCTTGCACATTATTGCCTTCCAGACAGGTTAGAACGGACAGGTGAGGTTGGCCCCCACTTTGGCCAGGGCCCCTGACAGCAGACCACCTGTACAGACAGAGAAGAGTAACTAAAACATCATTCCTATTAAGACCTCATGCACACGACCGTATGTGCTTTGCGGTCCGCAAATTGCGGATCCGCAAAAAAATTTATTACGTTCCGTAAGGCATCCGTTGTTTTGGCAGATCCATTGTAATATCGCCTATCCTTTTCCGCAAACTAGAAAAAAATAGGACATGCTCTATTTTTTGCTGAACGGAAAAACGGACATACGGAAACGGAATGCACACGAGTACGTTCCGGTTTTTTTTGCGGACCAATTGAAATGAATGGTTCCGCATATGGTCCGCAAAAAAAACGGAACGGACACAGAAAGAAAATACGTTTGTGTGCATGAGGCCTTAGGCTGAAGCTTTCTGCACCATTTGCAGGATGTCTGCTTGTTGTCAGTGAACAGAAACATTCTTTTTTACATCCATAGGTTGAAAACTCTTTTTAGCCCAGTCTTGCACACAGCTGAGGGGTTGTCACACTGTATCTTAATAAAGAACCCCCTAAACACAGGAGCAACACAAATCAGGAGAAAAGTCAAAGGCGTAATGGAAATGTAATCAATTTTTCTTTGAACCAAATGGACCTGCCCTTTAAGAAATGACTCTATCTGAAACCCATTATCTTCTCTCAGCTTTTCCCTGGCGCCTGTGCTGCCATTTATTCAGAACGTCATGAGAATTTCCCGGGTTACGAACTCGCTTGTAGAAATGGTGACTACTTTTGTGATTGAATAGTTTACCCCACCCCCGCCTTGTTGCAAGCCCCACCCCCGATTAGATCTGTAAGGAGTCATTGAATCTGTTTTACTCCACTCATCCAGCGCCAACCAAATCCATTCACGGAGTAGAGATCCCCTTTAAGGGAGGATGTTGGGCGTGGTAAGTAATAATGAGGGAGCGTGTCCTCACTGGGATCTTCAGGAGGGGAGTATCAAAGCTTGTCTTGGTTGACTGTAATCAGGTTTGAAGCGCAGGCTGCGTGTCAGTGGCTTATATTGTAAATGCTCATTGATTCATGTCTTGGAGGCGGCTGGCGTTCCTCTGCGTCAGTCTTCCTCGGTTCTCACTAATAATCTGCCCCGAGCTGCACAATTTCTTGCACCAGTTTTGCTCATTAATACTTTAAATGTCGTCCTGGAACTAAAGAAACTAAAATCTTCAAACAACAACTGTGCAAAGTACAAAACCCACCGTACAAGGTTCCAGCAAAGTGCGAAACGTCAAAGCGTGAGCGATCAGCCATAATGTTCCATTTCCCTACAGCGCCACCACAGGGGAAATGAAGAATTGCACAGGACCAGTTATAATCCAGGGGATTTTTATATAGAGCATAGATATGTCGGGTCCTCCGGAGCGAGGGATGCGCTTGTAAGAATGAAGAGAGGGACCCCCTCTAATTCCCTATCAGGATACGCCTTTCATGCGATAAAGCTCAGTAACCGTACAACGAACAGTTCTGCAATTTTTGTGTTTCAGTTGTTTTTCAGTTCAGAACCTCTGCTTCCTGTGAGTGAATTGCAGCATTCTTGTTTCCATAGAGACCTGGATGGACTCAGTACTTCTCACAGCTGAGGGTTTGTTAAGATCGTGTCCAGTTTATTGGACACAATGTTTCAGTTTAGATAAAATGTATCAGTCTGGAGTCTAAGCTCTTCAGATCACAGAGGATTGCTTGGACTGGATACATTGTAACAAACCTTCAGCTCTGAGAATGATCGTGTCTCATTGCTGTCAGGGAAGCTTGGCCAATCACCTAGCACACATTATATGATATCACTGGTTAAGGCTACATGCACACGACAGTTGTTTTTTGCTGTCCGCAAATCGCGGATCCGTCTTCCTTTTTTTTTCACATCCACATCCTTTCCGTGTGTCCGCAAATTTTTAGGTTGGGTTTCCGTGTGTCTTCTTTTTTTTGCGGATCCGCAAAAAAAAATAACGCTTGAACCAGTTTCTTAAAGTACCTGTACACGTGCCCTGGTTTCCAAGCCACCATCTGCAAAAAAAAAAACGGATGCGGGTGACAAACGGATGGCTTCCGTTGGTCATCCGCATTTTTTGCGGACCCATTGACTTCTATGGGTACGCAAACTGTTTTTGGCGGACAAGAATAGGACATGCCATATTTTTTTGGCGGACATGAAATGCGGACAGCGGACGCAGACAGGCAACGGAAGAGGCATCCGCATTTTTAACGGATCCATAGAAATGAATGGGAAACCATCGGATCTGCAAAAAAAACGGAACGGAGGCCGCAAAAAAACACTGCCGTGTGCATGTAGGCTAAGAGGTGATGACATCATTAGTCCCAACCTATGAACAATTAGGAATGCGATGAAGAATATAGAACCGTTGTCCCTCCGCACTCGAGTCTCATCTGCACTGACATACTTTGTACTGTCCTATAGGGGGCACTAAAGAGACCGTTTTCTTCCTTCTGGAGGAGAGCTACCTTCCCTAGCCTGCACTGCCCCCTCCCCGCTAGATCTGCGCTGGTGGAACCTGCACCTTATGAGGGTAATCTCCCCTTTAAAACATGTTTTCGACACATCTGGCATTTTTCATAATTATTTGTCCAGAGGGGGCGCTCTCCTCTAATTAAGGATGATGGGTTTAGCTATCGATTTTTGGATTTCTCTATATGCTACACTAGGATATATTTTCCCATCTAGCTATCAAAACACATTTCGTCAGGCTGCGTGGAGAATGCAGACAGGAGATAGATGAGCCGGAGTGTGAAATAAGCCTGATCAATAAGTTATTACAGAATAAAGCCGCCGTCAGTGGTCGCAGCGCGGCGCTCGGCGCGCAGCACATAAAGGCCTTGGTACAACTCAGGACAACGCGGAGCAATATGTCTGCACAGGATTTAATTAGTCTCAAACTGTTTTATGCAGATTTTTTACAGGAGAGCAGAATGGAGGCGAGCGAGTTACAGTTTCATGGAAAATGCGCTCAGAGATAACGACTGCGCTGGCGGAAAACGACCCCGGGAATTAAAGGGGCAGCAATTAATATATGGCGTGTAGTACGTATACTGTCCCATATCTCCGGTTAGCGCCTTTGGCCTGGAATTGGCAACATTGATACAATTATACCCGGGATACATAGAGTTTGTACATAATAAAAGCTGTCACCGGACCAAGACGACCGCGTCACTGTCTGCGGAACCGCAAGAGGACAAAACCGTCAATTACAGAAACACTAAGGACTATGTGTATACAGAGAAGTCTTCACATGGGGGTCTGTGTATACAGAGGGGTCTGTACATGGGGTCTGTGTATACAGAGAGGTCTCCACATGGGGGTCTGTGTATACAGAGAGGTCTGCACATGGGGGTCTGTATATACAGAGAGGTCTCCACATGGGGGTCTGTGTATACAGAGAGGTCTGCACATGGGGTCTGTGTATACAGAGAAGTCTGTACATGGGGGTCTGTGTATACAGAGAGGTCTGCACATGGGGGTCTGTGTATACTGAGAGGTCTGTACATGGGGGTCTGTGTATACAGAGAGGTCTGTACATGGGGGTCTGTGTATACTGAGAGGTCTCCACATGGGGGTCTGTGTATACAGAAAGGTCTGCACATGGGGGTCTGTGTATACAGAAAGGTCTGCACATGGGGGTCTGTGTATACAGAGAGGTCTACACATGGGGGTCTGTGTATACAGAGAGGTCTGCACATGGGGGTCTGTGTATACTGAGAGGTCTCCACATGGGGGTCTGTGTATACAGAGAGGTCTGCACATGGGGGTCTGTGTATACAGAGAGGTCTCCACATGGGGGTCTGTGTATACAGAGAGGTCTCTACATGGGGGTCTGTGTATACAGAGAGGTCTCCACATGGGGGTCTGTGTATACAGAGAGGTCTCCACATGGGGGTCTGTGTATACAGAGTGGTCTCCACATGGGGGTCTGTGTATACAGAGAGGTCTGTACATGGGAGTCTGTGTATACAGAGAGGTCTGCACATGGGGGTCTGTGTATACAGAGAGGTCTCCACATGGGGGTCTGTGTATACAGAGAGGTCTCCACATGGGGGTCTGTGTATACAGAGAGGTCTGTACATAGGGGTCTGTGTATACAGAGAGGTCTGCACATGGGGGTCTGTGTATACAGAGAGGTCTGTACATGGGGGTCTGTGTATACAGAGAGGTCTGCACATGGGGGTCTGTGTATACAGAGAGGTCTGCACATGGGGGTCTGTGTATACTGAGAGGTCTGTACATGGGGGTCTGTGTATACAGAGAGGTCTGTACATGGGGGTCTGTGTATACAGAAAGGTCTGCACATGGGGGTCTGTGTATACAGAAAGGTCTGCACATGGGGGTCTGTGTATACAGAGGGGTCTGCACATGGGGGTCTGTGTATACAGAGAGGTCTCCACATGGGGGTCTGTGTATACAGAGAGGTCTCCACATGGGGGTCTGTGTATACAGAGAGGTCTGCACATGGGGGTCTGTGTATACAGAGAGGTCTGCAGGTGGGGGTCTGTGTATACAGAGGGGTCTGCACATGGGGGTCTGTGTATACAGTGAGGTCTCCACATGGGGTCTGTATATACAGAGGGGTCTGTGTATACAGAGGGGTCCGCACATGGGGGTCTGTGTATACAGAGAGGTCTCCACATGGGGGTCTGTGTATACAGAGGGTCTGTACATGGGGGTCTGTGTATACAGAGAGGTCTCCACATGGGGGTCTGTGTATACAGAGAGGTCTCCACATGGGGGTCTGTGTATACAGAGAGGTCTCCACATGGGGGTCTGTGTATACAGAGAGGTCTCCACATGGGGGTCTGTGTATACAGAGAGGTCTCCACATGGGGTCTGTGTATACAGAGAGGTCTGTACATGGGGGTCTGTGTATACAGAGAGGTCTGTACATGGGGGTCTGTGTATACAGAGAGGTCTGTACATGGGGGTTTGTGTATACAGAGAGGTCTGTACATAGGGGTCTGTGTATACAGAGAGGTCTGTACATGGGGGTCTGTGTATACAGAGAGGTCTGTACATGGGGGTCTGTATATACAGAGGGGTCTGTACATAGGGGTCTGTACATTGGCATAGTCAGTGTTTGGTCAGTGATCTTCCCCCTATCCCTTATGTATTTGGAGGCCTGATCAAACACTGCTGTGTGAATAAGGCCTTACAATTCTTTCAGCACATGAGGACGGGGGTGGGGTGTGTTTATTAATGTAAAATTAAACCAATGCGCTCATGAAATTTTAATCGAACTTCCAGACTAGGACGAGAGTCGGTGGAGCGGCTCCCGGCAGTATTTACAGTAAGCTGCGCCCGCTGGATCCTGAGCCCTTAATGGATTGAAAAGACTCATCAGGCTGAAGAGAACAGGTCAAGCGCTTCCATCTCATGAGTCTACCTAACCTTATCCCCTGGGGTCATGTGTCTATGGGGGCTGCACTACTACTCCCCTCAGGCGGGACACTGCCGCACCTGCTGATGCTTTATGGTCCCCATCCACATCTGGCCCCATGATGGACAGAACATCAGTGTAGTTTCCTCCTGCTGTAGAGAGGGGGCGCCCTGCACATGGAGAGAGGGGAGGGGGATGGCACAGAGTCTAGGCAGCCATTATTACATGGGGTCACCTGCCTGGACTAAACCGATCCCTAGCCACCCTCCAAACCTGGAAAGAACTAAAAAGGGAGTGCAACAAGCCATGGTGGAGCACAGACAGGGACATGCCCCCATTTTCTCTTGCAGATGTTATATTGGATCCTAAGGAATCACATAGCACAGCATTTTAGGAAAAGTTTGCCAACATCCATATCGCCAACGTCAAAAAATAAGTGTCCCCCCCCAACATCATATTAACTCCCAAATACTGTCTATTATTTTGCACTCATTGGAAACTATTCAGATAATGCTCGCCCCAAAGTTATTTGTACTTAAAGGGCATCTGTCAGCAGTTCTGTCCCTATGACACCGGCTGACCTGTTACACGTGCGCTGAAGGCGTCTGTGTTGGTCCCATATGTCCCCGCATTGCTGAGAAAAATGATTTTTTAAAATATATGGAAATGAGCCTCTAGGAGCAACGGGGGCGTTACCATTACACCTACAGGATCTGCACTCTCTGCAACTGCCATGTCTCCTGCACTTTGATTGACAAGGCCAGGCATAATGGCTTTTACACTGCCTGGCCCTGTCAAAGTCCAGGGGGCAGAGCAGTTGCAGAGAGAGCTGAGCCTCTAGGTGTAATGGGAACGCCCCTGTTGCTCCTAGAGGCTCATTTGCATAGATCTGAGTATGTGGCCTCCATTGACTTCTGGGGAGAATATGAGTAGGAATAGGGGCAGTGACCTCTTCATGTGGCTGGGTGTTGGAGGACTGGAATTCATGGATTGAATAATAAATGGAGATGTGAAGGGGGCTAACACTTTTCCCGACTCTGCAGCTCGCTCTCAGCTTTCTCCTTACCTCTCTGTGAGTCTGAACGGCTGCAGAGAAAAAAAATCTGATCAAATAAAAGTGAAAATGGAAAGCAAATAAAGTGTATAAATGAAAGCTCTCGTGTGATCGGTGGAGCGCGAGGGGAACGCTCCAAAGGGCTATTTTATTAATCCTGATTCTGAGCGCAAAGGGATTTCAGATCTCGGGTCCTGCACAATAAACAGACAGTTACATAAATGCAGCTGTGTATAAAGACACCTGATCCGGCACGTGCCGCGGCGAGGTGCGACATTCCAGGAAAGGTGATAACGACTCATCTTCAGATCAGCAAGATGTGCAGAGGTGGCGGGAGCGGAGGAGTCTCGCCTACCTCTGCAGCTTTCTGTACTTCACTGACAAGAGGCAGAAAAGTCATTTTGCAACATTTGTAACACCACGCGTTTCATTGGGAGGTCAGTGACGAACCTGTCCTAGAGGTAAGCCACATCACTGCTGAAGGAGCTAAGATTAAGGGCCCCATGCCCAAATTGTGGCCGCAGTATACAGGCACTGGCCGTGTGCACTCCGTATCACGGATGCAGAAATGTAGACTTCGGTGCACAAGATATGGAGCGGAGGCACGGAGCACTTCCATGGGATTTCGCTCCTTGCCTCCGCACGGCAAAAAAATAAATGTTCAATTTTTTGTGGTGCGGACTAAATCTTGCAAATTAAAGTGACTGGGTCCGCATTCGCAAACGGCGGGCACGCGGCGGGTGCTCCTGCATTGCCGACCGCTATTTGCGTGGGCTGGTATTGCAGCGCAGCTCCACTGAAGTGGATAGGGCCGACCTGCAATACCACACACAACCTGTAGACAGCTGTGGCGCCAAGTCTTCTAGATGCTATGACCATATTCACAAACATTTACTTCTAGTCCCAATGTATCTAAAAAGAAAATTAAACCAATTTAGAAATTTTCTGAGAAATTCATAAAGTGTTGTTTTTCCAGCATCTCTGTCTCCATAGTAACAGACGACAAACAAACCCTGTGTAGTCTGTTCTCGAGATCACACTCCACCCCCCTACCAAAAGTATCTTAGCAAAAAGTAGGTGACAGGTAAAAGGGGTGTTAGTCCAACATCTGACTGAGCCGGTGCAGGTGGTTACCATGGCGATACATAGATATGCATTGGATGCTGTGGACACAAAACTGTAAGAAATTATTAACCAGGTTTTTTTATTTATTATTTTTTGATGCATTTAATCAATGGAAACACGTGTTGTAAAGGCGAAGAAAGGCTTTAGTTATTGCCAACATTGTATAATAAAAAGGCTATTCAATCCAATTATTTAAAAATTTGTTTACTGTCAGTGAATTGTAACATTCCTGGTAATATTCAGAGATCGGAAACCCTCCTAATGTAGAAAAGGGATCAGTGAGCTAAAAACAGCAGTAGGAACAGCGTCCCTGGACTCCATCTACACTGATACAATGTAACAAGCTGCAGCTATACTTTGCATCTACGGACGACGATAGCAGCTCTTGTGAATACAGCCTGAGTCATGCCATTTAAAGCCGCAATCCCTCTGGTGAAAGCACGAAGATCGCCACTATCAATGATAAAAGGGGACAGCTCTGAGCCCGGACATATCCCCAATTTGACCCCTCCATCCCCTTGATATGAGCTTAGGAGCTTTTCATGCTCCGATGCTCTCCCTTGCCCTGCGCTGTATTGAACATGGAAAGAGCCGTTTGTTTACATGTTTTACACTGTTAGGCGAAGACTTACACCTAGCAGTGTTCCTGGTGACATCACCGGCACTGATGGGAAGGATATAGCGCTGCCTTAGTCGTTTTACAGGCTCTAAAGCCAGCCCATTAGTGACGGTGATGTCACCGGGCTCACTGCTATAATTATATTCTTGTACATAGGAGCAGTATTATAGTAGTTATATTCTGTGTACATAGAAGCAGTACTATAGTAGTTATATTCTTGTACATAGGAGACAGTATTATAGTAGTTATATTCTTGTACATAGGAGGCAGTATTATAGTAGTTATATTCTTGCACATAGGAGCAGTATTATAGTAGTCATATTCCTGTACATAGGAGCAGTATTATAGTAGTTATATTCTTGTACATAGGGGGCAGTATTATAGTAGTTATATTCCTGTACATAGGAACAGTATTATAGTAGTTATATTCTTGTACATAGGAGGCAGTATTATAGTAGTTATATTCTTGTACATAGGAAGCATTATTATAGTAGTTATATTCCTGTACATAGGAGCAGTATTATAGTAGTTATATTCCTGTACATTAGAAGCAGTATTATAGTAGTTATATTCTTGTACATAGGAGCAGTATTATAGTAGTTATATTCTTGTACATAGGAGCAGTATTATAGTAGTTATATTCTTGTACATAGAGCAGTATTATAGTAGTTATATTCTTGTACATAGGAGCAGTATTATAGTAGTTATATTCTTGTACATAGGAGCAGTATTATAGTAGTTATATTCTTGTACATAGGAGCAGTATTATAGTAGTTATATTCTTGTACATAGGAGCAGTATTATAGTAGTTATATTCTTGTACATAGGAGCAGTATTATAGTAGTTATATTCTTGTACATAGGAGCAGTATTATAGTAGTTATATTCTTGTACATAGGAGGCAGTATTATAGTAGTTATATTCTTGTACATAGGAGCAGTATTATAGTAGTTATATTCTTGTACATAGAGAGCAGTATTATAGTAGTTATATTCTTGTTACATAGGAGCAGTATTATAGTAGTTATATTCTTGTACATAGGAGCAGTATTATAGTAGTTATATTCTTGTACATTAGAACAGTATTATAGTAGTTATATTCTTGTACATAGGAGCAGTATTATAGTAGTTATATTCTTGTACATTAGGAGCAGTATTATAGTAGTTATATTCTTGTACATAGGAGCAGTATTATAGTAGTTATATTCTTGTACATAGGAGCAGTATTATAGTAGTTATATTCTTGTACATAGGAGCAGTATTATAGTAGTTATATTCTTGTACATAGGAGCAGTATTATAGTAGTTATATTCTTGTACATAGGAGCAGTATTATAGTAGTTATATTCTTGTACATAGGAGGCAGTATTATAGTAGTTATATTCTTGTACATAGGAGCAGTATTATAGTAGTTATATTCTTGTACATAGGAGGCAGTATTATAGTAGTTATATTCTTGTACATAGGAACAGTATTATAGTAGTTATATTCTTGTACATAGGAGCAGTATTATAGTAGTTATATTCTTGTACATAGGAGCAGTATTATAGTAGTTATATTCTTGTACATAGGAGCAGTATTATAGTAGTTATATTCTTGTACATAGGAGCAGTATTATAGTAGTTATATTCTTGTACATAGGAGCAGTATTATAGTAGTTATATTCTTGTACATAGGAGCAGTATTATAGTAGTTATATTCTTGTACATAGGAGCAGTATTATAGTAGTTATATTCTTGTACATAGGAGCAGTATTATAGTAGTTATATTCTTGTACATAGGAGCAGTATTATAGTAGTTATATTCTTGTACATAGGAGCAGTATTATAGTAGTTATATTCTTGTACATAGGAGCAGTATTATAGTAGTTATATTCTTGTACATAGGAGGCAGTATTATAGTAGTTATATTCTTGTACATAGGAGCAGTATTATAGTAGTTATATTCTTGTACATAGGAGCAGTATTATAGTAGTTATATTCTTGTACATAGGAGCAGTATTATAGTAGTTATATTCTTGTACATAGGAGGCAGTATTATAGTAGTTATATTCTTGTACATAGGAGCAGTATTATAGTAGTTATATTCTTGTACATAGGAGCAGTATTATAGTAGTTATATTCTTGTACATAGGAGCAGTATTATAGTAGTTATATTCTTGTACATAGGAGGCAGTATTATAGTAGTTATATTCTTGTACATAGGAGCAGTATTATAGTAGTTATATTCTTGTACATAGGAGACAGTATTATAGTAGTTATATTCTTGTACATAGGAGCAGTATTATAGTAGTTATATTCTTGTACATAGGAGCAGTATTATAGTAGTTATATTCTTGTACATAGGAGCAGTATTATAGTAGTTATATTCTTGTACATAGGAGCAGTATTATAGTAGTTATATTCTTGTACATAGGAGCAGTATTATAGTAGTTATATTCTTGTACATAGGAGCAGTATTATAGTAGTTATATTCTTGTACATAGGAGCAGTATTATAGTAGTTATATTCTTGTACATAGGAGGCAGTATTATAGTAGTGATATTCTTGTACATAGGAGGCAGTATTATAGTAGTTATATTCTTGTACATAGGAGGCAGTATTATAGTAGTTATATTCTTGTACATAGGAGCAGTATTATAGTAGTTATATTCTTGTACATAGGAGCAGTATTATAGTAGTTATATTCTTTGTACATAGGAGCAGTATTATAGTAGTTATATTCTTGTACATAGGAGCAGTATTATAGTAGTTATATTCTTGTACATAGGAGGCAGTATTATAGTAGTTATATTCTTGTACATAGGAGGCAGTATTATAGTAGTTATATTCTTGTACATAGGAGCAGTATTATAGTAGTTATATTCTTGTACATAGGAGCAGTATTATAGTAGTTATATTCCTGTACATAGGAACAGTATTATAGTAGTTATATTCTTGTACATAGGAGCAGTATTATAGTAGTTATATTCTTGTACATAGGAGGCAGTATTATAGTAGTTATATTCCTGTACATAGGAACAGTATTATAGTAGTTATATTCTTGTACATAGGAGCAGTATTATAGTAGTTATATTCTTGTACATAGGAGCAGTATTATAGTAGTTATATTCTTGTACATAGGAGGCATTATTATAGTAGTTATATTCTTGTACATAGGAGCAGTATTATAGTAGTTATATTCTTGTACATAGGAGGCAGTATTATAGTAGTTATATTCTTGTACATAGGAGCAGTATTATAGTAGTTATATTCTTGTACATAGGAGCAGTATTATAGTAGTTATATTCTTGTACATAGGGGCAGTATTATAGTAGTTATATTCCTGTACATAGGAACAGTATTATAGTAGTTATATTCTTGTACATAGGAGCAGTATTATAGTAGTTATATTCTTGTACATAGGAGGCATTATTATAGTAGTTATATTCTTGTACATAGGAGCAGTATTATAGTAGTTATGTTCTTGTACATAGGAGGCAGTATTATAGTAGTTATATTCCTGTACATAGGAACAGTATTATAGTAGTTATATTCTTGTACATAGGAGCAGTATTATAGTAGTTATATTCTTGTACATAGGGGGCAGTATTATAGTAGTTATATTCCTGTACATAGGAACAGTATTATAGTAGTTATAATCTTGTACATAGGAGCAGTATTATAGTAGTTATATTCTTGTACATAGGAGGCATTATTATAGTAGTTATATTCTTGTACATAGGAGCAGTATTATAGTAGTTATATTCTTGTACATAGGAGGCAGTATTATAGTAGTTATATTCTTGTACATAGGAGCAGTATTATAGTAGTTATATTCTTGTACATAGGAGCAGTATTATAGTAATTATATTCTTGTACATAGGGGGCAGTATTATAGTAGTTATATTCCTGTACATAGGAACAGTATTATAGTACTTATATTCTTGTACATAGGAGCAGTATTATAGTAGTTATATTCTTGTACATAGGAGGCAGTATTATAGTAGTTATATTCTTGTACATAGGAGGCATTATTATAGTAGTTATATTCTTGTACATAGGAGCAGTATTATAGTAGTTATATTCTTGTACATAGGAGGCAGTATTATAGTAGTTATATTCTTGTACATAGGAGCAGTACTATAGTAGTTATATTCTTGTACATAGGAGGCAGTATTATAGTAGTTATATTCGTGTACATAGGAGGCAGTATTATAGTAGTTATATTCTTGTACATAGGAGCAGTATTATAGTAGTTATATTCTTGTACATAGGAGCAGTATTATAGTAGTTATATTCTTGTACATAGGAGCAGTATTATAGTAGTTATATTCTTGTACATAGGAGCAGTATTATAGTAGTGATATTCTTGTACACAGGATGCAGTATTATAGTTGTTATAATGGAGACATATGTATTAAGTACTAGCGCTTTCCCTCCATCAGTTTCCTACAGTAAGTAGCTTGTGTTAGACTTCCCCCGGTTATTTCATTCACCCTTTCCCCTCAGCTCATTTTGTTAATTACTTTCTCTTATCTCTGGGCTCGCTCTCCTCTATCCGGTTATGTAACATAAAATGACAGCGATGTCTACTTGTGTTGTTCTTGCCTTGTCTACCATAAGCCGCTCACCTATCTTTCTTTCTGCTTCTCTGCAGGGACTCATCGCCCAGATTTGCACTGAATAATGAATTTCTGCGCTCAGCACTTGCAGCAGATGCTTCCTCTGATCTGCAGACTCTCGTCAATGCCGACTGTCCCTGATTTCCTGGAAATGTTTGTCCCTAAAAATGTCCCTGGATTTAAATATTGATTATTTGCCAAGACAAATATCTCAGTAAAATCTGCTCTGCACACAGCACAGTGTAACAATGTCTTCAGGATAGTACTGGGGGTTATATCTCACCCAGATTACTCTTATGGGGGAGATAAAGGAATCCAGAAGGCTGTGTGGTGTCAGCATCGTTTGTTGGAGGCGGTTTATTCAGACTTGGTTTATGGGCTGCTTTGTTTTTGTTTTTTGGAGTGGTAGAGGGACCTACCATTCCACCCCTCTCCGGTACAGCTATTCCCCCGAGGTGCTTCCAGGTGTAGTCACTGAGATCGTTACTGAAATAAGCAGAGGCCTTAGTGAGGGTCAGATCCTTGAAGCTGGTAGACCCGTCTCTGGTAAAAAGTTTGATCTACAGTAGGTGAGGTACAAACCTCAGTTTGCTTAGCGCCCAGAGGGGCCAGGACTTTGATTTACTGTTTATGTGTTATTTTGGTGCTTTCACCCCAAGTGCTGGTATAACGTGGGTGCTTGGCCCTGTTCACACACAACAGATATAGCAGAGCTGATGTTGTTGGAGACACACTCCATCGTTCCGCGCTGCTCAGCGCCTGACGTCACACAGCGCGTCAGGTCACGGCGTGCGTACGTCAGGAGGTCAGTGCAGCGCGCGACCATGAACGTGCTGTGGAGTGTCCGGAGGCCCCCTGCTGGGAAGGTGAGTATTTCAAGCGCAACGGGAGACCACGAACCAAGTAATAGCAAGCGCTTCTCTCAAACGAACAAATCCATCGAGGATTTGTTTGTGTAGAACTACTCGATTTAGTCGCATAATCGTTTCAGCCCTAATAGGGATATCCTTCTCTTAAGTCAGTCAGAAACAAGATGCAGTTCCTATCACACAAAGGAAACACGCAATGCACGCACCAAGACGTTTTTTGCCTAACCCCATTAAGTGTAGCACACTTAAAGGGGCGGCCTCACTGCAAAAAATTGCATTTATTATGTAGAGAAAGATAATACAAGGCACTTCCTAATGTATTGGGATTCTCCATATTGGCTCCTTTCCATCACATTATACACAGCTCGTGTCCGTGGTTATTACCGCCGTGTAATCCAGCAGCGGTGGCCGTGCCTGCACACTATAGGTAAAGGTGTCGGCCTATGCGCACTTCCAGCCTTTCCCTATAGTGTGTAAGCACGGCCACCGCTGCTGGATTACACGGCGGTAATAACCACGGACACGAGCTGTGTATAATGTGATGGAAAGGAGGCAATATGGAGAGTCAGAATACATTAGTAAGTGCCTTGTATTAACTGTATGATAAATGCCATTTACTGAAGTCAGAGGACCCCTTTAACCCCTTTAAGCATAAATGTCTGGCATGAAATTTACCAAATCTTTACCTCCTCAGATTGCACATAATATACAGTATATTTAAAAGGGTTGTCCGACCATAATGACCGATCGCCCATCTACAGGATCGGTGATAAATATCAGATTGCTGGGGTCTGACTGCTGGACACCCACTGATCATAGAAAAAGGGGTCCTGAGACATTCAATTACATTACCCCCAATCTATGTACACAAGGGTCTTAAAGGGGTCCTCTCAGTTTAGTTTATGGAATTTATCATGTAGAGGAAGTTAACACAAGGCACTTCCTAATGTATTGTGATTTTCCATGTTGCTTCCTTTGCTGGCTGGATTAATTTGTCCATCACATTATACTCTGCTCGTTTCCATGGTTACGACCACCCTGCAATCCATCAGTGGTGGTCGTGCTTGTACACTATAGGGAAAAGCGTCAGCCTCTCTGGTGGCTGGGACTGTGGGAGCGCACATAGGCCGGTGCTTTATCCTATAGTGTGCAAGCACGACCACCGCTGATGGATTGCAGGGTGGACGTAACCATGGAAACGAGCCGTGTATAATGTGATGGAAAAATGAATCCAGCCAGCAAAGGAAGCAACATGGAGAATCCCAATACATTAGGAAGAGCCTTGTATTAACTTTCCCCCACCAATCAGACACTTATCACCTGTCGTGTCATATCTGTTTCACATTCCCTTTCTTTAAAGGTTTTCTTTGGGTGTAAAAAAATTTTTAAATAAAAATTCTAAATCTCACCCGCCTGTTAAAGGGCCGGAGTCCAATTTTCCAGTTATCCTCTATCCACAGGATCGGGGATCACTAAGTGATCTGTGGGGGTCTGAACGCTGGAGCCCCCACTGAGTGGCAGGTGGAGCACATGCCCGGCCTCTCCATCCATTCTCTATGGGGTCGCCGGAGATGGCGGAGTACAGCGCTGGTTATTTCCAGTGCACCCAAAGAGAATGAATGGAGCAGCAGGGCGTATGTGTGGCCTGTCACACCATCAAAAAGGGGGAACAGGACTCGTTCCTGGGATCAGTGGGGGGTCGCAGAATCGGACCCCACTAATCATATAGTTATGCCCTATGGTGTGGAGAGGATTACTTGAAAACCTGCACAACCCCTTTAAATCCTCCACCACCAGTAACTCTTTACATGGCGGCAGTGATGCCTGTAAATACGGAATATCATCACTGCCGCCGTGTAAACCATACGTGTCAGTACTGGAGAATGGGACGCACTGGGCAGAATTTTTCGGGCATAAGTCCAACTCCCTTTGCAGGTCACAACCTTTAACAAAGCCCAAGCAAAGGCGCTAGAGGAGCAACGTGAGCGAAGGGCACAAACGGAGGGTCATAACTGAGACAGAGGCATTAGGGTCACCGGAGGCAGGGTAATAGTGGGGGTCCTGGAGCAGGGGTAACCGGAGAAGATTCAATCCTAGGGGTGCATTTAGCGTGGGGTTATTGGGGGGGCATCTGGAGCTGGAGCACTTATGGCAGAGGCATTGGGGAGACCTAGGACAGAGTCCCCCCCAATGCCACTCTGAACTCTGCAGAGAGCAGCACACATACACAGATCTGAGTCTGCTATAAACAAATCTCCTACTTCCCCCTTACAGTCTCCTACAGCTCACTACTGTCACTCACCTGAGAGCCCAGCACCGCAGAGGAGTCCTTCTCTCCAGCAGCCACAGTTTTCTGACAGCAGGGAGGGAGGAGGAAAGTCAGACATCTTCTCTCCTCCTTCACTGTCAGTAGCCCCAGAAGTCTAGAAGATACTGCGGGGCCTCCTGTACAATTTACACCAGTAGGAGGCAGCAATAATTATCTCTACTGAGAAAGGAGAAATAGTTACTCCTCCATCTTATCTCAGGCGCAGGAGACTGGGGGACCACCGAGGAATCCCCCGCCTCCCCGGTGGGACAGTCCGAGCCTGGGCTCAGCACCATTCATGTTTTTGCTGTTTACATTTTTTCAGCAGCATGTTTTTCTGGGTTTTTTATAAATCCCACCAGCTGTTACTGTAATAGTGAATTATGGAATGCACTACAGAGAAAGTATTTTTAACATCTATTTCAGTGTTTTTAGCATTGTTGGTGTATTTTTACAAATGAAGGCGTGCTGCAAGTATGGCATTTTCTCTGACCCTTTTTCTCTTAGTCAAGTCTATAGCAGTAGAAAAATGTCAAAAACAATTTCTGCATAAAATTATACAGTTAAAAACATGGCAAAAATAAGTTTACAAAATACAATTTTTTTTTTTTGTAAAAATGCATGGCATTTTGTGTGTTCACAATAAAATACACAACCCTCAGATTTCTGCCGCAGATTTTTCCTTCTGATGCTCTGGATGGTTTCGGTTTTCATGACGGATTTTAGGCTCGACGTGGATTTCAAATCTGTACAACAAATAAAAACACAAAATTTACAGAAGTGCAGATTCCTAACAAAACCAGCAGATCTCATGTGGATTTTGGCACAAAATACTGTACGTGCTGAAATCCACCTCAGCTTACTCAGCACCAGACTCCCAGTAGTGCCCATAGTGGGGCCCATAGTGCCAGCTCCAGTAGTACCAGCAATAGTTACACAGCACCAGACTTATAGTAGCGCCCATCAGGGGCGTTGCTAGGGTCTCAAAAGATCAGGGGCCCAAGCCCCAATGAATATGGCCCGGTTCTCTAAGTCGTCGCGCCCCCTCCCCCCACCCAGGTGACGTCTCCTCCGATGTAGATCTTCTCATCATCTTCTCTCAGCCGCCTCGTCTCTGCAGAGTGTGACACACGGACATCTTAGATTCCTCACATTTCTATCATCATCTCCCAAACTGGAGCCCCCACAGTGTTATCCTGCTGCTCGTTTTCCCCCCCAATACCCACAAATACTATCCTGAAGAAATAAGAGCGCCCTCATAGTAATAGTGCTCCCATAGTAATGGTGCTCCCCATAGTAATAGTGCCCTTCATAGTAATAGTACCCCCATAGTAAAAGTGCCCCCATAGTAAAAGTGCCCCTCATAGTAATAGTGCCCCCATAGTAATAGTGCCCCTCATAGTAATAATGCTCCTCATAGTAATTGCGCCCCCCATAGTAAAATTGCCCCTCATAGTAATAGTGCCCCTCATAGTAATAGTGCCCCCATAGTAATAGTGCCCACATAGTAATAGTTCTCCCCATAGTAATAGTGCTTCCCATAGTGATAGTGCCCCCATAGTATTAGTGCCCACCATAGTATTAGTGCCCCCATAGTATTAGTGCCCCCCATAGTAATAGTGCTCCTCATAGTAATAGTGCCCCCATAGTAATAGTGCCCCCCATAGTAATAGTGCTCCTCATAGTAATAGTGCCCCCATAGTAATAGTGCCCCCATAGTAATAGTGCCCCTCATAGTAATAGTGCTCCTCATAGTAATAGTGCCCCCATAGTAATAGTGCTCCTCATAGTAATAGTGCCCCCATAGTAATAGTGCTCCTCATAGTAATAGTGCCCCCATAGTAATAGTGCTCCTCATAGTATCACACCATCTATCCTGCCCCCTCCAATATACAGTCCCATGTAAATAACTTCCCTCCCTTCAGCCCTAACATACAGTCCCAGTTAAATTACCACAACTCCCAGCATTGCTCTGCCTCTCCCTTCACATCCCTCTCCTTATGTAGCAGACATCACCACAGCTTCTTCTCCTCTTCACTGCTGTCCATTCCTGCACTGGTCACATGATGGTGACTCAGTAGTGCCCATAGTGCCATCTCCGGTAAAACCAGCCTTAGACACATGGTACCAGACTCAGTAGTGCCCATATTGCCAGCTCCAGTAGTACCAGCCTTAGATACATGGCACCAGACTTATAGTAGTGCCCATAGTGCCATCTCCGGTAGTACCAGCCCTAGATACATGGTACCAGACTTATAGTAGTTCCCATAGTGCCAGCTCCAGTAGTACTAGCCTTAGATACATGGGACCAGACTTATAGTAGTGCCCATAGTGCCAGCTCCAGTAGTACCAGCCTTAGATACATGGTACCAGACTCAGTAGTGCCCATAGCGCCAGCTCTGGTAGTACCAGTCTTAGTTACATAGCACCAGACTAATAGTAGTGCCCATAGTGCTCACTTGTAAATGGATGAAGTAGTCCAGCACAAACCACGCATGTAAATTGCTAAATTTCCTTTATTTTCGTTGCGTTAAAATACAGAAACAGCTTAGCTTGATGTTTGGTACACTCACTCCCAGGGTCTACATGTTTCGGACACAGATGTCCTTAATCATGACCATAGTGCCAGCTGCGGTAGTACCAGCCTTAGTTACATAGCACTAGACTTATAGTAGTGACCATAGTGCCAGCTCCAGTAGTACCAGCCTTAGATATATGGCACCAAACTCGGTAGTTCCCATAGTGCCAGCTTCAGTAGTACCAGCCTTAGATACATGGCACCAGACTTATAGTAGTGCCCATAGTGCCATCTCCGGTAGTACCAGCCCTAGATACATGGTACCAGACTTATAGTAGTTCCCATAGTGCCAGCTCCAGTAGTACTAGCCTTAGATACATGGTACCAGACTTATAGTAGTGCCCATAGTGCCAGCTCCAGTAGTACCAGCCTTAGATACATGGTACCAGACTCAGTAGTGCCCATAGCGCCAGCTCCAGTAGTACCAGCCTTAGATACATGGCACCAGGCTCAGTAGTGACCATAGTTCCAGCTCCGGTACTACCAGCCTTAGTTACATAGCACTGGACTTATAGTAGTGCCCTTAGTCACAGCTCCGGTAGTACCAGCCTTGGTTACATAGCACTAGACTTATAGTAGTGCCCATAGTGCCAGCTCCAGTAGTACCAGCCTTAGATACATGGCACCAGACTCGGTAGTTCCCATAGTGCCAGCTTCAGTAGTACCAGCCTTAGATACATGACACCAGACTCAGTAGTGCCCATAGTGCCAGCTCCGGTAGTACCAGCCTTAAATACATGGCACCAGGCTCGGTAGTGCCCATAGTGCCAGCTGCGGTAGTACCAGCCTTGGATACATGGCACCAGGCTCGGTAGTGCCCCTCACTTCAAGCACTCCCCCTGCAGTCAGGACAGGGCGCCTCTCTAGGCCGTCAGGGGTCTGCTCCTGTGTTAATGCCCCCCATCCATTTTCCTTCCTGTTGATTGGTGCTAACCAGCATGGCGCCGGCACATCTATTACTCCTGTCACTTTCCGATGGAGAATTCTGGATTTTCTGCATTCTCATTTATATCTATGAATTCCTGGCTGCCATTAACCTCTCCCTCTGTTCAGTAATTACATGGCCTGTCATTCCTCCAGGTCGCCTGGATATTAATGAATTCCCTCTCCTTGTCTTTGTAGGGTACGGAACGAGGTGAGGGCGTCTCTGCGGAATTAGGACCTTTTTTTTAAAATATCAACTAAATGTTAAACTGGGCGGTTTTAACCCCTTCACCACCCGGTCCGAAGGCACAAGAGTCAGGCGTCACGTCCCCACTTGGCCACTAAGAGGTTAACGTCGTCTGTAAGACAGGATCCTCGCTCAGGATCAATATCCTCGGCTTGCTGAAGGGAATTTCTGCTCATAAAGATAATGAAATAAGAAAAACCTGAGAGTGACAGGTAGCTGCAGTGTCCTGGGGACAGACGGATGGAGGACAGAGATAGATCGCTCCAGTTTTAATTAACAGACAGGTCTTTACCCTAATCTGAAGGTGAAGTGCGCGGCGGCGAGGCGCCATGTAGGGCGGCCATTACTGACCACGGCGCTGATATTGTCGCAGTCTGGACACGAACGGGCGACGATCTCCCAGACGGGAGGTGAAATGATGACCCTGTGCGAATGGAAACATTCATTTACATGACTGGATACAATGTAGCCAGCGACCATTATCACCGCCGCGCAGGATACTATTTGTACATCTTGTTCCTATGGAGGACTCGGTTTCGGTGTGAAATTCTCCAGTTTGATGTCTCCAGGCCCAGTCTATTGATTATAGGACCACGGACCCCATCCCTGCTGGACCCTAGGGGCCACATACAGGGTCCTTAGTGGTATCAGACCTTCTGTACAGCTCAGTCCATGCCCTTTTACCCCGGCAGCAATCTATAACAGAACCGTTCTTCTGGGCCAAAAACTGGACCTTTGCTTAGCAAATACTATTGGTACTGGGAGCAGAAGAGTGAAATCAGAGGCGGGCACCCATTAGCAGGATCAACTCTATTATACCAGGTATACCACCTGGTAGGGCTGATCCTTCTGATTAAAATGATACCTCTCTTGTGGAAATTGGTTCCCAAGGGAAAGAAAAACTTCTATTCTGTATGCAAATATGGACTTCAGTGCACCGATGGTGGGTGTAGCCCCTCAGTGCACCGAAGCTTTTCAGTGTCCCCACCCAGGTGCACTGAAGTCCTCATTTGCATAAATAATAAAAGTATTTTTTTTTCAGGCACATACAAATGATTTTCACGACCCAGTTGTCACTTTAATCAGCAGGATCGACCCTATCAGACAATATCCCTGGCATGTTGGGGTTGATCCTGCTGACCTGTGCTTTATTAAACTTGCTGTTTCAGGGAGCCGCTGCTCGCTCGCAATGCAGGCTTCTGGCAGCTTACTAAGAACAGCGCCGTATATTGTATAGTGGCAGTGCTTGGTATTGCAGCTACGCTCTATTGAATTGTATAGGGGCTGAGCTGCAACTAGACCATGTGACTGATGTACAGTGATGTCACTGGCCACATGACCGATGTACAGTGATGTCACTGGCCTAGGAAGAGGTTGCAGCACTCAAGGCCTCTTCTAACAGCTGATTAATGGGGGCCCCGGGTGTCTGACCCCCACCGATCTGATATTAATGACCTATCCTGAGGAATTATAAGAGTACAGATGCAGCCATTGTTGGGTTAAATTCCCTTGTACTGAAGCATTGTGTCAAGTTACCAGTTGCTACCTCTGTATACCAGGAAATCTGTGTTTTCATTACAATTCCCAATGCCTTTACGAGTGACCTAAAAGGGGTCCACCCTACACATGCAGGTTCCTAACATCTGCCTTCACCAATTACCGCCATATAGTCAGGGTCAGCATCAGCACCCGGCAAACCCGGGCAAGTGTCGGGGCCCACTGTTCCTCAGGGGGCCCACTCGTTTCCGCGGTCCCAAACATTTTGACATACTTTACTGCTGCTGCCATCTCCCAGGATCTCCAGGCCTGCGAGACAGATCGGAGGAGGGCCGTGGTCACGGATCACAGCAGCGGCGGAGCAGATCAGCAGCGCAGCTGCAGAAGACAGCACAGCATACAGTGGATATAAAAAGTCTACAATGTAAATGTCAGGTTTCTGTGTTGTAAGAAAATGAGACAAAGATAAATCATTTCAGAACTTTTTCCACCTTTGATGTGACCTATAAACTGTACAACTCAATTGAAAAACAAACTGAAATCTTTTAGGTGGAGGGAAGAAAAAATATAAAAATAAAAGAATATGGTTGCATAAGTGTGCACACCCTAAAGCTAATACTTTGTTGAAGCACCGTTAGATTTTATTGCAGCACTCAGTCTTTTTGGGCAGGAGTCTATCAGCACGGCACATTGTGACTCCACATCTGTCAGAATACCTCAGGCTACCACATACTATGTACATATGATACATGTATACGGATGAGGAAAAGAAATGCACAGCAAGCAGTAAAGCAAATATTCCTAAAGGCTCAGTCAGCGGTGAGTGGGTCTCTCAAAACTGGGAAGTTATCAGACAGACCCACTCACCCATGTACATAGTATGTGGTGGCCTGAGGTATCGGGGGGGGGGGGGGGGGGTTAAGGAATTCCCCCGCAGAGAGATTTGTTGCTCATTATTCTCCTATTAGTGGAGGCTGAGGGGATTCCTCCCCAAAAACACCACACCTTGTAGCATTAGGACGTGGTATTTGGTAGCACACACACCATGCGGTCTGGGGACCGAATAGTTTATCTATACATGGTCTGGGGACCGAATAGTTTATCTATACATGGTCTGGGGACCGAATAGTTTATCTATACATGGTCTGGGGGTCTGAATTTAGAAGACTGGGGTAAGAGTTAGTTTAGGGGTTCTGGTCTAAGTTCCGAATTTAGGAGTCTAGTCCGGGGCTCTGATTTTATTTAGGATCTAGTCTGGGGCCTAAACTAACTTAGGGGTCTAATCTGGGCTCTGAATATAAGGGTCTGAATTTCAGGGTCTAATTTGGTGTTTCCATTCATTAAGGTATTCTGCAGGCAGAATTTATTTTCTGTGTTGTGCAAAATGTCACAAAGGGCCACTGAGGCTTTATCGCCCAAGGGCCCACATGAACCTGGAGCCGCCCTGCATATAGTCATGAATTAACTCTGTGTTTCTTCTTGTAGAAATTACCCTCGGATGCCCCAGGTGCCCACAGCCCGGCTCCCCTTTGGTAATGTCAGCTGTTTAATACTAAACAGTCCTTCAGGGACGGGCCCCGGATGGAGGAGAAGAGCTGCCATCACACAGGTGCATCCTCACCTCTCTTCCTGAGTGCATCCTCACCTCTCCTCCTGAGTGCATCCTCATCTCTCCTCCTGAGTGCATCCTTACCTCTCCTCCTGAGTGCATCCTCACCTCTCCTCCTGAGTGCATCCTCCCCTTCCTTCCTCTGAGTGCATCCTCAGCTCTCCCTCCTGAGTGCATCCTCACCTCTCCTCCTGAGTGCATCCTCCCCTTCCTTCCTCTGAGTGCATCCTCAGCCCTCCCTCCTGAGTGCATGCTTATTCCTCCCTCCTAAGTGCAGCCTCACCCCTCCCTCCAGAGTGCATGCTCAGCCCTCCCTCCTGAGTGCATCCTCAGCCCTCCCTCCTGAGTGCATCCTCAGCCCACCCTCCTCCATCCTCTGTGCTGTAAGAGGAGGGATTTTCTCGCTCATCACCAGGTCTCTAAGTCTCTGACGTTCAATGTTCGTGCCCAGTCCGCTCTCCTGCTCCGTGCCCGCTCCGTGCCCATCTCCAGCCGCCATCCTGTGCCCACCACCGCCTGCTCAGTGCCCGCATACACCGGGGAGGAGGACGGGGAGCCCGGGAGGACTGCAGGTGAGGAGGGCGGGGGAGGGGAGAGGACGGAGAGCCATCCTCATCTGCTGCACTGTCTGCAGTCAGGGCCGGGGGCGTGCTCCTCCTGCTGCTGAGGGGCAGCATGATCTACAAAGGCGGCAAAGTATGTCACCTAGAGGTGTGTCCTAACGGGAAATAACTGACGTCTATCTATCTATCTATCTATCTATCTATCTATCTATCTATACACCTGGCCTGTGTATCCATCTGTTGGGGGTTGTAGTCCTGCACTGTATGGGGTCCTCTGTTACACTACATTCCCCTCTTCCTGCTCAGCTCTGACTTCTCTGCAGGATCTATTGTGTCTCCTGAGATGTGATGGGGTGAAGGGATGGAAAGGGTTAACTTAGTAGAGATTTGAGGATCAGAGGGAGAGGAGGGAAGTCTTCCAGGGGAGATGATGGGAGTTTTAGCCACTCAGTTTAGTGACTCCACTTCTCAATGTAATGCTATTCCTATATAACCCAAGAGAGCGCGGCGCAGTGGTAACGCTTCCGCCTCTGCCGCCGTCGTTGGGGACATTTATACATTTATATTGTGCTTCACGGCGACAAACCAGAAGCGACTGGACGAATGGACGCAGGTCTTCAGAATGGAGACCCTAGAGGTCCAGCAATGAAGAGCTCTGCAACTTACTGGCATTCTTTAATGTCTTCAAAATCTCTGCTTGCAGTCAGTCAATGGAAATATCAGTTCTTCACATCCAGAAGCTGCATACCTGTCCTGGTCATATCTAAACGCTCATGATACAGTCATTTACTATATTTCAGGGTCTATGTTAATAAGAATTCTATCCACTGGCAACAAGCGGAGATGGTAAAAAGGATGACGATGCTAAATACACTGGTGATACAGTCAGTTACTATAATCAGTTCAGGTTTCTGGAGCTCGCTGTCTGTGATGAAAAGCTCTGCAGCGATGTAATAGGATTCGTGTCCCAATTCTTCACCAAGTTCATCCTCTGCATGCTGTCAGAGAATGGAATTCCTATTTACATCCAGAGGCTGAAAACCTGTTACAGCACAGTTACAGCACACCGCTGCTTCCAGACCTGTAGTGTTGTCAATACTATGAAGGTTTCCATCCGCTGACAGCAAGCATAGATTTTTTTTTTACCAATGACAGGCAGTTGTGATGCAGTGATTTCCACCACTAATGAAGTCACCCAGCTTTCCCAGACCTCTGAACGGTACATCTGCATCCCTCTAAATTTAGGCTGCTTTGCCATTTAGGCGTCTGGGAAAGCTGGGTGCCGACCTGTAGACGCTCCAGAGCACGGCCGCCCTGATGTGACATTCCCTTTAAGAAGTGATACAGGGGTCCTTTAAGACTGTGCGGCTTTTCACAGGGTTAAAGTGTAACTGTTATTCCCTTTTTTATTTGTGTAATGTATTGGGGCAGCGATACTGAACATTTTTGTAATATAGTTTAATTATTGAAAGTGTATATTTCTATTAGAAAAACAGCTCTAAAGTGGCCCATTTTGAGCCTTAGCAGCGCTCCCCTGTCTTCTGTTTACATAACACATAATGAGTCTCCACTGTTGTGTAAACAGATGACATTAGGGGTGACATTAATATTTGGGGACAGTATGACGCTATTATATGAGCGCTGTATGACCCTATTATATGAGCGCTGTATGATGCTATTATATGAGCACTGTATGACACTATTATATGAGCGCTGTATGACCCTATTATATGAGCACTGTATGACCCTATTATATGAGCGCTGTATGACCCTATTATATGAGCACTGTATGACCCTATTATATGAGCACTGTATGACACTATTATATGAGCGCTGTATGACCCTATTATATGAGCGCTGTATGACACTATTATATGATCGCTGTATGACTTTATTATATGAGCGCTGTATGACCCTATTATATGAGCGCTGTATGACACTATTATATGATCGCTGTATGACTTTATTATATGAGCGCTGTATGACCCTATTATATGATCGCTGTATGACTTTATTATATGAGCGCTGTATGACCCTATTATATGAGCACTGTATGACACTATTATATGAGCGCTGTATGACCCTATTATATGAGCACTGTATGACCCTATTATATGAGCGCTATATGACCCTATTATATGAGCACTGTATGGCCCTATTATATGAGCGCTGTATGACCCTATTATATGAGCACTGTATGACCCTATTATATGAGCGCTGTATGACACTATTATATGAGCGCTGTATGACCCTATTATATGAGCGCTGTATGACCCTATTATATGAGCGCTGTATGACCCTGTTATATGAGCACTGTATGACCCTATTATATGAGCCTTTATGACACTATTATATGAGCGCTGTATGACCCTATTATATGAGCACTGTATGACACTATTATACGAGCGCTGTATGACCCTATTATATGAGCGCTGTATGACACTATTATATGAGCGCTGTATGACCCTATTATATGAGCACTGTATGACCCTATTATATGAGCGCTGTATGGCACTATTATATGAGAGCTGTATGACACTATTATATGAGAACTGTATGACCCTATTATATGAGCGCTGTATGACCCTATTATATGAGCGCTGTATGACCCTATTATATGAGCGCTGTATGACCCTATTATATGAGCGCTGTATGACCCTATTATATGAGCGCTGTATGACACTATTTTATGAGCACTGTATGACACTATTATATGAGCGCTGTATGACACTATTATATGAGCGCTGTATGACCCTGTTATATGAGCACTGTATGACCCTATTATATGAGCGCTGTATGACCCTATTATATGAGCGCTGTATGACACTATTATATGAGCACTGTATGACACTATTATATGAGCGCTGTATGACCCTATTATATGAGCGCTGTATGACCCTATTATATGAGCGCTGTATGACCCTATTATATGAGCGCTGTATGACCCTATTATATGAGCGCTGTATGACCCTATTATATGAGCGCTGTATGACCCTATTATATGAGCGCTGTATGACCCTATTATATGAGCGCTGTATGACCCTATTATATGAGCGCTGTATGACCCTATTATATGAGCGCTGTATGACCCTATTATATGAGCGCTGTATGACCCTATTATATGAGCGCTGTATGACCCTATTATATGAGCGCTGTATGACCCTATTATATGAGCGCTGTATGACCCTATTATATGAGCGCTGTATGACCCTATTATATGAGCGCTGTATGACCCTATTATATGAGCGCTGTATGACCCTATTATATGAGCGCTGTATGACCCTATTATATGAGTGCTGTATGACCCTATTATATGAGCGCTGTATGACCCTATTATATGAGCGCTGTATGACCCTATTATATGAGCGCTGTATGACCCTATTATATGAGCGCTGTATGACCCTATTATATGAGCGCTGTATGACCCTATTATATGAGCGCTGTATGACCCTATTATTTGAGCACTGTATGACCCTATTATTTGAGCGCTGTATGACCCTATTATATGAGCACTGTATGACCCTATTATTTGAGCACTGTATGGCACCATTATTTGAGCACTGTAACAAGAAAGGTTGGGGAGTAGTTTTTCCCGCTGTCTGCAGCAGTCAGGCCAGTAATGGGGATAATTATCAGCCAGCTGAGGAGCTTGGATAAATCGTGGCTGAGCTTCTCAATCAGGGCTCCCAGTCTGGGGAAGGAGCCGGCTGTGTCAAGGCCTGTGGGAGCCGGGACCCTCTAACCCTGTGTGTGGGGTAAGCACTGGTGATGTGTCTTGGGGAGCTGGGTGGAAGACCCAGATCCTGATAGAGAGGGAAAGACTGTTTAGTCAGTGGCCAGACGGCCGAGGATTTATTTTTATGATTTTGTTGTACTGCTGTGATGACAATAAAGCTGGTTGTGGCCAGTGTGCACCCGAATCTACAGTGGTGGAGCGGCTTCTTGATGTGTGCCAACCGTCTAAGGTGATAAGACGGCGATCTGGAAGAGCTAAAGGACCCCGAGTTGTTACATTACAGACACTATTATATGAGCACTACATGACCCTATTATATGAGCGCTGTATGACTCTATTATATGAGCGCTGTATGACATTATTATATGAGCGCTGTATGACCCTATTATATGAGCACTGTATGACCCTATTATATGAGCGCTGTATGACCCTATTATATGAGCGCTGTATGACCCTATTATATGAGCACTGTATGACCCTATTATATGAGCGCTGTATGACCCTATTATATGAGCACTGTATGACCCTATTATATGAGTGCTGTATGGCCCTATTATATGAGCGCTGTATGACCCTATTATATGAGCACTGTATGACCCTATTATATGAGCACTGTATGACCCTATTATATGAGCGCTGTATGACCCTATTATATGAGCGCTGTATGACCCTATTATATGAGCGCTGTATGACCCTATTATATGAGCGCTGTATGACCCTATTATATGAGCGCTGTATGACCCTATTATATGAGCGCTGTATGACCCTATTATATGAGCGCTGTATGACCCTATTATATGAGCGCTGTATGACCCTATTATATGAGCGCTGTATGACCCTATTATATGAGCGCTGTATGACCCTATTATATGAGCGCTGTATGACCCTATTATATGAGCGCTGTATGACCCTATTATATGAGCGCTGTATGACCCTATTATATGAGCGCTGTATGACCCTATTATATGAGCGCTGTATGACCCTATTATATGAGCGCTGTATGACCCTATTATATGAGCGCTGTATGACCCTATTATATGAGCGCTGTATGACCCTATTATATGAGCGCTGTATGACCCTATTATATGAGCGCTGTATGACCCTATTATATGAGCGCTGTATGACCCTATTATATGAGCGCTGTATGACCCTATTATATGAGAACTGTATGACCCTATTATATGAGCGCTGTATGACACTATTATATGAGCACTGTATGACCCTATTATATGAGCGCTGTATGACCCTATTATATGAGCGCTGTATGACCCTATTATATGAGCACTGTATGACCCTATTATATGAGCGCTGTATGACCCTATTATATGAGCACTGTATGACACTATTATATGAGCACTGTATGACACTATTATATGAGAACTGTATGGCCCTATTATATGAGCGCTGTATGACCCTATTATATGAGCGCTGTATGACCCTATTATATGAGCTGCTGTATGACCCTATTATATGAGCGCTGTATGACCCTATTATATGAGCGCTGTATGACCCTATTATATGAGCGCTGTATGACCCTATTATTTGGTCTGTTAAATCCTGGAGTAAAATCTTCATCCTCTGATGGTTGTTGGACTTCTCCCTCCTCCCAGGGAATGCAGAGGGCAGTGTCCGGTATAAAGCCCGTACGATTATTTGGCGGTTGCGGTGGCGGGCGGCCGCGCTGATCCTCTGCTGATGAAATTGTCCGATCTGCTAAGCAGATTATTAATGTGCGAGCTGAGGAGGAGGAGGAGGCGCACAGGTTCATATATGTGGGTCTCAGAGATAAGCGGCGCCTCCGGTGCCGCTGGTTCCTCAGTGAATCTTACTTGTCGTCTTCTTTATAAACATTTGGACTGAGATTATCAGTTGGAGGAGAAACCCCGACACAGATCAGGGGAGATGAGAGGCGCTGTACCCCAAGTGTCAGTGTCATTATCCTGTACCCCGAGTGTCAGTGTCATTATCCTGTACCCCGAGTGTCAGTGTCATTATCCTGTACCCCAAGTGTCAGTGTCATTATCCTGTACCCCAAGTGTCAGCGTCATTATCCTGTACCCCAAGTGTCAGTGTCACTATCCTGTACCCCGAGTGTCAGTGTCATTATCCTGTACCCCGAGTGTCAGTGTCATTATCCTGTACCCCGAGTGTCAGTGTCATTATCCTGTACCCCAAGTGTCAGTGTCACTATCCTGTACCCCGGGTGTCAGCGTCATTATCCTGTACCCCGAGTGTCAGCGTCATTATCCTGTACTCCAAATGTCATTGTCATTATCCTGTACCCCAAGTGTCAGTGTCATTATCCTGTACCCCAAGTGTCAGTGTCATTATCCTGTACCCCGAGTGTCAGCGTCATTATCCTGTACCCCGAGTGTCAGTGTCATTATCCTGTACTCCGAGTGTCAGTGTCATTATCCTGTACCCCAAGTGTCAGTGTCATTATCCTGTACCCCGAGTGTCAGTGTCATTATCCTGTACCCCGAGTGTCAGTGTCATTATCCTGTACCCCGAGTGTCAGTGTCACTATCCTGTACCCCAAGTGTCAGTGTCATTATCCTGTACCCCAAGTGTCAGTGTCATTATCCTGTACCCCGAGTGTCAGTGTCATTATCCTGTACCCCGAGTGTCAGTGTCATTATCCTGTACCCCGAGTGTCAGTGTCATTATCCTGTACCCCAAGTGTCAGTGTCATTATCCTGTACCCCAAGTGTCAGTGTCATTATCCTGTACCCCAAGTGTCAGTGTCATTATCCTGTACCCCGAGTGTCAGTGTCATTATCCTGTACCCCAAGTGTCAGTGTCATTATCCTGTACCCGAGTGTCAGCGTCATTATCCTGTACCCCAAGTGTCAGTGTCATTATCCTGTACCCCAAGTGTCAGTGTCATTATCCTGTACCCCAAGTGTCAGTGTCATTATCCTGTACCCCGAGTGTCAGTGTCATTATCCTGTACCCCGAGTGTCAGTGTCATTATCCTGTACCCCAAGTGTCAGTGTCATTATCCTGTACTCCAAGTGTCAGTGTCATTATCCTGTACCCCGAGTGTCAGTGTCATTATCCTGTACCCCGAGTGTCAGTGTCATTATCCTGTACCCCGAGTGTCAGCGTCATTATCCTGTACCCCAAGTGTCAGCGTCATTATCCTGTACCCCAAGTGTCAGCGTCATTATCCTGTACCCCGAGTGTCAGTGTCATTATCCTGTACCCCGAGTGTCAGTGTCATTATCCTGTACCCCGAGTGTCAGCGTCGTCACTATCCTGTACTCCAAATGTCATTGTCACTATCCTGTACCCCGGGTGTCTGTCTGCGTGCTCCTTGTGGTGTTTTCATTCTGTCTGAGTTTTGACAGCGGCCGAGGATCATTTCTCGCTCGTCTAATTTGTCTGCGTTCCAATGTCACAGAATTTTGGAAGACATGATGGAGGCGGCGGCGTTTCTGTTGTTTTGGGACTGTTATCGTTGCGCAGATTGCTCGCTCTTCTTCGTTACTGCCCAGATTTCACTATTTTGTGGCCCTCGTTTTCCACAGACGGTTCTATTTTTACGGTTTTCTGCTTTATAAACGGTTCTTCAGACCGTAAAATTATAAAATAAAGGGTCAAATTGTGGCCGTGAAAGAAGGACTTAAAAGAGGACCTCGGGGCCGTTCAACCTCACCCCACAATATGGCTGCTGTCATGTGAGCCAGCCGACCCCCTTCATGTCTAACACGCCCCACTGTTCATAGCATGATATAAGGCTCATCTAACAGATCTAACTCCTCACAGCTGAGAACCTGGTTACAATGTATCCAGTCTAGACAATCCTCTGTGATATAAACATCCTGGACTCCAGACTGATACATTGTTACAATCCAGACAGGAGAGTCTGAGCTGTGACAATTATTAGATCTGTGGTTTCAGCCTCTGTGAATGCAGCTCTGGATGTGACTGGAGTGAATCAGACAAAATATTTGCGGAGTGATTTATCCTGTTCTTCATCAGTCCCCAGTCTGGATGAGTGATTCCCTCCGGACAGTGAGAACAGGACCTGGAGATGTGCAATGTCCGAGTCTCCAGCACTGACCGAGGCTGCAGCAATGTATGATCTCCCACAATACACAGAACGGAGAGTAAAACGTGATCTTCACTTGTATGAATGGAACGTGGGATCAGGATCCCCACAAGGAGAAGAGACTTTTAAAGCCCCCAATAATGAGACGCTTCTGTGTTCATGGATATGTGTATTCCTATTAACGATACATTGTTACCGTCAGTGACCGTAGAACGACATGGAATCTGGGCTGATCCCCTGTATAACAACAGTATGAGATGAGTGACAGTGCCTGGTATCAACCCTAGAGGGGTCACCCCTAAAATAATGGGAACATTAAAGGACAGCTTCTCTGCATGAACTTCACCAGCAGAATAATGGGTGCAGCTCTGGGGTATAATACAGGATCAGTACAGGATAAGTAATGTATGGATACAGTGGGGGTCATTTACAGACATTTTTACATTATTTTTTGCTGATGGAGGCTTAGCTCCAGCTTTCAGTTCTGTGTCCATGGATCTGTGTTGCTCTGCTGACAGGGATTCAGGTTGGATTTCTGCTGCCCCCAGACCCTGCATGTTTATCTGGAGGTGAACAGGTGCAGCGCTGATTTGCTTCCCTTGCAGGAGGTTAATGCCGTTCTGGGGAGATCTGGATTGAGACGTGTAAATCTGGATGTTCAGTGGGAAGCTATTAGTGCATCCAGGCTCACATAATGCGCCGGCGCAGAACAGGGAATGTGCACAGAGGAGCCGATATTCACTGAGCGCCCAAAATACATCACAGGTACCAATATAATAGGAAGGCTCAGGGTGGGGGCTGGAGTCACATGTGGATCTCTGAGTGTATCCCACATAAGGCTTAGATACAGTGGGGGAGATTTATCAAAACTGGTGCGACGGAAACCTGGCTTTAGCCCAGAGCAACCAATCAGGTTCCACCTTTCATTTTCCATTGATCTCTGAAAAATGCACCGGTTTTGATAAATCTCCTCTATTGTTTTTTTCTTTTCCATCACAGTAAAAAAAAGTCCTGTCCGTTCTTGATTTGGATTCTGCGTCCAAAATTTCCATTGAAAATCCACGCCAAAAACTGCATCCAAAAGATTTTTTTTGCAAAAAAAATACTCTGTGTGAACATACCGTTGGATATTACCACTCAGCAGACAGTATCACACATGCTAGGATTAGATACACAGCTCAGCAGACAGTATCACACATGCTAGGATTAGATACACAGCTCAGCAGACAGTATCACACAGAATAGGATTAGATACACAGCTCAGCAGACAGTATCACACAGAATAGGATTAGATACACAGCTCAGCAGACAGTATCACACATGGTAGGATTAGATACACAGCTCAGCAGACTGTATCACACATGATGGGATTAGATACACAGCTCAGCAGACAGTATCACACATGCTAGGATTAGATACACGGCTCAGCAGACAGTATCGCACATGATAGCATTAGATACACAGCTCAGCAGACAGTATCGCACATGATAGCATTAGATACACAGCTCAGCAGACAGTATCACACATGCTAGGATTAGATACACAGCTCAGCAGACAGTATCACATGGGATAGGATTAGATACACAGCTCAGCAGACAGTATCACACGTACTAGGATTAGATACACAGCTCAGCAGACAGTATTACACATGATGGGATTAGATACACAGCTTAGGAGACAGTATCACACAGGATAGGATTAGATACACATCTCAGCAGACAGTATCACACATGATAGGATTAGATACACAGCTCTGGAGACAGTATTACACAGGATAGGATTAGATACACAGCTCAGCAGACAGTATCACACAGGATAGGATTAGATACACAGCTCAGCAGACAGTATCACACAGGATAGGATTAGATACACAGCTCAGCAGACAGTATCGCACATGATAGCATTAGATACACAGCTCAGCAGACAGTATCACACATGGTAGGATTAGATACACAGCTCAGCAGACAGTATCACACATGCTAGGATTAGATACACAGCTCAGCAGACAGTATCGCACGTACTAGGATTAGATACACAGCTCAGCAGACAGTATTACACATGATGGGATTAGATACACAGCTTAGGAGACAGTATCACACAGGATAGGATTAGATACACATCTCAGCAGACAGTATCACACATGATAGGATTAGATACACAGCTCTGGAGACATTATTACACAGGATAGGATTAGATACACAGCTCAGCAGAGAGTATCACACAGGATAGGATTAGATACACCGCTCAGCAGACAGTATCACACAGGATAGGATTAGATACACAGCTCAGCAGAGAGTATCACACAGGATAGGATTAGATACACAGCTCAATTTACAATATCATGCATGACACATTTAGATACACATTTCAACAGACAGTATCATGCAACGTATCTAAGCCTAGCTACTACTGACTCTCAGATGATGGGAGTGATGATGAGCGAAGTTTTCAAAAATTCGATTCGGCTGCTTTACCGAACTTCGCCAAGAAATTTGATTTGTTATGCATTCCATTGTATGGACATAATGTCAGGGGACGGCGATCGTGTCATTTAACCCCTCAGATCCCACGTTCAACGCTGATCGCGGCATCTGACAGTCATATTCAGCCTATCAAAAAATCTATACCTCATCCATTTAATCGCAGAGAGGCCGCCACGCCACCTTGAAATTCGCCAATTGTAGCTCACGCTGAAGTGATGACATCACTGCGCCCACCAGCATGATGATGTGGTGATGTCACGCGTCAAAGCACTCGAGAATTACCGCCATTTCAGGAAAAATTGATTGATTACCACGAAGCGCCAAAAAATCGGATTTGTGGCAAATTGAATTTTTTCCTGAAATTCGGATCGAATTCCTCTTTGTTAACTTCGGTTCTCTGAACACTAGATGGGCCTTTGCTGGACGCCGGCCGCTGAGGCCCCTTTAATCTCCTGATGAATGTCTTCTGGCGGCGGCGATGTTTTATGGGATTGGCCGGGTTCAGCTTCGCTTTTAATAACCTTTATTTCCTTTATTGCAAATTTATTTCCATAAATCTCCTGCGCTGGACGCGGCCGCCGCTCACAGACCCTGTAAATAATTTTTTACTGGAGGTTTTATAAATAAAATTACTGACATCCAATATTTTCTGCTGACACCTTGTTAGGAAACCCGGGGGTTATTGGAAAACCGGAGGCTGTGCGAGTCCTGACGCTTGTTTTCCCCCAAGTGTCAGTAAATTTGCTGACTGTCAAATTTGGGAAATTTAAAGAGACCCCCTAGAATATGTTCAGTTGGGTTTTTAAAAGTTCTACTTTATTACATCTACGTTTCTTAGTCAAATCTGCCTCTGGGAAAGCAGAGTGAAAACCAATATGGCTGCCATTACAAGGGTTGTCAGATCCGTTTAGTGTTCCGCGGTACGGCGGCGGGGGATGTATCTGAGCAGAACTGGACAGACTTACTGTTCAGGAGTAGAGATGAGCGAACTTTAAAAAAAAGTCCGGTGTTCGGGTTGTGGTAAGTCGCGCATCCTGTTATGGATTCCACTACCGCGGACTATCACGGCATATGGAATCCATAAGGGGCGGCTGCCACCAACCCGAACTGTTGAACAGCCGAAGGACCTGGGGTGACGTCACTGTCATGTGATCAGTGCAGGGGGCGTGGCTCAGCACTGGATTTGATCCCGTGCTGAGCCACGCCCCCTGCACTGATCACATGACAGTGACGTCACCCCAGGTCCTTCGGGTTGGTGGCAGCCGCCCCTTATGGATTCCATATGCCGCTATAGTGGAATCCATAAAGGGATGCGCGCGTTACCACAACCCGAACGCTGAACACCAGACTTTTTTTTTAAAGTTCGCTCATCTTTATTCAGGAGTCTATGAAAAGCTGGGTGAGAAGCCCTGCGGGAGGTTTAGAGGCAGCCATGGCGGTAGTCATCCATCTTTTTCCGAAACCTGTTTCCAATGTCTGGATTGATTAGCTGGTCCAGAAAGAACACAGTGCCATGTGCAGTGTAGGCTCTGCGGGGGTGGAGCATGACGCTAGAAGGAAAGTCATGCTCCACCCTCCAGGATCCTATTTGGGTTCTTTCTACAGATTAGGAGGCTCTGGTGTCATCATGGGTCCAGGTTGAAAACCTCACTGAATCTGCACTGAAACCACCTCTCATCGGCCGCAGTGCAATCCATTTGGCTTTATTCCACAGAAAGCGCCAAGAATGTTCATTTTCAGATATCGCTTTTCTGGGGGTCAGTGAAATAAATTTGCCGGTTATAAAGTGCTGGGCGTTGATGAATTAGAGGAGACCGTGCACATCTCCACTACCCTCAAAAGAGACGTCTGAGTCCACAAAGGAGCGGCAGACAAGGTTTTTAACCCTTGTGTTGGCTCACGGTTGTTTTAATATGTATCAATAAAAGTGATGTTTTATATCGATACTTTACCTGGGTCAAGAGGTTAAGAGCCGCCTAGGCTTTGGAAATATTCTGTAAAGAATGTGCAGGTCCATTATTGCGCAGTTACCATTCGGACGCCTCAGAAAGCTGAGCAAAGAGCCGTCTCAGAGAGCAGGAGGAAAAATAACGTCAGAAACCGCAGCAGATTTTGACACAAATAAAATGCGTCGTGCGCAGTAGATACATATGTTGCAATTGGACAGTTGCTTAGCCCTGCCCTCTTTAAAGTAATGGCAGGATTCATTTTGCCCTTAAAGGGCCACTGTTCGTATATTGCTCCCTTCAGGTAAAGTAAGGGAGAGGGGGGTAAATAGGCACAGTTTCCCTTTAAGGCTTAAAGGCACGTCTCGCCAAACAGCTGCAGAGCTCTTAACTCCTAATGTATCTTGAGTGTAGAGATGTCTCTGCGCTCGGATCCACTTGTCCTCACTGAGCGCTGTCACATTGGATTGGAGAACGCTCTGCTCCTGACGACCAGTGACACTTGGAGACGTCGCTTTCCTTTGATGAGATTTCAACCTTTTTCACACTTCCCTGATTTTTAGATATACCGGTATATCATTTTTAATACCCGGCTGTGTCCACACCCGACCCTATCCCCATAAAGCAGGCATGCTCAACCTGCGGCCCTCCAGCTGTTGTAAGACTACAACTCCCACCATGCTCTTCTGTGGGCTGTCCGGGAATGATGGGAGTTGTAGTTTTGCAACAGCTGGAGGGCCGCAGGTTGCGCATGCCTGCCATAGAGCAATCGACAAATCGTGATCGGATCATTGGAATGACCATATTCAAAAAAAAGTACTGGACTTGCATGTTTTTTTGCAACCCCTCCATTTGCATAAATATACGCACCCTCGTTTTATTTTTTTAGATATATATTGTGATCTGACCCCCTAATGACGGCTCATCAGACACGATGAAACAATAAGGATTTGATTTTTGATGGGTTTGCCCTGTGACTGCGATCGTTAATCACCTCTAAATTATGGGGGCAGGTGGGCCGAGGCCCTGGGTCTTTCTCGCCTTTATGATCCGACCGTGTTCATTTCGAGGTGATTCTTCCTAATAATGATATCTCAATATAAGCGGAAAGTTGCGCAGAACGGAAACACAAGTTTTCTCATGCAGAAAATGACTTCCCCTCCCGGGCCGGTGTAAAGAGATAAATAATTGGGTAATGAAAGGCGCCGCCGCTGCACATCCCTCCGCTGCTTCCCTCAGGCGGATATTCAGAATCTGCGTCGTGCGCGGCCGGCTTGCCACAATGTGACAATCTCGTTAACATCTAACACATGGCGGTGGCAGGACGAGGAGCCCGCGCCTCACCGCTCATCCCTCTTAACCCCTTACACGGGGCGAAGCCGCGATTTATGCCTCCTGTCAATCATCTCCTGCCTTTATATAACGCTCCACTGTACCGATATAATGCATAGAGCCGGGATCGGTCACCAGCTGCCGCGGTGGAGGCGCTGGGTGACACCAAACGAATGATTAATGGAGGATAAACAGGGAGTAGTAGGAATAAATTCGCTTATTACCCAGAATCCTCAGCTTCATACATATGGGGCTATGAATGCTAATCTGCTGACAGCACCAGGTAGGGGCCGAGGAAAGTATATATAATCAGGAGTAGTGTGAATATGAACTTATATTCTGCCAGAATCTAGTCCAGTAAGTGCAGGGGTGGAGCTTCAACAGTGATAGCTGGAGACCAGAGGGGAGGGGCTGTGGAGCAGCTCAATGCAGCTAGCACTTTACAGCAAAGCTCCTCCTCCTGGACACTTGGAAGAACAGAACCTGGCAGAATAAAACTTCATATTCACACTGCTCCTGGTAATAAAAGTCCCACAAATGTATGTTTGTCCTGCTCTCCCTACCTAGTGCTGTCAGCAGTTTAGCTTGGTCAGATCGTCAAAACCCACTTTAAAGGAGTTTGGCGATTTTGGCAGATCACTAGGGTCCCTCTTAATCGGTGAAAGCCATTCACTCATCCATCAAGAGTATTTCCTCGTTGGCTCCAGACATGGATCGTTGGTTTATCATGGGGGCCCAGGTGCTATAAAGCTTCCTGTAGGGCAGTGGACTAATGATGTCTTACTAGCTGATAATGGGGGAGGGTCAAAGGATCAGGACCCCCCGTGTCCATCATGGCACTTGGCTCTGGAGGACCACCGACACCTGTCAGTTGACCTCCTGCAATGGCTCAGCCCATGATCCGGAGGGCCGCTCCCTCCACCAGCATCCACAGCCGCCCACTGATCGCCCATCATGGCTCGGTTTCCTGTAGGGATATCAAGCGATTGCTCGGTAGCCCCCCCTGGTGGCACTGGATGAAGATGGAGTTCCCAGAAACTCAAACCCCAGGAAACAAAACTGAATAGCTTGTGTCCACTGTTTGTCCAGATCCAAAACGCTCAGCAGGACCGTAGTCCTTAACCGAAGAGCTCACAATCTACTCGTATTCCAGGCTTATCTGTGTTCCGCCTCCCACGGGGCCACACTGCTGCCTCATCATGGGTTGTAATGCACACAGTCAGATGACGATACTTTGGGGTATGTCTTGGGATTGTTGCTCCTTTCTTCTTCAGGCATCTGTCTTAAGACGCTTTTCTTAAAGGGCCCTCACCCTCTGGAAGGACTTTAGCTAAACTAATAGGCAATTTCTTATCACGTGGTTCTCTAATATATTGTCATTAGCTCAGTCACCCCTGTTCCAAGATGGTGCTCACCCGAATAGAATTCTGAATTTTATTGCAGGGGCCCTTTAAATCCTCCTGGAGACCAGGGTTCGAATCCCATTGGGGTAAAGTAAGACTATACGTAAACTATCCATAAAGCGCCGCAGAACCCAGCGCCGGTCTGACCTGCGAGGGATCTACGACATGAGAGGAGACGCTCCTTACAAAGGATCCATCACAAATCCGAGGCAGATGTCACAGGGCCTTTGAACCAAGAAGCCGGAGCGGTTACCAGCCGCCGGGCCGGGGACGTCTGGCAGATTTCCCATTGAAATCTCGTCTCCTTTGATCTTGTGCTCAGACATGGCTTCCGGTAATGCGCTGGAATAATTGAAAATTGCGAAGCGTTCCACCTTCTGGTATTGTCCCTCATCAATGTCGGGTTCGCTGTGTAAATCTCTCGCTCCACGCTACGGCCGCGCTCTGTAAATGAATCGTTTGTGTGTCCCGGCCGCAGGATTTATGCAGAGTTTCCGCATTTCTCCGGCATTTTGGCTTTTTTTTTTTTTTATGCCTCTTTTTATTGTCTTCCGTGCTGTTGCATAGCAACTATTTTATATGGTGTAAGTGCCCTGAGTGCGGGTGCGGGGTACAAAGCGCTCTCTGTGCTGCTCAGGTCCAGCCGCGATCTGACTTAAAGGGCCACCGCCACCTAAAATAAAACACATCTGCAGCAGAGGCGTCCTTTTCGGAATTCTTTAGAGCCGTCGCACAACTTTACCAGAGCCCGGAGCAGTTCACCTGCCCTGTAATAACTTGGTGGTCACCCAGCTTTCCTGACTCCTGTAGAGTTGACCCCCTCTTCCACACAGGCACATGCTGGATTTGAACAGCCGCCATATTGGTGGTCACCCAGCTTTCTATAACAGACCAGACTCTGATTTCCATTTTGATGTCTGGTTTTTGGGGGTGCACCGTGTCTGTGTCTCTGGGACTGTGGTTGCACCGCGCAGCCGAGCAGGTGTCACCCGGGACCAGCGCCCACATCTCCCCGAGGACCACTCCTTGTGTTCACTGCATGATGTAATTCAGTGTAACTGTGAGACGCCCTGCAGTATAAAAACCACCACACGGGGCGCCGCACACAACTCAGATATATAACAGCGCAGGGAATAACAATGAGCACATACTATAATTACTGCTGTATCTAATCCTAGGGTGTGCGATACTGGCTGCTGAGCTTTGTATCTGATCCTAGGATGTGCGATACTGGCTGCTGAGCTGTGTATCTAATCCTAGGATGTGCGATACTGGCTGCTGAGCTGTGTATCTAATCCTAGGATGTGCGATACTGGCTGCTGAGCTGTGTATCTGATCCTAGGATGTGCGATACTGGCTGCTGAGCTGTGTATCTAATCCTAGGATGTGCGATACTGGCTGCTGAGCTGTGTATCTAAACCTAGGATGTGCGATACTGGCTGCTGAGCTGTGTATCTAATCCTAGGATGTGCGATACTGTCTGCTGAGCTGTGTGTCTAATCCTAGGATGTGCAATACTGGCTGCTGAGCTGTGTATCTAATCCTAGGATGTGCGATACTGTCTGCTGAGCTGTGTATCTAATCCTAGGATGTGCGATACTGGCTGCTGAGCTTTGTATCTAATCCTATCCTGTGTGATACTGTCTGCTGAGCTGTGTATCTGATCCTAGGATGTGCGATACTGGCTGCTGAGCTGTGTATCTAATCCTAGGATGTGCGATACTGGCTGCTGAGCTGTGTATCTAATCCTAGGATGTGCAATACTGGCTGCTGAGCTGTGTATCTAATCCTAGGATGTGCGATACTGGCTGCTGAGCTTTGTATCTGATCCTAGGATGTGCGATACTGGCTGCTGAGCTGTGTATCTAATCCTAGGATGTGCGATACTGTCTGCTGAGCTGTGTATCTAATCCTAGGATGTGTGATACTGTTTGCTGAGCTGTGTATCTGATCCAAGGATGTGCAATACTGGCTGCTGAGCTGTGTATCTAATCCTATCATGTGTGATACAATCTGAAGAGCCAATGTATCTAATCCTTTAATGTGTGAAACTGGCTGCTGAACTGTGTATCTAATCCTATTATATGTGATAGTCTGTTGAGCTGTAGTATCTCATCCTATCATCATGCGTGCTGCTGTTGGATGAGTGCCTGTATCTAAGGCCTCATGCACACGACAGTTGTTTTTTGCTGTCCGCAAATCGCGGATCTGTCTTCCTTTTTTTTTCACATCCACATCCGTTCCGTGTCCGCAAATTTTGTAGGTGGTGTTTCCGTGTGTCTTCCATTTATTTTTATTTTTTTGCGTTTCCGCAAAAAAAAAACTGAAGGCTTATACCGGTTTCTTAAAGTACCTGTACAAGTGCCCTGGTTTCCAAGCAACCATCCGCAAAAAAACGGATGGGGATGACAAACGGATGGCTTCCGTTGGTCATCCGCATTTTTTTCTATGGGTCCACAAACCATTTTTTGCAGACAAGAATAGGACATGCCATATTTTTTTTGCGGACGTGAAATGCAGATGCGGACATGCAACGGAAGAGGCATCTGCATTTTTAATGGATCCATAGAAATGAATGGGAAACCATCGGATCCGCAAAAAAAAACGAAACGGAGGCCGCAAAAACCACTGCCGTGTGCATGTAGGCTGAGCCTGTCCTGTGTGATGCGCTCCTGGCCTGGTTTCCCCTGTGACACCGCTATCGCTCGCTGACACTTCACACATCCAGGATCAGCCGCGCCATGCTGCCACCCGCTGTGCAGTTCTGTGCTCCTCCAGGTGACCGCACGTCACACCTGCCCCGGGCCCTGTTCACACATGAATGAGAAAAACGCAGAGGTTTACAGCACTTTATTTCCAACACATTACTGCAGTCGAAATCATTCCCTATGACGGGCCCAGCAGCGCCAGCCCTGCACCCCCAGAAGAAATGCTCCTCGTGATTAACCCCTATGCGGACATGAAGAGCCGGGAGTCACCATGTGGCGGGCAGTAATGCTGACCTCTGTGCCCGGTCTCAGGGCGCCCTGCACACCTCGCTAATGCACTCACCCAGGAGCCAAGGGGAATTGGAATAGACCTATGGAAAAAATAAAGAGCTTTCCATTACCCAGAACCCTCCAGGGGAATAAAACCGCCAAATGCTGCAAGGATAACAGAAGTATCAGTCAATTACAGTGATTGACAACTTGTGCGTACAAGAGGTTCTGCTGCAGCTACTCCATTATATAGGAGCAGTATTATAGTAGTTATATTCTTGTACATAGGAGGCAGTATTATAGTAGTTATATTCTTGTACATAGGAGCAGTATTATAGTAGTTATATTCTTGTACATAGGAGCAGTATTATAGTAGTTATATTCTTGTACATAGGAGGCAGTATTATAGTAGTTATATTCTTGTACATAGGAGCAGTATTATAGTAGTTATATTCTTGTACATAGGAGCAGTATTATAGTAGTTATATTCTTGTACATAGGAGGCAGTATTATAGTAGTTATATTCTTGTACATAGGAGCAGTATTATAGTAGTTATATTCCTGTACATAGGAGCAGTATTATAGTAGTTATATTCTTGCACATAGGAGCAGTATTATAGTAGTTATATTCTTGTACATAGGAGCAGTATTATAGTAGTTATATTCTTGTACATAGGAGCAGTATTATAGTAGTTATATTCATGTACATAGGAGCAGTATTATAGTAGTTATATTCTTGTACATAGGAGCAGTATTATAGTAGTTATATTCTTGTACATAGGAGGCAGTATTATAGTAGTTATATTCCTGTACATAGGAGGCAGTATTATAGTAGTTATATTCTTGTACATAGGAGGCAGTATTATAGTAGTTATATTCCTGTACATAGGAGGCAGTATTATAGTAGTTATATTCCTGTACATAGGAGCAGTATTATAGTAGTTATATTCTTGTACATAGGAGCAGTATTATAGTAGTTATATTCTTGTACATAGGAGCAGTATTATAGTAGTTATATTCTTGTACATAGGAGCAGTATTATAGCAGTTATATTCCTGTACATAGGAGGCAGTATTATAGTAGTTATATTCTTGTACATAGGAGCAGTATTTATATTAGTTATATTCTTGTACATAGGATCAGTATTATAGTAGTTATATCCCTGTACATAGGAGGCAGTATTATAGTAGTTATAGTCTTGTACATAGGGGCAGTATTATAGTAGTTATAGTCTTGTACATAGGAGCAGTATTATAGTAGTTATATTCCTGTACATAGGAGGCAGTATTATAGTAGTTATATTCCTGTACATAGGAGCAGTATTATAGTAGTTATATTCCTGTACATAGGAGGCAGTATTATAGTAGTTATATTCCTGTACATAGGAGGCAGTATTATAGTAGTTATATTCTTGTACATAGGAGACAGTATTATAGTAGTTATATTCTTGTACATAGGAGGCAGTATTATAGTAGTTATATTCCTGTACATAGGAGGCAGTATTATAGTGGTTATATTCTTGTACATAGGAGCACTATTATAGTAGTTATATTCTTGTACATAGGAGGCAGTATTAGGCTACATGCACACGACAGTATTTTTTTGCGGCTTCCGTTCCGTTTTTTTTTGCGGATCCCATTCATTTCTATGGATCCGCAAAAAAAACTGATGCCTCTTCCGTTTCCTGTCCGCGTCCGTATTCCGCATTTCACGTCCGCAAAAAAAATATGGCATGTCCTATTCTTGTCCGCAAAAAACGGTTTGCGGACCCATTGAAGTCAATGGGTCCGCAAAAAAAACGGAAGCCACACTGAAGCCTTCCGTTTTTCCATCCGCATCCGTTTTTTTTGCGGATGGTTGCTTGCAAACCAGGGCACTTGTGCAGGTACTTTAAGAAACTGTTTCAAGCCTTCCGTTTTTTTTGCGGATCCGCAAAAAAAAAACGGAAGACACACGGAAGCACAACCTACAAAATTTTCGGACACACAGAACGGATGTGGATGTGAAAAAAAAAGGAAAACGGATCCGCGATTTGCGGACAGCAAAAAACAACTGTCGTGTGCATGTAGCCTAATACTAGTTATATTCTTGTACATAGGAGCGGTATTATAGTAGTTATATTCTTGTACATAGGAGGCAGTATTATAGTAGTTATATCTTGTACATAGGAGGCAGTATTATAGTAGTTATATTCTTGTACATAGGAGCAGTATTATAGTAGTTATATCTTGTACATAGGAGCAGTATTATAGTAGTTATATTCTTGTACATAGGAGCAGTATTATAGTAGATATATTCCTGTACATAGGAGCAGTATTATAGTAGTTATATTCTTGTACATAGGAGGCAGTATTATAGTAGATATATTCTTGTACATAGGAGCAGTATTATAGTAGTTATATCCTTGTACATAGGAGCAGTATTATAGTAGTTATATTCTTGTACATAGGAGCAGTATTATAGTAGTTATATTCTTGTACATAGGAGCAGTATTATAGTAGTTATATTCTTGTACATAGGAGCAGTATTATAGTAGTTATATTCTTGTACATAGGAGCAGTATTATAGTAGTTATATTCTTGTACATAGGAGGCAGTATTATAGTAGTTATATTCTTGTACATAGGAGCAGTATTATAGTAGTTATATTCTTGTACATAGGAGGCAGTATTATAGTAGTTATATTCTTGTACATAGGAGCAGTATTATAGTAGTTATATTCTTGTACATAGGAGCAGTATTATAGTAGTTATATTCTTGTACATAGGAGCAGTATTATAGTAGTTATATTCTAATACATAGGAGCAGTATTATAGTAGTTATATTCTTGTACATAGGAGCAGTATTATAGTAGTTATATTATTGTACATAGGAGGCAGTATTATAGTAGTTATATTCTTGTATATAGGAGCGGTATTATAGTAGTTATATTCTTGTACATAGGAGGCAGTATTATAGTAGTTATATTCTTGTACATAGGAGCAGTATTATAGTAGTTATATTCTTGTACATAGGAGCAGTATTATAGTAGATATATTCTTGTACATAGGAGTCAGTATTATAGTAGTTATATTCTTGTACATAGGAGCAGTATTATAGTAGCTATATCCTTGTACATAGGAGGCAGTATTATAGTAGTTATATTCTTGTACATAGGAGCAGTATTATAGTAGTTATATTCTTGTACATAGGAGCAGTATTATAGTAGAATACCTACCAACTTTTGAAAATTGCAAAGAGGAGCAATATGTGCGGCGCACATTGCGGCAATTGTTTTCATACTAGGCCAAGCCTTTAACTCCGTCCAAAGCATAATTACTGACTGAAGAATTACAGCAGCCGGGGATCGGTTAGGTGATTGTAAGTTCCTTGATTTTTTTTTCTGGTGCTTAAATATCCATTGAAATATTAGCACATAAATCATCAGATTATAGATATTTTAAGGTCCAAATTGCACTAAATAATAAAGTCCTGGTTAGGCCTGCACAATATATCGTGAAAGCAATCGCAATTAATCGCCATATCGCAATTTGCCGACCCAAAAATGCTGCAATTATATTACCGTATTTTTTGCTTTATAAGACACACTTTTTCCCCCCCAAAAGTGTGGGGGGGGGAATGGTAGTGCGTCTTATAAAGCGATGGTTGACTTTCTACATGACACTGACACTGTATCTCCGGCCGCTGTGCTGCACAGCGCGCCCGGCGATACATCAGTTACAGTGCGGGGAGGGAGGAGGGGCTGGAGGAAAGTCGTTATTTTAATGAACACATGTTCCTATATGTATTTTATTCATCTGTTCTGTGCAGGGATATTAGGAAAATGGCAAGTTTTGTATTTTGTACTTTTGCAGTAATGCAAATATGTATTTTATTTTGAAAAACACTGCGCATTTCAGTTCTTGAGCTCAGCATAACTACATTTCACATTATCAGTCATCTGTGTGCGCTTTTACCTTGAAAATCCAAGCAAATAGACCTCTAGTAGAATTCCCTTAAAATATCGCATGGCATATCGTTATCGCAATTTTTAGGGCCCTAATCGCAATCACACAAAATTCCCATATCGTGCAGCCCTAGTCCTGGTGTAATCTACAGGTATAAACCAGACAGACACATTAGTAAGGAACAATTTAATACTTTTATTAATGAATATTTATGCACTAATTCCCCAGGTCAAAAAGAGGGAGATTTAAGGATCACGGAAGCAGAGGGACTTGGGTCAAATAGACAACACCTGGGGGGCATGTAGTAGTCATTATGTGATTTGACTATAGAGCGGTGGTACATGCTGTAGCCTCAGTGGCAGTAGGCCCTTGTAGGCATCTTGTCTCTTCTTTGCTTTAGTCCATGCAATAAATTCTATTAGATCCCGTGTATATCACGGAGCTTACAATCCAGTTAGCTGGATTCTGTCTCCGGCTGCAATGATGTTCCTGGAAGTGATGACATCTCCTCTATTGTTTGCTGCCTTCTCTGTCATTTCGGCGCTGACAGTTTGAGGGCTGTCAGCACATAATTAATGGCTTGGATTTGGAACGGAGGAGACTGCTCTGTGCTCTCGGTGCTGCGGTTAATGAGAGCGCTGGAAGTACAGGTGAAGGAATCCGGTAGAAATGTCACCGTCTTCCCAGACTCTTCCCGGTCTTGGTCCTAAACCCCATCAAACCTATCGAAATGGTTGCATTTCTGGATACCGCTCAGCACGTCCACTAATATGTACTGCAGTATTCCTAACGCACGGTGCATATCGGACCTCTCACCTGGTGAGACCAGAACTGCACCACTGAGTCCAGATGAGAGAAGCGTCACCGTGCGCTTGTCAGATACCAGTAGCTGGTGCCCGATTAGCGCCTGTGTGTTTGAGTTCATTTCCATTGATTTCTATGAGCTTCTATGACGCAGGTTACTTTCCATACAGTTCCATACAGGTCGCCATAAACAGCAGCTTGCATTGGGTTGTGAGCAGGAGTCCGGTGTCCTGTTCCCTCATCGGATCTCTCCCATTGAAACCAGTAGATGGATATTGAGAGTTGTTGTTCATGCAGTTCCCTAAAATACAGGTGTAGATTTAATAAATGGAGTGTAAGCCGTAATATTCATATAATGGGCTTCAGTGGTGACTCTTTAGTCAGTCGAGTGGTCAGAGCAGTTGTCACAACCCTTCCCCCACTCATTACTCAGCAGGGGGCAGCACTGAGCACAGCAGGGGATTGGCCTTTGACCTTTATTTGCTCTGATCTGAGGTACAATGAGAGGACGTTAAAAAAACCCAAACTTCTAATCTGTCTTCATCATGCAGCTATGGAAGGTTTCCGACATCAGTGATGTTGATATCGGTAGGGATGGAGTTGCCCTTTAAGATGAGGATTGCCATGAATTCTTGCATCATGTGAGCGAGGCAAACAGAAGATGCAATTTCCATCAGGTATTGCTCGTGCACCCGCAAATTCTTAAAATAGCAGCCCCTGAATGGCTGCAGGGAGGTGACGCCCGCTGGGTGGGTGAGGTGCCGGGGGGCTGGCAGAGGTCTGAATTGTGAAGCTGTGATTTCCAGCTTGTAAAGTGCAGAGAAGAGATTCCCTCTGTCAGATGAGACATGCTGTCACATGAATAATGAATGTCTCCACCTGACCGGAGCAGGATTCTGGGGGGAGGGAGGTGGTCACACCCAGCTATGGGGCTCACAGGGAGGGTGAGAGGGGGGTGACGCTGTATGACAGGGAGCGATCACTTCTCCTGTGGGTGAGGGACATGGAGAGGTCACAAAGTGTGAAGAATTGGAGGTGTTAGAGCAGTGAGTGCTGCCGAAAGGCACATCCAGCCCAGGGGAGCCCCTGGAAGGAGGCGCCGAGGTCACAGGCAAACCATGCCTCCTCGCCAGCTCCTACGGATGTGTCCCCCTGTATGTCCACCATGTGTCCCCCTGTATGTCCGCCATGTGTCCCCCTGTATGTCCGCCATGTGTCCCTCCTGTATGTCCGCCATGTGTCCCTCTGTATGTCCGTCACGTGTCCCTCTGTATGTGTCCCTCTGTATGTGCCCCATGTTTCCCTCTGTATGTCCGCCATGTGTCCCTCTGTATGTCCGCCATGTGTCCCTCTGTATGTGTCTCTCTGTATGTCCGCCATGTGTCTCTCTGTATGTCCGCCATGTGTCTCTCTGTATGTCTGCCATGTGTCTCTCTGTATGTCCGCCATGTGTCTCTCTGTATGTCTGCCATGTGTCTCTCTGTATGTCCGCCATGTGTCCCTCTGTATGTCCGCCATGTGTCCCTCTGTATGTGTCTCTCTGTATGTCTGCCATGTGTCTCTCTGTATGTCCGCCACGTGTCCCTCTGTATGTCCGCCACGTGTCCCTCTGTATGTCCGCCACGTGTCCCTCTGTATGTCCGCCACGTGTCCCTCTGTATGTCCCCCATTAACTTTGTAAATTATTACTGTAAAAAAGCTTTAACCGAACCTGTGTTTGGTGTTATGTTTTTTTTTACAGTAATTAAGCTCGGTACAGTATTACAACGAACAGATGAATCCTCCGAAGTCGATTCGCTCATCCTTAAGTACCACACATGATAGGCTTAGATACACCAGCTCAGCAGACAGTACCACACATAATGGTCAGATACATTTGGCTCAGCAGAAAGTACCGCACACGATAGTCTTAGATACATGGGGCTCAGCAGACAGTACCGCACACGATAGTCTTAGATACATGGGGCTCAGCAGACAGTACCGCACATGATAGTCTTAGATACATGGGGCTCATCAGACAGTACCGCACATGATAGTCTTAGATACATGGGGGTCAGCAGACAGTACCACACAGGATAGTCTTAGATACATGGGGCTCAGCAGACAGTACCGCACATGATAGTCTTAGATACATGGGGCTCAGCAGACAGTACCACACAGGATAGTCTTAGATACATGGGGCTCAGCCCTCTTGTACTGTCCTCCCCCGCCTCTCGGACTTTCCTTCCATTCTCTCTATAGTAATGAATTAATCATACCGCTCGGCTCTTGACATCCAGACCCTTCTCTTCCCATCAGAGCAGTCATCACTTCTGGGAATAATACTGGGGGTCAGCTGCTTTGATCTGGGGGTGCCCTGCTGCTGTAATCCGAGGGCTCACTAATGCTATGACCTTGGGGTACATGAATGTGATGAATCCTTGGGTTATCGTCCCATATACTGCGGCAAAATCCTGTATTCGTACATTACACTGACATCTCACTGACATTATAGACTGATATCTATAGCTGTACGCAGATTATTAGGTAAGTGGGGGGCAGTGGTTGGAGAGGTACGTACGGGAACTTACCTAAAAATGGACCAAAGACAAGACATGTGTCATCTACAGAGCCGTGCAGTCAGCTACATACAGATACGGTATATACACAGATACATATATATACCCATGGATATAGTACATACACATATATACACACATACTGTAGATACAGCACAGAGATGTATGGATACTAGACGCACACCTACTGTACCTATACAGTACACTCACATTCAGTATATACAGAGATACATATACAGGTATACGCGCACATACGGTATACGCGCACATGTACTGCACATGTACACAAGCAGTGAAATGTCGTGTCCACTCAATGCCTGCAGTAATTAATTAGATCTCCGTTTGCCGGTCGATTGGATTTTCCAATTAATCCATATTTTAAATCTGCTCAGTGTAAAAGCTAAAAATATCTCCTGGCCGTATGGAGCTTAGTGCACATAACGGGGTTTTCTGAGGCGGAGGTCACGATTGGCCACAAAACCAACAATGTCGTCCGTGTAGATCTCGGAGACGGTCGTGGAGCCCCAGGTGCTGATATCAGACGTCATGTATGTATTCGTTGGGCATCATGTGAATTATCAGGTCCTATGTTTTATTAGGTTACTTTCACACTAGCGTTAATATTTTCCGGTATTGAGATTCGTCATAGGGTCTCAATACTGGGAAAAAACGCTTCTGTTTTGTCCCCATTCATTGTCAATGGGGACAAAACGTAACTGAATAGAACGGAGTCACCAGAATGCATTACGTTCTTATACCGGAGAGCAGCGTGCTGCGGTTTGCTTTCCGTCCTGGGACGCCGTCATTACCCCCAATGCAAGTCAACGGGGACGGATCCGTTTTCTCAAATCTCCTGCTGATGATTATATATTAACTCATGTTTGTATTGTAGTAATAAAGATGTAATTTTTTGGTAATTTATTGTGTGGCTGAGTATATATTATAGGTGCTTTCTGCTCCCTGCCGATCCAGCAAAAACGTTAGTGTGAAAGTAGCCTTAGTCAGACATCATATCTGACTACTTCTGTGAATACGCCATCCTTTATCCGGATCCTGACACCCCCAGTATTCTGTGAAGAATCGCTCCTTATCCTGTAACAGCAGAGTATACTGCAGACAAACATGGCACCAGTCACTGACCCTCTTATCACAGATTTCATCACGGACATGTGAATAAGGCCTTAGTCGGGTCTCTTGTATGTTACTCGGGTCTCTTGTATGTTAGTCGGGTCTCTTGTATGTTAGTCGGGTCTCTTGTATGTTAGTCGGGTCTCTTGTATGTTAGTCGGGTCTCTTGTATGTTATTAAGGTCTCTTGTATGTTAGTCGGGTCTCTTGTATGTTATTAAGGTCTCTTGTATGTTAGTCGGGTCTCTTGTATGTTATTAAGGTCTCTTGTATGTTAGTCGGGTCTCTTGTATGTTACTCGGGTCTCTTGTATGTTAGTCGGGTCTCTTGTATGTTAGTCGGGTCTCTTGTATGTTAGTCGGGTCTCTTGTATGTTAGTCGGGTCTCTTGTATGTTAGTCAGGTCTCTTGTATGTTATTAAGGTCTCTTGTATGTTAGTCGGGTCTCTTGTATGTTAGTCGGGTCTCTTGTATGTTAGTCGGGTCTCTTGTATGTTAGTCGGGTCTCTTGTATGTTAGTCGGGTCTCTTGTATGTTAGTCGGGTCTCTTGTATGTTAGTCGGGTCTCTTGTATGTTAGTCGGGTCTCTTGTATGTTAGTCGGGTCTCTTGTATGTTAGTCGGGTCTCTTGTATGTTAGTCGGGTCTCCTGTATGTTAGTCGGGTCTCTTGTATGTTAGTCGGGTCTCTTGTATGTTAGTCGGGTCTCTTGTATGTTAGTCGGGTCTCTTGTATGTTAGTCGGGTCTCTTGTATGTTAGTCGGGTCTCTTGTATGTTAGTCGGGTCTCTTGTATGTTAGTCGGGTCTCCTGTATGTTAGTCGGGTCTCTTGTATGTTAGTCGGGTCTCTTGTATGTTAGTCGGGTCTCTTGTATGTTAGTCGGGTCTCTTGTATGTTAGTCGGGTCTCTTGTATGTTAGTCGGGTCTCTTGTATGTTAGTCGGGTCTCTTGTATGTTAGTCGGGTCTCTTGTATGTTAGTCAGGTCTCCTGTATGTTAGTCAGGTCCCATAATGTAGGGATTTGTGAGCTCCTGTGAACAAGGCAGACATAGCAGAGCTGGAGAGGGTTCAGAGGAGGGCAAGTAAAGTAATAACTGGAATGGGTGGACTACAGTACCCTGAAAGATTATCAAAATTAGGGTTATTCACTTTAGAAAAAAGACGACTGAGGGGAGATCTAATAACTCTGTATAAATATATCAGGGGTCAGTACAGAGATCTCTCCCATCATCTATTTATCCACAGGACTGTGACTGTGACGAGGGGACATCCTCTGCGTCTGGAGGAAGGAAGGCATGTACATAAACATAGAAGATGATTCTTTACAGTAAAAGCAGTGAGACTATGGACTCTATACTGTAAGAGCAGTGAGACTATGGACCCTATACTGTAAGAGCAGTGAGACTATGGACCCTATACTGTAAGAGCAGTGAGACTATGGACTCTTTACTGTAAGAGCAGTGAGACTATGGACCCTATACTGTAAGAGCAGTGAGACTATGGACTCTTTACTGTAAGAGCAGTGAGACTATGGACTCTTTACTGTAAGAGCAGTGGGACTATGGACTCTTTACTGTAAGAGCAGTGAGACTATGGACTCTATACTGTAAGAGCAGTGAGACTATGGACTCTATACTGTAAGAGCAGTGAGACTATGGACTCTGTACTGTAAGAGCAGTGAGACTATGGACTCTTTACTGTAAGAGCAGTGAGACTATGGACTCTTTACTGTAAGAGCAGTGAGACTATGGACTCTATACTGTAAGAGCAGTGAGACTATGGACTCTATACTGTAAGAGCAGTGAGACTATGGACTCTTTACTGTAAGAGCAGTGAGACTATGGACTCTTTACTGTAAGAGCAGTGAGACTATGGACTCTTTACTGTACGAGCAGGGAGACTATGGACTCTTTACTGTACGAGCAGGGAGACTATGGACTCTTTACAGTAAGAGCAGTGAGACTTTGGACTCTATACTGTAAGAGCAGTGAGACTATGGACTCTTTACAGTAAGAATAGTGAGACTATGGACTCTATACTGTAAGAGCAGTGAGACTATGGACTCTTTACTGTAAGAGCAGTGAGACTATGGACTCTATACTGTAAGAGCAGTGAGACTATGGACTCTTTACTGTAAGAGCAGTGAGACTATTGGATTCTTTAGTGTAAGAGCAGTGAGACTATGGACTCTTTACTGTAAGAGCAGTGAGACTATGGACTCTTTACTGTAAGAGCACTGAGACTATGGACTCTTTACTGTAAGAGCAGTGAGACTATGGACTCTTTACTGCAAGAGCAGTGAGACTATGGACTCTTTACTTTAAGAGCAGTAAGACTAAGGACTCTATACTGTAAGAACAGTGAGACTATGGACTCTTTACTGTAAGAGCAGTGAGACTATGGATTATTTACTGTAAGAGCAGTGAGACTATGGACTCTATACTGTAAGAGCAGTGAGACTATGGACTCTATACTGTAAGAGCAGTGAGACTATGGACTCTTTACTGTAAGAGCAGTGAGACTATGGACTCTTTACTGTAAGAGCAGTGAGACTATGGACTCTATACTGTAAGAGCAGTGAGACTATGGACTCTTTACTGTAAGAGCAGTGAGACTATGGACTCTATACTGTAAGAGCAGTGAGACTATGGACTCTTTACTGTAAGAGCAGTGAGACTATGGACTCTTTACTGTAAGAGCAGTGAGACTATGGAACTCTCTGCCTGAGGAGGTGGTGATGGTGATTACAATAAAAGAGTTCAAGAGGGGCCTGGATGTATTTGTGGAGTTTAATAATATTACAGGTTATAGCTACTAGAGATGAGTTATTCTGATGCCTGATTGGATTTGGGAAGGAATTTTTTTTCCCGTAAGTGGGGAAAATTGGCTTCTACCTCACAGTTTTTTTTTTCTTTTGCCTTCCTCTGGATCAACTTGCAGGATGACGGGCCGAACTGGATGGACAAAGGGCTTTTTTCAGCCTTATAAACTATGTTACTATATTAGGTGTATTTGATTTTCTAACTCCTGCCATAAATGATATAATTTAGCAGTAAATGCAGCAATAACTTCCTGTCTTGATTTTATTTTTGGAAGGCGCCTATGTACGCCCCACGTGCGGTGTACCCCATCTCAGCAGGATGAGCCGCTATAATGAGATGAGTATGGACAGTGGTTGTTGGGAGAAGGGTGGACACGAGGGGTCTCCATAGTGTCATCAGTTCAGGGTCGGTAAAATCGTATTCTAAATCTGCACATGCAGTCGATTTCCTCCATAAATCCCTCTTGTCTTGAGTCTCCTATCTTTCCATCAATATGGCTGCCTCCTAGAGCGCGGCCTCCAGCCCGGACCCCGGTGCTTGTCCATTTAATTGGAGACTCAGAGATAAAAGGGTGACGGTTTAGCCTGGATCAGAGAAGAGGAATATGGGATCATCTGACAGTGCAGTTCCAGGCTGCGCCCTGTCTCCCGCACGTCTTCCCTTTGATAGAAGATCTGGGCAGCTTAGAGTTGGATTAATTCTGCGCACGCTCCAGGAGCACACCGTCAAAGAACTGCGTCTCCTCCAAGTCTGACAACCTTCTACCCGTCCTATAAGATCAAGAGATCAGACCCCTGAACATGTCGCCGTGTCTTTATTTACTTCCAGACATCGGAGGATTGTGAGTCGCTCCACCCGGCCCAATCGCATTCTGCACCGTCAGTAGTTTTACTTCATCCGCTGAAATCCCTGATTTGCATTGGAAATACTCAGTGCTTCATTGAAACCTTTATTTTTTTGCAGACAGGAAATCTCCTCGAATAGAAAGGGCGCGCTTAATCTCCGGTTAATTGGTAGAAGTTTCAGAAATGTGGGGATGGCGGCTGCAGCCAGGACTCGATGTCAGGAGAATGATGGGATTTTTCTTTGGCAGTCATTTTCTGTGTGCTGCGCTGAGGAGGGGAGGGGGGTGACAGTGATGTGTGGCCGACCCCGGACTTGGGAGAATAATCATCATTAGTGGCTCTTTTAGCAAACATCTTGTTTAAGCCCGAGAAGGAAACACCTGGACTATCACCTCCAACATCTGCACTCCCATCAGCTCAATGGAAAGGGATATAAGTGTCATGTAGCTTTCCTGCCACTAGGGAGCGCTCTACTATGGCCAAGCTGAAGCAAGGCGCCACATTATGTGGCCTTCAGTGGCCTTTTATTGCCACATCTGGAGGCAGAAAATCTGTACAGACCTAATAATTATCCCAGCTGAAGGTTTGTTATAATTGTATCCAATTGTATGAGCAACAGTCTCTCCCTTGTACAATGTATCAGTGCCCATAAATGTACCAGTCTGTCCCTTGTCGTGATAGGTTGTTACAATGTATCAGTGCCCATAAATGTACCAGTCTGTCCCTTGTCGTGATAGGTTGTTACAATGTATCAGTGCCCATAAATGTACCAGTCTGTCCCTTGTCGTGATAGGTTGTTACAATGTATCAGTGCCCATAAATGTATGTCTGGTGCCCATGCTGTTGGGTACTTTCACACTTGTGGCAGAGGATTTCGGCAGGCAATTCCGTCGCCTGCCGGATCTGACAAACTGTATGTAGACGCATGTCATCTTTTCTGAGTGATCAGGCATTTTTATGCCTGATCAGTTAGAAAAATGCATTGCAATGCCGGATCCGTTTTTTCGGTGTCATCCGGCAAAACAGAACCGGCATTTATTTTTTTCACATTTTTTGAGTTTTGCGCATGCGCAGAATGGAATGCCGGATCCGTTGTTGCAGTATTTTTAATGCCGGATCCGGCACCAATGCAAGTTAATGGGAATTAATGCCGGATCCGGCATTCTGACATGTGTTCCGGCATGCTGCAGTATTTCCTCCCTCCAAAACGACTGACAGTAAATGACTGATTTTTCTTTATTCAGAATGCATGGGGATGTGACTGATCAGTTTTTTTCCCTGACGACGGAACTCCATGCCAGAAAAGAATAACGCTAGTGTGAAAGTACAGAGGATTGTCTAGCCTGGATTCAACTGAAACAAACCTTCAGCTTTGAGAAAAATTAGATTGGAAAAAATTTCTGTGCGGATTTCTGTGCTTTTCTGCACCAAATCCACACCAAGAACTGCATGTGTTACTCGTGCTTTTAGTGCAGTTTTGTCGCAGATCTCGCCCTTGCATTGAAAAGGTTGAAATCCCAACCAAAAATCGCACAAACAGCTGATACGCTGCAGATTTGAAAATCCACGTGGCAGGTCAATTTCTCTCTTTGTCGCACGGCATTGACAGGGGCATATCCAGGGCCGGTCACAACTTGCATTTACACCAGTTTTAGGGCTCATGTGCTGCCCAATCCGTGCATTGGGGACCGCAAATTGTGTTCCTCAATACACGGGCACCATCCGTGTGGCAGGTGCAGACAGAGGCAGTCCCAATCAACTTGAATGGGTCCATGATCCTTCCCCAACGCATGGACCTAAAACCCACCGTAGTGCTCCTGTGGGGTTCCGTGCCTCTGTTCCGTACCTTCTGGATTGTGGACCTATTTAAGTGAATGAGTCCACATCCGTGATGGGGTGCACAAACGTCTGGGGCCCGTATATTGCGGACTCGCTGTTTGCCAACAACAGTCGAGTACACGAGCCCTTAGACATAAAAGATGCTGAAAACCTTCTCCACTCGGGGCGGAAGTAGTTTTCACTCTGGCCGCAGGCCTTGTCAGGAATTATGCAATCAAAAACCAGTGTAAAACGGCAGTTTTTGTAAATGACCCCCAGTGAGTCTGATTATGGACAGCAAGCAGGGGTCTTGAAAACATTGCGAAATTAAAATACAAAAGGGGGATAGTTTTGGAGCCAATTTTGCTGGCGTCTGCATTGAGTTAATTTGTGGCAATTTCTGAAACGTTGCACTTTGGATGAATTTGGCGCAGTTTTACAAGGAGCTGATTCTCCAGTTTTTATGGCGCTGGCGTGAGATTGCGCCTCTTTTTCTGGCAGTTGATAAATTGGGAGCACTCCTCATTACCATCGCTAATCACACCCATTTTTACACCCACTTTTTAACAGGGGGCACAAGATCGCAGATACTTTCACCAAACTTTGCAACTTTTTTCCTGCTGAAAAAGCTAATTTAAATGAATTCCCCCTCATTTAATAAATCTGGGGGTTGCAGAAGTTTGTTTGCAGACCCGCCCCCCCTCTTTTAACCCTTGCAGCAGCGCCGGTGTTTTCCTCCGCGCTGCAGTGTTCAGTAAAGAGCCGGCTTGCTGCAGCCTCCCATTCCTGTCTGCCGCCCTCAGCCCTTTATTGCCGGGTCACCTGGGAATTATTTATAAATTAAATATTAGGCAAATGTACTTAAAGGAAAAAAAAGCGGGCTGTGGAATCCGGAGGGGGGAGGGGGGCTTACCAGGTCCTGGATCTTCCTGCGCTAATGGACTCTGGCCGTCTATCCATTTGTAGCGGTCTGTTCTACGGGTTGCGTCTCATGTTCTTACACCCGTCCTTCCTGGTTTTAATTGTTGCCGTCTGCGAGCTCCTCCGCCGCCGATTCCTGCAGCTCTCAACATTATGGTAATGTTCTCTCCCCGTGTCTTTCTCGCCCCCTCCATTAGATGCAGGGACGCGGCCCAGGTCTATGTTAATTATAACACTCAAGTGCCTACCTGATACCGCGCGTCCTCCGAGATACGGATCAGAACTTACAGGGACTCAGCGGCTTCTTAGTGGAGAAGATAAGTGGGTGTTAAATGAAAAGATCTTGCCTCGTTTTATAATTTACGGCGCCCACTTAGAGAGCGATCCTGACCCGGACTCACGCTGAGGGATCTGCCCCGCCAAGGTGAGGCTGTGGTTATGTGGCCCCTAGGGGATGTCACCCCCTACTGGTCTTGGTACCCTGCTTTCCCAGACTCTTGAACAGTAAGGTCGCTCTCACATGCTGCGGATTTTGTTGCGAAGTTTTTGCCACTGAAAATCAGTTCCAGAGATCCATGTGCCGCCCCAAAAAAATAATTGGACCCGATTTTCTGTCGTGGAAAAAGCCGCAACGAGTGAGTGCGCCCTAAATCTACCAGGTTCTGCCGCAGTGTGGGGGCAATGGCTGGGCTAGCATCCTTCTCCCATATATCCATGGGGCAGTACAGCTTCTACCCAGCCTCAGAGAATACAATACCGCATGGTGGGCAGGCAGGACACGGAGTGTGGGGCTACTGTCCCTTTAAAACGGGCAGTCTACTTTAGAACACCTTTTCTTTTGGAAGGGGGGGGGGATGTCAGTGATACATTGTAGCAAATAACATCCATGAAGAACACTGCAGGCTGATAACAGAGGATCCGTACCTGCACAGTGAGTGGAGAGAACGTAGATACCTACCCGCAGGGCACACAGTGCAGGCTCAGCGTTTCTTTAAAATGGTCTGTCTACTTTAGAGGACCCCTTTGCGTTTGTGGTTTTTTGGGGGTTGTCAGGGGGTCCATGATACCTTGTCGGGAATCGTCAGACTGGGAGAGAGATTTTTGCATCTGCACCGATCAGCTCATAGGGGATTATCTAGACTGTAACGAACCCTCAGCTGACGGCGGCTTTAGGTCTGGGGTTGTCAGCCCCGAGATATAAATAAGAATGTTTCCTTTCACTGACAGTAAGCAGAGATTTGACAATAGTGAGGAATTGAAATAAGTATGCTAGAAACCATACAATACAATGGTTAAGCGGCCACCCCTGATGGATTGCAGGGTGGTTGTAACCATGGAAACGAGCCGTGTATAATGTGATGGAAAAATGTATCCAGCCAGCAAAGGAGGCAACATGGAGAATCCCAATACATTAGGAAGGGCCTGGTATTCACTCCCTCTACATGATAAATGACATTTGCTGAAGTGACACAACCCCTTTAAGCCTCGCTTCAGTTTTCTTGCTGTCTACAAAGGGGGGTGTGGCCTGCCACATGACCTCTGGACCCCACCCTAATCTGATGAGGCCACACCCCTCATGCCTCTCTATTTATACTTGTATGTTTATTTCATACCCAGTGGATTATAATAGGACGTTCGGGGCCTGGCATCACTAGGGGGCCCAACGCCGACCCGGACACCCACATACTGCGGCTGGGCACGGGAGCACCTAGGTCCCTGCCCCGCCGCCTATCACCGCCATAGGCTTCAGGGCTAGTAGACCTGAGGCCTATGTGGTAGTAAAAGCCCGGCGCAGGCGTCTGTGATGACGTCATCGCGCGCCTATGCCGGGGCACAGGGCTTTGATGTACGCGCGCCTGCCTCACCATCACGGACACAGGTAAGTATTAGCCTTTAGTTTGTTTTTTTGTTTTGTTTTCTTTTTTTTATGTATATATGCCAACTTTGGGGGGCAGAGGAGGTCATATTACTGCAGGGACAGTGGGGGCAAATGGTTACATGGGGCAAATTACTTCATGGGGCAGTGTGGGGGGCAAATTCCTTCATGGGGCAGTGTGGGGGGCAAATTACTTCATGGGGCAGTGTGGGGCAAATTACTTCATGGGGCAGTGTGGGGGCAAATTACTTCATGGGGCAGTGTGGGGCAAATTACTTCATGGGGCAGTGTGGGGCAAATTACTTCATGGGGCAGTGTGGGGGCAAATTACTTCATGGGGCAGTGTGGGGGCAAATTACTTCATGAGGCAGTGTGGGGGCAAATTACTTCATGGGGCAGTGTGGGGGCAAATTACTTCATGGGGCAGAGTGGGGGCAAATTACTTCATGGGGCAGAGTGGGGGGCAAATTACTTTATGGGGCAGTGTGGGGCAAATTACTTTATGGGGCAGAGTGGGGGCAAATTACTTCATGGGGCAGTGTGGGGCAAATTACTTCATGGGGCAGTGTGGGGGCAAATTACTTCATGGGGCAGTGTAGGGGCAAATTACTTCATGGGGCAGTGTAGGGCAAATTACTTCATGGGGCAGTGTAGGGGCAAATTACTTCATGGGGCAGAGTGGAGGCAAATTACTTCATGGGGCAGAGTGGGGGCAAATTACTTCATGGGGCAGAGTGGGGGCAAATTACGTCATGGGGCAGAGTGGGGGCAAATTACTTCATAGGGCAGAGTGGGGGGCAAATTACTTCATGGGGCAGAGTGGGGGCAAATTACTTCATGGGGCAGAGTGGGGGGCAAATTACTTTAAGGGGGCAGAGTGGGGGGCAAATTACTTCATGGGGCAGAGTGGGGGGCAAATTACTTTAAGGGGGCAGAGTGGGGGGCAAATTACTTCATGGGGCAGAGTGGGGGGCAAATTACTTCATGGGGCAGTGTGGGGGGCAAATTACTTCATGGGGCAGTGTGGGGGGCAAATTACTTTTTGGGGGAAAACTACTACATGGGGGCAGTGTGGGGGAAATTACTATGTGGTGTGGGGGATGTTGCTATTGGGGAGGCACTGTAGGGGCCTTTCTATTACAGGACATTAGGGGACATTATTTTTGGGGACACTCTTCAGCATTATTACCTGAAGCACAGTATAGGGGGTTGTTATTACTGGGGGACACTCTAGGGGACATTATAACTGCTGTGGACACTGTAGAAATCTTTGGGACAGTTTATCAAACTGGTGTAAAGAAGAACTGGCCTAGTTGCCCATAGCAACCAATCAGATCTCACCTTTCATTTTTGACAGCTCCTTTGGAAAATGAAAGGTGAGATCTGATTGGCTGCTATGGGTAACTTAGCCAGTTCCTCTTTACACCAGTTTGATAAACTGTCCCAAAGATTCCTATAGTGTCCACAGCAGTTATACTGCCCCCTAGAGTGCCCCCAGTAATAACAACCCCCTATACTGTGCTCCAGCTAATAATGCTCAGCTCTGTCCATCTGATAGCACTGCGCTCGGTATTTCAGCTCAGCCCCAATCACTCAGATGGGACAGAGCTGCACCCCGGCCACGTGAACGATGAATGTGACGTCATATGGCCGAGGAAAAGACTGTGCCGCTCACAAAGCACCGCAGCCTCTTCATACAGAAAATTGTACCTAAAATGGAGGTCGGGGCCCGAGTTGGGTAGACAGCCCCGGGCCCATCATGCACTGCATCCACCCCTGTTCATAATACTTTGTAACAATTGAATCCTAAAACCATGGAAACGTCTCCTCATCAATGGCGGTTCTCAGCAGAGACGGAGCCGCGGCTCCCGGGAGAGATCCTTCCCGCCTGATAAATAAATAGGTGTCTGGAAACATCTCTGTTATGATAGATAATTTCTGTCGAATCATTTCCCCGCGTCTCTCAGGTTCAGGAGATGACTCCGCCGCTTATTTCCCCAGCAGCAGTATAAACACGAAATAGATGATTATTCCAGGTGCCCCTCACCCCCAACTGGCACAAAAACGTCACATTAAAGTTTGACAGAGCGCAGAAGGTGACGCCGAGCAAAGGCGACACCGAGCCGACATTGGTCATACGGCAAAGGAAAATATGGCGGCTAAAGTAACATAGTAACATAGTCTATAAGGCCGAAAAAAGCCCTCTGTCCATCCAGTTCGACCTGTTTCCTGCAAGTTAATCCAGAGAAAGGCAAAAAATAACTGTGAGGTAGGAAACGTGCGACAGTTATCACTGCATTGCGCCATATTGTGCCCCATGCAAAGCACATAACGGGAGTATGAAATATGCTCCATAATATCCCCGCACTTCGCCAAGTTCAAAATGAACGCCACATTTATCGCGTTACTGCCTTACTGCACACATTGTGTCACAGTTATTCCCGGATTGGCACAACCCCCGGGCGCACGCACACACTTCTCGTGTACAGATGACATGTTTGATACTTGCAGTATTTCCGGACGCCTTTAGCCTGGTCCTCTCTTGCCCTCTCCCCCCTCCATGATCCCGCCTCAGGCCCCTGCACCTTTAACCCATCAGATAGATAATAAGCGCCCCCTCGGCTGATAGAAGGTCACACAAATAGATTTATGTCTCGGCCGTTGGCGCTTTGTTTTCTCTCCAAGAGACTGGTAACCTGAGAAAGTCAAATACTTCACAATTATCTGAGCTCTCCTGGTCTCCGCTTCCCTCAAGCCGCAGAGACCGCAATCCATCTTTTACCCTGTAAACCGGAGCAGAGCTTGGAGAATAGCCCACCGGCCGCCCGGCCACCTGGCACACGACCGCCGTGTGTCGCTGATGGATGACGAACTCTATTCCAGTGATTCCAAAAGAGTGGACTTTCTAGATGATCAAATGATCAAATGGGAACAGAGGGAAAAAAGAGGAAAGCTCCTTCTAATACTACAGTCCAGAGCTGAGCCCCGACGCCATCTTTTTCTCTGGCGCCACTATCCGCCACCATCCTTTCTACTCAGTGTGAGAGTGACAACCCAGAACCTACACAAGACTATGGAGAGCTGTTGTCACCCTTCAGCTGCATCTTCTGTTACGAAGCAATGACCCCAAACAGATTTACTTTACAATGAAAAGCTTTTGGGCCCTATAAGACACCAGGGCCCAAATCCAAATGCTACCTCTGCGCCTCCTTTAGTGCTCAGCCCCTTTGTTCCTAGTTGTCACCCAACTTTTCTAGACTTACTGGATATCTAGACTCAGGAGTCTAAGAAAGTAGTGGGAGCTGTCCCACAGATGGATATCATTTGGACACAGGATAGAAACAAAGGGGCACATTTATTAAGTCCCTGCACTGGCGGTGGATGGCTGAATTTCCAAAACTTTAGAATATTTGCAGTGGCTGGGTTTGGGGTGGCCCCAGCGCTACTCGGGGTCCCCCGGACACCGTCGAGGTGTCACCACGTGTTGCTGCCCCCCCGGAAAGGATGGTAAGGAGTGGTGCACCCCAATGGGAAATAAATCCAGAGAGTCAGGGTCTGCAGTAACCAGGGGGCTTCTTTACTGGAGGAATTCAGGTGCAAAACAATATGGGCGAGGCACAGGGCTGGCTTCTCCAATCTCCTCCTTAGGACGAGGCATAGGGCTGGCTTCTCCAATCTCCTCCCTGGCAGAAGAAGGGTTTGTTGCAGAGGAAAGGCCTGAGCTAGCTGTCCCTCTCTCTCTTCAGAAGGCTGGTACCCCCCAGGTAAAAGGCTGGAGGCCCACGGTCTGTAGCACAGTAGTCTGGGTTGCTCCTTGGTCACAGGCTAGTGACCCATGGTCTGTGGCTCAGTGTCCCCGTCTCAGCGTCTTCTTTTGGTCACTCAGTAGTCTGGCAGCGTCTCCCTCTCCAAGCACTGGTCCCTAACTGCAGCACACTAGGGGCTCTGACTGCTCTCCTTATATACAGTGTTAGCCAGACTAGAACCTTCTAGTGGGAGGGGTGGAGTGGAGAAGCTCAGCACAAACAGATACAATGTTACACTTTCCGTCTCCTATAGACTTACATTAGAGCTTCTATGATACTCGATGGCAATCAGCAGTCCCAAAAGTCTCTCAGTATTCATTAACCCTTTCCACAGAGTCTCACAAATACAGTGCAAGTGAACAGGATATTAATATATCACAACATATATATAACCCTTACAAGTGAAATAAAGTAAGAAGTTTATAACTTTTCATAGCGGAAGCAGGGGCAAATGCCCACAAATGTCCAGACTTCACAGTACCCCTGCTCCAGGGCACCACATAAACCCCTCACTGGTAACAACCGGCTGAATCTTCATTGTGTACTGCTAGCAATGCATCATAACCTCTAGTAGGAATCATAGAGGAAAAATACAACATAGAGTCATAAGAATGGAGGCTCCAGAATTGTTATTACATGGGGGATGGAAGAAGTCACTAAAGCAGACATGTTAGGAGCGGTGACTGATCCTTTTTAAGTTGGCGCTGGTTCTAATCTGATTACACTTCTTTGTATGTGTCCCAATAATTCACCCCGCTCGCCCCGTCTCCAGAGTAGAATAAAACTTCCCTTACATTCAGGAAGACGGCAGTGACACTGCAAAACCTGACGGCTGCGGATAGAAGGGTTTGGGAGATGCTCAATGTTGTTGCAGTTTTGAATTTCTGTAACATTGTCACAATGTATCAACAATGGAGTCAAGAGAGTTACATTGTAACCCAGGGCACTCGGCTCAATGGTATCAGATGATGCACAGCCTGGTTCAAGCACGGCCAAGCCTCCGTCCCTCGGTTCAGCACCAGTTTAATCCGCAGACATTGTCCCACATTTACTATTGTGGCTGTGACTGAAATCTGATGTAATTTGCCCCCAAATTTTGCACAATTTGGAGCATTTTAGACGTATTCATGGAGACAAACAAAAAAAGAATATTCCACTTCACTTTGCCAACTGGGGGCAAGGTTTGCCAGGATAGGGGTGTGGCTTATATGACAAGAGGGTGTGGCTTAAGATGTGCCACCTTGGCACATAATTCTGCCATAAAGTAAACCAGCTAACGATACAGTGACACAGCGTTAGATTAGACTGTGCGTGAGATTCACCAGCCGGCGTCGGCCACCATGATAGATTTTGAGCATCTTTATGTGGTCTAATGGGGAAATTTATAAAATGAGATATGTCCTTTTTTTGGCTTAAAGATGTCCCAAGTCATGTTGATTGCAGCATATTTTTTTTTTTTTTGCGCCATTAGGTAACATTTTTTGAGATTTGGTGAGCCTTGCCAATTTTCAGTGTTCTATGTCTGTGTGACAAAAGTGAGATTAGACCTGGATTATGGCACATTTACGATGTGTACCTTTGCAAAAGTTGCACTGAAGTCGCGTTTCCACATCAGACGACCCCCTGGTGTACGTTTATACTTATAGGTGTAAATCACATTGCTACTGTAGAGCCCTGGAGCAAGGGTACTTTGGATTATAGACATTTCTGGACATTTGCCCTTATTGATACTATGCAAAGCCATCATGTCACTACTTTATTGTACTTTGAAGTATTCATTTGCACTGGGCAGTTGTGTGCACTTACACTGTTTCATATTGTTGAACTGTGAACTGCATTTTATATGTTTATTGTAATATATTCTGTTCATTCCCACTGTTATTATACTGTATCTGCACTGAAGACTTGTTTTTGTCTTGAAAAAAACTACTTTTTCATTCCCATAGACTTGCATTGTAGCTCTATATAAGTCTGACAGACAGAAATTGTAACATTGTTTCTGTTTCAGCTGTGAGTCTCCACTCCACCCCTTCCACTTGAAGGTTCTAGTTCAACTAGAAAATGTATATAAGGAGAGCAGTCAGAGACCCTAGTTGTCTGCAGATGGGGAACAGTGTTTAGTAGGAGACTCTGCCAGACAGAAGAAGATGGTGAGATGGGGATACGCTGCCACAGACCCTGGGTCACCAGCCTTTTGCCCAGGAAGCCAGCCTTCTGAGAAAGAGGAGGACAGGTCTTTTTGAGCACAGAACCTTCTCCTACCTAAGAGGAGCCTGGAGAAGCCAGCTCAGTGCACTGCCTGTATTGTTTTATTCCTCCAGTAAAGAAGCCCCCTGGTTACTGCAGACCCTGACTCTCTGGACTTATTTCGCATTGGGGTGCACTGCCCTTACCATCCCTTCCGGAGAGCAGCAACATGTGGTGACACCTTGACGGTGTCCGGGGGGCTCAGCGCAGTGTTGGGACCACCCCAAACCCGGCCACTTCACAATCACACCAAATATATTATCAAGGTGCACCATTTCATACGTTTGGCACAGACACACAAAGCAAAGACGGACTTAAAAATGACACAAAAACAACTGCAAATGATAAATGTCCCTCTAAATTTGGGGGGGGGGGGGGTATGACACAAGCATTTCTGTTGGATCATTTTGGTGCCACCCCTTTGTGCCCTGCAGTAGATGCTTCGCACATGCATCAACTTTGGCTGGAGTGCTCCTTTATAAGTTAAATATTCCGGTTGCTCAGGACCTGCAGATTAACAAGACGGCGGTTGTTACAATGTTTTCAGGGTGTCAGACAGGACTGGGGGGCACTCTGCTGGCAGTCTGCATGCTCTGCCATTCTCCAGTCTATTGCATTATTGATTTGGTTTTTCTAAAACAGAATTAGAAGCGGAATCCTTTTCACTTCTGGTCAAGTGCAGTGATGACAATCTAGCATTGCACATGTATGTTGGAATGTATCAGGACATTGCATACATAGCAATTCCATAACGACCTTCCCGTTAACTGCGCTTCCCATTTCCAGGCTGCCCAGTTCCTGGGTGATGGGTGTCAATGAGTCATGGGGTCCCATTTGATTTTAGTTTGGGGTCCCCCCTTTTTGTATGCCACTGCCCAGAAAATAACAGTGCCCTCTTAGGCACTGCTGCTGTCTGCTCCCTGAGCTGTCCAAGGCTCCTGGTGACTGGGGGGCACTAATGCAGTGTAACGGTCTGCCAAGATTTACGAAGCGCTTAACATTAGTCTTGTGCTGCGGGTGTCGGGGCCGATCCTGCCCTTTGCAGCAGAGTTTTAGTACTAAGATATGCAAAGCATATAGCAGTCATTTACATACATTACCAGGAAGCCATCGCAGCGTTCCCCGCAGTACACAGGGCGAGCGGGTGTCATTCCAGGAACCAGTCTGCAGAGGTCATCACTAGTATGAAGGAGGGGCAAACTCAGGAATTACCTGCACAATATCACATGGCATGGGGGGCTTCACTCTTAGACGGGGGTCTACAGTGCTAATATGAGCTGCAAAGGTCAAATAAGAGCAAGAAACAGAAAGAGACTCCGTGGTTCCCCCCAAAGTATCCCTAGATGCAATAATTACACCACACATTATAGGCCTGGAGTCGACACTTTAAGGCCTCATGCACACGACCGTTGTTGTGGTCCCCGTCCGAGCCGCATATTTTGCGGCTCGGGTGCGGACCCATTCACTTCAACGGGGCCGCAAAAGATGCGGACAACCCTCCGTGTGCTGTCCGCATCCGTTGGTCCGTTCCGTGGCCCCGCAAAAAAAATAGAGCATGTCCTATTCTTCTCTGTTTTGCGGACAAGAATAGGCATCTCTATAACGAGCCGGCCATTCCGTTCCGCAAATTTCGGAAGGCACACGGAGCGGCTTAAGTGTTTTGCGGATCCGCAAAACACACACAGTCGTATGCATGAAGCCTAAAGAGCATGCCCCCTTTAAGAGCACATTCACATGGTGCGGTTGTGCCATGGTTTTTGCTGCAAGGCTGAGAACCATGTGGTTTACCATACAGATGAAATGCAAAAACCATGTCCTACACCTGTAAAATCGCTGCAAATTGCTGTAAAGCTGCGTGCATAGCACCAGCACAGTCGCCGCGCAACCGCAACATGTAAACGTACTGTAATGTAACGGAAGGAGTTTAAAAACACCTGTGTCGAATGGGACGAGTGCTGCTAGAATGAAAAGCCCCAACAAATTAGGGGACCAGGTGTTTTACAATTAGCAGGAGACGCTATAAGGGTTAATACTTCAGGCTCTGAGACCACATGGAGAGGTGAGCTTTTGAGATCCGTTCACATGGCGCGGTCCGGATGGTGGCTGTTGGTGGTCTCTGGTGCTAAGAGGGCTTAGCTTGACAGAAGGGGTGTTGTTGGGCTGCTGAGCCGTGCCGCCTGCAGGTGCTATGTTGTGGTGCTCGCCATGTGGTGCTGCTCCAATCTAGTGTAGGGACCCACTTAAAAAGCGCCGCCATGACTGATTGGGCTTATGCATTCTGATCAAAACGTAGCCTCGTGTTCATATCTGTGCATCAGTAGATGAATGCACGGCATGTGGATGTGCAATCCGTGAAATACTCTGCAGATAAGAGGACAGAACATGTGATTTGAGGGGAAACACTGGGATTATTGTTTTATACAGAGGAAGATACATTGTATCACAGTGTTCATCGCAGATTCTCCTCAGGGAGCGCCTGTAAAGGTTGGGTATTACTCACATTGACTTAGGAGACTTGGAGCTCCGGTGCGGACATTTTGGGAGTGCAGAGGCTTTGCGGTCGCTTCTGTAAACTCGTATCATTTGTTGAGATGAGAGATTTACCAATCATTGGTGAGTGCAGGATTTACGAGCGCCATTTCCATAACGCCCGGAGGGGTGATCTCCATATCTCATCCTTCTGGATTAAGGAGCTTTACCCTCCGCAGATAAACTTCATCTCCAACTCTAGGTTAAACAGGCGTTAAAATCGTCCATATTTGTAATTGCTGCGATTCTGTTATGCTCGCCGACGGAGAATGTGGTGTGAGGGGATAAGTGATACGATTCGATACATTTTCATTCTAAGAAGTAAATATCATTTTAAGCCTACATGCACACGGCAGTGGTTTTTTACGGCCTCTGTTCCGTTTTTTTGCGGATCCGATGGTTCCCCATTCTTTTCTATGGATCCATTTAAAATGCGGATGCCTCTTCCGTTGCCTGTCCGCGTCCGCTGTCCGCATTTCACATCTGCAAAAAAAAATATGGCATGTCCTATTTTTGTCCGCAAAAAATGGTTTGCGGACCCATAGAATTCAATGGGTCCGCAAAAAATGCGGATGACGAACGGAAGCCATCCGTTTGTCATCCGCATCCTTTTTTTTGCGGATGGTTGCTTGGAAACCAGGGCACTTGTACAGGTACTTTAAGAAACTGGTTCAAGCCTTCCATATTTTTTGCGGATCCGCAAAAAAAACGGAAGACACACGGAAACGCAACCTACAAAATTTGCGGACACACGTAACAAATGTGGGTGTGAAAAAGAAAGGAAGACGGATCTGGGATTTGCGGACAGCAAAAAACAACTGTCGTGTGCATGTAGCCTAAAGTGCAGTAAAAACTGACTTTCCATTATGAATACGCATTTCTGCAGCAAAACCCAACGTGTTGCGTACAAATTTGTTGCCAATTTTGCTGCAGATTTGCAAAGCATGAAATCCTCGGTGGAAATCTGCAGCATAAATTGACCTGCTGCAAATTTCATATTTGCACTGCTGGTCGGTTTATGCTGAGAATTTTTTTTTTCTCGCGTGTACATGAGATTTCTTAAAATCCTACGCACTTTGCTGGTGCTGTAAAAGGCTGTGGATTCACCTCTTGTAAATCCACAGCCTCCTCACGCCAATTAAGGTGCTCTCCACCATAGAGAGATGGCACCCCCCAAATCCTGCACGAAGGGCTACTTTCACTGCTGGGAAACTCCGACATGGCCCTTCCAGCAGACAAGCGGAGGATTGGCCGGTAACAAACCGCAGCCGCTTGTGTCCAGCCAGTTCTCCACTTATCTGCCGCGATGTGTACGGTTTTCCGCTGGACCTTTTTAGACTTAATGGGGCTGGTGGATGTTCCTGCTGCATCCAGCAGCACCGAGTCCGGAGAATTCTCTGCTGGAACAGCCTGACGGAATTAAAAAATCAGATGTGAAAGTAGCCTTACTTGTTTTTTTGCTGCACATTTGCTGTAGATCTCGCCATTTGCATTGCAAAGAGCGAAATCTGCACAAACAATTAACATGCTGCGGATTTGTAAACCAGCTCAGGTCAATTTCATGAAGTGATGTGTCAAATCTCATTCGCTTTGCTTGTACTGTATAAAATCAATGTGGAAAAAACAAGTGTCCAGGTGAGCCTTAGACTACTTTTATACTTGCGTTGTCCTGTCCGCCACGTTCGGTTTCCCATACCGCACACAAAAACGCTGCTTGCAGTGGTTTTGTGTCCGGCATGGGAACGCAACAAACCGGAACGGGATGGATTCTGCTGCACTCCATTCTGGTTTCTTCAGTTTTGTCCCCATTGAGAATGAAGGGGGACAATACCAGCGGCCGCATCATTTCAGAACAGATCTGGTTGTATTATATCGAAAATAAACATGCCGAATCCGGCACCAAAAGCCATATAAGTCAATGATGCCGGATCTCAAAACCGGACAGCAAAATCACAGATGTGAAGGTAGCTTTAGACCACCACATTGCCGCGGGGGTCAGTGATCACGTGGAGCTGAGACGCATTTCATTGGTTTCTATGGAGCTTTGTTGAGACATTGATGAAATATTTTCTAGGATGGAAACCACTGAGTAAGGCCTTATTCACACGTCCGTGGTGTTTTGCGGATCCGCAAAACACACCTTGCCACCAGCCCTATAGAGATGCCTATACTTGTCCGCAATTGCGGGCAAGAATAGGACATGCTCTATATTTTTGCGAAGCCGCCGTCCGGAAGATCGGCAGTGCGCTCCGCAAATGCGGATGCGGAGAGCACAGTGTGTGTTCTCTCCGCATCCATCACGTCCCCATTCAAAATGAATGGGTCCGCACCCGTTCCGCAAATTTGCGGAACGGTTGCAGACATAGATTGCGGACTTGTGAATTAGGCCTAAAGAGGTTAAATGTTTGACAGAGCGCTTCGGCCTCTTGATTCTGGGGTCAAGGGCTGGTGTGACTGCCATGGCTGACCTTTTCATTCCGATTCCAAGGGTTGATCCTACCTTGGCTGGATTTTCCCCTTTAAGGTAAGTGTTACCTCTTTCTTGCTTGACAGCTGACCTACCACTCCCATCATTAGTGACCCACCGGGTAAAGGCATTGGCCCTCTCTATGATGGGGTAGCCGTCATCCCATTTGCAGGATGGCAGCCGCCTCCTGTCGGCTTGCCCCCGGTTGTGATATGGCAGGTTTAGAATGAGGAGTTAATGAGATTCACATATTCATGAATAGCTCCGACTTCCTGAACCCGATGCACCTAAATCCGGTGTGTGTATTTTTCACAACTGTAGAGGAACAATCCGTTGCGAAGCATACAAATGAGTGTCGCACCTTCGCCTGACAGTGAGAGCTGACACAACCACACATCAGCTGCAGTCACAGCAGGAACATGAAGCCGCTGCTCTGTCACTTAACCCCTGCCCGTCCCTGGCATCTCCTCAGCCATGCTGTGAATGGCGTCAGACATAGACTGCATTTGTATCAGTGAGCAGTGGCTGTGGGGAAACTACAACTCCCATCATGCCCTTGCATCCTGTACAACAGCTGGAGGGAGACAGGTTGCAGGCCATTGCTATCGGGGCGTAGCTATAGGGGGTGCGGAGGTAGCAGTCGTTACCGGGCCCAGGAGCCTGAGGGGCCCAAAGACCCTTGTGCCGCATAAGAAGACACCGGTATTAATAAAAAGATTTTAAAAAGAAAAGGAAGAGCACGCTGGGAGGGTCTGTTATAGAGTTTGCACTGGGGCCCAGAATGTTCAAGTTAGAGTCCTCTGGCTGGAGGGAAGGGGTTAGGTCAAGAATTTCACATTAGGGGGGGGGGGGGGGGGGAGGGAGGGTGTTGTTTCAATTCTTGCTGCCCGTTGCCACAACACACTGAGGGAAGGGGGGCCCGAGCTGAACTCCTGCACCAGGGCCCAGGAGCCATTAGCTACGAACCTGATTGCTATATGTTAGGGGTACTTTCACACTTGCGTTATTCCTTTCCGGCATAGAGTTCCGTCGTCGGGGCTCTATGCCGGAAAAGAACTGATCAGGTATATCCCAATGCATTCTGAGTGGATAGAAATCCGTTCAGTTTGCATCAGTATGCCGTCCGTTCAGTCACTGTCAGGTGTTTTGGCCAGACATAATACCGCAGCATGCTGCCTGATCAGTCACCGGAATGCCGGATCCGGCATTAATTTACATTGACTTGTATTAGTGCCGGATCCGGCATTAAGAAACAACTGAAGGACGGATCCGGGAAAACTGTGAAAAAGACTGCAAGACAGATCCGTCCATCCGCATGACAAGCGGAGAGACGGATCCGTTCTTGCAAAACCCGGATCCGTCTACAAATGCTGTCAGTTGTCAGATTGATCGGCGGATCCGGCTGGCAGCTCCGACAATAGAACAGCCTGCCGGATCACACGAACGCTAGTGTGAAAGTAGCCTTATGCATAAGGACAGGCCGCACTCCTCAACTTAATACCAAGTATATATAATATAATACCGAGTGACTTGGAGATACTTTGTATTACTTATCAAGCCCTCATTGGAGGGTAAGTCAGGTCTTCTACTCCAATCACACCCAAAGCTGCCTTCACTATTCTGCAGTTTCCTTTTAGCTCAAGATCTCTGCTTGTCGAATCTGCACCAAAATCCATGTCCAATACAATGTGAACAAAGTCTAATATTTCACTCTGCTGAGGTTTTGCCTCAGTTGTATCCAGTCTAGGCAGTGCTCTGATACATTTTTACAGACAGCAGAGAAGGTTGTTGCTGCTGCAGTTCACAGAGAATTCCATAGATTGGAAACACTGTAACAAACCATCAGTTGTGTGAGGAAAACAGTAAACTAGATTAGGTCTGGGATTGTAGATAATCTTTTCATTCCTGGACAGCAAGCAGAGATATTACACGTGAGGAGGAATCTATGCACAAAGTATCTTAGGAATTTGTAAATCTTTTCATTATTCGGTGATTATTTTTTATAATGTGTCGCTATGGGATAGAGCAGGGATGCCCGAGCTGCGGCCCTCCAGCTGTTGCAGAACTACAATTCCCAGCATGCCTGGACAGCCCACAGCTATTAGGGCATGCTGGGAGTTGTAGTTTTGCAACAGCTGGAGGGCCACAGGTTGAGCATCCCTGGGATAGAGCATTTGGCCACAGATGTGATGCCCTCTAGTCCTTGGTCTACTGGAGGGGACCCAAGGGATGGCGCTAGTGATGTCCCCAGCAGTTAGGGGTGCAGGTTCGGTCACTGGCGGCTGGCGTATCTCTGTGGGCACTGCCAGGCTCCTTCATTCTCTTTATTATAATGCCCCTTTTGCCCCTCTTTGCCCCCCTCCCCCTGCAGGCAGGCTGCTGCGGATTACATGAGTGCTCTTTTCTTGTGCCTCGCACTCCTAAACTTGCATCTAGTCAGAGCGACAAATGCGACAAGTGAACACAATTACCAAATTCACCTCTCAGCTCCTGCAAGGAGTGAGAAAAAAAGAGCATTGAGGAGAGAGAGAGAGAACGAGGGGCGGGAGGCGTCTTACAAGTGTATACAGAATCGGCGGCGCTAGCGGTGGGGAAATAGGAACAGGCGAGCGGGAGGGGCCCCGACCAACGCTGCTCGGATTATATACAAGCTGCCACATGTAAGAAGAGGGGTGAAACAAAGTGACGCCCTCCTGCTAAGAAACACGTATCTGTTATACTGTTGCTATGGGTTACCATTGACCCTGGTCCGGCGGTCACTCCTCCAAGCTGAGCTGTTAGACATGTATTTGGGGGGGGGGACCAGTGGAGGGAAGTGTACTTTCCTGCCCCCTGATGCTGTGTTCCAGCTCCCTCTCTTCCTGCCTGCCTTGCTGTGGTCCCTGTCTGTCAACATCCCGTTTGGCGTGTTTGACATGACTGCTGAAGCCAATGACTCGTCACCGCTGAGGCCAGGCGACCCGCAAAAGAGCCAGAACCCAGCAACAGTGAGGGATGGGATCTGGAAGAAAGGCCTCCCCCAAATATGAACAACCCCTTTAAGTGTGTCATGTACTTGCATTAACAGATGATACACCATGTTTTATATGTATTATGAGGTGTTACATATGTGCTCCATGGATCATACTGCTGGGAGCCACCAGCTGGGGTACCACAAACAAAGGTTCTGCACTAAGGAGGGTAAAAGACCCTGTGCCCACAGGACCTGGACTCTGCTATCTAATATTATGGGATATTGCAGATAGACTGCGGCTGCATATCACCATTCTGGGGGGGTGGGGGGGTCATATAACTTGGGCAGGAGGTGATGCCTATTGCAGGGGTGCTGCCCTGTATGATAGAAATGTATATGCAAGACTGTATATGTGTGTCGTGGGCAAGACTGAGGTGGCACTGCCATCCAGCTGTAGTGTTATTGATGGATAATATATGTGGATGCACAGGACCTTTTATTAAATGATTTACTTTATACAGGTCCTAAAGCTAAAGGGAGAGTGCATGACAGCGATGATAAATAGCACTGCTGTGGAGACCTCATGGTCAGTAGCAGGTAGGAGGTGGAAGACTGAGCAGAGAAGCTGCTGTTGGAAACAAAGCCAGCAATATTCCTGTGTAGTAACTAGCTAGATAGTGGAGGTGCTAGTCATAATGGTGCAACAACTTAAGGATTAGCTAGGGCATCAAAGCCAAAGACTGCAGAGGAATTTAGTCCTGAGCTGGGGGAACAAAACAAAGCCACCTGGTTGATGCATCCTGGAAGTAGTCAAGGCCTACATAATATCCATGCCTGTGACCAAGACCAGCCAGCCTGTAAGCAACCCCATGTGAGAGACTATCCGAGCAACCATCACATATGACAGAATCTGTGGCAGAGGTTTCTGACAATACCTCCTGCACAGATGTGTACAAAGATGTGTTTATTGGTGACAGCTGAGGGTTTGTTACAGTTATCTCCAATCCGGATAATCCTCTGTGACACATCAGCAGCACAGATCTCTCCACTGTTAGTTTGTTACATTGTATCAGTGCTGGTAAAATGTATCAGTCTGGAGTCCAGAATGTTTAGCTCACATAGCTCTAGATTGTATACCACTGTAGCAAACCCTCAGCTGTGAAAAAAACAAATTGTGTGCTAGGGAGTTCTTCAACTTTCTAACTTCGGAAAATATATTTGCTTAGTTATCTAATTCTTACACCACAAACAATAAAAGGTTGTCATGTCCCCACCCATATTAAATCTGTGTTCAAAATACTAAATAAATCTACTGTATTTCTATTTTGCTATCTGATAGGACAAACATAAGAGCAATAAATTATACTCCATCTGCAGATAGTAAGGATTTTAGGTTCTGTGCCATACAGTGATGCCATGCTGTCCGTGGTCCTGAAGTCGAACTGGGATGAAAAATCTTAAACATTTTAGTGTCATCCTCTATGGATTGAAGGATCGGTATCAGAGCTGACAGCAGAGCCGCCGTGATCACAGAGTGCTAGAGAAATGTCAAGTGAAGTTAACATCTCAGCACATGACTGCCATAAAGCTGCAAAGAAGGTTATTTCAATCCAGGTTCTCTCAGGGTCCGGCAGGTTTAACAAACAATGTGAAAGAGGGGTCTCCTTTTTAGGTGGGGGGGGGGGGGGGGGGTCAGTGATCTGGAAGGGGGCCATGGCTGTAAACAAATTTTGCAGATGCAACAATGTTACAAGAAGTTTTCATATTGGATTCTTGGGAACATAGACTTAATGGCGACACATCTACCTGGTGGCACTGGGCCTCGTCATATTAAATGCTGATGAAAAGGCAAGAGATTTTGGGGTGCAATAAGACTGACGACTCAAGCAATGCAGCGGGAGGATCACTGATTATATATTATACAGTAAATCCTCTTTGAGATGCCTAAATGACTTAAAGGCTACGTACACCTTCTGGGGAAAATGTTTATGATTGCATTTTACTTATTTTGGCCTTAAAATCATGATTTTTAGCTCAAAATGAGTAGAACACAATAATATAAAAAAATTTCCCCCAAAGGTGTCCGTAGCCTTTAAATGGTCTAGAGAGGAGGTCCTCTGTACGATCATGGAACCAGAAATCTGCCATAAAGTCTGGTTTACATAAAGGGCTTCTCATTATAAGGTGGATGAGACTCTGCCCCCAGTACCCCCCCCCCCCCATCACTTCCCTGTTATGTAGGAAGTTTCAGCGCGTGAACCCTGGACTCTTACTTATTATTGCTAATATTATTTATTAGATTGCATCAGAGGTCTTCTCTTTATCCTCCTTTACCCTTCTTTTTCCTTCCCTTCTTCTTCTTTACTTCTTCTTCCACTTGTCCTCCATCTTCTCACCCTTCTTCTTTTTCTACTTCTTTTCCCTTTCTTCTTCCACTCTTATTTATCTATCGCCTTCCTCTAAATCCTATTATTTAACTTCTTTTCCTCCTTCTCTTTTATTCCTTTTACATTATTCATTTCATTCTTCTCCTCCGTGTTCTTCTTTACTTGCTCTTCTAGTTTTCCATCCTCTTCTTCCACTTCTGTTCCTCCTTCCTCCATCTCCTTCCTTTTCCTTATTCTTCACATTTTTCTTTTCCTTCCTCCCTCCTTATCCTTCTTCTTCCCTCTTCATCTCATATTTCTTCTTTTCTACCTCTTGTTCTCCTTTCACATCTTAATCTTCTTCTACTGTATTTTTCTCATTCTTCCTTTTTCTCATTCGTCTCATTCTTCTTCTTTGTCTTTACTTCTTCTTTTGTCTTCATATTCTTCTTGGATCTTCCTCCCCTCCCTTCATTCTCCCCATTGTTCCCATTTACTAATTACCGTATGTTTTACAGGATCAGTTGGCGTGATTTGTACTAATTGTGTGAGAAGTGCCCTCCTCTTATGTGACCCATGGTCATCTGTGGAAATGCAATCTCTGCTTGGTGGGTGCAGGTGTAGATTTGTGCCAAAATCTGTAGCATTTTATCCTGTTTCTCATAGTCGAAGTGGGAGAAATTGCATCTCCCTTGGAGACCAAATGTCGAGAAAAAGTCAAAAACATTTTCCTTACAATATGGCACATTATCACTTGCAACATTGTATCCAAGCAGTGTCCACGAGCCCCTGAATACACTGCCTAACACGCGCGGCGCTTTCCTTCATTCCCAGGATGTTTTCTTCCTCCTTGCTTTGTTAACTTTTTTTCTTAATCTTTCTCTTTTTTCTCACTATTAGGGTCCATTCACACGTCAGTATTTTTACCTTTCCAGATAAACGTTCAGTTTTTTTGCGGATCCGTTTTTCTGTACAACCTTCCGTTTTTGTACTAAAGTGCATCCGAATCCGTTCCGTGTTTCCGTTTTTCCGTCTCAAAACAGAAAGCACATGGCACAGAGGGCTGGGTTCAATTTTTTTTTTGTTTCCTGTAAACGGATCCGCAAAATCGGATGACGTTTGGATGGTTTTGTGCATGTCATCCGCATTTTTGCGGATCCATTGACTTGAATGGACAACGGACCCGAAAAATGGACAGAAAGTAGGACAAGCTTATTTTTTTTTCAGGATCCGCATCCTGGAAAAAACGGAAACGGAACGGATTCCGTGATTTGGACAGCACCATGATTGGTGTCCGCATTTTTGCGGAGGCAATTGAAATTAATGGATCCAGAAAAACGTTCCGATTTAATTCGGAACGGAAACGGAGAGTAAAAACGGATGTGTGAATGGACCCTAATGCTCAGTTTTAATAATTCACAGTTTGAGCCTTTGGTATCATATACAGCAGTCTGAAGTGTGATGGAGATGCAGGTGATGTGTTGCCCTGAAGGCTTGCACTCTACCATAACCCACCGCCTGCATCCTCCTGAAGTGTTTGCTGACTGCCTGCCGCGGATGTCATGTGTCAGGAGCAGTTACATATGTACACATCTATACATATCAGAGATACATTAGCAGCCCTCAACCTTTACGTCTCAGAATTTAAGCATGTCCTGACTGCCATCGTCCCTGGTTAATGGCGAGATCTCACCACGCGTGACCGTCATATCTGCACAGGATGGCTGGAGGAGGTGTGAGGAGTCACTGCTATATTTAGTTAACACATAATGGCAATTACTGAGATATATTTAACTAACCTATTGACCGGTGGCAGGATCTCCATACCATTGAACTTGAGACTAATTAATCTGGGTGCACGTGAGAAATAAAGTCATTTGCAGTCACATTTCTGCAGCCCTATTGAAGTAAATAACGGCGCATATGATATTCAGGGAGAAGTGTCACCTGCGTATGATCATAAGAGGTCACAATAAGTCAGTGTAATAATATGCAGCTTCTAACACCTAAAACATGAGTGAATGGTTCCCATAAACAGTTATTAGTCACTGACTAAAAGGTCATATGTTTAATACTGTGTTAACAACAGTGACCCCTGCTGGACAGAAGTAACATGCCTAAATGACATTGTACAGAAATTGTCGAGAACTACTGGACAGCGGCCCGGATTTACTAAAGACCCTGTATCTATCTAAAAATGATGCCGTTTGGCAGAGCTAGGATCTCTACATTTTTTCCGACTTACTTGAAAAAAGGGGGTTAGGCTTACCTAGAAGGGGGGTGGATTCATGGGAGCGGGAGCGAGGCCTAAGAAGCGCTATTCTGTGCCAAAACTGCACCACACTTCAGGAGTGACAACCCAATAGTTGTAAGTACAGTAACACAAAAGAATCTGCACCTGATGTGTCACCCGCCGGCGCCCCTGTGATAAATCTGGTGCAGGTCTAGACAGCTGGTCCAAGGTAACTCCATCTGCAATGCATTTACAAAGTCTTCACACCCTCTCACTTTCCTCACATTCTGTTATCTCACTCCTTGTGCTATCAGTTCCCCCATCATTCTGCCCTCAATCCCCCATAATCAAGAAAGTGAGAGCAGAAGGTGAGAAATCTTTACTAATTTACTGAAAAGGAAAAACTAAAATTCTGCACGGGCATAAGTCTTCAGCCCCTTTACTCAGGACATAAGTCTTCAGCCCCTTTACTCAGGACATAAGTCTTCAGCCCCTTTACTCAGGACATAAGTCTTCAGCCCCTTTACTCAGGACATAAGTCTTCAGCCCCTTTACTCTGGACATAAGTCTTCAGCCCCTTTACTCAGGACATAAGTCTTCAGCCCCTTTACTCAGGACATAAGTCTTCGGCCCCTTTACTCAGGACATAAGTCTTCAGCCCCTTTACTCAGGACATAAGTCTTCAGCCCCTTTACTCAGGACATAAGTCTTCAGCCCCTTTACTCAGGACATAAGTCTTCAGCCCCTTTACTCAGGACATAAGTCTTCAGCCCCTTTACTCAGGACATAAGTCTTCAGCCCCTTTACTCGGGACATAAGTCTTCAGCCCCTTTACTCAGAACATAAGTCTTCAGCCCCTTTACTCAGGACATAAGTCTTCAGCCCCTTTACTCTGGACATAAGTCTTCAGCCCCTTTACTCAGGACATAAGTCTTCAGCCCCTTTACTCAGGACATAAGTCTTCAGCCCCTTTACTCAGGACATAAGTCTTCAGCCCCTTTTATTTTGGACATAAGTCTTCATCCCCTTCACTCAGAACATAAGTCTTCAACCCCTTTACTCAGGACATAAGTCTTCAGCCCCTTTACTCTGGACATAAGTCTTCAGCCCCTTTACTCTGGACATAAGTCTTCAGCCCCTTTACTCAGGACATAAGTCTTCAGCCCCTTTGGCAGTGATTCCAGCCTTCAGTCTTCTCGGAGATGATGCCACAAACTAAAATTCTGCACGGGCAGAATGTGACTGCCCCTTTACTCAGGACATAAGTCTTCAGCCCCTTTACTCTGGACATAAGTCTTCAGCCCCTTTACTCAGGACATAAGTCTTCAGCCCCTTTACTCAGGACATAAGTCTTCGGCCCCTTTACTCAGGACATAAGTCTTCAGCCCCTTTACTCAGAACATAAGTCTTCAACCCCTTTACTCAGGACATAAGTCTTCAGCCCCTTTACTCAGGACATAAGTCTTCAGCCCCTTTACTCAGGACATAAGTCTTCAGCCCCTTTACTCAGGACATAAGTCTTCAGCCCATTTACCGGGGACCTAAGTCTTCAACCCCTTTACTCAGGACATAAGTCTTCAGCCCCTTTACTCAGGACATAAGTCTTCAGCCCCTTTACTCTGGACATAAGTCTTCAGCCCCTTTACTCTGGACATAAGTCTTCAGCCCCTTTGGCAGTGATTCCAGCCTTCAGTCTTCTCGGAGATGATGCCACAAGGTTTACTCCTGGATTTGGGGATTTTTGGCCTTTCTTCTATGCAGATCCTCTCACGCTCTGTCAGGTTGGATGGCAGCGGTCGATGGACAGCCATCATCAGGTCTCTCCAGAGATGTTCCATTAGGTTTAGGGCCCTGGTTGGGCCCCTCAAGGACATTCACAGAGTTGTCCCTCAGCCACTCCTGTGTTGTCCTGGCCATGTGCTTAGGGTCATTGTCTTGTTGGAAGGTGAACCTTCAGCCCAATCTGAGGTCCAGAGCTCCGGATCAGGTTCTCATTAAGAATATCTCTGGACTTTGCCCCATTCAGCTTCCCCGACACCCTGACCATGATGTTGCCCTCACCATGCTTCACTGTAGGGATGGTATTGGGCAGGTGATGAGCGGCGCCTGGTCTCCTCCAGACATGATGCTGCCTCCACCATGCTTCACTGTAGGGATGGTATTGGGCAGGTGATGAGCGGCGCCTGGTCTCCAGACATGATGCTGCCTCCACCATGCCTCACTGTAGGGATGGTATTGGGCAGGAGATGAGCGGCGCCTGGTCTCCTCCAGACATGACGCTGCCTCCACCATGCTTCACTGTAGGGATGGTATTGGGCAGGTGATGAGCGGCGCCTGGTCTCCTCCAGACATGATGCTGCCTCCACCATGCTTCACTGTAGGGATGGTATTGGGCAGGTGATGAGCGGCGCCTGGTCTCCTCCAGACATGATGCTGCCACCACCATGCTTCACTGTAGGGATGGTATTGGGCAGGAGATGAGCGGCGCCTGGTCTCCTCCAGACATGATGCTGCCCCCACCATGCTTCACTGTAGGGATGGTATTGGGCAGGTGATGAGCGGCGCCTGGTCTCCTCCAGACATGATGCTGCCCCCACCATGCTTCACTGTAGGGATGGTATTGGGCAGGTGATGAGCGGCGCCTGGTCTCCTCCAGACATGATGCTGCCACCACTGTGCTTCACTGTAGAGATAGTATTGGGCAGGTGATGAGCGGCGCCTGGTCTCCTCCAGACATGATGCTGCCCCCACCATGCTTCACTGTAGGGATGGTATTGGGCAGGAGATGAGCGGCGCCTGGTCTCCTCCAGACATGATGCTGCCTCCACCATGCTTCACTGTAGGGATGGTAATGGGCAGGTGATGAGCGGCGCCTGGTCTCCTCCAGACATGATGCTGCCCCCACCATGCTTCACTGTAGAGATAGTATTGGGCAGGTGATGAGCGGCGCCTGGTCTCCCCCAGACATGATGCTGCCCCCACCATGCTTCACGGTAGGGATGATATTGGGCAGGAGATGAGCGGCGCCTGGTTTTCTCCAAACATGACGCTAAGAACTGAGGCCCAAAAATTCTATCTTGTTTCTCCCAGTCTGAGAGTAATTTAGCTGCTTTTCTACTAACTCCAGGCGGCTTTCATGTCTTTTTTTTTTTTTTTTATATCTTTTTTATTGAAATGTCAATAGAAAATGACAAATACACAATCATCTGTTGGTACTTGTCAGCTTACGTGAAGTACAATTGTACAGATATTCACATGGTCATGAAAAATACAACAGCGAATTCCTGTCAGAAGATAACATATGAGCCGAGTTCGTTACTAGACACCTTTTTCCTTTTTCCTTTTTCTCTCCATTTTTCCCTCCTTATTTTTAAACTTGATCAAACCAGGGCTCCCGGCATCGCCCGTTCCCTCCCAATCCCAACTGAACCAAAAACCCATGGAAATCATATGCTAAGTTCCTCGTACTATTGGAGTGGTCGGAACATCCTGCATGAATCTTAATGCGAGCGACCACTTCTCTGGAGACTCGCCCTTCTAGTTCCCCTTCCCTTTGACCTCCAGATACCATTTTGTTTGCGTAAAAGGTGACATCAATTCTTTTATTTCCGCTTCTGTCAACGACTTTTCAATAAACTTCTTCCATTTTTTTACAAATCTACCCATTTCCCTTTCCCTGCACCTCTCCATTTCCAGACGTTCCATAAGTAGCATATGTTTTATGATGCCAATTACTTCCTCCAAGTTGGAGCTGCAGGTTGAAGCCAGTATCTCAGATTGCCTTTTTGACTGACATTCGAACTATAAGGACACCCTTTTCCAGATTCTCCATTTCCCCTTCATCCGCTTGATCCCCGGGATGGACTGGAAGATACATTGTGGTGGGTTTAAGGCAATATAACTCACAGAAAAAAGATGCACCACATGGATAAGCAACTGACAACACTGGCTAATCCCTCACTCTGGTGTTAAAAGCTGAGAGATTCGCCAATATTTCCAATCAGGAACATATCGGAGCCCCTTTAGGCACCACTACACGGTATCTCAGCATGACATGGGGTCCTACCACTAGACTACCTATGGTGTGTGAACAAGGTCTGAACAGGTATTAAGTAGCCTACAGCCCCATCCCACTCACCTGCACTGCAGGACCAACAATGCAATGGGGAACACATGAGGCCGCAAGCTACACCTACAACAGACCATGTGACACCGGCTTCCAGGTGCAACAGAATGTTTACAAGCCATATGCAATGGCACATTCAATACATATAAAACAAGAATCACAAAAATAAACGTGGCCTAAATGGGTGGGACTGCTCCAGACCCCAAACACTGTGGCGTGTTTCTAACTGGGGGGGCAGTTCCTCCGCATGTGGTTCGCAGCGAACGGCTATCCCCAGCAAAAATTGCATACAATGGAGGATGCCGGCGCGAACCACAAGCACCACACAAACATCCTACACAAAATAAAACATGTGCGGATGAAAATATATAAACACATAACTCACAGAAAAAAGATGCACCACATGGATAAGCAACCGACAACACTGGCCAATCCCTCACTCTGGTGTCAAAAGCTGAGAGATTCGCCAATATTTCCAATCAGCTTGCATTGTTGGTCCTGCAGTGCAGGTGAGTGGGATGGGGCTGTAGGCTACTTAATACCTGTTCAGACCTTGTTCACACACCATAGGTAGTCTAGTGGTGGGACCCCATGTCATGCTGAGATACCGTGTAGTGGTGCCTAAAGGGGCTCCGATATGTTCCTGATTGGAAATATTGGTGAATCTCTCAGCTTTTAACACCAGAGTGAGGGATTAGCCAGTGTTGTCAGTTGCTTATCCATGTGGTGCATCTTTTTTCTGTGAGTTATGTGTTTATATATTTTCATCCGCACATGTTTTATTTTGTGTAGGATGTTTGTGTGGTGCTTGTGGTTCGCGCTCGGCATCCTCCATTGTATGCAATTTTTGCTGGGGATAGCCGTTCGCTAAGTAACCACATGCGGAGGAACTGCCCCCCCAGTTAGAAACACGCCACAGTGTTTGGGGTCTGGAGCAGTCCCACCCATTTAGGCCACGTTTATTTTTGTGATTCTGGGTTTAAGGCAATCTCTATGCCCCAATATACTCTCTTGCTTGAGCCCAGAGGTGAGTTATTTTTGGGCAGCTCCACGTGCCATGCAGCGAATTAGCCTCGAGCAAGCGCACTTGGGGCATCGTCTCAGGTAATGAGCCGGAGCATTTCGAAATGAAAGATCGAAGGCGTATGTAGCTTTACGTCCTGATCCTCAGTTGGGTCTCTCTATTGTTCGTTGTAAATAGCCTTTCCTATCAAGTCAAACCCGTCCTTGATTTTTTTTTGCTAAGTTTGGTACATCAATTCTTTTATTTCCGCTTCTGTCAACGACTTTTCAATAAACTTCTTCCATTTTTTTACAAATCTACCCATTTCCCTTTCCCTGCACCTCTCCATTTCCAGACGTTCCATAAGTAGCATATGTTTTATGATGCCAATTACTTCCTCCAAGTTGGAGCTGCAGGTTGAAGCCAGTATCTCCAGATTGCCTTTTGACTGACATTCGAACTATAAGGACACCCTTTTCAGATTCTCCATTTCCCCCTTCATCCGCTTGATCCCCCGGGATGGACTGGAAGATACATTGTGGTGGGTTTAAGGCAATATAACTCACAGAAAAAAGATGCACCACATGGATAAGCACCTGACAACACTGGCTAATCCCTCACTCTGGTGTTAAAAGCTGAGAGATTCGCCAATATTTCCAATCAGGAACATATCGGAGCCCCTTTAGGCACCACTACACGGTATCTCAGCATGACATGGGGTCCTACCACTAGACTACCTATGGTGTGTGAACAAGGTCTGAACAGGTATTAAGAAGCCTACAGCCCCCTCCCACTCACCTGCACTGCAGGACCAACAATGCAATGGGGAACACATGAGGCCGCAAGCTACACCTACAACAGACCATGTGACACCGGCTTCCAGGTGCAACAGAATGTTTACAAGCCATATGCAATGGCACATTCAATACATATAAAACAAGAATCACAGAAATAAACGTGGCCTAAATGGGTGGGACTGCTCCAAACCCCAAACACTGTGGCGTGTTTCTAACTGGGGGGGCAGTTCCTCCGCATGTGGTTCGCAGCGAACGGCTATCCCCAGCAAAAATTGCATACAATGGAGGATACCGGCGCGAACCACAAGCACCACACAAACATCCTACACAAAATAAAACATGTGCGGATGAAAATATATAAACACATAACTCACAGAAAAAGAATGCACCACAAGGATAAGCAACTGACAACACTGGCCAATCCCTCACTCTGGTGTTAAAAGCTGAGAGATTCACCAATATTTCCAATCAGGAACATATCGGCGGCCTCATGTGTTCCCCATTGCATTGTTGGTCCTGCAGTGCAGGTGAGTGGGATGGGGCTGTAGGCTACTTAATACCTGTTCAGACCTTGTTCACACACCATAGGTAGTCTAGTGGTAGGACCCCATGTCATGCTGAGATACCGTGTAGTGGTGCCTAAAGGGGCTCCGATATGTTCCTGATTGGAAATATTGGTGAATCTCTCAGCTTTTAACACCAGAGTGAGGGATTAGCCAGTGTTGTCAGTTGCTTATCCATGTGGTGCATCTTTTTTCTGTGAGTTATGTGTTTATATATTTTCATCCGCACATGTTTTATTTTGTGTAGGATGTTTGTGTGGTGCTTGTGGTTCGCGCCGGCATCCTCCATTGTATGCAATTTTTGCTGGGGATAGCCGTTCGCTGCGAACCACATGCGGAGGAACTGCCCCCCCAGTTAGAAACACGCCACAGTGTTTGGGGTCTGGAGCAGTCCCACCCATTTAGGCCACGTTTATTTTTGTGATTCTGGGTTTAAGGCAATCTCTATGCCCCAATATACTCTCTTGCTTGAGCCCAGAGGTGAGTTATTTTTGGGCAGCTCCACGTGCCATGCAGCGAATTAGCCTTCGGCAACGCGCACTTGGGGCATTGTCTCAGGTAATGAGCCGGAGCATTTCGAAATGAAAGATCGAAGGCGTATGTAGCTTTACGTCTGATCCTCAGTTGGGTCTCTCATTGTTCGTTGTAAATAGCCTTTCCTATCAAGTCAAACCCGTCCTTGATTTTTTTTTGCTAAGTTTGGTACATTAATTTCTCGCTCCCATGAGGAAAAAGCCCTTGATACCAACCCCAAAGTTTGTGTACTATGTATTCGGCGGTACAGTTCCGACAATGGAAGTAAGGAGTCTTTGGAACCCATCAGCGCATCAAACCAAGTCAGCCTCGGCTTTACAGTAAGATCGCAACTGGTAAAAAGGGAGGAAATGGGAGGCAGACAGATTATATCTAGCCCTACGCTCGTCCCATGTCATCAGTCTTTGATTCGTCGTGTCCAAGATATCTCGCAGTGATTTTATACCTTTTTGTCTCCATGTTCTGTACATCTTATTATCGTTGCCCTGGGGGAATGCGGGCAGTGTCCACATTGGCATGTGAGGTGATAGGTAAATCGGGAGTCGATATATCTTCCGGACCGCCTTCCATGCCATGATGGTATCCCTTAACAATATTGATTGTTTAATGGGGGGTGGGATATCTTTACGCCTTGTGTGGAGCATTGCTGCCAAATCCCATGGTGCTGCCAGTTCCTGTTCAATACCCCCGGCCATAAAGCGTGAAGTGCCCCATATCCAATCCTTTGCATGCCTAATCAGGGCTGCCAGATTGTAGTGTCTTATATTGGGTAGTTGTAACCCGCCCTCCCATTTCAGCATGGTTAGTTTTGCGTCGGCTATCCTTGGTCTCTTGTTTTTCCATAAGGACGTAAATGCGGCTTGTAATCTGCTAACATCCTGATGTTTTAGCAATACTGGAGTAGTTTGGGGTAGAGAAGCCTGGAAAGCTTGTCATTTTCAGCAGATGGGCCCTCCCTTGAAGGGACAGGGGCAGGCGCGTAGCTAACGGCTCATGGGCCCCGATGCAAGAGTTGAGCTTGGGCCCCCCTTCCCACAGTGCTTTGTGTGTCTTCCTATGTGGCACAAGGGTCTTTGGGCCCCCTCAGGCTCCTGGGCCCGGTAGCGACTGCTACCTCTGCACCCCCTATAGCTACGCCCATGGACAGGGGCATGTCCTTCCATCTGTCCAATTCCCCTATAATTTTTTGGAGTAACGGATGATAATTTAACGAGTAAATAGAGGCTGGGGATCTCCCTATCCTAATTCCCAGGTATGTGATATAGTCCTGTCTTACTTCCACTTTGCATCGTTGTTTAATATCCAAACCATCAAAAAACGTGGTGATAAGGAAGCAGGATGCGCTCATACCCATATGCAGTTGTGCATTTCTGTAGGGGAGCACATCCTGCACTTGTAGTGCGTTGCTAATGGCAATCACCAGCAAAAAATGCATACAATGGATGATGCCAGCAACGGACTACAAGTACCACAATGGACATCCTACATAAGATGAAATTTATGTGGATGTGGCAAGAATTCAGAACAAACACAGAGCCATAGATAGGTGCACGCTGCCGTCACACTAAACCCTCACACTGATGTTAAAAATTGAGAGTCAGTTCGACATATCCTACTAGGAGGACGTGTCTTAAGCCTCGGGCACCAGCGTCAAGGTCTCTCAAGTAGCCCGTGGGCCCTAACACTCACCTACCTGCGCCATATGGGCGATATCAGAGCCAGTGGGCAATTACAGGAGCATTAGGACGACTCACAAACATCTCCTCTGTTACCTCCAGCATGTGGCCATGCTTGCAATGGGAGGTGGGAGGTGTCTATGAGCCCTACCCAAGACTGACTGATATAGCCCAAGGCCAAACAGGTGCACCCAAATGTGACCTGAAGATGAAAAACAGGCACATTTAAAATGGAGTTTATACACCTCCATACATATATATATAAACCATCAAAAAACGTGGTGATAAGGAAGCAGGATGCGCTCATACCCATATGCAGTTGTGCATTTCTGTAGGGGAGCACATCCTGCACTTGTAGTGCGTTGCTAATGGCAATCACCAGCAAAAAATGCATACAATGGATGATGCCTTAAGACACGTCCTCCTAGTAGGATATGTCGAACTAACTCTCAATTTTTAACATCAGTGTGAGGGTTTAGTGTGACGGCAGCGTGCACCCATCTCTGGTTCTGTGTATGTTCTGAATTCTTGCCACATCCACATAAATTTCATCTTATGTAGGATGTCCATTGTGGTACTTGTAGTCCGTTGCTGGCATCATCCATTGTATGCATTTTTTGCTGGTGATTGCCATTAGCAACGCACTACAAGTGCAGGATGTGCTCCCCTACAGAAATGCACAACTGCATATGGGTATGAGCGCATCCTGCTTCCTTATCACCACGTTTTTTGATGGTTTATATATATATGTATGGAGGTGTATAAACTCAATTTTAAATGTGCCTGTTTTTCATCTTCAGGTCACATTTGGGTGCACCTGTTTGGCCTTGGGCTATATCAGTCAGTCTTGGGTAGGGCTCATAGACACCTCCCACCTCCCATTGCAAGCATGGCCACATGCTGGAGGTAACAGAGGAGATGTTTGTGAGTCGTCCTAATGCTCCTGCAATTGCCCACTGGCCCCTGATATCGCCCATATGGCGCAGGTAGGTGAGTGTTAGGGCCCACGGGCTACTTGAGAGACCTTGACGCTGGTGCCCGAGGCTTAAGACACGTCCTCCTAGTAGGATATGTCGAACTAACTCTCAATTTTTAACATCAGTGTGAGGGTTTAGTGTGACGGCAGCGTGCACCCATCTCTGGTTCTGTGTATGTTGTTTAATATCCCTAACGGTGTGACCGAGAAATAGTATCTGACTTTTGGTTACATTTATTGTATACCCTATAGCAGACCCATATTATATAAGAGTATCCGATATCTGTTGGAGCTGTTTATCTGGTGAACGGGAGAAAATCAGAAGGTCATCCGCAAAACAAGCTCATTTTATTTCTCGATTTCCCACCTTAATCCCGTCAAAAAGTTTTGTATTAAGAGACGGGCCAGAGGTTCTAGAGCGATGTTGAAAGGAAGGGGGGATAGGGGGCACCCTTGCCTTGTACCTTTCTTCAGCATTATCTTAGTAGAGAGGAATCCCGGAATATATACCTGGGTCGAGGGGTCGTCATAAATTGCACTGAGGTAGTTTCCAAAGTTACCAGATATTCCCATGGCATCTAGTACCTCGTCCAGCCAGGCCCAATGGACATTGTCAAAGGCCTTTTCAGCATCTATGGCTATAAGGGCCGGATTATCTGCTTGTTTTCCAGTCTTACGGGCATCCAAAACTACTAACACTCCACGAATATTGGAGACTGCCGAGCGTCCCTTCATAAAACCCACTTGATGGGTATCTATCAAGTTGGGCATCACATCAGCCAACCGAGTGGCTAAAATTTTGGATGATCTTTTTATATCTTGGTTTATGAGAGAAATTGGTCTATAGGACCCTGGCTGCGACCGATCCTTCCCTGGCTTTGGGAGTACTTTTATACAGGAAAGTTTTCCGAGAGGGTGGTAAACCATTGCCTACTAGAACGGCGTTAAATAGGGGTGTCAGTGTAGCAGCTATTTCCCCTGATAAGCTTTTGTAGAATCCTGCCGGGAAGCCATCGGGGCCCGCGACCTTGCCATTTGAGAGGCCTTTAATGGTTTCTTTTACTTCCTCCCCTATTTCTCTATTAACAGTGTAGTGACTCTGGTGAAATAGACGATAAACTTATCTTACTCAAGAGGTCTCTGACCCTATTTCTGTCATAAGGTTCTGGAGCATATAGGGACTAATAGTTTCCCAAAATTTCCACTACCTCGTTGGGCTGGGTGCGTAGTACTCCCTTGTCATCCTTAAGGGGCCGAAACTGGGTCGTTGGATTATATGTTTTTGCCAAATTAGCTAACAGTTTGCCAGTTTTATTACCATATCTAAACACATCCGCTTTTTTCCTATCCCCATACCACTTTTCTTTACTTTCTAAGTAGTAATCGAAATTGTGTTTTGCAGTCACCCAGAGAGTCTTGTCAGTGTCTGACGGGTCCTGAATAAAGTTAGTATAGGCGTCCCTTAATTTCTTAGTCGCTTCTTCGTACTTATGTTGTGCTTCCTTTTTTTCCCCACTGTATATGCCATGATACGCCCTCTCACTACTGCCTTCGCTGTGTCCCAAAACATCCCAGGGTTATGCCGGTAGGGCTTATTATCTTGGGAGAATTCCCACCACCAACCACGCAGGAGGTTCATAAATTCTTCATCTCTCGCTAGATGATGAGGCATTCTCCAGAGAAAATTTGATCCTCTTGGGACTCCATCCCTCACCTTCATTACGACTGGGGCGTCGTCTGAGATGACTAAATCAGAAATAGTTACACTCTGGATTTTGGGTAGGAGAGCGGTGGAAGCCGGCACATAATCTAATCTAGACAATAAAGATTGGGAATATGAGAAATGCGAGTATTCCCTGTCCGCTGGGTGATGGTATCTCCATACATCCGTCAGGCCCGTTTTGACAAGGAATGGGGCAAGGGTGTGTGAGCCCCTCGGGTTTACACTTATCTTGGGGGTTCATTGACGTCTGTCCTCACGTTCATCATGGACCCTGTTGCAGTCACCTGCTACCACTAAGTGTCCTCTCCCTTCCTGTAAGAGACTGGTTTCTAGATTAGAAGTTGACCTGAGCAGTGTTGGGTGCATATATGTTATATACAATGAGGGTCCCTTCCGGTGTATCCAACACTATTTTTATCAGCCTTCCCTCCTCATCCGAAAGGGCGGATTTTACCTCTGCCCGTAGGCCCTTATGTAGGAGGATAATCACTCCAGCCTTCCTCCCTTGAGATGAGGAACCAAAGACCGGTCCAACCCATAATTTACGGAGTCTCCAAAAATCTTGTTCCTCCAGATGTGTCTCCTGGAGGAGAGCCACATCGACTTTAAGTTTCTGCAGATGTCGCAAAACATTTATGCGTTTGTATTGGGAACGCAGTCCCTTAACGTTCCAAGTGACAATTTTCATATCCGGTCTCGCCTGTGGCTCTCCCCCGGAGGCAAACCCGGAAAGAGCTGATCCCATATAGCAGTTACATTCTTGTACATAGGAGGCAGTATTATAGTAGTTATATTCTTGTACATAGGAGGCAGTATTATTGCAGTTATATTCTTCTACATAGCAGTATTATAGTAGTTATATTCTTGTACATAGGAGCAGTATTATAGAAGTTATATTCTTGTACATAGGAGCAGTATTATAGTAGTTATATTCTTCTACATAGCAGTATTTTAGTAGTTATATTCTTGTACATAGGAGCAGTATTATAGTAGTTATATTCTTGAACATAGGAGCAGTATAATAGTAGTTATATTCTTGTACATAGGAGCTGTATTATAGCAGTTATATTCTTGTATATAGAAGCAGTATTATATTAGTTATATCCTTGTACATAGGAGCAGTATTATAGTAGTTATATCCTTGTACATAGGAGCGGTATTATAGTAGTTATATTCTTGTACATAGGAGCAGTATTATAGCAGTTATATTCTTGTACATAGGAGCAGTATTATAGTAGTTATATTGTTGTACATAGGAGCAGTATTATAGTAGTTATATTCTTGTATATAGAAGCAGTATTATAGTAGTTATATTCTTGTACATAGGAGGCAGTATTATAGTAGTTATATTCCTGTACATAGGAGGCAGTATTATAGTAGTTATATTCTTGTATATAGGAGCAGTATTATATTAGTTATATTCTTGTACATAGGAGGCAGTATTATAGTAGTTATATTCTTGTATATAGGAGCAGTATTATAGCAGTTATATTCTTGTACATAGGAGCAGTATTATAGTAGTTATATTCTTGTACATAGGAGCAGTATAATCATAGTTATATTCTTGTACATAGGAGCAGTATTATATTAGTTATATTCTTGTACATAGGAGCAGTATTTTAGTAGCTACATAGTTAATACGGTTGAAAAAAGACATAAGTCCATCAAGTTCAACCAAGGGATCGGTGGGGATGCAAATCCCAGAAGGAAGTGAGACTCAGGTTTCTACATGCTTTCATAAGCATTAATGTTGTTTACTTTTAAGAATTCATCTAAACCCTTTTTAAACCCGTCCCCTGTTCCCGCTGTGACCACGTCCTGAGGTGTCTATTCCACAGATTTACAGTTCCTACAGTAAAAAAGTTTTGACGCTTCCGAAGACTGAACTTTTCTTTCTGCAGTCGGAGGCGGCGCCCCTTTGTCTTTTGAGCGCATTTTACATGGAACAGCTTTTCACCGTATTTTTTGTATGGCCCATTTATATATTTGTACCGGTTAATCATGTCCCCCCTTAGACGTCTGTTCTCAAGACTAAATAAATTTAATTATTTTAATCTTTCTTCATAACTAAGACCCTCCATGCACCTTATCAGTTTAGTGGCCTCCTCTGTACTATCTCCATCTCCAGGGCATCCTTTCTTTGGACTGGTGCCCAGAACTGAACTATATATTCCAGATGAGGTCACAACAATGCTTTGTAAAGTGGTAATATCACATCCCTGCCCCGCAAGTCCATGCCTCGTTTAATACATGACAATATCCTGGCGACCTTAGAAGCAGCTGATTGACATTGTTATTTAATCTACCATCTACAAGGACACCCAAATCCTTCCCTATAAGTGACTCCCCCAGTGTTACATCACCTAGGACATATAAAGCACGGAGATTATTACTACCCAGATGCAGAACTTTACATTTACCCACATTGAATCTCATTTCCCAGGTTGATGCCCAATCACTCAGAGTCTCCACGTCAGCATGTAGAATATGGACATCTTCCATAGACTGCACAGTACTACACAGCTTAGTGTCATCTGCAAAAATACAAACAGTGCTATTAATCCCGTCCTCGATATCATTAATAAATAAATTAAATAATAGGGGACCCAGCACTGAATCTTGGGGTCACCACTTATAACCGGGAACATTGTGAATAGGAATCATTGACCACAACTCTCTGGACACCGTCCTTTAGCCAGTTCTCAATCCAATTACAAACTATACTTTCCGAGCCTATAGACCTTACTTTACCTATTAAACCTCTATGAGGGACAGGATCAAAAGCCCCCGCAAAATCAAGAAACACTACATCCACAGCCGCCCCTCTGTCTAGTCCACTACTCACCTCACTACATCCACAGCCGCCTGTCTGTCCAGGCTTGTACTCACCTCACTATATCCACAGCCACCCCTCTGTCCAGGCTTCTACTTACCTCACTACATCCACAGCCGCCACTCTGTCCAGGCTACTACTCACCTCACTACATCGACAACCGCCCCTCTGTCCAGGCTTCTACTTACCTCACTACATCCACAGCCGCCACTCTGTCCAGGCTTCTACTCACCTCACTACATCCACAGACGCCCCTTGATCCAGGCTACTACTAACCTCACTACATCGACAGCCGCCCCTCTGTCCAGGCTACTACTTACCTCACTACATCCACAGCCTCCCCTCTGTCCAGGCTACTACTCACCTCAATACATCCACAGACGCCCCTCGATCCAGGCTACTACTAACCTCACTACATCCACAGCTGCCCCTCTGTCCAGGCTATTACTCACCTTACTACATCCACAGCCGCCCCTCTGTCCAGGCTACTACTCACCTCACTATATCCACAGCCGCCCCTCTGTCCAGGCTACTACTCACCTCACTATATCCACAGCTGCCCCTCTGTCCAGGCTTCTACTCACCTCGCTATATCCATAGCAGCCCCTCTGTCCAGGCTACTACTCACCTCACTACATCCACAGTCGCCCCTCTGTCCAGGCTACTACTCACCTCAATACATCCACAGCTTCCCCTCTGTCCAGACTACTACTCACCTTACTACATCCACATCTGCCCCTCTGTCCAGTCTACTAATCACTTAACTACATCCACAGCCGCCCCTCTGTCCAGGCTACTACTTACCTCACTACATTCACAGCTGCTTCTCTGTCCAGGCTTCTACTTACCTCACTACGTCCACAGCCGCCCCTCTGTCCAGGCTACTACTCACCTCACTACATCCACAGCCGCCCCTCTGTCCAGGCTACTACTCACCTCACTACATCGACAGCCGCCCCTCTGTCCAGGCTACTACTCACCTCACTACATCCACAGACGCCCCTCTATCCAGGCTACTACTAACCTTACTACATCCACAGCCGGCCCTCTGTCCAGGCTACTAATCACCTCACTAGATCCACAGCCACCCCTCTGTCCAGGCTACTACTCACCTCACTACGTTCACAGCCGCCACCTCTGTCCAGGCTACTACTCACCTCACTACATCCACAGCCGCCCCTTTGTCCAGGCTTCTACTCACCTCACTACATCCACAGCCGCCCCTCTGTCCAGGCTACTACTCGCCTCACTACATCCACAGACGCCCCTTTATCCAGGCTACTACTAACCTCACTACATCCACAGCCGCCCCTCTGTCCAGGCTACTACTCACCCCACTACATCCACAGCTTCCCCTCTGTCCAGACTACTACTCACCTTACTACATCCATAGCTGCCCCTCTGTCCAGGCTACTAATCACCTCACTACATCCACAGCCGCCCCTCTGTCCAGGCTACTACTTACCTCACTACATCCACAGCTGCTCCTCTGTCTAGGCTTCTACTTACCTCACTACGTCCACAGCCGCCCCTCTGTCCAGGCTACTACTCACCTCACTACATCCACAGCCGCCCCTCTGTCCAGGCTTCTACTCACCTCCTCATAAAAACAAATCAGGTTAGTCTGACAACATGTGACCTTGGTAAACCCATTTTGTTTATTACTTATAATATTATTTACTGTCACATACTCCTGTATATAGTCCCTTAAGATTCCTTCAAACATTTTTCCCACAAGTTAAACTAACTGGTCTATAATTACCTGTGGAGGATCTAGATCCTTTTTTAAATATGGGCACCACGTTTGACTTGCGCCAATCACTTGGCACTGTATCTTTAAAAATTATGAACAGGGGCACAGCAATGACTGAACGGAGGTCTTTAAGCACTCTTGGGTGTAATCCATCTGGACCCGGAGCCTTGTTCACATTTACCCTATTTAACTTGTCTTGGACAATATCTACATTTAGCCAATTAAGTATATTACTAGATGTACTAACAGCCCTAGCACCACAGATATCAGCTCCTTTCTCTTCTTTTGTATATACTAAGCTAAAAAAAAACAATTAGTTACAACGATCTTTTCCTTATCTTGACTGACTTACCCCCCCCCCCCCTTGTTACCATTATTTAGGGGTCCTACCTGCTCAGACCTAGTTTTTTTAGCACTTATATATTTAAAGAATTTTTGGGGATTTGTTTTGCTCTCTTATGCTACATGCTGTTAATTTTGTATTTTTGCTAATTTTATCACATTTTTCAGATTTTATTAAGCCCTTTGTAATCTTCAAGCACTACAATTCCCTTTTTTGTCTCATTGCCTTTTTTACAGTAGCTATAACTTCATTGGGGGAGGGGGGTGTTACTTTTCGCCGTTTATACATTTTTTAGTGCAATTACTCAATGTGGATTTAAAGCATTTATCCTCAGTATTATTATGTGACAGTAGCTGCTCCCAGTCTATGCCCTGAAATGCTGCCCTCAACCCTGGGAAATTAGCCTTTTTGAAATTTAGTGTCTTTGCTCTGCCTGACAGAGTCTGCTTCTTATAGTTTCGGAGGAATATAATTACATGGTGGTCATTATTGCCCAGTGTTTCTAGAACAGTAACATTTCCAACAAGCACTGCATCATTAGAAATTACCAGATCCAACAGAGCATTGCACCTAGTCTGAGCTTCTACAAATTGGCCCATAATGTGGTCCTTCAGAAAGTTATATTCTTGTACATAAAAGCAGTATTATAGTAGATATATTCTTGTACATAGGAGCAGTATTATAGTAGTTATATTCTTGTACTTAGGAGCAGTATTATAGTAGTTATATTCTTGTACTTAGGAGCAGTATTATAGTAGTTATATTCTTGTACATAGGAGCAGTATTATAGTAGTTATATTCTTGTACATAGGAGCAGTATTATAGCAGTTATATTCTTGTACATAGGAGGCAGTATTATAGTAGTTATATTCTTGTACATAGGAGGCAGTATTATAGTAGTTATATTATTGTACATAGGAGCAGTATTATAGTAGTTATATTCTTGTACATAGGAGCAGTATTATAGTAGTTATATTCTTGTACATAGGAGCAGTATTATAGCAGTTATATTCTTGTACATAAGAGCAGTATTATAGTAGTTATATTCTTGTACATAGGAGCAGTATTATAGTAGTTATATTCTTGTACATAGGAGCAGTATTATAGTAGTTATATTCTTGTACATAGAAGCAGTATTATAGTAGTTATATTCTTGTACATAGGAGCGGTATTATAGTAGTTATATTCCTGTACATAGGAGCAGTATTATAGTAGTTATATTCTTGTATATAAGGGCAGTATTATAGTAGTTATATTCTTGTACATAGGAGCAGTATTATAGTAGTTATATTCTTGTACATAGGAGCAGTATTATAGTAGTTATATTCTTGTTCATAGGAGCAGTATTATAGTAGTTATATTCTTGTACATAGAAGCAGTATTATAGTAGTTATATTCTTGTACATAGGAGCGGTATTATAGTAGTTATATTCCTGTACATAGGAGCAGTATTATAGTAGTTATATTCTTGTATATAAGGGGCAGTATTATAGTAGTTATATTCTTGTACATAGGAGCAGTATTATAGTAGTTATATTCTTGTATATAAGGGGCAGTATTATAGTAGTTATATTCTTGTACATAGGAGCAGTATTATAGTAGTTATATTCTTGTACATAGGAGCAGTATTATAGTAGTTATATTCTTGTACATAGGGGCAGTATTATAGTAGTTATATTCTTGTACATAGGAGCAGTATTATAGTAGTTATATTCTTGTACACAGGAGCAGTATTATAGTAGCTATATTCTTGTACATAGGAGACAGTATTATAGTAGTTATATTCCTGTACATAGGAGCAGTGTTATAGTAGTTATATTCTTGTACATAGGAGCAGTATTATAGTAGTTATATTCTTGTACATAGGAGCGGTATTATAGCAGTTATATTCTTGTACATAGAGTGCCTTGGTCTTTGCCTGTGTGTTCTACCTAGAATATATGATACAATATTAACCAACAATAGCGGAAGCCCCATTACTGCAGGTTAATGTAGTCGACTGTGAGAACGATGTCTTATTATTGTCATTTAGTGCAGAGCTCGTTATCCTGTGGACTCTTAATTCGGAAACCTAGTTGTAGAGAATTTCGGGAGATCCTAGTAATGTTGCGTAATTTTGTGTGTGAATCACTGTAAATTGTCTATAACATTTATATTTCGGTGGGAATATAATTGGAGTACAGTTGTCTATTGGGGGTCCTGCTGCGGCTTGTATTACAATAGCCTCATTAGGCTTTTATCTTAGAGGTGGATCTAGATGTCAGTGAAATGGGTCACACCTCAATGCGGGCAAAACGCTCTTAATGATTGGTTTCAGTATTACATGAGATACAGATGTGTATGAGCGGGAGACTCTGAGTGCAGATAATGGCAGGGTAATGGGAGTGCTGGTGTCTAATATGAGGGTCTCACTTCTAGAATAAGTGCTAGTTTCTCCTCTCTGGTATTAAGGAGGGTCTCGATGTGACAGTTCTGCAGCCAATGTGATTGTGATTAAGGAACTTTTGTGATTGGATCATTTCCAGTGATGATGATTTGCTCGTTTTGGAGAAATAGAAATTGCACCAGTTCCTTTTTAGTTCCCCCGGTCAGATAATATTACATGGATGGTACAATGTCTCACAACTGGAGGGAGGCAGTATCTGCATTGATACATTGGACTCGCCACTGGTTGGACTGTTGGCAAGCACTGGTGGCGCCGAGTGCTGGACTGGTGTCACTTCTGCTTTCACTGATAATTCTTAATGGGCAGCCATGTTCTTATACTGTATGTCCTCGCACAGGATTTCCCCACTTCAGCCTGCACTAGTAATCAGATGTTTTCTGATTTAGCTGTAAAATTCACAATGTTGAGAGGAGGGAATGATAAGAGACAGTGATGACGAGGGCTGGAGACAGTGCCGTAACTAGAGTTCTATGGGCCCCAGGGCAAACTATGAATTGGGCCCTCCCGGGAGCCTCCGCCCACCGTCCGACTTTATTATACAGTATAATCCCTACACCATGCAGTACAGAATACATAAAAAAAAAACTGCCACATGGCGTACAATATACAGTATAGTTCATATATTGTGCCTAACAATATACACAATAACCACACAGTGAAGGTGTTCTACTGTATATTGTACGGCACGGTGTATGAACTATACTGTATATTGTACAGCACGGTGTATGAACTATACTGTATACTGTACGGCACGGTGTTTGAACTATACTGTATACTGTACAGCACGGTGTATGAACTATACTATATACTGTACAGCACGGTGTATGAACTATACTATATACTGTACAGCACGGTGTATGAACTATACTATATACTGTACAGCACGGTGTATGAACTATACTGTATACTGTACAGCACGGTGTACGAACTATACTGTATACTGTACAGCACGGTGTATGAACTATACTGTATACTGTACGGCACGGTGTATGAACTATACTGTATACTGTACGGCACGGTGTATGAACTATACTATATACTGTACAGCACGGTGTATGAACTATACTATATACTGTACAGCACGGTGTATGAACTATACTATATACTGTACAGCACGGTGTATGAACTATACTGTATATTGTACAGCACGGTGTATGAACTATACTGTATATTGTACAGCACGGTGTATGAACTATACTGTATACTGTACAGCACGGTGTATGAACTATACTGTATATTGTACAGCACGGTGTATGAACTATACTGTATACTGTACAGCACGGTGTATGAACTATACTGTATACTGTACAGCACGGTGTATGAACTATACTGTATATTGTACTGCACGGTGTGTGGATTATACTGTACATTGTACGGCACTGTGTATGAACTATACTGTATATTGTACTGCACGGTGTATGGATTATACTGTATACTGTACAGCACAGTGTATGATTATACTATATACTGTACGGCACAGTGTATGATTATACTGTATATTGTATGGCACGGTGTATGAACTATAATGTATATTGTACGGCACGGTGTATGGATTATACTGTATACTGTACAGCACTGTGTATGAACTATACTGTATATTGTACGGCATGGTGTATGAACTATACTGTATACTGTACAGCACGGTGTATGAACAATACTGTATATTATATGGCATGGTGTATGAACAATACTGTATACTGTACGGCACGGTGTATGAACTATACTATATACTGTACAGCACTGTGTATGAACTATACTGTATACTGTACAGCACGGTGTATGAACTATACTATATACTGTACAGCACGGTGTATGAACTATACTGTATACTGTACAGCACGGTGTATGAACTATACTATATACTGTACAGCACGGTGTATGAACTATACTGTATACTGTACAGCACGGTGTATGAACTATACTGTATACTGTACAGCACGGTGTATGAACTATACTATATACTGTACAGCACGGTGTATGAACTATACTGTATACTGTACGGCACGGTGTATGAACTATACTATATACTGTACAGCACGGTGTATGAACTATACTGTATACTGTACAGCACGGTGTATGAACAATACTGTATACTGTACAGCACTGTGTATGAACAATACTGTATACTGTACAGCACGGTGTATGAACTATACTGTACAGCACGGTGTATGAACTATACTATATACTGTACAGCACGGTGTATGAACTATACTATATACTGTACAGCACGGTGTATGAACTATACTATATACTGTACGTCACGGTGTATGAACTATACTGTATACTGTACAGCACGGTGTATGAACTATAATGTACATTATATACCTGTAGAGGGGCATGTATAGGCGGCCAGTGACGTATAACCTTTAGAAGTCAATGGAGTCATGGGAAATGTCTGGACGTGAGCCCCATCGAGATGCTGTAGGGGGACGCCATGTCGGCTGGAAGTCCTCAAACATCGCAGAGATGGGGGAGAGGTGGGAAAATGCCTGCAGGTCGATATCAAAGAACGGGCTTCTTGGGAATGGCGCCAAGGGCTGCGGTGTCCGCGTGGAATCCAAATGTGGACGGCGCAGATTTAGTGGAGCAAGAATTGAGAAATAAGTATTACTGCGTGTGGCGTGGGCAGTGAGATGTCAGCACACTGCTGCTCTGCCCCTTCTTCACAGGCGCCCAGCACGCCACGAGGTGAGGAAAAAGTTGGCGCTGGGACGAATATTCCATTGAGGATGAAAGGGGCGCGTACGGCCAGAACTTAGCTGTCACCTGATTGAAGGAGATGTGCAGTGACGTAAGTCCCCCCCCTCCCCTTACTCACCTTTCCCCTCTTCCTTTCACTTGGGGCCCGGCTGTCTTTACCGCAGCACTAGCGCTGCGAATACATGTAAAAATGCGCCAGTGACCGGCTTGCGCGGAGGTCCTGAAACGCAGCTTACAGGAAACACTGGCAGCAGCACTAAGTTAAACTATACGAAGGGCCCGCGGCCACCGCACTTAAAAAAAGCACTTGTGGGGCTGTGGAAACCCCCCCGGGTCACGGTCACACCCTCTGCGACCGAGATCGTTACGCCCCTGGGTGGAGATGATGGAGGTGTAGAGGGTTGGGGGTGACAAAGGGTGGAGAGGATGAGGGATGAGAATGATGAAGCGGAAGATGAGAGGTGGGGATGATGGAGGGGGTAGAGGATCAGGGGTGGGGATGACAAAGGGTGGAGAGGATCAAAGGGTAAGGAGGGTGAGAGCGGAGGATGTGGGGTGAGGATGATGGAGGAGAGGATGAGGGGTGGAGAGGATGAGGAATGAGAATGATGAAGCGGAAGATGAGAGGTGGGGATGATGGAGGGGGTAGAGGATCAGAGGTGGGGATGACAAAGGGTGGAGAGGATGATGGGGGGAATCAAAGGGTGAGAGGGGAGGATGTGGGGGGAGGATGATGGAGGAGAGGATAAGGGGTGGAGAGGAAGAGGGATGAGAATGATGAAGCGGAAGATGAGAGGTGGGGATGATGGAGGGGGTAGAGGATCAGGGGTGAGGATGACAAAGGGTGGAGAGTATGATGGGGGGATCAAAGTGTAAGGAGGGTGAGAGGGGAGGATGTGGGGGGAGGATGATGGAGGAGAGGATAAGGGGTGGAGAGGATGAGGGATGAGAATGATGAAGTGGAAGATGAGAGGTGGGGATGATGGAGGGGGTAGAGGATCAGGGGTGAGGATGACAAAGGGTGGAGAGGATGATGGGGGGATCAAAGGGTAAGGAGGGTGAGAGCGGAGGATGTGGGGGGAGGATGATGGAGGAGAGGATAAGGGGTGGAGAGGATGAGGGATGAGAATGATGAAGTGGAAGATGAGAGGTGGGGATGATGAAGGGGGTAGAGGATCAGGGGTGAGGATGACAAAGGGTGGAGAGTATGATGGGGGGATCAAAGTGTAAGGAGGGTGAGAGGGGAGGATGTGGGGGGAGGATGATGGGTGGAGAGGATGGAGGCAAGGAATAAGGATAATAAGGGGTGAGGATGATGGAGGGGTAAAGAGGATGATGAAGGGCAGGACGAGGGCTAGGGATAATATGGGAAGGAGAAGATGAAGATTGGAAATGATGGAATGAGGGATGGAGATTATGGAGGTTAGGATGAGGGGTGGAGAAGATAGAGGGGAGAAAGGATGAGGAGTGGGGATGATGGAGAGGAAGAGGGATGTGGATAATAGGGGGAGGAGAGGATGAGGAGTGGGGGTGACTGAGGGGGGAGTTGTGAGGGATTATTTTTTGGGGACACTTGTCATGGTTAATAAATAAGGGACATCTTATTACCAGTGTTAATGGCAGCCATATGCAGAGACTGGAGGAATTCTGCGCTCCTCTGATGGATGAACAGTGGGGGACACTCCGCTCAGCTGGGATCTCTATACTGAGGGGGGGGGGGGGGGTCATTAACAACAAGTAATTTACAGGAAGAGAGCAGAGTGGAAAATAATTTTCCCAGTTTAAAATTTTTAATTGTGTGAACATAAAAAATTGATTACCCTCGGGGCTGAGAACCCAACGTGGTTTGATTGAGGGTTGTCTCCGCTGCATATATACATTAATTCCTCTGCACGCGGCTGCACGCAACGTTTAATACATTGTAGTCTAGAAATTCATTGCAGCAATAATAGTGATGGTGCTGAGGACGGCCGGATCCGAGGCTGAGAAGTACAGGGGGATCTACAGCATCAAGACGGCTGAGACCCAGAATCCTGGAGGAGCCGGGAAGAAATCATCATTAATAGTCAAACAAACATAAGAGCTGGGGAGGTGGCTATCCTTAAAGAGTCATTCCACTGAAAAATGCAGCACCTTAAGGAAGAACACCAAAACACTAGCCTTATTGGCCACAATATTTCTAGACCTCCAACCACTTCATTACTGATCGTGAATATTGATTAGTTTACAATTTAGGCTACTTTCACACACGCGTTTTGGCTTTCCGTTTGTGAGATCCGTTCAGGGCTCTCAGGATCGGTCCAAAACGGATCAGTTTTCTCCTAATACGTTCTGAATGGAAAAGGATCCGCTCAGAATGCGTCAGTTTGCCTCTGATCCGTCTCCATTCCGCTCTGGAGGCGCCTTCAGCGTTTTGCTGTCCGCCTGACAAAGCGGAGCCAAACGACACAATAGAAAACGGATCCGTCCCCAATTGACTTTCAATGGTGTTTTCCTGTAGAATAGTGAGTGCAGCTCTGGAGTATAATACAGGATGTAACTCAGGATCAGTACAGGATAAGTAATGTATGTACACAGTGACTGCACCAGCAGAATAGTGAGTGCAGCTCTGGAGTATAATACAGGATGTAACTCAGGATCAGTGCAGGATAAGTAATGTATGTACACAGTGACTGCACCAGCAGAATAGTGAGTGCAGCTCTGGGGTATAATACAGGATGTAACTCAGGATCAGTACAGGATAAGTAATGTATGTACACAGTGACTGCACCAGCAGAATAGTGAGTGCAGCTCTGGAGTATAATACAGGATGTAACTCAGTATCAGTACAGGATAAGTAATGTATGTACACAGTGACTCCACCAGCAGAATAGTGAGTGCAGCTCTGGAGTATAATACAGGATGTAACTCAGTATCAGTACAGGATAAGTAATGTATGTACACAGTGACTCCACCAGCAGAATAGTGAGTGCAGCTCTGGAGTATAATACAGGATGTAACTCAGTATCAGTACAGGATAAGTAATGTATGAACACAGTGACTCCACCAGCAGAATAGTGAGTGCAGCTCTGGAGTATAAGACAGGATGTAACTCAGGATCAGTACAGGATAAGTAATGTATGTACACAGTGACTGCACCAGCAGAATAGTGAGTGCAGCTCTGGAGTATAATACAGGATGTAACTCAGGATCAGTACAGGATAAGTAATGTATGTACACAGTGACTGCACCAGCAGAATAGTGAATGCAGCTCTGGAGTATAATACAGGATGTAACTCAGGATCAGTACAGGATAAGTAATGTATGTACACAGTGACTGCACCAGCAGAATAGTGAGTGCAGCTCTGGAGTATAATACAGGATGCAACTCAGGATCAGTACAGGATAAGTAATGTATGTACACAGTGACTGCACCAGCAGAATAGTGAGTGCAGCTCTGGAGTATAATACAGGATGCAACTCAGGATCAGTACAGGATAAGTAATGTATGTACACAGTGACTGCACCAGCAGAATAGTGAGTGCAGCTCTGTAGTGTAATACAGTATGTAACTCAGGATCACTACAGGATAGGTATTCTTATGCGGAGCCTACAGATTTTCTTCTAGGTTTTTCTTGCAGAAATCATGATTTATTTGCGGACATGTATAGGTCCCAGTTGTTTTCTTCTACTTTCTTGGTGATACATTCGGAGGTCGGACCGGACCCCTCCCCCCAGTGATGTGTTTGCTGCCCCCTTTTATACCTGTTATGTGTTTATTGCTGCAGTTCATGCAGTTTTTCCTTTTCTTTCTGCTTTCCTCTGAATCGTGTTTAATTAACCTATTTCTGTGTGATTGTGTGCTGCGCTGTACAGACCTGTTGAGATGTCTCCGCGCTGAGGATATAAATAGCGGAGACATTCTGCGCACAATTAATCAGCTCGCTGTTCTGCAGGAGCTGATTGGCTGCAGCGAGGCACTGAAGTGAGAGTCATTGACTCCCCAATTACAGGCAGTATCACATCTGCCGACCTGTGTGTAGTAAGTAGTGGGGTTCATGTTTGTGCTTCTCTGGGGTGTCAGAGATCTGGGGCCACGTTTACAGGAATCAGGGACAGTGTGCAGCTGTGTATCCAAGCCGCTGATACTGTGCTGAGGAGCTGCTGTATCTAAGCCTGTAATGTGTGTTAGTGGCTCCTGAGCAGTATCTAATTCTATCATGTGTGATACTATATGGTGAGCTGCAGAATCTAATCCTATCATAGGCGATACAGTCTGCCGAGCCATGTATCTTATTCTCTCATATGTGATACTGTCTGCTGAGCTGTGTATCTAATCCTATCATGTGCGATACTGTCTGCTGAGCTGTATATCTAATTCTATCATGTGCGATACTGTCTGCTGAGCTATGTATCTAATCATATCATGTGATAGGGGCGTATTGGCCATAGAACCTACAGGGAAATTTCTCGGTGGGCCGATGCCCAGGGGCCACTCAAGCCCTCTTGATTGCCACACTCCAGGTACATAATGATCTGATGCTCAATTACCGCAAGTGCCCTCCTGAACTCAACTGTATTAGTGTCCTCATGATTGTGATACAGTTGAATACTGTGGTTGGGCGGCAGGATTTTGTGCTGCACTGTGGTATTACAGGCCCCGCCTACTTCTGTTTTCCCAGCCTACTTGTTTTGGTTTCGTCTTATGTCAATTTGGACCCACCTACAACATGGGGCCACTATTACATTTTTTTTCCAGGGCCACTTTAAGTTCCCAATACGCCCCTGTGATACTGTCTTCTAAGCTTTGTATCTAATCCTAGCATGTGCGATAGTCTGCTGAGCTGTGTATCTAATCCGATCATGTGTGATACAGTTTGCTGAGCTGTGTATCTAATCCTATCATGTGTGATACTGTCTTCTGAGCTTTGTATCTAATCCTTTTTATGTGTGATACAGTCTGCTGAGCTTTGTGTATAATCTTATCACGTGGGATACTGTCTCCTGAGCAGTGGATCTAATCCTATCATGTGCGATACTGTCTGCTGAACGGTGTATCTAATCCTATCCTGTGTGATACTGTCTGCTGAACTGTGTATCTAATCCTATCCTGTGTGATACTGTCTGTTGAGCTGTGTCTCTAATCCTGTCCTGATGTGTAATACTGTCTGCAAGCTTTGAATCTAATCTTCTCATGTGTGATACTTTCTGCTGAGCAGTGTATCTAATCCTATTATGTGCGCTACTGCCTGCAAAGCCCATGTATCTCAGCCAGTCACATATCACATGCAGTGAACATTATGCAACATTTTTTTCTCGTATTCTGGATTTCCCATTCCATGTCATTGCAGCAGGCAGATGCAGAGAACATGATGGGGCTTGTAGTCCTGTGACTGACAGCTGTTCCCTCCCGTCCATCATTTCAAGGGACAGTTTACTTGCAGTGTGTGCCTGTGCGCCTCTCTGTACTTGAGTGAAATCTACTGCTCCCTGTTATCACCCACTTAATATTGGGAACAGACGACAGTAGTGTTCTCTAAAGAGACAGGCAGTGCAAACAGCTCTCTCTCCACGAGAAAGTGACAGCAGTCTCTTATAACAGGGCTGTATTGAACGGTGACTGGCCCTTTAAGGACGTGCCATTCTCAGCAGTGACTATGGAGGAGTAGGAGCTCTTCCTCTGTCCATCAGTGCTCTGCCATCTCCCCAGACACTCTTCCTGCCATTGTCTATATGCTCCTGAGTGCTTCCCTGACATAAATGTGGTGTCTCTGAGGGTACACGAGGGGCCCAGCTCACCGGCGGCCCCAAATCATCTAACACAGGCCCAGAGCAGCAGACTGTAGCCTGCAGCAATGCAACTGCTCAGGCAAGATATGACGGTACTGTGCAGGAGATGTGTGCGCTTTCATGTCCAAAATACATATTGTGCCCATTAACCAGTCGACTTCTCGCCCGCACCCCTCAGATACCCATTCAGAATACACCTGCCGCAGAGACACGACGCCACAAGACAGCAGCCCCAAGTAAAACGCAAAATGTCAAAACAGATGTTCTATTGTGAATCAGGCGTCAACATAAGATCGGTTATATATACAGAACCTGCTGTAATGGGCACGGATTTAAGGAAAGTGCCGTCAACAGGAGCTAATGGGCAAAGAGGAGCAGAGGCTTTATACTGTAAGAAACAGGTGCAAGACGGAAGGAAATACCGCAACACAGAGACAGAGCTGTGTATAGAATATTGTTAGACATAGGAGCAGTATTATAGAAAATATATTCTTGTATATAGGGGGCAGTATTATAGTAGTTATATTCTTGTACATAGGAGCAGTATTATAGTAGTTATATTCTTGTACACAGGAGGCAGTATTATAGTAGTTATATTCTTGTACATAGGAGCAGTATTATAGTAGTTATATTCTTGTATATAGGGCAGTATTATAGTAGTTATATTCTTGTACATAGGAGGTAGTATTATAGTAGTTATATTCTTGTACATAGGAGCAGTATTATAGTAGTTATATTCTTGTACATAGGAGCAGTATTATAGTAGTTATATTCTTGTATATAGGGCAGTATTATAGTAGTTATATTCTTGTACATAGGAGCAGTATTATAGTAGTTATATTCTTGTACACAGGAGGCAGTATTATAGTAGTTATATTCTTGTACATAGGAGCAGTATTATAGTAGTTATATTCTTGTACATAGGAGCAGTATTATAGTAGTTATATTCTTGTACATAGGAGCAGTATTATAGTAGTTATATTCTTGTACATAGGAGCAGTATTATAGTAGTTATATTCTTATACATAAGAGCAGTATTATAGTAGTTATATTCTTGTACATAGGAGTAGTATTATAGTAGTTATATTCTTGTACATAGGAGGCAGTATTATAGTAATTATATTCTTGTACATAGGAGCAGTATTATAGTAGTTATATTCTTGTATATAGGAGCAGTATTATAGTAGTTATATTCTTGTACATAGGAGCAGTATTATAGTAGTTATATTCTTGTACATAGGAGCAGTATTATAGTAGTTATATTCTTGTATATAGGAGGCAGTATTATAGTAGTTATATTCTTGTACATAGGAGCAGTATTATAGTAGTTATATTCTTGTACATAAGAGCAGTATTATAGTAGTTATATTCTTGTACATAGGAGCAGTATTATAGTAGTTATATTCTTGTACATAGGAGCAGTATTATAGTAGTTATATTCTTATATATAGAAGCAGTATTATAGTAGTTATATTCTTGTATATAGGAGCGGTATTATAGTAGTTATATTCTTGTATATAGGAGGCAGTATTATAGTAGTTATATTCTTGTACATAGGAGCAGTATTATAGTAGTTATATTCTTGTACATAAGAGCAGTATTATAGTAGTTATATTCTTGTACATAGGAGCAGTATTATAGTAGTTATATTCTTGTACATAGGAGCAGTATTATAGTAGTTATATTCTTATATATAGAAGCAGTATTATAGTAGTTATATTCTTGTATATAGGAGCGGTATTATAGTAGTTATATTCTTGTATATAGGAGCAGTATTATAGTAGTTATATTCTTGTATATAGGAGCGGTATTATAGTGGTTATAGTCTTGTGTTTTATCTTCCGCCATGTTTTGTGGTCGGTAGCATTGAGAATGGCACAGTAATTCTATATTTTATATATATTGTTCTCTGCCTTGTCTTCTGTGTAATGTTTTTTCCCCTGATATTAGGTTTTAGTGACATCTGAATAGTTTAAGCTCTTTTTTACTGATTGACAATAAATGTTCTGACGTTTGATAACTCTTTCGGGATCTGGAGGTTTATGTATCAATAATCTACAGCTGGTATCATACTATTGTTTTATATCATAATTCCCCTGAATCCCATAAAGCGGGAGCCTTTCTGAGACTGGAATAAACAATCCATGTAGAGCTGGAGCCTTGGAAAAATATCTTCTAAGGTTTCACAGATTAATTAGAACTGACTTCTCTAGTTAATTGATCCATTAATGATCATTGTATGATGTGTACTTTTTTGGCATCATTCTAGCCAGTGACTAAATTCTTGCCACGTGCTGTGACACCTTTATGACTGCATGTTCCTCCTTTGATAAATCTGTCTCGTCACACATCACTTTAACTTTGCACTTTGGCCTTGATTGGAAAAACATGGCAACTTTCTTCCGAAATCTAGTCTCAGGTTTTGTGTGGTCCTATAGCTCTTCCCTTTTACGTCAGTGGGGCTCAGTTTCAGTTCCTGATAGAACCCATGGGCAGGTGTGCTGCTGTTTTGGGAATGGGGGGGGGGGGTCAGCATGTTTTTCTGTGTAACCCCTTTAATGTGACATTTGAGGACTTTCTAAATGATTAACCCTTATGGCTCCATGATACAGTGGCTGCACATTTCTAAAATCCGTAGGAGAGATAATCAATATGAGAATCGTTCCTAACTGGAGGAAATGTACTTAGATTAGAAAATCTAAAATCTGTCGCCATTACTGGTTGTTGTCAGCTGAGCCCTGGGAGCAGAGGTATAACAACCAGACCATGGGGACACCTTGACACCCATGTGCAAGTATATTTACACCCCCCCTCCTTAGGCGGAGGAGGCACATATGTGCCCATGTCAGAATCAAGGACCCAATGCCACCTCCCGGCCTAGCCCTTGGTGTGTCCATGGTATATCAGCCAGGGATTCCAGACTCAGCATATACATCCTGATACAGTGTTCATGCCTGGTCATCGCTCTATCTTATACATCCCCTCCTATAAATCAATGCCATCTGTATCTTTAGGTGACAGCTGCTTATTGACTCGGTGATGCCTCCCTGTGCATTGGGCTTTGATTAGAACTAGCCTCACAGGTCCCCCCCTCCTCGTTATACCTAGGCACCTGTCTAGATGCTTGCCTGTGTACTGTGCAGAATTTCTGGAAATAATTAGTGCCCCCCACCCTGATCCGCAGCCTCCCCTGGATATATACCTGTCACCTGCAGCTCGGTATCATGTTTTATTCTGTAAGCCGGGCTCCTGTGTGTTCAGCCTCAATCCTTTTCATTATAATTCTTATTTGTGTCTCCTCCTCTGCGCCCCCCTCCTTACACCCCCTTTCTTCTTCTCCTCCTCTGTTCTGCCTTTCTCTCCCTTCGCCCTCCCTCCTCTTCTCTCCATCTCTCTCCTCCTCTGTCACAGCTGTAGATCTCTGCTCTTCTTCTCCTGGGTTTCTGGACTAATTATGTGAGTCCTGGGGGGTTGCTTGGTGGAGAGAAGCTCACAGAGCAGCCAAGGCTCAGAGCATCTCAGGGACCAGATCAGCAGCTCCCTGTGACCAGGGCGGATGGGATGTGACCAGCTGGATTCTGGATACAGTGGATGGAGCCTCGCACAGTGCATGTACGTGGTGGGATCTGTCCAGGGGCGACGGCTCAGTGGCTGCTGTGTGCTGGGATTATCCGCTCATGAGTTCTCTGTATAGAGGATGGAGACTTTGTTTCTATTGTTAGTGCTATAGGGAGCCAGTAGGAGACATTGTACCCAGGTGTCACTTGTGTATCCAGGCAGGACGCATGCATTGTGTCAAGGTAGGATTTATATATAGTATCCGTGCAGCTTGTCCAGGTAGAATGTATACATTGTTTCCAGGGTTATGTTAAATATGTTATTTATATAGATTGTATCCAGGTGTTATTTACACAACATATCAAGGCAGGACTCTGAAATGCCATTTCGCCTACAGTATGTATTCTAGCCAGGTGCATGCTATATACGTAGCTACATTGTATCACGTACCTATAGGATATGTACAGGTGTGCAGTTTGCATTTCATCTGATGTATACAGTGTATTCAGGTGTGATGTATATTTGTTATTCAAATATTATACAATATATTACGGTATGAAGCGTACCAACCTGGCATATATATTATGGGCAGCACTGATATTTTGCATACATGATCTCCATTTACATTGTGCTCAGCCCCTTATACATAGTTTCCGTGACGCTACTACTCATAGATTGAGGGCATTATGTATACATTGTATCAAGCTGTCATTTATAGTTTGTATGGTCTATTCTGTACATTGTCTCAAGGTGTCATATATACCCTGCTATATACCTTGTATCCACCCTGTGTCCAGCACGTTAGGGTTGGTGCAGCTGCAGGCTGTGTGTGCTGTGTACTTGCAGAGATTCTGGACCGTGAGAGCAAATAGGATTATAATTACAAAGGGACAAAACTGGGACACAGTAGTAAATGTATTGTCTCTGTCAGTGGCGGTGACACAAGAGCTCTGAACAGGAGAACGTGTGCAGAATTGCCTGCTCCAATACCAAGATGCCATGCAGGTGGACCCTGTGTCTCCCCTCACCTGAGCAGGGGGCTCTTCATGTATGAACCAGTGCTCGCTATGGGTTGTATATGGGACTTTGCAGAATATATATGCATTATGCTAGATGTCAGGTTGTTTATGGAGTCATTGCAATGGATTATATAGTTGCTTTATGGTGGTCTGGGTATGATCTCCACACACCCTTTCCTCCAATATTCATACATGCATGTAATACTTTGCTGTATGTTGTCTGCAGCATATTACCCAGGGAGAGGGGTTTGTGGATTATTATCCTAAGCCCCCAGGGTTAGACCACCGACAAGTGGGTGTCTAACTCTCACAATGTGCCATTGTGTCCTGAAGTTGCATTTTGCTATTTGCAGGTTGCATGTAGTTGTATGTTGGCGGGATGAGTGTGCCTATGTGATAAGTCCATTGACAGCGTGTACATATGTGTGTGGGGGGTGATGAGCCCCTGCGAAAGGGGATGCGTGTGTGTGTGACTCTGTGTGTGTGCATCCAGTCGTGTTATCAGCCTGTGTCATGTTTTTGGCTTCCAGTCCACATGTCAGTGAACAGAACCACAGGGGGGGTGCAGGGTGGATGTTGGCTGTTTTCCTGGTCTCTATACCTTGGGTTCCTCTATGAATGCACACTGCCCAGATGAATCACAACCACAGGTTATATAATCTATAGCCGAGGTGAATTTTGCAGGGTTGGGGGTGCACAGCCTTAGCAGGGTGTGTATTATGGGGGTGTGGTCTAATGATGGGTTTGGGTAATTGTATGCTTCACAAGAAGATGAATGCACTTTGATGTTTGCTGTGTACATGTTATGTTAGGTGTATCCATACATATAATGAGCTGGTCATATACATCTGAGGATGCTTGTAATGGGATCTACAGCATAATCTGCAGTCTGTCTGCCTGAGCCTCCTGGCACCGTTCCACAAGATGCTTTATGGGGTCTCCTATATACAGAAAAATCGACATACATTGAATGTCATACCCCCATGGTATAGAATAGACCACAGAGCTAGCACTCTAGTCTCTGGGGTGATCTAGCTCTGCACACATCTGGGGATCTTGTGCTGTAGATGTCACAGACAGTGGTCAGCAGGATCCTCACCTGGGCCTGTGGGCAGGATGGAGGTGATGGGTCCTGCTCAGATCCATGGTAGACTGGGGGACAGTTTGGTCGAGCAGACATTGATTGATTCAGCGGTCCCTGCGCAGCTTGTTATCTGAAGAATTTTGCATCGACTTTTATTGCAGCTCATTGGCATTTTGTCGCTCCTGCTGCGACCAACTGGCCCTGTCTGGGGGTGATTAGAGCTGAACCTTGTGCCCCAGTATCCACCAGCAATTACCCCAGTGCTGTATAGAAAAAGGCCACATTTCACTGGCTGGGCTTCAGTGGATATTTAGGACTAAATGAATCAGTGCACCCCCACTATAGCTGGAATCAGTGCACCCCCAGTATAACTGGCATCTGTGCACCCCCAGCATAACTGGCATCTGTGCACCCCCAGTATAACTGGCATCTGTGCACCTCCAGTATAACTGGCATCGGTGCACCCCCAGTGTAACTGGCATCTGTGCACCCCCAGTATAACTGGCATCGGTGCACCCCCAGTGTAACTGGAATTGGTGCACCCCCACTATAGCTGAAATTGGTGCACCCCCACTATAACTGGAGTCGGTGCATCCCCAGTATAACTGGAATCGGTGCACCCCCACTATAACTGGAATCGGTGCTCCCCCAGTATAACTGGAATCGGTGCATTCCCACTATAGCTGGAATCGGTGCATTCCCACTATAGCTGGAATCAGTGCACCCCCAGTATAGCTGGAATCAGTGCACCCCCAGTATAGCTGGAATCAGTGCACCCCCAGTATAGCTGGAATCGGGGCATCCCCTCTATAACTGGAATCGGTGCACCCCCAGTATAACTGGAATCGGTGCATTCCCACTATAGCTGGAATCAGTGCACCCCCAGTATAGCTGGAATCAGTGCACCCCCACTATAATTGGCATCTCTGCGCCCCACTATAATTGGCATCTCTGTGCCCCACTATAACTAGAATCGGCGCACCCCACTATAGCTGGAATCGGTGCACTCCACTATAACTGGAAACTGTGCACCCCCACTATAACTGGAAACTGTGCACCCCAATTATAACTGGAATCGGTGCACCGTCAATATAACTGGAATCAGTGCACCCCCAGTATAATTGGTATCTCTGCACCCCACTGTAGCTAGAATCGGCACACCCCACTATACCTGGAATCAGTGCATCCCCACTATAACTGGAAACTGTGCACCCCCACTGTAACTGGCATCTGTGCACCTCCACTATAGCTGGAATCAGTGCATCCCAATTATAACTGGAATCGGTGCACCCCCAGTATAACTGGAATCGGTGCACCCCCAGTATAACTGGAATCGGTGCACCCCCCACTATAACTGGAATCGGTGCACCCCCACTATAGCTGGAATCGGTGCACCCCCACTATAACTGGAATTAGTGCACCCCCACTATAACTGGAATCAGTGCACCCCCACTATAATTGGAATCAGTGCACCCCCACTATAACTGGAATCAGTGCACCCCCACTATAACTGGAATCAGTGCACCGCCACTATAACTGGAATCAGTGCACCCCCACTATAACTGGAATCAGTGCACCCCCACTATAATTGGAATCAGTGCACCCCCACTATAACTGGAATCAGTGCACCCCCACTAGAGCTAGAATCGGTGCACCCCCACTATAGCTGGAATCAGTGCATCCCAATTATAACTGTAATCGATGCACCCCCACTATAACTGGAATCGGTGCACCGCCACTATAACTGGAATCGGTACACCGCCACTATAAGTGGAATCTGTGCACCCCCTCCCCACTATAACTGGAATCTGTGCACCCCCTCCCCACTATAACTGGAATCGGTGCACCCCCACTATAGCTGGAATAACTGCATCCCCAGAGTTAGTGTATCCCCATTATAGCTAGAATCCCTGCACCCCTACTGTAACCAGAATCAGTGCTGATATATTTGGAACCAGTACCCCCCATTATCACTGCTGTATCACATTATAATCGCAGGAGTTTTATCCTAATTATAACTGGGACCAGTATAACAATGACTGAACCCCACTATGACTGAATCGCCATAGCCCAAATGTAACTGGATTGAAGCCCCATAATTGTTGGAGTTACTGCCCCTATAACTCTCTCCCCATTGAAACTATTCTAGGGGTAAAGCCAACTCTATGCTATTAAGGGCGCTAATATTTATGCAATCTCATCATTATTACATGATTTGCTGCATATATTGTTGAATGTAGGTCCTTGTCACCAGGAGCACACAATCTAATCTTGCCTCACACACACGCAGTATCACTCTCATCATCATTGACCTCAGGAATGTACATATTACACGAGGAGAACATGTAGGTTCCATGCAAATGGGGCTCCTGGTGGGATTTAAAGCCAGGGCCCCAGCACTATGTCATACCCTGGTCTCCTACACTCACAGCCTCTTCTACACACTCATTACAATGTGTCACCCTCATGCATCACATTAAACGTAGCCCACTCATTCCCTCCACGCCCCCTGTGCCCCCCGCAGCCCCTCGTACTGCGATTCACTTTCCTTCTGCCCTATTATTACTCCATCTCTGCAATAATGAGGTGGAGCTGCTTATAAAGCACGGGTTTATGGCACGCTGCCATCGCATAGGGGATTTATATACAATGGTGGGGGTAGTGATCCGTCTGCTCCGTTACATTGTGTCATTTCCAGAGAATCCCTCCACATGTCTGTCCACAATTTGGTGGGCTGGAGCCGAGACATGAGAGGAGGCAGCAGGGCCGGAGGATTAGACGGGCCAGGACCGGGCGTTTCTCCAGGATCATTTATTATTTCGTCTTCCCCACCGTACGTCCGGGCCGGGGATTTGCAGGTGAAATGGAAGCCGCTCCTGCGTGTCGCTCCCCTGGGTAATGTCATTATCCGACCCAGGCCGCGGTGTAGAAAGTGCCGGATACAGTGCTCCCCGTTCCATTACAAGCTAACAGGGGACTGATCCGATACAAGGTAACAAGGTAATGAAACCAGTCACAAATCTCTAACAAGAGCGCGGCGAGCGTGCCCCTCCTCCGCTCCATTACAAGACAATAACGCAATAAACCGCGGAGGTAACGCTACCCTAACATGATAATGGCAGACAATCGTCCCCAAGGAGCCTCCCCGATAAATGCTGTGGATTCCTGCTGGAAGGTATCAAGAGAGACAGCAGGATACCGTCAAAATGGACACCGCTTCCCCTCCCAACCTGACTTTCACCATTGGCAAAAGCGACCAATTGCTGCTCTCCGCATGTGTGGATATGTCCTCTCCATGCCGACCATTTAACAAGCCTCATTTTCCCAGGGGCTCGGGGCCTGTTAGCAGGTTTAACAGCGTTGCGTCCCCGGAGATGGCGACCGGAGGTTTCAGGGAATTGCGATGTCACTCTGCAGAAGAGGAGAGAGTGCAATGTTCACACCCGTTCCTCCGATGCAAGATCTGCCAACATGCTGCCTCGTGGAGCTGCCCAGTTAATCAAGGGATTTGTTCAGTCCTTCTCACCTGAAGAAGAACGCAGATCACCGTGGGGTCGGACACCAGCGAGGAGGACACCTGCTGAGTAGAAGTGGCACTGCGCTGCCCTGGACCGCCCCATTCTGCATGATGGGAAAGCAAGAGCTACAAAAAAGCCGTCACGATGTTTATGTCACAAAAATACCTGTTCTGGACAGAATCAGTCTCCTTCCCCCTCTGGCAGGTGACAGTATAGGGCCCTCACATTGCCTCAGCAGGAGGGGCATTTTCCAAGCTAAACCTTTATGCTACTGCTGAGGCTCAGCTCCAGCCATACTATGTAAGCAAATGAACACCAGGTGGAGCCATACTATGTAAGTAATTTAACACCAGGTGGAGCCATACTATGTAAGTAACTGAACACCAGGTAGAGCCATACTATGTAAGCAACTGAACACCAGGTGGAGCCATACTATGTAAGTAACTGAACACCAGGTGGAGCCATACTATGTAAGTAACTGAACACCAGGTGGAGCCATACTATGTAAGTAAATGAACACCAGGTGGCCTCATACTATGTAAGTAACTGAACACCAGGTAGAGCCATATTATGTAAGCAACTGAACACCAGGTGGCCCCATACTATGTAAGTAACTGAACACCAGGTGGAGTCATACTATGTAAGTAACTGAACACCAGGTGGAGCCATACTATGTAAGTAACTGAACACCAGGTGGAGACATACTATGTAAGTATATGAACTCCAAGTGGAGCCATACTATGTAAGTAACTGAACACCAGGTGGAGACATACTATGTAAGTAACTGAACACCAGGTGGCGCCATACTAGGTAAGTAACTGAACACCAGGTGGAGCCATACTATGTAAGTAACTGAACACCAGGTGGCACCATACTATGTAAGTAAATGAAAACCAGGTGGCTTCGTACAATGTAAATATATAAACACCAGGTGGCGCTGTACTATGTACGTAAATAAACACCAGTTGGCACCTCATGAGCTGGACCTGCACATTGCTGTACACTGTGAACACCAGGTAGTGCTGTAGTAAATGAATACCAGGGGGCGTCATACATATGATAGGTAATGGTGGGAGAACCACTTTAAAGGGCAACTCCTTGTAATCCGTGGGCATAAAATAGAGCAAATGGAAGTGCAATAAACCATAGGTAGCCTCTGTAACTGCTATGGGGTCTGTAGATAGGGAGAGGTCCTGTTAAAGTGCCCAGTTATATAAACGATAAACAATTTCCAAAGGACCTGCAGCTTTAAGGTGGGAGTAGCCTTAGAGTCATTCCGGGGCATGCACAGGGGGTGCAGAGGTAGCAGTCTTATTTAGGCTTCTCTACCCATAAGAAGATTCCAAGGTTGTATATGGTACATGGTAGGTTGGGGCTCCTGTTATAGATCTTGCCTTTGGGGTCATTACTACCTTATATCCTATATAAAGGGGAAAGGAAATTTAGGAGCAAACAGGCAAAATTGTATAAATCTGAGGACATTACTGATGGCGGTGTTCTCTAATTGTAAGTCAGGTTACATTGTCTGGGGCTCCATTGTGTCAGTTTTTGCACAGACGCAGCAGATAATCCGCACAGCGAAGCAGAATTTGTTCCTTGTTCCTTCCTTGGCCATGAAGCCTTTAGCTTCTTCTTTGTGCCGAATTAATATCTTCTGCTGCGAGGCTTCATGTGCTTCATTATAGCATTGGCTCACTATGGCCTGGTTTGTTGGGAGTAGTAGAGGTCAGTAGGATGAGAGTATTGGTCCTCATGGAGTTCTTCAGGCCGCTGAGAGGAGTGCAGTGATTTATTTATTTATTTATTTATTTTATATATATATATATATTTTTTTTTTACAATCTCTGCTGCCCCCTAGTGGTTTCCAAAATTTCCAACATGAACCAACATGGGGGTAGGGCAGCTGTAAGGAAGAAGGGGGGCTCCATTGCAATGAAGAGCGGGACAGGTGGATGACGGGGACATGGGGTTGCAGATGTTCGACTTCCATGACTGTGAGGTCACAAACAGTTCCTGCTACTTGTTGGGGTCCAGGGACCTTCTATCACATAAGAGGTTGTCAAGGCTTTGGGGCTTCAGTTGCAGTTCTTCATAGCGCCCCCTACTGGGCGTCAGAGCCGCAGGGCTATTTCTGGGAGCTGTCGAGGCTCAATACTAAATAACATCATGCTGATTACTCAAATATCTGGAGGAGGCTCACTGCAAGAATTCATGATGTCATCATTTGTAGAAGTGGTGATCAGAATTATAGAGTAAGACAAAAGTCTAATAATAGACACACCCCTGCAGCTGATGATGTCATCAAATGATGATGTTATCATCCATAGTCAGTGGTTATTTTTACTTATGCTGATTGTTTGGTGGATACTGCAAACCAGTAGTGATGGCTTCCTCCGTGACCGCCTGATGAAGGTGGCGGACCGCCACCCAAGCACATAGCATGCTTTTTATGTAATTTTTAAAATGTATTTTAACAAATTGCTACTTACGCCAAAGTCCTCTGGTACAGCGCGCCTTTTGGTAGAGTGTTTCCTGGATCCAGTATCTTCCAGCCTCCTGCGGCCAGCGCAGCAGCCTAGTCCTTCCCCTGCCGTGGGGTAGAACTTTGCTGATTCCTAGTGTTGGGCCCAAGCTACCATCACTGTTGGCTTTCCCATATCCCCTAGGATATCACACATGGACAACCCACTCTCTTTCTTTTTCACAGCTGATGTCATTAAACGATGATGATGTCATCATCCATAGTCAGTGGTTACAATGTTTCAATTGTTCTACTTGCCGCTGATTGGTCACTAGGATTTGCAAACCAGTAATAAAGGCTTCCCCCACAATCTGATGCCAAACCCCTCTGACTACATAAAGCCTTTGCCTATGTCATCTGATGATGTCATCATCTATAGTCAGTTGTTACAATGTTTCAACTGTTCTACTTTCTGCTGATTAGACTCTAAGATTTGCAAATAAGTAATAAAGGCTTCCTCCATGGTCTAGTGCTAAACTCTAAACCCCTGACTACATCATAGGAGGCCGAAAGAGAAGGGAAGTCGAAAAGGCTCCCAAAGGTAGCAAATACAAACAGTGCGCTGCAGCGGATTCTTGGAGGTAGGCCATTTATTGCATAAAAACGCATAAAAAACAAATCAAAAACAACAGCGACATGTTTCAAAGGCAGTCCATCGTTGTTTATTTTTTTTATGTGTTTTTATGCAATAAAACACCTACTGCTGAGTATCCGGTGCAGTAAGCTGTTTTTATTTGCTACGTTTGAGAGCTTTTTTGTCTTAAAGCCTTGGTGATTACAATGTTTTAATTGTTCTACTTAGGTGCCATGCACACGAGCGTTCCTTTTTTTTGCCTTCTGCAATTTGCGGAACGGACGGCCCATTATAGAGATGCCTATTCTTGTCCGTTTTGCGAATAGGACATGTTATATTTTTTTTGCGGGGCTACGGAACGGAGTAACGGATGCGGACAGCACACGGAGTGCTCTCTGCATCTTTTGCGGCCCCATTGAAGTGAATGGGTCCGCACCCGAGCCGCAAAATCTGCGGCTCGGATGCGGACCAGAACAATGGTCGTGAGCATGAGGCCTTATGCTGATTGGTTGTTAGGATTAGTAAACCAGTAATAAAGGCTTCCGCCACAATCTGATGCCCCTCTGACTACATAAAGCCTTTGTATATGTCATCTGATGATGTCATCATCCATAGTCAGTCGTTACAATGTTTCAGTTGTTCTACTTTCTACGGATTGGTTGCTAGGATTGGTAAAGCAGTAATAATGGCTTCCTCCATGGTCTAGTGCTAAACTCTTCTGACTACATAAAGCTTTCTAACAGACTCACCCCTGTTGCTGAGGTCATCATTACATGATGATGTCCTCCGTCTTAGGTACTGCTACTGGTGGGTAGAATTTGGTGGCTTCCTCCACAGTCTGGTTTCACATTCTCCTGACTAAATGGTTAAACATACGGGTCGGACCCCTGCAGCTCATTTCACAACCTTCCTCCAGATGCCTGAATCATCCACAAACTGAGAAAACTGTTCATCTCATTGGTAGTCGCAATGTGATGGGAAATGTGTTTTTTGGCCCTAGCTGTCGTCTGTAGCTTTGGGGTCCGCTACAGGCTTAATGCATAGTGTAAATATAGATTTTTCTGCTGCTGCTGCCTCCATATGCTGTGGATGTCTCTGGAGGGCATTCTGGATATAGGTTTCACTTCCATCCCTGGATTCTGGGGGCCTAATGTGCATTCTGTAGTCAGGAGCATCTCATGCCTCGTAACTTTGGGATCTGCTCTGCCGGGGATTCATCCGCACAATCTGCCTTCATCACAAATTGCAATAAATTTGCAGCTCAAAACCACAAGACTTTTATTTTTTTCAAGAAAAACATGAAACGTCTGCAGAAGCGAAAGCACGGCTCCTTAATCTTTAGAGAGGGAGAGCGGGAGGAGGGAGAGCGGTAATGGATAGAGGCATGATGAAAGGATAGAGAAGAAGAGACACAAGGAGATGAGAACGCAAGACAGGCTGGAGAAGAAAAGGCCCGTGCTAGATAGACCCGCGATACAAGCGCCTCCGCCGCCACAGTGAAGCGCCCTCCTAGGCACGCCGCTATCCAGGTGTGGGCAGCTTAATAGGATAATGTGGGATTCGTGGCGCTTTCCTGGGACGAGGCTGCCATGATGTTCTCCAGCTGTTCTGACAATAATGAGCTCTAATATCAGGTCGGTGAGATGATGTGCGCTGTGCTGTGCCGGCCATCCCGAGCAGCAAGATGCGCGGAGATCAAACGGGTGCAATGATGATTTTACAATCATGCTCCTGGGTGAGGGATGCGCTGCAGAGGAGGCGTCTTCAGGGCTGTAATGGGAAGGAAGTGCAGGATTAGAAAAACATGGCAGCTTCCCACCAATAACAGCGCCACACTTGTTCATGGGATGTGTCTGGTATTGCAGCTCAACTCCATGGAAGTGAATAAGGCTGAGCTGCAATACCGCGCACGACCAGTGCATGGACGTAATTACCATCCTGAGACGTGTGTTATTAATGGCGACCAAAGGAGGGACTTAACTTATATGTGATGTGAGATTGTGGTTTTCTTTGCTTGTGTGTTTTGCTGGTGATACATGACATCACTGTGTGTATTATCCGTGTACTGTGACATCACTGTGTGTATTATCCCTGTACTGTGACATCACTGTGTTTATTATCCCTGTACTGTGACATCACTGTGTTTATTATCCCTGTACTGTGACATCACTGTGTTTATTATCTCTGTACTGTGACATCACTGTGTTTATTATCCCTGTACTGTGACATCACTGTGTTTATTATCTCTGTACTGTGACATCACTGTGTGTATTATCTCTGTACTGTGACATCACTGTGTGTATTATCTCTGTACTGTGACATCACTGTGTGCATTATCCCTGTACTGTGACATCACTGTGTTTATTATCTCTGTACTGTGACATCACTGTGTTTATTATCCCTGTACTGTGACATCACTGTGTGTATTATCCCTGTACTGTGACATCACTGTGTGCATTATCTCTGTACTGTGACATCACTGTGTTTATTATCTCTGTACAGTGACATCACTGTGTTTATTATCTCTGTACTGTGAAATCACTGTGTTTATTATCTCTGTACTGTGAAATCACTGTGTTTATTATCTCTGTACTGTGACATCACTGTGTTTATTATCTCTGTACTGTGAAATCACTGTGTTTATTATCCCTGTACTGTGACATCACTGTGTTTATTATCCCTGTACTGTGACATCACTGTGTTTATTATCTCTGTACTGTGACATCACTGTGTTTATTATCTCTGTACTGTGACATCACTGTGTGTATTATCTCTGTACTGTGACATCACTGTGTGTATTATCCCTGTACTGTGACATCACTGTGTTTATTATCCCTGTACTGTGACATCACTGTGTGTATTATCCCTGTACTGTGACATCACTGTGTGTATTATCTCTGTACTGTGACATCACTGTGTTTATTATCCCTGTACTGTGACATCACTGTGTGTATTATCCCTGTACTGTGACATCACTGTGTTTATTATCCCTGTACTGTGACATCACTGTGTTTATTATCTCTGTACTGTGACATCACTGTGTGTATTATCTCTGTACTGTGACATCACTGTGTGTATTATCCGTGTACTGTGACAACACTGTGTGTATTATCCCTGTACTGTGACATCACTGTGTTTATTATCCCTGTACTGTGACATCACTGTGTTTATTATCCCTGTACTGTGACATCACTGTGTTTATTATCCCTGTACTGTGACATCACTGTGTTTATTATCTCTGTACTGTGACATCACTGTGTGTATTATCTCTGTACTGTGACATCACTGTGTGTATTATCTCTGTACTGTGACATCACTGTGTGCATTATCCCTGTACTGTGACATCACTGTGTTTATTATCTCTGTACTGTGACATCACTGTGTTTATTATCCCTGTACTGTGACATCACTGTGTGTATTATCCCTGTACTGTGACATCACTGTGTGCATTATCTCTGTACTGTGACATCACTGTGTTTATTATCTCTGTACAGTGACATCACTGTGTTTATTATCTCTGTACTGTGAAATCACTGTGTTTATTATCTCTGTACTGTGAAATCACTGTGTTTATTATCTCTACTGTGACATCACTGTGTTTATTATCTCTGTACTGTGAAATCACTGTGTTTATTATCCCTGTACTGTGACATCACTGTGTTTATTATCCCTGTACTGTGACATCACTGTGTTTATTATCTCTGTACTGTGACATCACTGTGTTTATTATCTCTGTACTGTGACGTCACTGTGTTTATTATCCCTGTACTGTGACATCACTGTGTGTATTATCCCTGTACTGTGACATCACTGTGTGTATTATCTCTGTACTGTGACATCACTGTGTTTATTATCCCTGTACTGTGACATCACTGTGTGTATTATCTCTGTACTGTGACATCACTGTGTTTATTATCCCTGTACTGTGACATCACTGTGTGTATTATCCCTGTACTGTGACATCACTGTGTGTATTATCTCTGTACTGTGACATCACTGTGTTTATTATCCCTGTACTGTGACATCACTGTGTGTATTATCCCTGTACTGTGACATCACTGTGTGTATTATCTCTGTACTGTGACATCACTGTGTTTATTATCCCTGTACTGTGACATCACTGTGTGTATTATCCCTGTACTGTGACATCACTGTGTGTATTATCCCTGTACTTTGACATCAGTGTGTTTATTATCCCTGTACTGTGACATCACTGTGTGTATTATCCCTGTACTGTGACATCACTGTGTTTATTATCCCTGTACTGTGACATCACTGTGTGTATTATCTCTGTACTGTGACATCACTGTGTTTATTATCCCTGTACTTTGACATCACTGTGTGTATTATCCCTGTATTGTGACATCAATGTGTGTATTATCTCTGTACTGTGACATCACTGTGTTTATTATCCCTGTACTTTGACATCACTGTGTGTATTATCCCTGTACTTTGACATCACTGTGTGTATTATCTCTGTACTGTGACATCAATGTGTGTATTATCTCTGTACTGTGACATCACTGTGTTTATTATCTCTGTACTGTGACATCACTGTGTTTATTATCTCTGTACTGTGAAATCACTATGTGTATTATCCCTGTACTATGACATCACTGTGTGTATTATCTCTGTACTGTGACATCACTGTGTGTATTATCCCTGTACTGTGACATCACTGTGTTTATTATCTCTGTACTGTGACATCACTGTGTGTATTATCCCTGTACTGTGACATCACTGTGTTTATTATCTCTGTACTGTGACAACACTGTGTGTATTATCCCTGTACTGTGACATCACTGTGTGTATTATCTCTGTACTGTGACATCACTGTGTGTATTATCTCTGTACTGTGACATCACTGTGTTTATTATCTCTGTACAGTGACATCACTGTGTTTATTATCTCTGTACTGTGACATCACTGTGTTTATTATCCCTGTACTGTGACATCACTGTGTTTATTATCCCTGTACTGTGACATCACTGTGTGTATTATCCCTGTACTGTGACATCACTGTGTGTATTATCTCTGTACTGTGACATCACTGTGTTTATTATCCCTGTACTGTGACATCACTGTGTGTATTATCCCTGTACTGTGACATCACTGTGTTTATTATCTCTGTACTGTGACATCACTGTGTGTATTATCTCTGTACTGTGACATCACTGTGTTTATTATCCCTGTACTTTGACATCACTGTGTGTATTATCCCTGTATTGTGACATCACTGTGTTTATCTCTGTACTGTGACATCACTGTGTGTATTATCCCTGTACTGTGACATCACTGTGTATATTATCCCTGTACTGTGACATCACTGTGTTTATTATCCCTGTACTGTGACATTACTGTGTTTATTATCCCTGTACTGTGACATCACTGTGTTTATTATCCCTGTACTGTGACATCACTGTGTTTATTATCCCTGTACTGTGACATCACTGTGTTTATTATCCGTGTACTGTGACATCACTGTGTGTATTATCCCTGTACTGTGACATCACTGTGTTTATTATCCCTGTACTTTGACATCACTGTGTTTATTATCCCTGTACTGTGACATCACTGTGTTTATTATCCCTGTACTGTGACATCACTGTGTTTATTATCCCTGTACTGTGACATCACTGTGTGTATTATCTCTGTACTGTGACATCACTGTGTTTATTATCCCTGTACTTTGACATCACTGTGTGTATTATCCCTGTATTGTGACATCAATGTGTGTATTATCTCTGTACTGTGACATCACTGTGTTTATTATCCCTGTACTGTGACATCACTGTGTGTATTATCCCTGTACTGTGACATCACTGTGTGTATTATCTCTGTACTGTGACATCACTGTGTGTATTATCCCTGTACTGTGACATCACTGTGTTTATTATCTCTGTACTGTGACATCACTGTGTTTATTATCTCTGTACTGTGATGTCACTGGGTATAGAAAGGTGTGGAAGTAAGCAGCCATATTTTTCTAATCCTCTATAGTGCTATAAAGTCCAGGCATCTCATGAGTTCTATTGTAGAATAGAAACGTGTAGACTACTTATTACTTATTGTTACTGGGTCACATAGTATTCACAGCCCTTTTACTCAGGATGGGTGACATGTGTTGGTGACATGTGTTGGTGACATGTGCTGGTGACGTGTTGGTGACATGTCTGTGTGCAGCTGAGAATGTATTCCTGATATACCGGTATGATGTGCAGCCACCTGCTGTTATGTAGACACCTGTACTGTGACCCAGAGCACGGTGCTGATTATCTGCTGCACAGGAATGAGCCGAGTGCCGGGATCTTGTGTACATTTAACTCCCAGCTCCAGTTTGTGACCATAGAGCGATGCATCCGTACCATGGACACTTCTTGTATATTGGGATCATAACGTGATGCTTGATGGTCTCCTGCTGCATCTTCTGGTGGCCATGGGTTATCTTCTGAGATCCAGAGATCTACCTGTTACATGTGATATGCGCTGGATGTTGGGGTAGACCATGGTTATTGGGCTGTGCATGGACTGCTGGGAGTCAGAGTCGGCGGGCGTCGGCAATAAGCGACTGATACAAAGATGCTTCACATATCTGAGATAGAAAAGGGCTTACGCTTTATAGTACACTCCTAGTTGGCCAGTATGTCATTTCAAACTGCAGTCACAATTCTGCTGCTTGCTGGAACAGTCAGCAGGAAAATGGGCAGAACTCTGATAAAATTTAACCTGAGCTGCTATATAGGTAGAGGATAACTGTATGGAGCCTGGAGTGACAAGGACACTTCCCGGATGCAAATTACTAGAGCAAGCTGTGTACAGGCACAGGATAAATCAGCAGCTGGAAAGCTACCAAGAATGCCTGCAAAATCACAGTATGGAGCGGCGAATATGCTGAGTGCAGCTCTGGAGTATAATACAGGATGTAACTCAGGATCAGTACAGGACAGTAATGTATGTACACAGTGACTGCACCAGCAGAATAGTGAGTGCAGCTCTGGAGTATAATACAGGATGTAACTCAGGATCAGTACAGGAGAAGTAATGTATGTACACAGTGACTGCACCAGTCAGAATAGTGAGTGCAGCTCTGGAGTATAATACAGGATGTAACTCAGGATCAGTACAGGATGAATAATGTATGTACTACAGTGACTGCACCAGCAGAATAGAGAGTGCAGCTCTGTGGGTATTATCCACGGATGTAACTCAGTGATCAGTCACAGGATAGTATTGTATGTATCACAGTGACTGCACCAGCAGAATGAGTGAGTGCAGCTCTGGAGTATAATACAGGATGTATCTCAGGATCAGTACAGGATAAGTAATGTATGTACACAGTGACTGCACCAGCGGACTAGTGAGTGCAGCTCTGGAGTATAATACAGGATGTAACTCAGGATCAGTACAGGATAAGTAATGTGTGTACATAGTGACTGCACCAGCAGAATAGTGAGTGCAGCTCTGGAGTATAATACAGGATGTAACTCAGGATCAGTCACAGGATAAGTAATGTATGTATACACTGATTGCACCAGCAGAATAGTGACATCACTGTGTTTATTATCCCTGTACTTTGACATCACTGTGTGTATTATCCCTGTATTGTGACATCACTGTGTTTATCTCTGTACTGTGACATCACTGTGTGTATTATCCCTGTACTGTGACATCACTGTGTATATTATCCCTGTACTGTGACATCACTGTGTTTATTATCCCTATACTGTGACATTACTGTGTTTATTATCCCTGTACTGTGACATCACTGTGTTTATTATCCGTGTACTGTGACATCACTGTGTTTATTATCCCTGTACTGTGACATCACTGTGTCTATTATCCGTGTACTGTGACATCACTGTGTGTATTATCCCTGTACTGTGACATCACTGTGTTTATTATCCCTGTACTTTGACATCAGTGTGTTTATTATCCCTGTACTGTGACATCACTGTGTTTATTATCCCTGTACTGTGACATCACTGTGTTTATTATCTCTGTACTGTGACATCACTGTGTTTATTATCCCTGTACTGTGACATCACTGTGTTTATTATCTCTGTACTGTGACATCACTGTGTTTATTATCCCTGTACTGTGACATCACTGTGTTTATTATCCCTGTACTGTGACATCGCTGTGTTTATTATCCCTGTACTGTGACATCACTGTGTGTATTATCCCTGTACTGTGACATCACTGTGTGTATTATCCCTGTACTGTGACATCACTGTGTTTATTATCCCTGTACTGTGACATCACTGTGTTTATTATCCCTGTACTGTGACATCACTGTGTTTATTATCCCTGTACTGTGACATCACTGTGTTTATTATCCCTGTACTGTGACATCACTGTGTTTATTATCCCTGTACTGTGACATCACTGTGTTTATTATCCCTGTACTGTGACATCACTGTGTTTATTATCCCTGTACTGTGACATCACTGTGTTTATTATCCCTGTACTGTGACATCACTGTGTTTATTATCCCTGTACTGTGACATCACTGTGTTTATTATCCCTGTACTGTGACATCACTGTGTTTATTATCTCTGTACTGTGACATCACTGTGTGTATTATCCCTGTACTGTGACATCACTGTGTTTATTATCCCTGTACTGTGACATCACTGTGTTTATTATCCCTGTACTGTGACATCACTGTGTTTATTATCTCTGTACTGTGATGTCACTGGGTATAAGAAAGGTGTGGAAGAAAGCAGCCATATTTTTCTAATCCTCTATAGTGCTATAAAGTCCAGGCATCTCATGAAGTTCTATTGTAGAATAGAAACGTGTAGACGACTTATTACTTATTGTTACTGGGTTACATAGTATTCACAGCCCTTTTACTCAGGATGGGTGACATGTGTTGGTGACATGTGTTGGTGACATGTGTTGGTGACGTGTTGGTGACATGTCTGTGTGCAGCTGAGAATGTATTCCTGATATACCCGGTATGATGTGCAGCCACCTGCTGTTACTGTGTAGACACCTTACTGTGACCCAGGGAGCACGGAGCTATTACTGTGCACAGGAAGGAGCCGAGTGCCGGGATCTTGTGTACATTTAACTCCCAGCTCCAGTTTGTGGACCATAGAGCGATGAGCATCCGTACCACGGACACTTCTTGTATATTGGGATCGTAACGTGATGCTGATGGTCTCCTGCTGCATCTTCTGGTGGCCATGGGTTATCTTCTGAGATCCAGAGACCTACCTGTTACATGTGATATGCGCTGGATGTTGGGGTAGACCATGGTTATTGGGCTGTGCATGGACTGCTGGGAGTCAGATCGGCCGAGACGTCGGCAATAAACGACTGATACAAAAGATGCTTCACATATCTGAGATAGAAAAGGAGCTTACACTTTATAGTACACTCTAGTTGGCCAGTATGTCATTTTTAAAACTGCAGTCACAATTCTGCTGCTTGCTGGAAACAGTCAGCAGGAAAATGGGCAGAACCCTGATAAAATTTAACCTGAGCTGCTATAAGGTAGAGGGATAACTGTATGGAGCCTGGAGTGACAAGGACACTTCCCCGGATGCAAATTACTAGAGCAAGCTGTGTACAGGCACAGGACTAAATCAGCAGCTGGAAAGCTACCAAAGAATGCCTGCAAAATCACAGTATAGAGCGGCGGAATAGCGAGTGCAGCTCTGGAGTATAATACAGGATGTAACTCAGGATCAGTACAGGACAAGTAATGTATGTACACAGTGACTGCACCAGCAGAATAGTGAGTGCAGCTCTGGAGTATAATACAGGATGTAACTCAGGATCAGTACAGGAGAAGTAATGTATGTACACAGTGACTGCACCAGCAGAATAGTGAGTGCAGCTCTGGAGTATAATACAGGATGTAACTCAGGATCAGTACAGGATAAGTAATGTATGTACACAGTGACTGCACCAGCAGAATAGAGAGTGCAGCTCTGGGGTATAATACAGGATGTAACTCAGGATCAGTACAGGATAAGTAATGTATGTACACAGTGACTGCACCAGCAGAATAGTGAGTGCAGCTCTGGAGTATAATACAGGATGTATCTCAGGATCAGTACAGGATAAGTAATGTATGTACACAGTGACTGCACCAGCGGACTAGTGAGTGCAGCTCTGGAGTATAATACAGGATGTAACTCAGGATCAGTACAGGATAAGTAATGTGTGTACATAGTGACTGCACCAGCAGAATAGTGAGTGCAGCTCTGGAGTATAATACAGGATGTAACTCAGGATCAGTACAGGATAAGTAATGTATGTATACACTGATTGCACCAGCAGAATAGTGAGTGCAGCTCTGGAGTATAATATAGGATGTAACTCCGGATTAGTACAGGATAAGAAATGTATGCACCGGTACACAGTGACTGCACCAGCAGAATAGTGAGTGCAGCTCTGGGGTATAATACATGATGTAACTCAGGATCAGTACAGGATAAGTAATGTATGTACACAGTGACTGCACCAGCAGAATAGTGAGTGCAGCTCTGGAGTATAATACAGGATGTAACTCAGGATCAGCACAGGATAATTAATGTATGTACACAGTGACTGCGGCAGCAGAATAGTGAGTGCAGCTCTGAAGTATAATACAGGATGTAACTCAGGATCAGTACAGGATAAGTAATGTATGTACACAGTGACTGCACCAGCAGAATAGTGAGTGCAGCTCTGGAGTATAATACAGGATGTAACTCAGGATCAGTGCAGGATAAGTAATGTATGTATGCACTGATTGCACCAGCAGAATAGTGAGTGCAGCTCTGAAGTATAATACAGGATGTAACTCAGGATCAGTACAGGATAAGTAATGTATGTACACAGTGACTGCACCAGCAGAATAGTGAGTGCAGCTCTGAAGTATAATACAGGATGTAACTCAGGATCAGTACAGGATAAGTAATGTATGTACACAGTGACTCCACCAGCAGAATAGTGAGTGCAGCTGTGGAAATAATATAAATAGTGTTGATAAGTGGACCTACCCTTTAAGGACGTTTGACCAGTTTGTCGGCTCTTGGCTGGAATGATCTGCCTCTTGTCTATAATTCTTTCCTCCATGCCCTGAGTGCTGGAGTGAAGCCGTCCTCAGCCGTGCAGAGTATATATCTGCTATTATTAGGCTCGCACCGTCTCCCGTCACAAGACAGAGCACATGCCTTGTTCAATTCTGATTTCCTTACATTGAGGAAAATGTCATATATTATGGATCAAGAAACAGAAAATGAATATAATTGCCACAAATGGTTGTACTGGACGTAAAGCGGAGATGTTAAGTGAATCCTGAGCGAGTGCGAGACGCCGTTCCTGCGAGGATTGTGTTGTCTGAAATGGATGTCTAAGGTCTTGGGATTATTAAGTGCTGAGTTTGGGAGATGGAAAATCTTTATATGTGAGATTATTCCCGGGATAAGTGAAGGCTCATTTTATAATTTATAATCTTCAATGACCACAAGAAATATAAACCCTCCGCAAAGTTGTATCAGGGCGTAGAAAAGCTGGGTGACCACCAAAACGGCTTCCTGTACGGCATTGCTTCCTAATCTTTCTCTTTGCTTTTCAAGTGGTACTTTGTACACCCCACCCCATTGTATCCAGTATATAATATACCCCAGACTGTCCAGTATATAATAGACCCCAGACTGTCCAGTATATAATAGACCCCCAGACTGTCCAGGATATAAAACACCCCACCCCATAGTATCCAGTATATAGAACACCCCCCAGACCGTCCAGTATATAGTACACCCCCCCCCCAGACCGTCCAGCATATAATACACCCCCCAGACTGTCCAGTATATAGTATACCCCCAGACTGTCCAGTATATGATATACCCCCAGACTGTCCAGTATTATAATAGACCCCCAGACTGTCCAGTATATGATATACCCCCAGACTGTCCAGTATATGATATACCCCCAGACTGTCCAGTTTATAATAGACCCCCCAGACCCGTCCAGTATATAATATACCCCCAGACTGTCCAGTATATAATATACCCCCAGACTGTCCAGTATATAATAGACCCCCCAGACCGTCCAGTATATAATATACCCCCAGACTGTCCAGTATATAATATACCCCCAGACTGTCCAGTATATGATATACCCCCAGACTGTCCAGTATATAATATACCCCCAGACTGTCCAGTATATGAATATACCCCAGACTGTCCAGTATATGATATACCCCCAGACTGTCCAGTATATAATATACCCCCAGACTGTCCAGTATATGATATAACCCCCAGACTGTCCAGTATATAATATAACCCCCAGACTGTCCAGTATATAATATAACCCCCAGACTGTCCAGTATATAATATACCCCCAGACTGTCCAGTATATAATATAACCCCCAGACTGTCCAGTATATAATATAACCCCCAGACTGTCCAGTATATGATATACCCCCAGACTGTCCAGTATATGATATACCCCCAGACTGTCCAGTATATAATATACCCCCTCACTGTCCAGTATATGATACAGCATATATAAAGCAGTAGTATCAACTCTGTAACCAGACTGTGATGAAGCAGCTCTATCTCCCCCGTACAGCAGGAAATCACAGCATTATAATAAGCACCACTAACGCCGCTGCCTCCATCGGGCCCGGTCATCTACTCCATACGCTGCCGAAGCTTCCCAACACGATGGGAGTTATCGAACATTTCTGTTTTGACTAATGGAGGCCAACATCATTCCACACGGGGAGAATCTACCAAGGGCAGTCATTGACCAGTCTTCACACTGCTCGCCCCTATTTAGGGATACCGCACACAGCTGTATGGGGTTTGTGGTAACGCCACCATTTTGTTAAAACTTCTGTAGAAATGTCCTGTCCTTGTCTGAAAAACGGACTAGGACATGTCCAGTTTTTTTGTGGGCCGCGGAACGGACGTAAGGATGCGGACAGCACACGGCGCACTTTCTGCATCTTTTGTGGCCCCATTGCAATAAATGTACATGCGGATCAGATGTGGACAGAAACTACGTGTACATGAGCCCGAAAAAGTGAAGAGAATAGTGGGTGTGGCTTGACATGAGGGGCGGAGCCAGTCCAGTAATTTTATTATAATTTTTGGTGGAGTAGATTACAGCTTAGTTTTGATTTAATAATCTGGCGCCCGGGCGATGAGAAGAAGCGTCAGGCGTCCTAGTAAATCTTCCCCGGTGCTCTCCTCCCGATACCAAAGGGCATAAGACGGGCATTTCCTAATAAACTTGCTTCATCTTATGCCGGCGTATTTTTATTACGGAGCACCCGCGCATCTCAGGAGGTCTGTCTGCCATAAACGCATGTCCTCGGAGATTGCTGGTGGATAGTGTTGAGCGAACTTGTGTTTTAAGTTCGGCATCTAAAGTTCGGATTCGGGTTATCGAAGAATCTGATTATTAATTCCGCTACCACCGACCATAATGGAACTCGGATCCATATCGGGATTCTTCGATAACCCAAACCCAAATCCAACTACTGTTGGACTGTACGGCGGTTATCTGGCACAGCTGAGCCTTGTGAGCTGACGCTCCACCAAGATATTAGAAAAGTGTAGAGCGCTGGAGGGAAATGTTCGACTTTCTGTGCCAGAGAACGGATGTAGAAGCCATGATGGATCCCCCCCCCCCCATGTAATCTCTTGATGTCCACCCGTCTGGCAGCTGCTGTCCTGTCAGATCCGTTTCTTTTGGTCCATGTCATCATGTAGCAGAGCTAAGCAGCGGCGTGGAGCAGTATCCTCATCATTGTACGCCGTGCGGCAATACATTTTGGAGACAGTTGTTATGTCTGGGATCCTGGGATTCTCCGCAATCATCTGTGTATCAAACAGAAATAATTAGGAAGGAAAGACGGGAGCAGCGGGCGCCTCGCGGATAAAGAAGACGCCACTGCTCCACGGAGATGCCCACTTATGACGTGTACAGCAACAAGAGGACCAGGCAGAGGGACGGGGGTCATGTTGGGGGTTATAGTGCTTTATGAATAGAGTGTAATAGGCTTGTATTATGGTTATGTTCAGTGGTCAGGTCATGTTGGGGGTTGTAGTGCTCTATGTATAGAATATAATAGAATTGTATTATGGTCATGTCTAGTGGCCATGACATGTTGGGGGTTGTAGTGCTCTAAGAATAGAGTACAATAGAATTGTATTGTGCTCAGATCCAGGGGTCAGGTCATGTTGGGGGTTGTAGTGCTCTATGTATACAATATAATAGAATTGTATTATGGTCATGTCATGTTGATGGTTGTAGTCTCTATGAATACAGTATAATAGAATTGTATTATGGTCAGGTCCAACAGTCAGGTTATGTTGGGGGTTGTAGTGTTCTATATTGACTTGTAGTGTGGTCGTGTTTACAGATCTGGTCATTTTGGGAGTTGTAGTGCTCTATGTATAGAGTATAGTAGACTTATATTTTGGTCACGTCTATTGGTCGGGTCATGTTGGGGGTTGTAGTGCTCTGTGAATAAAGTATAATAGTACTGTATTATGGTTAAGTTCAGAGGTCTGGTCATGTTGGGGGTTGTAGTGCTCTATGTATAGAGTATAGTAGACTTATATTTTGGTCACGTCTATCGGTCGGGGATGTTGGGGGTTGTAGTGCTTTGTGAATAAAGTATAATAGTACTGTATTATGGTTAAGTTCAGAGGTCTGGTCATGTTAGGGGTTGTAGGGTTCCATGTATAGAGTATAATAAAATTGTATTTTGGTCACGTCTAGTGGTCAGGCCATGTTGGGGGTTGTAGTTTTTGCTGGATAAAGCATAGTGGAGGTTTATCACAGTCCTTTTCTTGCTGTTTTACTTCTCCGTGGATGTGATCACAGGTTTGGAGTATCTCGCCCCCTTCGCTGTGTCGCTGCTCGGTGTTTTGAACGCCATTTGCCCCCTCTCAGCCTGATTGACACTCTCAGCGCCGTTGCAGTTAGTCATTAATCAATTGGCGCTGTCAATCACTGCCCTGACACAACGGGTGCGGGAGAAGCGGTGTGCGAGCTGCCAGACGGCATCTGTGGTTTTTCCTGGCAACCGTTAACAACATGGGAAAAACAGAAAACCATTACAAGTCAACCTGATGTGTTAAGAAAGGAACCCTACAGGCAGGTGAATGCAGGGAGCTCATTTGTGGCTGCACCAAGGGCGGCTTCCCCCTCAGGGGCCCCTGTGGGTGTCACCAATCACCTGCTTATATTAGACGCTCACGGACTAGATCCAGGGTCATTGGGATCCAATTAAAGAGTATACGAAACAGTTATGAGCTCTCTGCTTGCTTTCAGTGAATGGGAAGATTCAATATTTGCATTCAGAGACTACAAACCTGTCCTTCCCAAGTCCTACTCACATTTGCATGCAAAGGTGCACAAGTAATACAGGGACAGCTCAGGCATCTGCTCGGGGCCCGGTAGGGAGAGAGGAGGTCATGAACATGGGATGGGGCCACCAAACCTCCAGTCCTAATTGCTTAGGTGTGCGATGGTGCCAGGCAGCTCCTGAAAGGCGCCTCATGGTTATCACTGCTCTGGGGCCCCCTGCCCTTTATATACATGACTGGGGAGTTCTGGGCCCCTGAAGTCTAGTGGGCTCAGTGATCTGCTCAGGTTTGCCGGGTGCTGATCGGTTGACGAAGTTATAATCATCCTCACGTCCCATGCTGCGCACAGTCACTGCAGTTTGCCTTTAAAACAAAACAGTTAAGGCCTCATGCACACGACTGTTGGTGTTTTGCGGTCTGCAAACCGCGGAAGCTGCTCCGCGTTCCGTTCTGCAATTTGCGGCCCATTGTAGAAATGCCTATTCTTGTCCGCAAAACGGACAGGAATAGGACATGCTCTATTTTTTTTGCAGAGGCACGAAACAGAGCAATGGATGCGGACAGCACACGGAGTGTTGTCCGCATCTTTTGCGACCCAATGAAGTGAATGGGTCCGCGCCCGAGCCGCAAAATATGCGGCTCGGACGTGGACCACAACAACGGTCATGTGCATGAGGCCTAAGTCACAGAAATGCCACAGGCAAGAGTGTTGGATTTTTTGTGACTGTCTCATTTGATCACATGTCACATCACGACTCCATAGACAAGCACTACGTGTCACAATCACATCACGATCTTAATGTCACATGACACACATCGCTGGGTAGCCCATGCCTTTTTCCTGGGTACCTGTGCCTCAATCTAACCTCTACCTTAGGTGTCAACAGATCCTACAATGTAGCAGATTCTAAAATGTTTCAAAACATACAATGTAGCAGATTCTAAAATGTAACATTATATGAGGAAGCCAGGGGCGTAGCTAACGGCTCATGGGCCCTGGAGCAAGAGTTCCGCTTGGGCCCCCCTTCCCTCAGTGCTTTGTGTTTATTCTTATCTGGTACAAGGGTCTTTGGGCCCCTCAGGCGCCTGGGCCGGTAGCGACTGCTACCTCTGCACCCCCTATAGCTACACCCCTGGATAAAGCAATTCATACAATGTAGTAGATTACATAATATAACAAATCCTACAATGTCACATACTATACAATGTAGTAAATCATTGCTCCTTTTTAGAAATTCGTCCGTCCATCAGACGCTATCCTATGAATTTGTCCGTATAATCACGTTTAGCAATGATCCAGGATTTGTTTTCTCATCTGAATCTGAACATCTGCCTGACATAGAGAACAGATCTACATTACAGAGGACTCCACAAAGCACCTTGTGTCTCACTCTTAGGGCTCATGCACACGAATGCATTTTCTTTCCGTGTCTGTTCCATTTTTCTTTGCAGACCGAATGCGGAACCATTCACTTCAATGGCTCCGCAAAACTAAACGGAAGTTACTCCGTGTGCATTCCGTTTCTGTATGTCCGTAATATGTCCGTTCCACAAAAAGATAGAACATGCCCTATTATTGTGCGCATTACGGACAAGGATAGGACTGTTCTATAAGGGGCCGGCTGTTCTGTTCCGCAAAATACGGAATGCACACGGATGTCATCTGTATTTTTTGGTGATCCGTTTTTTTTGCAGACCGCAGAATACATATGGTCGTGTGCATGAGCCCTTAGGCTTTCTTTTTCCATTCTGATCCGTCAACAGAAAAAAAAAACAGGATCCTGTGCATCTGTTATGCACATTTTGCATCAGTTTTAGCCATTTCTGTCTGAAATCTGTTTCTTTTAAGGTTACCAAAAAACTATATATGGGTCAATAAATATACAAAATCCATACGACTACAAAATAACTGGATAAATACATGATTTTATTGAAAAATACAAAACAATGATTAGAAAAGCAAAGGACAATTAAAAACAATCTGCTTTTTTTAGACAGAGAACAAAAGGTCCTGCATGCAGAATCCCTGACAGATAGGGCTCAAACGGATGCTAAATGTGAATAAAAGTCGCATTGGATCCGTTTTTTTACAGGATCTTGTTTTTATTTTTATTTTATTTTTTTCAGTTCTTCTGACGGATCAGAAGAATGGAAAAATAAACAGGGATGTGGATCCGGCCTTACCTGTAGCTCTGGCCTTATGCCCCGTTGTCACCTGTGCCTCATGCCTCATACCAATCTCTGCCATATGTTTAACTCTCACCTTTGTGAGGTATGTGTGTCTCCTACCTCAGTGTCTTCATGACCTAGACCAGTGATGGCTAACCTCCGGCACTCCAGCTCTGGTAAAACTATGACTCCCAGCATGCTCTATTCATCTCTGTGGAATTCTGAGAACAGCCAAGCAAGTGTACATCTTGGGGGTTGTAGTTTTACCAGAGCTGGGGTTCCGGAGGTTAGCCATCACAGACCTAGACGTTCCTTACTCAGGTCTACTGTCTCGGCGCACGGTTGTCTTTGCTGTGAGGAGGCGACATTGTACTTTAAATAGCTGGTGCTTGCAGGAACTCCTTGTCAAGCCATTGTGCGGTGGCATTGGGCCCAGTGCTGCGGTGTGTCCGTGTACAGATACAGATCGCCCGGCCCGTTCCCAGCAGAGATCTCTACAAATGATGGAGTATTACATTTCAATTGATCTGATCCTCTTAATCTAACATCAATAGGTAGGGGGGATGTAATATTTCCAGAAGGGGCTGTGCATGCGCCGCATTGACACTATAGTCGCAGCGGCGAATCTGGGTCACAGCCGTAGCCTGGTCGATGACTGCCTATTTGAGGATCAGGGGATGTAGGATGGGATCAGACGCCCACTCGTCCTGTGCAATGTGAATGGATGAATTCTAAACTTTCCGCTTTTCTCCTACAGATAAAAGGGTAAAGTTGCCGCACATCAGAGAGACGTCCGACCCCACAAAGTGAACATGAGGTTGCTATGGAAACTGCTGGCGCTTCGCTGGTTCATGTGTCTTGCAGGTAACATATCCATTCACATTTGGCGGTGTTATAACCCTCAGTCCTTTACAGGGAATTCAGGTCCTACTGCAGGGGCCATTTACTTGTCTCCTACTGCTCTTGCCTGCTGACACATCCCCTCCGGGTGGGGTGCTGAGCGCACATTCTGGGAGAATCTCACACCTCTGCTCTAGTCACTGTCCTCGATGTCACTCAGTGTCCCTCAAGTCTTAAAGGGACCCTGCACTTTATCTGCATTTAAATATCTTGCTGTATTTTTTTATGTTCTGCAAAAGGATGTAATAGAAATCCTCCCTGTATACACTGACTGAGCATGTGCTGGAAATCCTCCCTGTATACACTGACTGAGCATGTGCTAGAAATCCTCCCTGTATACACTGAGCATGTGCTGGAAATCCTCCTGTGTATACACTGAGCATGTGCTGGAAATCCTCCCTGTATACACTGACTGAGCATGTGCTGGAAATCCTCCCTGTATACACTGACTGAGCATGTGCTAGAAATCCTCCCTGTATACACTGACTGAGCATGTGCTGGAAATCCTCTCTGTATACACTGAGCATGTGCTGGAAATCCTCTCTGTATACACTGAGCATGTGCTGGAAATACTCTCTGTATACACTGAGCATGTGCTGGAAATACTCTCTGTATACACTGACTGAGCATGTGCTGGAAATACTCTCTGTATACCCTGACTGAGCATGTGCTGTAAATCCTCCCTGTATACACTGAGCATGTGCTGGAAATACTTTCTGTATTCACTGAGCATGTGCTGTAAATCCTCCCTGTATACACTGAGCATGTGCTGGAAATCCTCCCTGTATACACTGAGCATGTGCTAGAAATCCTCCCTGTATGCACTGACTGAGCATGTGCTGGAAATACTATCTGTATACACTGACTGAGCATGTGCTGGAAATACTATCTGTATACACTGACTGAGCATGTGCTGTAAATCCTCCCTGTATACACTGAGCATGTGCTGGAAATCCTCCCTGTATACACTGACTGCGCATGTGCTAGAAATCCTCCCTGTATACAATGACCATGTGCTAGAAATCCTCCCTGTATACACTGACTGAGCAAGTGCTGGAAATCCTCCCTGTATACACTGACTGCGCAAGTGCTGGAAATCCTCCCTGTATACACTGACTGCGCAAGTGCTGGGAATCCTCTCTGTATACAGTGACTTAGCAAGTGCTGGAAATCCTCCCTGTATACACTGACTGAGCAAGTGCTGGAAATCCTCCCTGTATACACTGACTGAGCAAGTGCTGGAAATCCTCCCTGTATACACCGACTGCGCATGTGCTGTAAATCCTCCCTGTCTACACTGACTGCGCAGGTGCTGAGGTATAGAAGAAGCTGAGCTGCAGTGTAAACTATGGGGGCAGAATATATCCCATAACCCGGGATTTCATGTCCATGGACTGGGACAGTTTTATTATTTCATGTGGTACGCGGCTGTAATGCTTCACTTACCAATACCGTCCGCAGATCTGCGCCCTGATGAAAGGAATTCCAGCTGACCACTCTCTAAGTAATTTGTCTGAGCTCTCACCGCCTCATCCCTTCTATTCCACTCTAATTTATTTATTACCGTAGACTGGCGCAGAGTCAGCGGATGGGCACTACCCAGACTGTGATAGAGCGAGCAACCCGACCAACAGACGAGCAAACAGTCTTAATAACATCTCTCATTTCTGAACTTCAGCCATAAGGAAATAGAGAAATTAAAGAGCCAGTATAGTCAGATATAGCATTTCCATACCAGTCTCCTTTCCAAAAGAGGCAGTATTATAGTAGTTATATTCTGGTACATAGGGGCAGTAATATAGTAGTTATATTCATAGTAGTTATATTCTTGTACATAGGCGGCAGTATTATAGTAGTTATATTCTTGTACATAGGAGCAGTATCATAGTAGTTATATTCTTGTACATAGGAGCAGTATTATAGTAGTTATATTCTTGTACATAGGAGGCAATACTATAGTAGTTATATTCTTGTACATAGGAGGCAGTACTATAGTAGTTATATTCTTGTACATAGGAGCAGTATTATAGTAGTTATATTCTTGTACATAGGAGCAGTATCATAGTAGTTATATTCTTGTACATAGGAGCAGTATTATAGTAGTTATATTCTTGTACATAGGAGGCAATACTATAGTAGTTATATTCTTGTACATAGGAGGCAGTATTATAGTAGTTATGTCCTTGTACATAGCAGCAGTATTATAGTAGTTATATTCCTGTACATAGGAGGCAGTATTATAGTAGTTATATTCCTGTACATAGGAGGCAGTATTGTAGTAATTATATTCTTGTACATAGGAGCAGTATTATAGTAGTTATATTCTTGTATATAAGAGCAGTATTATAGTAGTTATATTCTTGTACATAGGAGGCAGTATTATAGTAGTTATATTCTTGTACATAGGAGGCAGTATTATAGTAGTTATATTCTTGTACATAGAAGCAGTATTATAGTAGTTATATTCCTGTACATAGGAGCAGTATTATAGTAGTTGTATTCCTGTACATAGGAGCAGTATTATAGTAGTTATATTCCTGTACATAGGAGCAGTATTATAGTAGTTATATTCTTGTACATAGGAGCAGTATTATAGTAGTTATATTCTTGTACATAGGAGCAGTATTATAGTAGTTATATTCTTGTACATAGGAGCAGTATTATAGTAGTTATATTCCTGTACATAGAAGGCAGTATTATAGTAGTTATATTCTTGTACATAGGAGCAGTATTATAGTAGTTATATTCCTGTACATAGGAGGCAGTATTATAGCAGTTATATTCTTGTACATAGGAGCAGTATTATTGTAGATGTATTCTTGTACATAGGAGGCAGTATTATAGTAGTTATATTCTTGTACATAGGAGCAGTATTATAGTAGTTATATTCTTGTACATAGGAGGCAGTATTATAGTAGTTATATTCCTCTACATAGGAGGCAGTATTATAGCAGTTATATTCTTGTACATAGGAGCAGTATTATAGTAGATATATTCTTGTACATAGGAGCAGTATTATAGTAGTTATAGTCTCGTACACAGGAGGCAGTATTATAGTAGTTGTATTCTTGTACATTGTGGCAGTATTATTGTAGCTTTAGTCTTATACATAGGAGGTAGCATTATTGTAGAGTATTGTAGAGTACTTTGACTCTACAGTATAAGGAGGTAACATTTATTTTAGGGTCTCCGCTATAAATTATATGGGGTTTAAGTAAAAGCAGAGTGCTTGGATGTCAAAGTAAGATCTAGCAGAAAAGGGAACTCAGCTTGATGTGAAAGAAGTGAAAATAATAATCATACTTAAGATTTGACCACTTTGTTACATTTCCTAACAGAGGATAAGTTTTAATGCTAAACCCTGCTGGTCCCTGTAGTCCCACACCAGCTCAGCCCTGTAATTTTTCTGCTCATAGATGCAGTCTGTTCCATTTTTTGGTGTAATTGCCACTTTCCTGCCTAATATACAGTACCTTGCAGGGATTGGAGAATAAAAATGATCTTTAGAAGACACGTGCAATATTTAACATATGTTACGGCAGAATCCTTCAGGGCTTAATTAATCGCCGTCTCTGCATATCACTCTGCGTGGAGCGAGCCCTTTGTTTATCTCGCCGGCGTTAATGGGGTTTGATGAATAATTCCCTTTCATGTGAATATTACATGGGTGAGGTAGGAGACCTGCGTGTAGCCGTGTACAGGTTCCCCCCATCCACTGCTACAAAGCAAATTGTCGGAATCGCTCGTCAGTAATTTGCTGACAGACGGCGCTGGTGCCCTCTATTTCAGAAAATGTTGTTATCCTGTCTGTCACATATTATCTGCTGGCGACAGCCGGCGACAATTACAGGACTCGTCCACCCGCTTCATTCTGTTTTATCCTTTGGTGAATTAGATTTTATAAATCTGGTTTATTTGTTGCTTTTTTCTTGATGGCTGAAAGGTTACATTTTCACATATTCAGTCGGAGTCCATTTAAAGGGACAGCACCTTCCTCTTCTGGGACACGGATAGGACTTTTGTATTAGGGGCCAGCTTTTCCATTCCGCAAAATACAGACGCCATTGATATTTTTTGCGTATCCGTGTTTTAAGGACTGCAAAATAAATATGGTCGTGTGCATGAGCCCTAACTGGTGGAAATAACTGAAGTGTGAACTCAGCCTAACTAGAAATCCTCGAGTCATCCTTTGTTGGTTCTTGAAAAGCTGGGTGACTTCCAATATGTCTGCAGCGACAGCTCGCTGGAGGGTTATTACCAGCTCCACACTTTCATAATATTGTCCATATATCCTGCGGTTTTTCCCGTACCGTACGGTCATATGGCATTTTCTGTTAGATGTCTCATTCCAGAGACATTAGTATAAATATGCGGCACGTAGAATATTCTTTGCAATTTAAAGGTAATTTTATTTAGTGTTTTTCCCAATAAGAGGATCATGATCCAGATATCCCTTTATCTTTGACCACAGAAACTCCAAGCCGCTGAAGAAGGTCCCTATGGATCGAAACGTCGGGCTCATATGTGGATAGTGGTTACACAGCATTTAATTTCCTATAAATTGGATCATGAACCTCTTATTGTGAAAATCACTGAATAAAATTAGCTTTAAATTGCAAAGAATATTCTGCGTGCCGCATATTTATACTATTGTTGGATGACCGTCGGGTCTTTGCTGGCATCGGGAGGAGTAAAACAGCGCGCGGTACTCCATTCTCTAACATATTATTACACATCTGAGGGGAAATGATATAACTTTGGGTCTGTAGATAGAGTACTAACCTAATGTTCTTGGGCCCCAGTGGAAAATGTGTAAAAGGCCTCCGCCCAAACTCGGACTGGCCCACAGGGGAACAGGGGAATCCCCAGAGGGACCCTGACCAAGTCCCCCACCCCCACCACAAGTATCACTGGACACAGTGGACTGACTGCCCTGAATGTAGATAGACAACGTACAGCATTACACCTTAGGCTCACAGACCGCCCAGCTTATTACTATAGAAGCATCGGTTGGCGGAGATTACTTCTAGGTACAGAGGCTCCCCGGACTCTATCCTCTCTCCCCAGGGACCTGTCCTGTCACAGCAGGGACCCCTATAATCAGTCATCTTGTAGCGTCTGGCAGCTGCCCATCAATGTGCGAGCAGATACTATTTGCATGTAGCTGTACAGTGCACCCCCAAAATGAATTTTACTGATGGGCCCAGGCACCCCAGTATGACGCTGCCTCGGCCTTCCATGTTCCATACGTAATATTGGTGCATCCCTATATGTAGTAAGAGACTTTGGTTCCATTTGGTCATTAGGACCCAGGGGCGTCGCTCTCTCTGCCCATCTATAGCTACGCCTTACACTGTAGGGACACCCTCGGGCACCACACAGAGGCCATGCCCACCACCTAAGTGGTGTTGCCCCTCATTAGTGTGCAGTAGGATTCTGGCATATGAGAATCAGGTGACAAGAACCACAGGAGCTGCAGTGGTCAGTAATTGGGGTCTTAAAGAAGAAACACTGATTAGACTTTTAATAGTTTGCCAAGTATTTGCTTTTTGGAGGGAATCCAGTTTCATAGATGATTATATAGAAAGCCAATGTCCTAGGACTACAGAGCTCATCATTGTCATCTAAAATTATAGTGGAGCATCTCGGTGTAATATCTCTTTAAGGCTATCATGAGGGTGTGGTCTGCAGATGGTTGATATCATTGTGGGTGTGGTCAGAACTTTCCAGACTGTTACCTGAACGTTACAATGTTGCAGTACCGCTTCCTGTGATTAAACTCTGCCTGTTGGTTGCTACTTGACTTATGGTGGAAAAGTGTCTCTGTGACTTTAAGAGCATTTTCATTTCCTTTGAATTGTCTTCTGGGGTAATGGATCTAACAATCCGCTTACATAAAAATACGCGGTTATAGATAAGTATATGGACTGAGAAAATCAACACTGAAAAATATTATTAAGGCCATCAATCAACAAACAAGATTAAATCAGATGAAATATTCATCATCGTCTAGCCCTTTAAATAGTATGCAAATTGATCGGGCAGGTGTCTGAATAATTGATTACCATGATAAATATTCTGAACGGCTTATTAAAGTCACAGCTTAGGAAGACAAGGAGCAGACGGTATATGGTGCAGCGGCGTGGATACAGCAGTTACATTGTATCAAGGGCACACATACTATAGAGGCTTGAATGGGTCACTACCTCATGGGTGGAGTGATGGCACAGGGCTGCTACAGGCACCACCCCAGAGGAAGGGGGAGCTACTGCCCTAAAGGTCACTGCCTCCTTCTCCCCAAATACAGATGGAACCTTAAATCTTGAGATGGGGGGACAATAGATATGAATGGCCCCTTATATCTTGAGATGAGGGGGGTGTGGATATGGATGGCTCCTTATATCTTGGGATGAGGGGGGTGTGGATATGGATGGCTCCTTATATCTTGGGATGGAGGGGTGGATAAGGGTGCGCTAGAACCAGGAATGGGTGGTGGTTTCTTTAAAGGGATTCTGTCAGCAGATTTTACCCCTATAACCTGAACATAAACATTTAAGGGGCCTCCATGACTAAAGATTTAAGGATGCTCCCAACTTTTGCAATGGGTCCATGTGATGCAGGAGCTCCAGTAGGGCCTTATGGGGGAGTCCTATCTCTGTAATGTTACCCTGAGATCTGAAGGTCCCTTCTTTACAAAATGGATGGGGGGGGGGGGGGGGTTTGAATATTCAGGAGGATCTTCAGGGTGTGCTGGTGTGAATGAGTCCCAGGAGAGGAGAACCAGCCTGAGCATCTCATTGCCCTCCTGTCCTACAAGAGATTGAGCTGGAGGGAAAGAGTTAAAAAGCATAGGAGCCGTCTGTCCCAGGATGTGCGGGCAGACAGAAGAAGAAAGGGCGAGGGGACCCCATTTTAGTTTGTGCTGATAATAACTGTCTCTTCTATGTGGACCCCAGGGTAAGTCAAAAGGCGCAGAATGCAACTCTGCTTGCTGTCAGTGAATAGGAACATTCATTGTTTAGATTCAGAGACTGAAAACACAAGCTAATACTTTTTACAGACTTTGTTACAACTGTGTCCAGTCTATTAAGTCCTCGGAATCTGCAGAACAAATCTCTGCTACCCCAAAATACTGGTGCGAATCATTTGATAAGTTGCAGCCTTTGTGTTTGAATCCCTTATTATTTTCCATTCGTCTGCTTGCTGCCAGTGAATGAACAAATTGTTTATATTCAGAGACTGAAAACCTGTCCTGGCCTAATACTTTGCAGAATTTATGGTCTTAGATGCATCAGCAACACAAATATCTTTCCTGTCCAGATACTTTGTTACGATGTGTCGTACAGGCAGGGGTGCACCTAGCCTTTCTGCTGCCTGGGGCAAAAACTGAAGTGCCCCCTTCCCCCAATTTCTTAACCTAGCTCCTTTGCCTTCAGCCCATGGCCTTTCAGCTGCCCCCGGAGATCGCCTCACCTCATTGGTGGTGCACCCCTGAGTGAAGGGGCTCATCATTGTATAATTTTCTAGCAGCAAGAAACGCAAAGTTTATTAAAAAGTTACATAGGATGGACGGCCTCTTTAGGCTGGGCTCAGACTTGAGCGTTTAAAAGCGCGTTCCTACGCGCTGTAAGACACTCAACAGGCGAAAACCCATGTTTCCCTATGGGCATGGTTCTCACCTGAGCGTTTTACAGCGCGTAAGAACGCGCTGTAAAACGCCCTATGCCCAAAGAAATACAGGACCTTCTTTGGGGCATATTGTCGCGCGTCCCCCATAGGGATATATAGCGCAAACGCGCGCACGACGCGCGATTTTTACTTTCATTTTCACGATGCGAAAATAAAAGTAAAGATGGAGCATCGTACGCGCGAAGCGGGACGCGCAGGTGTGAACCCTGCCTTAATGAATGTGCCCCCGACCACCCCTTGCAGTGTTTGATTTTTTAGCCTTTGGCTATAAACAAGAATGTTTCTATTCACTGACAACCCCTGTTGTGTCTCTTCCTGTATTTATTATGTATCATTTCTTTCTAATATTAATTGCACATCATTGCGGTGCCCACGGACCGCCCCAGTTCATCCAGTCATGTCGCGCCTCTCCCCGTGTCCTGGAATCTGAACGGTAATAATCATCTTGACATAAATTTTAATCAAGAAATTGCCTGCTCAGCCGGGTGGAAGGATGGCTGCGTTTTAGGTTATTTTATACTTTGTGACCTAGAAATATTTGAAGATGTGAATTAATAAGATACTCGACCATTAGCCGAGCTCAGAACATGGAGGACTGATGGATTATGGGCAGTGTTTTCAAGGGTCACCGTGGTCTTCAGCAGAAGATCTGAATTACTGATTTAATAGCCGCACTTTCTGTGATTGCCGGAGTTTGGGTCTGATGATTATTAATGCACAGGACTGACCGTTACTGCTTGTAAAGGGCCGCGCCACAATTGCCCTTTAAGATGTTAAATGCACTTAACGGTTAATGAGCGACATTCTGTTCCGAGCAAAATTAGGGGAAGGAAGAAAAAATGACGAAAACGTTGATTAATAAACTTTGGTGCCAGATTTCAGGAGTTTCCAGCTTCTCCCAGACCATGACCTCAATAGGAATGAATAGAAGTCCCACCAAGAATTGTCATTCCTTGGTCACAGGGTGAAAGTGGGCTGTCATGTGGGTGGTCCCACCTCAAAAAATATATCCTTTGCTTAGGGCTCATGCGCACGACCGTAGTCATTTTTTGCGGTCCGTAAATTGCAGACCCTCAAAACACGGATGCCAGCCAAGAGCCTGCCACATTTTTTTTCACTCCTTCAGAAACGTCCTATCCTTGTCTGCCAAATGGACAAGAATAGGAATAGGACATGTTCAATTTTTTTTAATGGGGCAGCGGAATGTACACCATGTGCTGTTTGCATCTTTTGCGGCCCCATCGAAGCGAATGGGTCTGCATCCGATCTACAAAAATATGCAGATTGGATGCAGACAAAAACAACTGTCGTGTGCATGGGGCTCTTAGGTGCAGACATCCAACAGAAAGTGCAGGGGCGTGACTATAGGGGCGACAGACGCCGATTAATATATAGTAAGCAATGACTGCCATAGCTGCACCTTCCTGTTCTTAGTTACTGAGGAGGAGCAGCTCTGGAGCACAAACTGCTGCTGTGACATGAATCAAAATAATGTAATTAAATGTAAACATCTCCATGGTTATATAATGGGGTGTGGCCAATAGTGCAACATATGTATCATTTTGTCTCCCCAAAACAAAAAGTATCAGAATTATGGGGGGTCACTTATCAATATTGCTGTTTGACCCGTTATTGTTGCTGCGCTAATACCTGGTGCGATGTGATGATACATTTGTTGCCATGGTATGACAAGCTAGCCCGGCCCTTTTTTAAAGACACACCGCTCTAGATATACATGGTGGCGGTGCTATTCCTGAACGTAATGTTTTCTCTTGTATTTGCGCCATTCTGCATCATGCAGGCTCTGTTTCATTAATTGAAGCTGACCCATGGCTTTTGACCCAAAAACTGAGCACCCATTGGGAGCTTTGTTGCCGATAGTTGAACTCGAAAACAATTTATAGTCGCCAAGAGTCCCCTGCAAAAGAAAATCTGCAATGTCCTCCAATAATTGGCCCAAACTGTTGTATGTAAGGAGTAGGGACTATGGCGTCCTTGGCCATCGCTGTTGTGGCAGCGGTGCCTCTTTTGTCGTGGTTGGTGCCAGATGCGGTACAGGTGCTGCTTTATATCGAACGCGTTGTTCCTTTTCATGCTGTTAGAGCAAATTAGTTTGTAATTAGATTTATATAGCAGATAATCTCATTTACATATCCAATTAATTCTTTCTGTTCTAATTTGCTGAGGTTGAATTTATATTAGCGCTTAAAATAAGATTGAAATTATGAAGAGACTGAAATTTCCGGAATGTGTTTTATTTTGAGAATCCTCATTAATTGACATTGGCGTTATCGGCTTTTATCAGGTCACCAATTTGGTTCTTTCAGGTTATCAGTTGAACGTTGAGTGACAGGTTCAGCTCTGCTACATCTGGATGCCTCACCTCACACTGTTCCTGACAGCGCTCTTTTTCCAGAGATGGACTATAGAATACATGTAGTTACACTTCCATGTTCATGGTCCTGGTCGTGCTGTTTCCACATCAAAACAACACGTCCCAGCGGTGACAGGTAGAGGTAGAGGCAACGCAACCTCAGGGGTGCAATTATATTAAGTTTCTACCCCAGGGAGGTGGGTGAGTTGCATCCTACAGAGGTGACATAAGCGTTGCATCAGCCTCCAGGCTACATTCTTTCACCAGAACATTACACACAGTATAATGTGGCATCACCAGATTACACAATGTAACAGATCATATTATGGAGGAGAGCTTCTCCTGATCATATCATTTAGCAGTTTCATCATATTACATAATGCAGCAAAATGTCACCAGATCATACAATGTAAGGCCTCATTCACATCATCAGTGTTTGGTCAGTGATTTCCATCAGTGATTGTGAGGCAGGACTGGAGCCTCCACAGACATAAGGTATAAGGGAAGGATCTGCATTGGTTCTGGGTTTAGAGCCGCACCTGGTTTTGGCTGAAAAACACTGATGGAAATCACTGACCAAACACTGAGGTGTGAATGAGGCATAACACAGTGTTACCAAATCTTATGATGTAGCAGATCATACAATATAGTTCAACAGATCATACAGTGTAGTAGATCATAAGATGTAGTGTAGTAGATTATACAGTGTAGTAGAGTGTCACCAGATCATTCATACAATACCGTGTAGCAGTGTCACCAGATCATAAAATGTAGTAGATCATACAATATAGTGTAGTAGATTATACAATGTAGCGTGTATAATCTGCTGGTGACACTCTAGTGTAGAGTGTCACCAGATCATATTATTTAGCAGTTTCACCAAATTACATTATGTAGCGAAATGTCACCAGATCATACCAAGTTGCAGACAATATGATGTAACAAAGTGTTGCCAGGCCTTATGATGTAGCAGATCATCCAGTGTAATAGACTATACAATGTACTAGAGTACAGAGATTACAATGTAGTAGATTATATAATATAGCAGTGTCAATAGATCATATAATGTAGCAGATCATACAATGTATCCCTGAATCATATAATGTACAGTAGCAGATTCTATGAAAATTCCAGGTGTATCTTTCCTCCCGTGATCATGTGCACTGTTCATCCTGAACCTCCTGATTGATGCATAAAATGCCCAAACTCTACAGAAGCCTGCAGGCAGAACAGTAGGTGACCGCACGCATCCATCACCCAGGATCCGTTACTTGTACAAGCAATCAAGATATGGCAGAAACAGCAGGGTAGACTGGTAATGGCTTCTGGGGGCTGCTACATTCAGGTCCCGTCTTATTTTAGGGGGTCCGCTGTATCATCGGGGAGGATCATTACAGTGATATGTATAACAGCGCATGGCTGTGTCTGTAAGAGGAGGTAGACTCCCCCTTTAAGCTGTTGGACAGATGCAGTTATATCGGGGAGGCCTGCGCCACGCTCTGCTCCTTCTTTATTCATTAATTCAGCAGGACGGATACTTTAGGCCGCCTTGTTAGCGAGACGCTTTTGCATATTTATTGGGAGTTTGGCCATATCCAGCAATCCTTTGTAGCCACCTTGGCCTCCTTGAGATAAAGGTCAGGCCAGAGGAAACGCTGCGCCTCGTGTGGTGCTGATAACAGCACCAAATACGGAAACCACTTACTGAAAATCCACTTTGGCGTGAGCGTCCTGCCCGCCGCTATATTCTGTAACTATTTACCTGAAACGCTTTCATCTATTACTTATTCATGAAGACTGTAGTGTAAATGGCACCCTGGAGTGCGCCCGCCTGACCCCTCGTACCCAGCAGTAATCCAATAGACAAATTACATTCTCCTCACTGCCTTTAGAAAGGAAACTGCATCACAGATGGTGCTGTCGCTTTAAAGGGGCACATGCCTGTATCTGCGCTCTTATACTGCTGCCCTGTTATAGTCTGGGCAGCCATGTGAAGTCCACGGTGAAAATCCGTAATCGGGAAATGAATGACCGAAGAGTGCCCCATAGCGGACAAGAGGCAGAATGAGTCAGTCTGCCATGGAAGGCAATTAAAAATACAGACTGTTATCACTCCCATCATCCCTGACCCCAAGAGCCTACCATCTAATCTCTGTGTTTTATACAATGTATCACACTCATCATCCTTGACCCCAAGAGCCTACCATCTAATCTCCATGCTTTATACAATGTATCACACTCATCATCCTTGACCACAAGAGTCTACCATCTAATCTCCATGCTTCATACAGTGTATCACACTCATCACCCTTGACCACAAGAGCCTACTCTCTAATTCCCATGCTTCATACAATGTATCACACTCATCATCCTTGACACCAAGACCCTACCATCTAATCTCTGTGTTTCACACAGTGTATCACATCCATTATTCCTGCCCCAAGAGCCTACTCTCTAATCACCATGCTTCATACAATGTATCACACTCATCATCCTTGATACCAAGAACCTACCATCTAATCTCCATGCTTCATACAATGTATCACACCCATCATCCCCTATCCCAGGAGAAGCTGACATTCTATTCTTCCCAACACAGATACAGAGTATCCATAATAAGAGGGATCTGTAAAATGGGGGTGCCCTATAGGAAACCTGTAAGGTGGTGGTCAGAGGTGGCGGCAGCAGGACCCTCAGTGCTGGGGGGCACAATGTGCTTTATGTTCTGCGTTTTGGTTACTTTGGGGGGTTTTCTTAGGAATTGATCGTGTTTTTTGTGTTGTCCCCACAGATGAGTTGGCTCTGCAGGGTCCGGTCTTCACTCAAGAGCCGGCAAATCTCATCTTTCCCATGGATTCCGAGGACCGGACATTAAGCCTCGTCTGTGAGGTGCTGGGTCACCCTAAGCCAGTGACACGGTAAGTGCACATACATTGTGTGTGAGGACCCGACCTTCAGTCCAGCGCCACGTGACGACTTTGTTTACACTCATGAATCACCCATAGGGGAAATTGTGACTTGATTTGGGTGATGCTAAACACTCGGAGTCCTGGGACCACCTTGGTTTCCATTCACTTCTCTTGGAGAGTGGCACTGTTGTGGCATCCATTGTTGCACCAGAATGCAAATTGCGGATTCCCCAAAAAAACTGATGACGTTCCGTAGGGCATCAGTTTTTTTTTTGCGGATCCATTGTAATGAATAGTTCTGCATATGGTCCGCAAAAAAGACGGAATGGACACGGAAAGAAAATATGTTCGTATGCATGAGCCCTATTCCTGTAGTTGCTCCTGCCCTGTGCAATACAATACACATACGCTTTCAATTCCTTGTCACTTCCAGGATCTCTGCTTGCTGTTAATAAATTAAATATAAACCTTTTTTAACATCCAAAGGCTAAAAACACTCTAGAAAATCCTGAACTCCAGACTGATACCTATTACCTGCACCGATACATTGTAACAAACTATCAGGACAGGGAAGAAATCTGTGCTGCTGATGCATCTTGGCTGGTTACAATTGTAACAAACAAAAATGTTTCCATCCACTGACAGCTATCAGAGAGCTTGAATATCTTGAGGAATAGAAACACAACGGTGGAGATTTATCGTAGACCTGCGTTTTAAAAACTGCTACTTACACATAAATTTAGTCGCAGTGGCGTTTAAAACTGTGCATACATACCTTGCAACGTTTTATCATTGATTTGCAGCGGTATTGTGGGATAGTATCTAGAGTGAGAAGAGTGGGCGGGGTTATTGTGAGGGGCGTGGCCAGGACGGTTTCTTTATCATTTCTAAAGACAGAAAATGGCGCAAAAACGTGACTCAAATCTGCACCATCTCATCGTGGGCACAGATTTGATTTTCTGTCTTTAGCCCAAGATGCTTCAAAATCTTTGAGGGGTGCGCCTCTCAATAAATTTGGTGCAATTAACCCTTTCCTGCGGTAGGAAGCACCAATCCTTATAAATCTGTCCCGCAGAATGTGCGGTATACGCTGTATGTCGGTGTCTGATGTTCGCCTCGTCTCCGCTGTTTGCAGGTGGAGAGTGAACGGGACTCTTCTGGATGAAGCCCAGGATTACCGCTACCGGGTGCAGGACAGAAATCTAATTATCACTAACCCGGACCGGGTGCGGGATGTCGGCACCTTCCAGTGTGAGGCCACCAACTCTGTCGGGACCACCCTCAGCCGGGAGGCTTTCCTGCAGTTTGCCTGTGAGTCCCAAATCCTGGTGACGGATCCTGCTTGGATTCCTGATTCCCATATATATTTTTTTATCTCTCTGCCTCCATTCAATATGTGGTTAAGCGTATACTCCAGTCACATCCAGAGCTGCATTTACAATTCTGCAGGTTCTCAGTTGGGTTCCGGCTGTGGCACTGATGCCTCCTGCTGGTTCAGTGTGCACAGGACATGTTTGTATGAGGTGCATTGTGGGAGATGGAGTCCGGTGCAGTGCATTATGGGATATCAGATAAGTGGTCTCAGGTGTGAATGCAGCTCTGGATGTGAGTGGAGTATAACACGTGCCATTCAAGCGTATGCCGCCTCAATGCTTTCTTTCTAGAACAGGAGTTGCTAGGAAACCTGTGTAAGGAGTCTGCGTTACCCTGTGCCCCCCACCCACTACTCCTTCGCACATTCTGCCGCCCCCTCTGGAATGGCGGTAATTGAATAATCAGAGTGTTTTGTGCGCAGGTCAATTAATTAGGAGACAATTGTTGCAGTGACAGTCGCACTACATGACGGCACAATATAACATCAGCAGATCATACGAGAGGGACGTGGCGGTCTCTGTCCTCGCCCGCTGGGCCATCGCCCCTGAAAATGAGTCCATTCCAGCCCTACACCCATATGTCAGATGTGAGATCACACGGTGGGAGAGACGGCGGGAAGACTGCGACTAGACATGATGTAGACTGCAGGACACAGGGAACGACAGCTGGTGACAGTACAAAAGAGACATCAGTTAGGAGCAGACAGAGCTGAGTGACAGAGAGAAAGAGAGCGCAGGAGATATGTCAGATAGAAAGCTTTACATATGCTGGACATTAAACTGTATTTATAAGGAGAGAGAATAGTCTATAGATGTACACAGAGACAGCAGACGTCCTGTATGAGCGCAGTGCACAGAGACAGCAGACGTCCAGTATGAGTGCAGTGCACAGAGACAGCAGACATCCTGTATGAGAGCAGTGCACAGAGACAGCAGACATCCTGTATGAGTGCAGTGCATGGAGACAGCAGACGTCCTG